>OY829913.1:42930784-44130784 GCA_963691935.1 Nephrotoma guestfalica | reverse complement strand
TTTACGAAATTGCGGAAACACTTACCAAATTAACCCGCAAAGGCACTCCATTCATATTTTCAGAGCAATGTACACAAGCGTAAAATACTCTAAACCATCGGTTAACTCAACCACCAATTCTAAAATATCCCGACATGAACAGATCATTTTCATTAACGACAGACGCAAGCGACTATAGCCTCGCCGCTGTATTATCTCAAATATACCCATCAGGTGAATTTCCCATAGCTTATGCCAGTAGATCACTTGGAAAATCCGAACGAAATTACAGCACTATTGAGAAAGAAATGCTCGCAATCTGCTGAGCAGTTAATAATTTTAGACCCTATTCATATGGTCGAAAGTTTACTATAATTGCAGATCATAAACCACTAGGCGGTAATCTAATCAAAACACCAAACCGCATAATAAAATGGAATTTTAAACTTTCGGAATACAACTTCGAGATAATACATAAATCTGAAAAGTTCAATACCAATACCGACGCGTTAAACTGAATAAAACACAACCAGATAAACGCCATAACTAGAGCCACAGCACAACAAATCACAGACGATAACACGAAAGTAACCCTTAACAAAAACGAAGACAACACATCAAATGGACCAGCAATACCAATAACACAAAACTCAGATCACAAAAACAACCAGAAAATAGAAGTCATAATCGACTAGAAGAATACCACAACTTACCTTTAGGCGGTCACGCTGGCACATGGCGTACTTATAAACGTATAAGAATGATATATTATTGGTCCAAGATGCTTATCGACATAAACAAATTCATTCAAAAATGTCACCTGTGCAAACGAAACAAATTTCACAGAAAACACAAAACACCAAAGAGTCGCAGTCGACATTGTAGGACCATTACCTACAACAGAAATAGATAACAACTACCTTTTAACCTTTCAAGATGATTTATCAAAATTTTCGGGAGCCATCCCAATACCAGATCAAACTGCCAATACTGTTGCAAACGCCCTATGCGAATACTACATAACGAAGTATGGTATACCAGAAATTATTCTCACAGAACAAGGCAGTAACCTTATGAGCAACACATTCAAAGAACTATGCAAACTTCTTAAATTAAAGCATCTAACTACAACAGTTTATCACCCAGAGACAAATGGAGCCCTTGAAGAACCCCATAACACTCCTAAAGAATACTTACGATCCTTCACGGATATAAGCAGAAACAATTGGGATGAAATGTGCCATTATGCCACATTCGTGTATAACACAACACCCCATTGCTCAACTAATTGCACTCCTCATTAACTCGTTTACGGACGATCAGCCCCCTCCCTAGTGACATAAAGCGAAATCTAAAAAAAATCTAAGCTACAAATCGCCCACGAAATCGCAAGTAGAAACATTATGGACCGCAAACATAAAACAAAAATCCATTACGATAAAATTCTAAACGCCACAAAATTCCACATAGACGATTACGTCTATTTAAAAAACGAAAATCGGAAAACAAAGCAAGATCCGATATGGATTGGCCCTTACAAAGTAATTGACATCAAATCACCTGTTAACACAACCATCAAAATAAACCAGAGAAATGTCACAGTTCATAATAACCGACTGATAAATTATAAAGTTTTACGCCAACGACTCACAAGCAAACCAAAAATCACCCAGAACAAGCAGCCTAAACTTAATGAAGAAACCCAGATATTATAAATTCAAACCATCACAAAGTTCACGATACAAGCCAAAATACACATTATAAATTCATCGTACAACAGAATCATTTAGAAATTCATCTTCTTCAACCAACATGAAAAAAATCATCAGCACATCTTGAAATCATCGCCAAGTCAAGAAATCCCATCCTTACATAAATCTAAAAGTTATAAAAAGACAAGAATTCATCATCAAGCAGTTCTACCGATTCAAATCAAAATGCAACAAATTCATCACAGCATAGAACTCATCGTCGAGCAATCATCATCAAAGTTAATGTTCACCAAGCATAAGAAGATCAATCACATCCCAGTATACCCAATATACCACAAACCAGTACCGATTCAGATTTGATAATCAAAGACAATATCTTTACAACATAACCCATCACAAAATCAAACCCCAAGCAAATCACCAACGATCATACCACCAGTATCACCGCAAAAACCCCTCGAAACAAATTTAATTCCAATTAAAACCACAGAATCAACAACACAAATGGCTCAACTATAAACACAACAGATTCAACAAATCATCTCAAGCTCAGTCCCAGAATTTAGTGGCGAAAACTCATCACACTCGAAAAAAAATCTCATATGCTACGCAAGTAAGTTTTGCATCATAACAAAAGTTTTGCATCATAATTAATTGTGAAGCTGGTGTACGTTGAAACTGTTACGATACAAGTTACATCGTATAGTGAGTTGAGTATAAGATTCAAATTAGCTTTGAAATAAAATTGAACAATTTTTTGGGGGTTTCAAGCAAACTGGTTTTTCTCCCAACTAAAATGTTCGTATTTTATTATCAATACAACCTGTTGAATTATAACTATTTTATACTTTACCATATTTTAAATCTCAAAAAATTCAGATGTCTCGCCAAACTATACATACTGCTAACCATACTACAAATCTACAGAAAATACTTTGACCTTACATACCAAGTATCAACACAATATCTTAGCGAATTATTTTAAATTCGCTAAATAATAGTTAAACTTGGATTATATTGAAATTTCCTTTTGATGTAATTTATTGCACTAGTTTTAGACGTAACTATGCATGGCAAATATATTCGATACAAGCTTCGTGCCAAAATGCGATACACGAGTCCTTCGTATAAGCCGAGATGCAAAGGTTGTATCGAAAAACGCCGCAAAATTTCTGAGTGTGAAGAACCGACGACTTATTCAGATTCACAGCTACAGCAGGCAACATATACAAAACTTTTACCAAAGTAGCTGAAAAGAGCATTTTCACTAGAATGACTACCCAACACTTCGGGAACTACTCAACAACATGATTTCCTAAACATACATCAATAGCCTCGATAGATAGAAAGATAGATAGTCAAGTCTTAGATATAATAGATGGCATAGTCTTACATAATGATCTTAGATAATGGAAACAAATGTTGTAGCTTATATATAGCAAATTGCATAAATCTCAAAAATAAGCCCCCATAGTGGCTATATAGATTTTAATTTCACAATGTATGCCTTTTTAAGCCTATATAGCCACTAAAAGAGCCTATTTCTGTGATTTATGTAATTTGCCATAAGGTAGAACTACATTATTTCATATAAAAAAATCGCTTACAGCATGAATGTTCATAAGTCCTTTGCGAGATCCCTAATGCTTATTTCGAAATGGCATTAGGTGATTTTAATTCCACTATGTAAGCTCTTTCAAACCTACATAGCCACTATGGATATCAATTTCTAAAACTCATATAATTTGCCATAAGCTACAACGATATACTTTCATACAAATAAATCGCGAGTGCCGTCTATGTTCAAAAATCCTTTGCAAGAGCCCTACAGCTAATTTCGAATTGACAATAGGTGATTTTTGTTCCACAATGCATGCCTTTTCAAACCTATATCGCAAATTTCTGAGATTCCTTTCACATACAAATTACAGATACCTTGAATGTTCAATAATTGAAGTGTTCAGCCTGAATTTTTGAAATCAAAATCGTGTGACCCTATTTGCAGTTAAATGAAAAAATTGGCAGATCATTTCTCGTCCCAGTCAGATTAAAATTACAATTATCCGATTTTTAAAACATGAATCTTCACTAAACGCTCCACAGATAAATCTGGGATTAACCGACAAATGTTTCACTTAACATTTGACCCAATTTTGTATTACACATATTTTTAATGCTCGTATAATTGCAATAATTAACATTAAAATCATATTTAAAACACTTAAATAAACGCATAAATACAGATCTTGCTTCCAGTTTATTTTTTAGTTGCTCCAACTATACAAAACACATATTCATATTCTGTACAGTCGTTTTGTAGCCAAAAACAACATTTAATTTCACTTTTACAATCTACTTAGCAATATACACCACACTAACGTTGCTTGTACTACATAGTTAGACTTGCTCATTCTAACAAAAGCTTTTTTAATGTCACTTTGTATATAAAACTTAAATATACAAAAAGCTAAATACAACGATAAACTTTGTTTGTATACATTATATATATATATATATATATATATATATATATATATATATATATATATATATATATATATATATATATATATATATATATATATATATATATATATTTGTATATACATATATATGTATAGGTTCAGATTTGTAGATGAGTATGCACTTCACTTAGTAGCAAAACAAAGTTTTATTTTTTTAAAAGTTTTCCCAAAAAAAAATAAAATTTAACAGTTGCAAAGTGTATTTTATATACGTACGAAAAGGAAAACCGAAATGGAGAGCTATGTATAGGGATAAAACTAATAAAATTTTAAGTAAGCAAAAGGAGTTAGATGCTACCAAAACACAGCACACGAAGTATGTGAATTAGAGATAAGGTTCGTGATAGATGTATATAGAAAAGCTTCCAGTTTAAATTTGCTTGAATCTATTTTATCATCATCATCATCATCATCGTAATCAAAACTTACACACACACAATGCTACTTACATATTTCACTTGGATGTATGTATATGTATCTAGATATACACCGTGTTGTATTGAAAGTAATCCAAACTAATAAACTATTCTTAAAATTTTACATTGAGCTGGGAAAGACTAAAATTACACCTGAGCTTATTTCTGCTCGTTTTAATCAGAAAAGCTTTTTTCTTTTTTCGGTTGGGATATATTTGGATACACATATATTTATCCATCTCTAGTCAAACCAGTAAAAGTATAAAACAAAAGAAATTTATTTTGTGTGTGTATGTTTATGTGTAAGTATACAACAAAGCTTTTTATTTTTGTTTTGTTCTAAACTTTTTTTTTTTTTTTCAAATTTTCCACTCATCTAACTCTACACAAAACATGTATACGTATATGGTGATATGGTTCCATTCAATATCTGGCTTCTTGATAGGATAACGTAAAGGCAGCGACAACAACAACAACTACACAACACCCCAACAAAAAACAAATTCGAAGCTTTTTCATTAGGTATAATAGAATTTTGGGATTTGGATGATGTTGTGCACGAGGATATAGGCTGGCGTGTACGTTGTGTATTATTTAAGGTCAAAATGTTGATCGATTATGGATATAAAAATCAAGAAAGGTTATTACAAAGATCTTGTGAAAAATTTATATTGGTTGTCAAAGTATCAACTAAAAAGTAGATATATCGGAAAAAAATATTGGATGATTGTGATTTGTTTGAGATTTTTTACCGAGATTTACATTTTTGTTCTGTGATTTAATGGAGATTGGACAAATAGGAAATAGTTTTTTTTTTTTTTTTGTTGAGGAGGCAAATGTGTTATTTTATAGCTGAAAACGTCCTAAAAATTTTCGATAGAATTTTTTATTGCTACACAAATTCTTATAGTTGTTTTGGACACGTTTTCGTCGGATAAACAGGCACATTGTATGAGTCACGACACAAGAAATAGTGTTTACTCAAGCACGGCACATCGTCCCATTTATAGTTTGGCGCACTATACACTAAACAGTTTTCGGTTGTTTTGAACTCTGGTTCGTACGTATTATCCGGTTGCCTGTCAGCCCAATTCGTATAAATAGCTGCATATCCATTATTTGACCACCACCAACTATCCTCACTACTCAAATCGGTACCGGATGTCCAAAACGATGATGCTGTAACATTATGATTTTTATTTACGGCACTAATCACAGACAGTACTACATTGTTTTCCAACTGATCCATCACTTCGATTAGATGCATGCCGTGGTAGACACAAAATTCATACGAGTCAAATGCGGTATCCTAGAGTATCGACATGTACATACAATAATTATTGTTCAACTAAAGTAAATAAAATTTTTAAAATTGTATACCTTTTGCGGATAGCTACTGTAGTAGGATTTACCGTTAACAGTGTAAAAATCGCCACACTTTACTAACGTAAACATGGAAATGAATGCGACCACAATTAATTTTGAAAACATTTTGAACACACACGCGCAGTTTTGAATGCCACAACAGTGCAAACCCAACTAAATGAAATGCCGATAATATCCTAGCATTTTATATATAGTCTCGGGGGGTTACAAACAACAACGTTAGGGGTAAATCGGAAGTGTTGGATTTAAATATTTTGTTATCAGAAGTAAACATTCACAATTTTATCTTTATTATGCAACTGCGTGCTGGACCTTATCAACCCATTTCGAAATTATTTTTTTTTTTTCGTTTCGTTTGGGATGTGATGATATCGTACTACATAATTTATGTGTCGATAAATTTTTTTTTGTAATGTCGCAGACATTTTTCCAAAAATGTCGAGTTACGAGTATTAAAAGTTTTTTTCTTGTTTTCTGGACGCTGCGCGTTGAATTGTTGGCGTAGATGTTATTAAAATATTTCAATCATAAAAATATGCTCGAAACATAAAATTAATTTATTTTTTGTACGTTCTGTTAATTTACAATTTAATTATTTTGCTTTATTTATTGGAAATGAAATGATTGATCTCCATTAATCCGGATTCGGACGTGCATTTATACATAATTGTGTTGTGAGCTCTGCACAATGGTATGGTACTACGCTGTGCGAATTTCATTTACAGAAATCAATAATTTCAGTTTACGTATGTTTGAATTGTTTTTTTTTGATAATTTCAATCGAATTAAATTATTAAATTGACAGTGTAAATGAAACAAACTATAACTTCCTCGTACAACCGAATGGAAATATGTACGCTCCATGAAGGAATTTAGCTGCCTCAAAATTCGTACAACTAATCAGATTTTTAATTCGCACTAAAAATAAAATAGCATCGAAACGCGTCGGATTGATAAATAAGGGTAGATTACGCAACTTAATCTACGCAGTTGTCCATACATGATGATGTAGACAACATCGACAGTCTGCCGCTAGCTATTTGGACCGGCGCAGTGGCAACGGGAAGGCTCCTTCTAGCATCTTAGAACAGTGGCGCGCCGACTATACAGGCCATGGCCACCGCGGTACAAGGTATGGTCGCAAGAGGACCTCAGGGGTCCCACGATGATTGGTTCTGTATAAACAATGCCACCTGATCGTCGAAAATAAACGGGAGCTTCATGAAAAATGGTTAGTTCGCGGAGTATTACAGTGTTGTATACCCTGACAGCTGTATTAAGTATTCATTATAATCTTTTTATAAAATTTTGCATTTGTCATCGAGTTCGGATGGTGTATGGCCGACTTAGGTTTGAGCCTGAATATGTGCCAACACGCGGGTGAGTTTAGTTCTAGCCGGAATGGTGCTGGGGAGCGGATCGAGGGATGAAGCTGGATCTCATGTAAGTGTGGTGTATTTCACCGGATTTGGCTTTAAGCTCACCACACTTAGTGAATTGATTAATTCTTCAAAAATATGTTGAATTGTGGTGGTGCCTCGACTAATGGGAATAATGTCATCGTCGTAGACAAGTGTGAGTGGTGGTGGTTGTAATTCATTGGTTGGTAGTTTGAGGTTTGTTTGTAGGAGGAGTGCTGGTTAAGGGTTTTAATTAAGGGTATTTGAGTAGGCGGTACTCTGCCCAATGGTTGTTTTCAGATTGCCATATTATGGCTTTTGGCGTTTCTTTACTTTAATCTTAGTTTAGTCATTATAATGGTAGTTTGAAGTATTTAAGGGTTTCGTACCGGTCATCATGCATAATGGAGTGTTAATTTTGCGTGTTTGAAGTTCATAGTTGGTTGTTGTAGTTCATAGTTTACAGTTGGTGTTTCCATTGATAGTTGCTGTAATGTATATCATTCAAGCAAATAACGGAATATTAAAATATAAATATAGTGCCTTCTAATTTATAACTTTCAAACGAATTTAGGTGGTGTTGTTTTAAACCTCTCAAAACCCATACCATACACAACTAAAACTGGTGACCTCGAGCATGAACGAATTGGGACACATAACACTTCCAACACGTCGGCCATATAATTAAACTGGCCGCTTTCACCATCGTCAGCTATATATAATTAAATCAGCCGCTTTCAACACACCATCAGAGACCAAGGGACACCTTAATTAATGTGTCTTTGCATCGGCTGATCTCCGGAGAAAAACTTAAACAAAATTGTAAGTACCTAAGGAATTATTTAAGGTGCTACCAAATTTATTTATATTCAAAATTTGTTTTGCTTTCGCTTTATTCTTGTTTTCCATCTTATCTCTCATTTTTGCTCTTTTGCTTCAGCGCGCTGTATAAGGTGTGAGTGATGCCACCAACTACTCTTTTACCGACGAGTAGGGCAGACTTGACGTCGGCATCAGGCAGCGTTTTAACGGAAGAGTCCAATGTATCGATAACGGCCACTCAACCGGCTGGACTCATCAATGATGGTGTTGCCGGAGCTGTCTCACGGATAAATGAAAATTCATCTTATACACCAGAGACATCGCGAGCAAATACTAATTTGCCCGCCAGTGCGGTAATGATTACTCGAGTGACTTTTAAGCCTCCACAGTTCCACTCACAAAAGCCTAATGTGTGGTTTAAAAATACTCGAGCAGCAATTCACGGTGGCAGATATTACGGTCGAAGCAATTAGATATGCTCATGCGGTGGGAGAGCTAAACGCACGACTCCACGACATCTTTTCGTATCACATTACTAGCCCAAGGAGTAATACACCTTATACTACGTACAAAGCTGAGGTGATTCGGGTCCTCGGCGAACCAGAGAAAACGAATCTTAACAATCTGATGCCTGTTTTGACACTTTGGGACAAGAATTCGTCCCGCAAATGTTGAGCGTCAGTTGAAAGATGGCAACAATTTAAACGAACGGTGGTCACACTATGACTCACTATCACTATGACTCAAACACAAATAAATTCTATTGAGACTTCCGCCTCCTGCTCTACTAATCCAAATCCAACTCTTTCGTTGGATAAAAAACTTTCGGAATTTAAAAAAACATTGTAATCGGAGATTGCGGCAATCTTTAATCAAAATTCTAGATCACTATCCAATTAAAATTCACGAAGCCGTAACAATTCTCGATCAAACGCTAAAACGAACAATTCTCGGAAAAACTCGCCAAATTCTCGAAATTCCTTCAATACATTTTATGGTGAGGTTGAAAATAATTTCATCTGTCTCTATATCATCATCATTTCGGCACAAAGGCGTTTCAATGTAAACTAAAATTAATCTACGAAATTTTTCTTCAGACTCATTTTTAGTACTCGTAGATACAAGTGCAGATATCTCAGTTTTGCCACCACGTTTTGTTCGGAATCCAAGGGTAGATCCATCATTCAGGTTGTTTGCAGCGAACGGTTCTTCGTTAAAGGCGTACGGGACTAAATTATTAAGACTTGACATCGGACTGCGCCGTGAATTCTCCTAGGCGTTCATCGTTGCTGACGGGTCGATGCCGAGAGACTCATGGACACGTTAACCTCTCTGTATACATATGATACCCTTTCCTCCTTCGATATTGCTACTGTATCTAGGATCGATAGGTCAGGGAGTTTTCAATTTCATTTCAAAAATTTTAACTGTTATTCAAAGCATCATTAACATCGACAATACAAAATATAACGTGACAAACAAAATTGAAACGTACGTGTCACATGCAAACCACGACGACTTGCGCCAGACAAATTCAACATTGCGAAGACAGAATTCGAAAACATGATGAAACTCGGGATTTTTAGACCTAGCAGCAGTCCTTGATCCAGCCTGTTACACTAAGTAGTTAAAAAGAATGGAGAGTGAAGACCGTGTGGAGCGTTTCAAGCACTAAATACAGTCGCGATTCCAGACAGATATCCGATTCCACATCTCCAAGACTCTCGAACATATTAAAATTAGTTTTACTAAATTAGTTATGGACTGGTTGTAAACGTTGACAAATGCGTTTTCGCAAAAACCGAAATTATCTTTTTTGACCATTTGGTAACTGGTGAAGGTATATTACCGTCGCATGCACGTGTTCAAGTCATCAAAGATTTCGAACGCCCGCAGACTGTTAAACAACTGAAATTTTTTTTATGCATAATGAACTTTTATCGACCCTTCATTCCGGGTGCCGCTGCTGACCAGGAATTGTTGAACAATTTCCTAAAAGGTTACACTAATAACTACTTCACTTATTCATCCATCATCCTAAGCACCTCTGGCCATCATGGGTGATGTTTCTGATACGGCGATCGGAGCAGTGGTTCATCAGTTCATATCAGACACTTAGCAACCATTCGGTTTCTTTTCAGTACGTTTCAATGATACGCAAAAAGATACAGTGCTTATGATTGTGAACTTCTCGCGGCTTTTTCTGGGATCAAACACTTTCGACATTTTTTCGAAGTAGGTATAATTCACGCTTTACACGATCACAAAACACTGATGAATTCACGACTGATATTCAGCACATCTCTGGACTGAGTAACGTTGTCGCTGATGCTCTTCCCGATTCTTTCAGTTCAAAAAAAATAATTTCTTGCGATATTTCTACCACTACACCTAGGCTATTCATTCCCCTAAATTTCCGAAAAGAAGTTTTTGATGCTTTTCATATACTTTCTCGTCCTGGCAGCAAAGCTTCTATTAAACTTTTGACTCAGAATGTCATCTGGCCATCAACTATAAAACACGTTCAGAAGTTGGTACAAAGTAATGTAGCTTGCCAAAATGCTAAAGTCTCGACACACAAAATCTCCACTTAGTATTTATAAATTAACTTCTCAACGTTTTTCGATTATTCATCTCGATATCATTGGTCCATTACCAGTTTCTAATAATCAGCGGTAGTGTGTCACATTGATTGATAGATACTCTCGCTTGCTCGAGGCGGTCCCAGTTCCAGATATTACTGCTGCAACCATCGCTGTCTACTCGCATTGGATATGTTCCAGAGTTCATCGTCACGGACCAAGGCATGCAATTCGAATCACAACTTTTTCACGAACTGGCTAACTTGCTCGGTTTTGAGCGCAGGAGGACAACTAGTTACAATTCAAAATGTAATGGCAAGATCGAAAAATAGCATCGTGTCACTAAATTTGCCATTATGTGCTACTTCCTATATTTCCTACATTATGTGCTGTTCCTGGAACATTTTTAGATACTACGAACAATCAAATTGTATAGTCAGACTTTATTACGAATAGACGTAATAAAGACGTAAGACAACATTTTGATTAAATTCCACCTGTACCGGCTTCTCGACATACTACGTACAAAATTTTCATTCGTAAAGATCTGCTGACTTGCTCGCACGTTTTCTTATGGACTGACGCAGTACGCAGATCGCTGCAACCACCATATACTGGATCGTATTTGGTGGAGCAGAAAGTTCGCAAACATGTTCGTTTCGATTTTTTACCTGAACCTACAACAACTACAAAGACGGGTCGTATATCCAGACCTCCTACCAGATTCTTGCTTAATCGATAGTGTTTCTTTCTCACTGGGGGGAGTGTTTGTGGCGTTTTCACGTCTTGTATCATAAATGTATCATTTAAATTAAGGATAGGATGATGCCTGCTGATTATTTATATCCAAAAAAATACAAAAATAATTGTGCTGTCTTGTGCTGACCGCTTTACATTATATTTTCAAATAACAAGTTACTAACTATTTAGTTCTCTTCTTAGGTGTCTATAACCGAGTCAAGTCTATTATATTTAACAACCTTTCCTATGGATGGAGGGATACCATCTTTTTATATATATAAAAGGGTGTACGGTAGCCCCAGCGTATCCGAGATCCCTGCTTAGTCTTGGCCGTACATTCTAATCAATCGATCAATCAGGTAACAACGCTAAAAATACCGACCAACTGGCATAGTGGTTAAAGCTTTGACGTTTGGATCGAAAATATGAAGCGTATCAATTGGTATAAATTATTAAATTTATACCAATTATTCAATACCAATTGGTACAAACATTTTTATGAATTTATACGTAATTTAGAGGTTTACTGTACTGGAGATTGACCAAATCACAGAGATGTTCTGGGGTCTCACCTACACGGTTAGTCCATATAGACATACCAATAACTTCTAATAACGGCACAGGTCATTAGCATAGCTAACAGTGTGGGTGAAACCCCAAAACATCGCTGTGATTTGGCCAATCTCCAGTACAGTAAACCTCTAAATTACGTATAAATGCATAAAAATGTTTGTCATTCATAGCGAATAACAAAAGGTTTCTTGTGTTCGTATTGACATACCAATTACGCGTTTACATTTTTCATGTAAATAATGATTAATTACGATAAAAATTGTAATGAATGTAAAAAATGTAATTAATCAGCGACATCTACCTGAAAATACTCAAATTAGAAAAATAATTTAATAATTTTAATAAATAACAATGCACTTTTCTATCAGCAGCTCCATCTATGATTCAAAGAAAAAATAGATTTTTAATAGCTTAGTGGATCACCTTAGGCGGCAGTAAACATTTGCGAGGACTCAGGGGCTTATACAAATTTTATTGGATTTCAGGAAGCGCCAACTAACCATTACATGGACCGTGGAATGATTAGTTTAGAATTTCGATGTACTGTTACTTCAAAAAAAATATTTTCGTATCGAAAGTTTGTATCCCGTTATGAAACGCTGGATGTGACACATTTGGGTAATTTCATCAGGTAGATTGTGTGGTATGATTGCTGATGTTGGAATAACACTGGCTGATTTATTTACGACTGTTTCCGAATTTAAAAAAATAGGAACCGAACAATTAGATTTTTAGGGTGTATGTGTTTACAGTTTTACACTAAATACATACATTTAAAAATATTTGGGAAACCAGATTTGCGAGCATTGATTGATATGCACAGGAAATTACAAACACAAAAAATTATTTTCACAAACAATAAAAATAAAATTCAAATGTCAAAATTTCAATAAATGTAGTTGCATGTAATCGTGGAAATTATCGAAAAATTATTTTACTAACAGTAAACGCTTGATTTAACGGACCCCAATTTAACGGACGCTCGATTTAACGGACAATATTTTATTTTCCATTTTTCGGTTACCGATTATGATGGGATTTTGTTTGTTGGATGGAACTGAGATTCATCAACAGGTTTTGGAAGAAGTTCTGAAATATGACCATCTGGGACGGAACTTAGCCATTTCTTAACCGATTTAATGGGATGTGGTATCCTGGATGGAAATAGGATTTTTAATTGATTTTGGAGAGAAATTCTGAAATTTGGCCATCCCTGACGGAACTCGATCAATTTTTAACTGATTATGATTGGATTGGGTATGTCGGCTGTAAATGGTATTCTTAAATTATTTTCAGAAGGTTCTAAAATATGGCCACCTGGGGCGAAACTTAGCCATTTCTTAACCGATTATGATCAGATTGAGTATGTTGTTTGAAAATGGGATTCTTAAATAATTTTTTTAAGAAATTCTGGAATTTAGCCACGAACCTCGGTACTAAGCAGGCATTTTTCTTGAAGCAAGCGGCTCGTAATGCTAACAAGTTTCTGGTAATGCTGAACATCTATCACCAGTACGTAACCACTCGAACACCCACCACTCATGGAATTGGTAGGTTGAGTGGCAGGGCAACTTCATACTCTCACATAAAATTACGTTATGACCGTACACAAAGGGCTCCGATAAGTTTATAGCATTCTTATCAACAACGACCTCGAAAACTGTTCACGGAACATGGAATATGATGGCTTCTAAGACCATGAAATATTCAGAACCTTTCGAACCAAGCAAAAATTTACACCACCGCAATACAAGAACTTAATCCATATGGTCATATTCCAGAACTTTTTCCAAAAAATATTTAGTAATCTCATTTCCCCACAATGTCCAATTTCTGTCCTAGTTTGTCATACTCCAGAACTTCTTCCAAAAAAAATTTAAAAATTTTATTTTCATCAAGCATACCACATCCCATCATTATCGGTTAAGAATTGATCGAGTTCCGTCCCTAGTGGCCATATTTCAGAATTTCTTCCAAAAATCATTTAAGAATCCCATTTCCATCCAACATACCCAATCAGGTTATAATCGGTTAAGCAATGGCTGAGTTCCGTCGCAGATGGCCATATTCTAGAACTTCTTTCCAAAATCAATTAAGAAGCCCATTTCCATGCAGTATAAACAATCCCAACATAATTGGCTAAGAAATGCCTGACTTTCCCAGATTAAATTCGATCGAATCGATTAAATTAAAAAACATTCGGATTTAACGGACATTCGGATTTAACGGACACCCCCAATTAGTCCGTTAAATCGAGCATTTACTGTATTTTCATGCAGATGTCGCTAATTAATTAAAGTTTTTTACATTTTTGCGCCATGTTACGTAAAAGTTTTTGCGTAATTAATACAATTATTTACGCGTAAATAATAGCGTAATTAATGTAACGTAATTAATCTGCACAACACTAGGTACAGGTCATTAGCTAACTAATCGTGTGGGTGAGACCCCAATAATCGCTGTGATTTGGCCAATCTCCAGTACCGCAAACATCTAAATTACGAATAAATTCAAAAAATGTTTGTCATTCATAGCCAATAACAAAAGCTTTCTTGTGTCCGTATTGGCATGCCACTAACTTTTAATAAAGACAGAGGTCATTAGCTAACTAACTATGTAGATGAGATTGCCAGAACATCTCTGTGATTCGGCCAATCTCCAGTGCAATTAATGCCAATCAGCGAAATTGTGACTCGAAATCGTCTTGAGCAAAAAATAACACAACACAATGTCATAATAATTCTTCCTTTTCAGAAATTCTTCCAAAAATCATTTGGATTTTTAGATGCCCATTTTTATCCAACTTACTCAACTCAATCATAATCAGTTAATAAATAGCCGAGTTCCGTCCCAGGTGGCCATATTCCTGAACTTCTCCCAAATATTACGTTTTAATATTTCTATCCCACACATGCAATTCCATCATAAATCACATCCATCAAGACACTTTAATTTTTTATTTACAAGGTGCAATATTTAAAAGTCCTACTAGTACAATGCCGAAATATTTAGCAGTAATTAAATTTTAGTAAATTCCATTTTGTACCCATTTTGACAGGTAGCTCTATTTTAATGATTGATATTCTCATTTTGATATTCAAGATGGAATAAATATTTGATTTTAATTAAACCTCCTATTCAATTATGCGATGCTAATAAAACCATCATTTAGAACATCAGCATATTTTATGTTTTCTAATTAAGCAATATTATTTTAATATTAGCATATACTCGAGTTTCATTTTATCTGTATACATAAAATATACATTCCAGAAGAACATAATGCAGCCAAATTTGAATTGAGATAAATTCTAACGCAACATATGCAATATGTATGTTCGAAAGCAACACAGATGATTATAAACCATATAACATAACATACAGTTAATAACCATAAAAGTAAATTAAATTACCTTTTACCACTCCTAATCCCAATGTAATAATAAAAAATGAAGACATATCTATATATCAATTGGTGAAAACTACGAGTAGTTGGAACTACTATACAGATTTGCCTCATTTATGGAAACATAAAAACTATTATTAATCTCAAATGTAATGGGCTACAATATTTTCCCAATCTATAAAACCAAATAGACAGGTCCTAGTTTATGATATTTTCTGTGTGTTGATAATTGAAATTTTTTTACTTATGTTAGTACATACAGCACTTGCTAATTTATAGACGATTTATCAAAAAATTATTTGAATTATTTAATGTTTCAATGAAATTTATTACCTTTGTATGTAGGTGTAGATTGCCCTTCTTATAACCCCATATGTACTAACCTTTTTGTATCTGGCACACCTAAAATGAAATGAAAAACAAAAATTTATTTGTGTATTAATTATTTAGATTTTAATTTTATGAATGAACTAGCATATTCAAGATCATACCTGCGAACCATTAAACATAACTTTTGAAGTGTATATAATGAAAATAGGTGATACAAAATGTATGCATGAAAGGAAGGGTGAATATATTGTGGCCAACTTCCAACTTTCTTTCACCATCTTTGTGCATAGATTTCAAATACGTAACGAAAAATTATTATTCCTGCTTAAATTTCGGAAAACAGACAAGGCGAATCAACATTTCAACGTTTATTGAAAATTTAATCTAGAAATTTAGTTGAATTTTTAATTCTTTGTCGTTTTTTTGCGATACTACCCACATCATTTCAAGAATTGTAAAACGATTTACGGAAGCTGCCACATCCAGGACAGATATTTCGCAAGGATTTCCCAATATGTAGATTAGGCGTAAAAGTGAAATTTCCTCGCGATTACTCCACTGTAGATAGAGATTTTTGGCGAAATGTTTTTTACTCGTTTAAACTCGTCATTTCCATTAACTCAACTCGAATCAACTCAACTCAACTCAACCCAACTCTACTCAACTCAACTAATCTCATCTCATCTCATTTCAAATCAACTTAACTCAACGCAACTCAACTCAGCTCAACTCAACTCAATTTAACTTAACTCAACTCAATTCAACTCAACTCAACTCAACTCAACTCAACTCAACTCAACTCAACTCAAATCAACTCAAATCAACTCAAGTGTACTCTATTCTACTCTATTTTATTCTATTCTACTCTACTCTACTCTACTTTACTCTACTCAACTCTACTTTGATGTATGTATGAGTATGATTATTAAACCTAACCAAAGCATGAATATAACCGAGCACACGTTGCGATTGTCCACTGGCAGTCTCAATATGGGTTGGAAAAGTATACAATTTGATGGAGGAATCGTACAGAAATGTCTCCGAACCATGTCCTAATACACTAACACTGGCACCACTATTTATGGTGGTAAATTTATGGTGACGACGGAGTACGGTATTTAATTCAAATTGTCTGAAAGTTCTTCAAATTCCCGGTCGAATAATTTGTATCTGTTGGTTTAGTCAACGTTAGTTTAGGCTAGGTGGATAAATATAAGCAGTAGTATTTGAAACCAGTTTTATCTCGGATTTCGGACACACATATTTTTGATTGCGGGTTCAATAGATATAGTCACAAGTATTTGAATACATTGATGCTTCGAGATCAACCAGACCGGAGGAAGTCACGGACTTAGTCGAAATAGAAAGATTGGGTGAATCAAACGAACATAAAGATATTTCGATTCGATGACATAATAAGTGGTTTGGCGGTGGTTGATAACGAGTTCACCGCCGAGAACACATTGCGCGTGTTCACGGCTTTGTAGGATTTAACCGGCGCCACTCAGACTCGGTATTGCTGGCGGCACCTTTCTGGGCTGTCGGTATTGCTGGCGGCACCTTTCTGGGCTGTAGATTTCGGATGCCCCTATATGGATGCAAGTCCTCCATTGGCCGCGCATAACGAACGTTCCGGTCAAATAGTACCTTTTAGTTCACACCGATAACAAGGAACCTCAGTTGAGGGGATGGGACAATCGATGAATGTGTGTCCGATATCAGAGCAACTATAACAAATTCGATTATTTGCATTTGGTGAATTTGTACAGCTATTTCTCCCGGTGAGAGGGACGATTAATTGCATTATTATCCAGTGACAGACGAAAACATTTGAATGTGTCTTCACGGTCGAAGCGGTGCAGATTTTGATCAGATTATTGATCGTAGCAAGTTGTTGATCAGTTATGATACTGATACTAATAACTGGATAAATTATTCATCACGATGTGGAGAGCGGCATTGTAAGGTCACTTCATGAAGCATCTCATAATCGTCTCTGCTATCTTTGAACGGTGTCAAGACTATGGTTGAAGTCTCAGTTGGTAGGTTCAATAAAGTCGCGACGGTCTCTACTTGAAAAAAAAACATGTCTACTGTTATTCCAGAACTGCTATGGAAGATACCACTCCTTAAAAACTGTTGCCGACTTGAAATGTCAACTCAACCCAATCAACCCAACTCAACCCAACTCAACTCAACTCAACCCAACTCAACTCAACTCAACTCAACTCAACTCAAGTTTTCAAAGTCAAAGTCAAAGTCAAAGTCAAAGTCAAAGACACAAAGACACAAAGACACAAAGACACAAACACACAAAGACACAAAGACACAAAGACACAAAGACACCAAGACACCAAGACACAAAGACACAAAGACACAAAGACACAAAGACACAAAGACACAAAGACACAAAGACACAAAGACACAAAGACACAAAGACACAAAGACACAAAGACACAAAGACACAAAGACACAAAGACACAAAGACACAAAGACACAAAGACACAAAGACACAAAGACACAAAGACACAAAGACACAAAGACACAAAGACACATAGACACATAGACACAAGGACACAAGGACACAAGGACACAAGTACACAAAGACACAAAGACACAAAGACACAAAGACGCAAAGACGCAAAGACGCAAACACGCAAAGACGCAAAGACACAAAGACGCAAAGACGCAAAGACGCAAAAACGCAAAGACGCAAAGACGCAAAGACGCAAAGACGCAAAGACGCAAAGACGCAAAGACGCAAAGACGCAAAGACGCAAAGACGCAAAGACGCAAAGACGCAAAGACGCAAAGACGCAAAGACGCAAAGACGCAAAGAAGCAAAGACGCAAAGACGCAAAGACGCAAAGACGCAAAGACGCAAAGACGCAAAGACGCAAAGACGCAAAGACGCAAAGACGCAAAGACGCAAAGACGCAAAGACGCAAAGACGCAAAGACGCAAAGACGCAAAGACCCAAAGACGCAAAGACGCAAAGACGCAAAGACGCAAAGACGCAAAGACGCAAAGACGCAAAGACGCAAAGACGCAAAGACGCAAATACGCAAAGACACAAAGACGCAAAGACGCAAAGACGCAAAGACGCAAAGACGCAAAGACGCAAAGACGCAAAGACATAAAGACACAAAGACACAAAGACACAAAGACCCAAAGACACAAAGACACAAACACACAAAGACACAAAGACACAAAGACACAAAGATACAAAGACAAAGACAAAGACATTGACAAAGACAAAGACAAAGACAAAGACATAGACAAAGACAAAGACAAAGACAAAGACAAAGACAAAGACAAAGACAAAGACAAAGACAAAGACAAAGACAAAGACAAAGACAAAGACAAAGACAAAGACAAAGACAAAGACAAAGACAAAGACAAAGACAAAGACAAAGACAAAGACAAAGACAAAGACAAAGACAAAGACAAAGACAAAGACAAAGACAAAGACAAAGACAAAGACAAAGACAAAGACAAAGACAAAGACAAAGACAAAGACAAAGACAAAGACAAAGACAAAGACAAAGACAAAGACAAAGACAAAGACAAAGACAAAGACAAAGACAAAGACAAAGACAAAGACAAAGACAAAGACAAAGACAAAGACAAAGACAAAGACAAAGACAAAGACAAAGACAAAGACAAAGACAAAGACAAAGACAAAGACAAAGACAAAGACAAAGACAAAGACAAAGACAAAGACAAAGACAAAGACAAAGACAAAGACAAAGACAAAGACAAAGACAAAGACAAAGACAAAGACAAAGACAAAGACAAAGACAAAGACAAAGACAAAGACAAAGACAAAGAAAAAGACAAAGACAAAGACAAAGACAAAGACAAAGACAAAGACTGTTACAGGCTGGCTACTGCCAACCTGCAGATATCACTAAGCACCTGTAGAGGCCTCCACGGTGATTTTTGCCGGCTACGTTCTCAGGGAGAAGTGCTAAGGGTCGTGGGGTTTGAGGCATACAGGGCTCCTGGCTTACACCGTGATCATACAGAATTGTAGGGGGAACGCAAATAATAAAAATGTAACTGGAGTTCCGCCGAAACTCGTCGGCCGGAACCTGAGGAACGAACACAACGAAATTATAAACCGAGAGCGGTGCCTTGGTGCGCGCATCCATCCGAATTCAAACGGGGACAAGCCCTGGTTACGGAATCGGATGCGGGCATCAAGGGACCGCAAACACTACGCCGACACAGAGGGAGTTTCCGCTCCCATCACACCACACCGAAAAAATTTAGTAATTCATTTTTTCTTTAAAGGAAAAACAAGAAAACACCAGAAAGGGAGAACGAGCGAGAGAAACGAGAAAGAGAGAGAGAAGCAACAATGCACATCGAGCGCGCGACCGTTATGCGGCGCTCGATTACAAAATGTTTATATAAAGATTTAAAAAAAATTTTGAATAAAAAAAATTTAAATGAGCAAAAAAAAATGAAATAACAATGAAAATAAAAATAAAAAAAAAATTGTACCTTAATTAATACTAACCAACCAACATGACCGATGCGGGGCCTCTCCCCGATACCAAACTTAAAATAGCCGGTTGGCCGCCCGTTGACCTTGTACGGCACCCGTTGAAAATATGCGTGGCACCCGTTGAAAATATGCGTGACACCCGTTGAAAATATGCGTGGCACCCGTTGAAAATATACGTGACACCCGTTGAAAATATGCGTGGCACCCGTTGATAATATACGGCACCCGATGAAAATATGCGTGGCACCCGTTGAAAATATACGGCACCCGATGAAAATATGCGTGGCACCCGTTAAAAATATACGGCACCCGATGAAATATGCGGCACCCGTTGAAATATACCGCACCCGTTGAAAATATATGTGGCACCCGTTGAAATATACGGCACCCGATGAAATATACTGCACCCGATGAAACAATGTGGCACCCGTTGAAAATATATGTGGCACCCGTTGAAATATACGGCACCCGATGAAATATACGGCACCCGATGAAACAATGTGGCACCCGTTGAAAATATATGTGGCACCCGTTGAAATATACGGCACCCGTTAAAAAGATGCGGTAACCGTTGAAAATGTACGGCACCCGTAACCAACAAATACCTCTTGTCACGAAAACTTTTCCGTATCACCGCGCGCACAAAACACATACAAAAACTCTTTATGTGCGTCTTTCTTTTATTAAGTAAAAGGTTAGATTCATTCTCATAAATTATTTTTTGTTTGTTTGTGATTCACTTTCACTCAACAAAATATAATTAAATGGAACAATAGTTATAATTATCATTAAAAATATAATATTTATTAGAATATTTTACACTGTTTTTATGATTTATTAACAAAATAATCCAACTAAACCCAAAAATACTGTTCTTTTAACCAAAACTAGACTAGACTCTTCACAATCCAAACTTGACCACTCAAAATCACAAACTCGAATCACCCAAAATTACAAAAAAAAAACGAAAGACTAATCAACAAGAAAAAAAATTCTTGCGCCGCACAACGACGCGCAGAACATTCCAGAAGAATTGTCTTTCTTCTCTGTCTCTCGTTTACATCAATTCGCATTGATGTAAACGAGAGGCATATAAGAAAAACATTCTTATGGAATGTTTTGCTTTACACACCCATTCGATGCGCATCGTTCTCTCTTTCTTCATCTCACTCACCCTCGCGCCATCACCACGACGTGCACAAACATTAAGCAACTCCGAAAGCGAAGACGCAAACCGAGGGGAATAAAATCAAACAGCGCTTGTTACGATCATGTAATCGTAACAAGACAAAGACAAAGACAAAGACACAAAGACACAAAGACACAAAGACACAAAGACACAAAGACACAAACACACAAAGACACAAAGACACAAAGACACAAAGACACCAAGACACAAAGACACAAAGACACAAAGACACAAAGACACAAAGACACAAAGACACAAAGACACAAAGACACAAAGACACAAAGACACAAAGACACAAAGACACAAAGACACAAAGACACAAAGACACAAAGACACAAAGACACAAAGACACAAAGACACAAAGACACAAAGACACAAAGACACAAAGACACAAAGACACAAAGACACAAAGACACAAAGACACAAAGACACAAAGACACAAAGACACATAGACACATAGACACAAGGACACAAGTACACAAAGACACAAGTACACAAAGACACAAAGACACAAAGACACAAAGACGCAAAGACGCAAAGACGCAAAGACGCAAACACGCAAAGACGCAAAGACACAAAGACGCAAAGACGCAAAGACGCAAAAACGCAAAGACGCAAAGACGCAAAGACGCAAAGACGCAAAGACGCAAAGACGCAAAGACGCAAAGACGCAAAGACGCAAAGACGCAAAGACGCAAAGACGCAAAGACGCAAAGACGCAAAGACGCAAAGACGCAAAGACGCAAAGACGCAAAGACGCAAAGACGCAAAGACGCAAAGACGCAAAGACGCAAAGACGCAAAGACCCAAAGACGCAAAGACGCAAAGACGCAAAGACGCAAAGACGCAAAGACGCAAAGACGCAAAGACACAAAGACGCAAAGACGCAAAGACGCAAAGACGCAAAGACATAAAGACACAAAGACACAAAGACACAAAGACCCAAAGACACAAAGACACAAACACACAAAGACACAAAGACACAAAGACACAAAGCAAAGACAAAGACATTGACAAAGACAAAGACAAAGACAAAGACATAGACAAAGACAAAGACAAAGACAAAGACAAAGACAAAGACAAAGACAAAGACAAAGACAAAGACAAAGACAAAGACAAAGACAAAGACAAAGACAAAGACAAAGACAAAGACAAAGACAAAGACAAAGACAAAGACAAAGACAAAGACAAAGACAAAGACAAAGACAAAGACAAAGACAAAGACAAAGACAAAGACAAAGACAAAGACAAAGACAAAGACAAAGACAAAGACAAAGACAAAGACAAAGACAAAGACAAAGACAAAGACAAAGACAAAGACAAAGACAAAGACAAAGACAAAGACAAAGACAAAGACAAAGACAAAGACAAAGACAAAGACAAGACAAAGACAAAGACAAAGACAAAGACAAAGACAAAGACAAAGACAAAGACAAAGACAAAGACAAAGACAAAGACAAAGAAAAAGACAAAGACAAAGACAAAGACAAAGACAAAGACAAAGACAAAGACAAAGACAAAGACAAAGACAAAGACAAAGACAAAGACAAAGACAAAGACAAAGACAAAGACAAAGACAAAGACAAAGACAAAGACAAAGACAAAGACAAAGACAAAGACAAAGACAAAGACAAAGACAAAGACAAAGACAAAGACAAAGACAAAGACAAAGACAAAGACAAAGACAAAGACAAAGACAAAGACAAAGACAAAGACAAAGACAAAGACAAAGACAAAGACAAAGACAAAGACAAATACAAATACAAAGACAAAGACAAATACAAATACAAATACAAAGACAAAGACAAAGACAAAGACAAAGACAAAGACAAAGACAAAGACAAAGACAAAGACAAAGACAAAGACAAAGACAAAGACAAAGACAAAGACAAAGACAAAGACAAAGACAAAGACAAAGACAAAGACAAAGACAAAGACAAAGACAAAGACAAAGACAAAGACAAAGACAAAGACAAGGACAAGGACAAGGAAAAGGACAAGGACAAGGACAAGGACAAGGACAAGGACAAGGACAAGGACAAGGAGAAGGGCGAGGACAAGGACAAGGACAAGGACAAGGACAAGGGCAAGGGCAAGGACAAGGACAACGACAAAGACAAGGACAAGGACAAAGACAAAGACAAGGACAAGGACAAGGACAAAGACAAAGACAAAGACAAAGACAAAGACAAAGACAAAGACAAAGACAAAGACAAAGACAAAGACAAAGACAAAGACAAAGCAAAGACAAAGACAAAGACAAAGACAAAGACAAAGACAAAGACAAAGACAAAGACAAAGACAAAGACAAAAACAAAGACAAAGACAAAGGCAAAGGCAAAGACAAAGACAAAAACAAAGTTAAAGACAAAGACAAAGTCAAAGACAAAGGGAAAGGCAAGGGCAAAGGCAAAGAAAAAGGCAAAGGCAAAGTCAAAGGCAAAGGCAAAAGCAAAGGCAAAGACAAAGTCAAAGACGTCCATTTACATATTAACATATTTTTGGGTAAATTATTTTCGATAAATTATATTGCATATAATGCGAACTATTCGAAGAAATTTCAAAAATGATTTTATTTTTTACACATGCATAGAAATTTATCGATGACAACTGATTTTGAAGCAGAATGCAGTGCTTCAAAGAAACCTCGTGTAGAACCGGTGATTTGCCCTTCATCAGGAAAAAAATTACAGTTAATTCGTTGAATAATAATACGAATGTATTTTTTTATACGACATAAACAGTTAAAACCGCATCTTTCGATTAGCCAACAATGTCCAACATCATTGGACCGGTTTTCTTTGAAAACGAACAGTCAAATGCCTTTACAGTGAATTGGAAACGGTATCGCAACATGTTAACTTGTTTTTTGGTTGCCAAAATTGAGTGTATTGGGTGTCAGCGATCTTTGGTTTCAACAAGACGGAGCGACATGCGACACAAGTCGTGCAACAATTCATTTATTGTCAACAAAATTTGCTGATCGCATAATTTCAACAAATTGTGAAGTTCCTTGGCCACCAAGAACCCCAATTTAACACCACTTGACTATTTTTTTTGGGGTTATTTGAAAGGTATGGTGTATTCTAAACAATTCAATAACTTAAAAACAACATTGCAGCTGAAATTGAGGTCATTGATCCGCTTTTATAGGAAAAAGTCATCGAAAATGTTGATGTTCGGATGCAGGCCTGTAGACGAAGCGCGGTGAGCATATGAACGATATTGTTTTCCATACATGAATGGCATAGACCCATTTTTCCTTATCAATAAAAATTTTTGACTTTTCATTCCAAAATGTGTGTTTTATTTACAACTGAAAAAAGGACTAACAAATGGCCTACCCTGTATTTGCAAAAATAGGAAAAGCTTCATCTATATTTCTTAAAAATTTTCTACTTAATGGAAAAATCTTAAGCTTCATCATGAGCAGTCAAAAAAACATCAGTAAAAGATTTTGCTTAAATTTTGGAAGAATTATTTAGAATCGTTACGTCTTTAAGCGATTTAATGCTACACATTTCAAAATATACGCAAAAAACGAAAAGGTTCCTATGGAAGACACCACATCTGAGGGCCGATTGTTGTATGTTGTGTTCCATTGTAAAGAGTTTCTAGGAATACTAAACGAGAAATGGAAAATTATCAGAATTCAACTTCACTGTGTAAAGTTGTTGTGGGTAATTAAAAAATTTAATTTTATTCTAATCTTCTGAAAGCTTTTTTACAAATTTCTGTTGCCTCTCAACTGACTTAAAATTTAATGAAGCTGCGTAAACAATCCTTTCGCGATGTTTCAATCAAACGTCAATATAAGATAAATAATTTTTGCGTTTAGCTTCAAATTTCTATTTTAATCAATAAAATGGTAACATGAAAAAACGTACTTTCGAAACATTCGTTATCCCACCGCCCGCCCAGTTTTGTACGTATGATATAAATTCTTAACTTTATTATTATCCATCCTCGTATGTAGGATTATGTAATTGATTTTATGAAAAAAAAAAAAACATATTTTACCTTTAGTCCTTTACCAAGAAGTGCTTATTATTTCAATTTCCTTGAGCTTTTAAAAATTAAAGTTCTCGGAATTTCATAAAAATAAAAAGATCGAAATGAACAAACATAATTTATTCATTGTTTTATGCTTTCAGACGTACGATAAATATACAATATATTCATATGTGATGTACATATATACAACCAGATATACATAAATATATGAAGGCATATTATAGTTTATCCTGAATTTCGTCTTTTTAGCACGGCGGGTGGTTCTTTTTCGTTGATTTTTCGACATTCACAGTGTAGTATATGTTTTATATCGTGTATGTTGTGAAGTGTATACAAAACCCTTGTTATCATTTCCCAAATCATCTCTCCGTAAAACATTATATAACCACGGTACGATACGATGCTGAACAAAAAATACAAAGCTCGCACACCAAAACACAGTCCAGATTTATTATTACAATTTTGGTACGTAGAGTGTTTTTGTTGGTGCGCTTTTCTTTCCAATTATTATTTTTTGCTGTCTGCATTGTTGTTACTGTAATAATTTGGTTTTCTCTCTGTAGCGCTATGTGTACCCATGATGAATTTCTGAATAATTAAGCCAATATAATTTTTTTTTTTTCGTTGGTTCGGTATTTTGACCAGACCAAATTTCCTATATGTATTATGAAATCACAATTGTGTATTGTGTTTGCGGGCTAGTTGTTTTATTATTTATAAAGGAAATAACATATTAGAGAATAAAATTCAGTTTAATTAATAGACTTACTCTAGCTATACAGAGTCATTTGTGTTTATATAAACTTCCTGTCTTGTTCCGCTTCTATTTCCGGCTAAACAATCGTTGAGATGAAATTTTATATTGTATTCAGTGGTCTACTACACCGTGTATGTGGGTGACACTATATTCACGTCAAAAAATTAGCAACCATAGGTACAGGATATTTAACTATATATTTCTGACAAATTCTATCTGCATCTATTAGAATTATTCTGCATCTATTAGAGTGTTGATGGATTATCAGTTACCCCATTGAGTTACAAAGGTATTTAATACGTAATTGCACGAATTGGTCTGAGAGCTATAATTACGAATATCCTCATTTTTTAATGATAAAACGGCCAATACGATGTTCATCAATTGCACTATGATCATTCGGTATAGCGTAGATCTAGGTAAAATTTCATCGTATATTAAGGAGTGTTTTGAAATGTTTAAGAAGTATAATTTCGAAATCCATCTTGAACCGTTTTATCATTACAAAAAAGTGTAAATTTGCAATTGCACCTGCATAAACCCCAACCACGACAATCCAAAGGCATTTTTTATCTAATTAATAAGATGCCACGTTATTCATATCTTGTAATTAAATTGATATTCTTGATCATTAGAATGTGTGTTATACCAAATCTCTCGATCAAGGTAATAATTATGTTTTTGAAAATAGTACCTAATTCTCTAAGCTGTATAATAGTTTGTAAACGTGTTAACGAAAACGTATCTTGTTGATTTTCAATTTTCTCATTCAGTAATTACATATCAAAATAAACTTTTATTCGTTTACGCTTAACTAATGCCACAGTTTAACACATTCATGATTTATGTAGATCCATATTTAAAATTTGAAGACCTATAACTCGCGTACACCTCACCTAAATAGCATATATTCAGCTGAAAACCCATTGACGACACACTAATGATACATCAGCAACGGTCAAGCATGACACGTATATAGATATTTATCAGCAAATGGGACTAATTTTCGTTTGTGACACGTCTGAGATGAATCGTTTACGACATGTTTGAGATGAGTCGCATGTGAGAAGTCAAGCATGAATCGTAACAAAATGTTGACGTCGTATACATAAAATAATATTAATGTCGTTGCCACAAAGAAAGAAATGAAATGATGTGCAAGTTATTTTAATCCTCCCAATTGTTTCCCTACGCCATTACAATACTTGATAGGATAAGAAAGATCGATGACTTGTCATACACGCTTCGCGTAAGAAAGAGGAAATTATTTTCATGTAAGAAGAAATGTCTATGACATGTCTGACAATTGTCGTCGACAGTGAACGAGTTTAATCATCACGTGTTGTCACTAATTAATCACTTAATTAACATACCCTGAGCTGAAGGTAAAATCGATAATGCAGATAGTGTCTGCCGTCTCAGCCGAACATATAATATGTCATGTCTTTATTAACGTGGTTCAGGCGAATTTCATCGGCCGACATTTTTCATCCGAAAGTATTTTTTTATACAAAAAGTATTTGTTTTCTACAACAAATATTAAAAAATTTAAACTGAAATTAACAGTTTCTAAATAATAATGTTCGGAAAATCTCATTTTCATATTGGGAAACTCGTATAAATATATTAGATATTCCAAATTTGAAAATTTCTAAAAATTCAACGATTGAAGGATCATAGTTGGAAATTAGAGGAAATGAAAGGTTTTAATGATAATTAGCAATTGAAAAAATTTCATTTCCCTTTTCATTTGCAAAACATGCGAAAACTAGAACAAAAAATTTTAAAACTTCTAACGTTTTTTAAAATTTCAACCCAGGCTTTCCACATGAAAAGTGACTTGAACTTTTTTCCAGAAGTAACCATCGACAAAAAATGATAATAAAATAAACGGTGATGGAGGTCAGTGTTTAGTGCAAACGAGTTTAGACAGGTATATCAACCCAAACGTGCAACCCAAACGAAAGAGGAGCCTTAGATCAGCGACTAATACGAGCATGGATAAATTCACTAGGCTAGCCACGATTGAATTGGCTCATGGCAGCGGGTTTTCTATACCAAAAATAACACATCAAAAACTGAGAAACCGCCACCAATCTATTTGAGGGAAGAATTTAGTTTTAATTACAGATTTAGCAAGAACCATCGACACTTTAACGGAGGGTATCTTTTATATTTCCGGGATTAAACGAGGAAATATAGACGAATTACTACAAAGTGCACAAAGTCATTACCATTAATTTTACTCGGGCAATTTTGACCGACTTATGAGAAAACTAATGTAGCAACAAAACCCTTTTGAATGTTGTCGTTAACCTTTGACTTTGTGTTGAAGTATAATGAAGTCACTGAGTTTATTGGCAGGTTTCTGGATGCACTTTATGTTCGAAATTTTGCTTTCGATTTGTTTCTTAACATAGGCAGAAAATGGTGAATAAACAGGTGATGCTGCGACAGGAGAGGTGTGTGGAGTCCCCGTATCAATATCTCATACTAGTGTTTCGTTGTGGTTCTTCTAGCTTATAAGCCTTTGTGATCGATCATGGTCCGGATAATGAATCTACAGAAGTAAAGTGAAATCCCCAATTAGATCCACATTCTTTTTACTAGGCTTGATCTCTCCAACGAGTATGCTTATCATCTCTCCTCTAATAATGAATTTATCATGTAGTAGTCCTTCTTTAGGTTGTGTCGTAGTGGGCACATATTGCAGGTTTGTGATTGACTTATTTTGTCTTGATGCTGAAGATACACCACATTCATTTAACTATTTTAGCACTGACTGAACTTGGTATTGTTGTTTTTATTTAAATCGCTGGCGCTACATCCCATGTAAGGATTGAGCCGCCGATTAATGGTTGACAAGTTCATTAAATCAAAGCTAGGACCCAGAGCTGCTGGAAAGGGATGATCTCGTTTTTTCCTTCCATTTTAAAATTTACTTTTGAGCTGTTCTCATGAAGTCGCTCGAAGATGTACTAACTCAGGCAACAGTTGCTTGACGTCGATGGTGATGATGTTGTCGCATTATCTCGTAACGAAAGGTGGCGTATATGAGGCGAGTTTAAATATTTTGGATCGCTAGTAACGGGGCAAAATGCAGTTTCTATAGATATCACATCAAGAATCGTAGCTGGATATCGGATATTTTACGCAACCATTAAAAACATTTAGATTGAGATGTCTAGAACATGTTCTATGAACATAAACAGGACCACTAAGCCGACCTGCAGTTGATACCAATGAAAGTGGATCCGCGTGGAAGATGGATGGATGATGCAGAAATATTGTTGCCTGCAATAAACGTAAACATAGCTTAGGGAAGCACAGATACCCACTAAAGAGATGAGCAAGTTTTTGACTATTATTTGTACAAATAACAAACAACAAAAGGGAATGTCGCGACAGTCATAAATTCCATCCGGAGAGAGATACTGGATGTTACCATGCTCAGGGTATGACCAACATCGTCCGCAACCGGCATGTACAGAACGAAGCGTCATTCTTTAACCATGTGTATATTAGATTTAATATCGAACCTCAAAGTGAAGAAACCTTTTTAGGAACACCAAAACACTCAACATACTCGTATATAATTTAATCGGTATGCAAATACCATACGCAGTTCTTGACAGCGCAGCAAACGTGAAATGTGCAAAGTCATCTACTATACAAGATCCTCCTGATTTCCTGGTGGAATATTCAAGTTTAGGTCAAAAGGAAAGAAGTATACGTAAATAGTTTAACAGGGCCGAACAAACAAACCACTGAACAAAAACTGTTCATTAGGTCTACTGGACTTCTCTCGCCAGATATAACACAGAGTTAAAGATCTACAATAGAAGTAGTTGGAGAGGTTTTTACCCAGAAATCTCCAAGGAACCAAATAATGAAGTGGCCACATCGAAAGAGGACTCTTATCTCATTAGTGAAACGTCACTTTCCCATTTCATAATTACGAGTCATCAGGAAATCGACGAAAGCTTTAGCACACACCCATTTATTATTCAACCAGAAGTCGTTGGGAATTAAATGAACATTATCACAACTATAGGTGTTCACTGGGCTACAAATTCTTTGACCCTTACAAACCAGCAGTATCACGTCATTTATTCACAAAATCAAGGACAAAAACTATGTCAACAGTCACTATTCCAAATCCAATTGACTTTAACAAGACACCTTGAACCTCTTAAAATTCATATTAGTTGAAAAATCGCAGGGACTGGATGCTGTTGCAGGGAAGTTGGTCTATGTGTCAACCCCGATAAAATTATCTAAAACCTCTTTAAGAAACGCCGGAGAACTAAATTTCTCCTACAAAACTGTACAAGGTAAAACCCTGTAAATAGCCTACTTCATTTGTAACGAGTGTTTGGCGAAATTAGTAGTATTAGTCCACACATGACCTTAAGAATATATCCAAGAATTATAATGTGATCAGAAACAGTGTTTTGATAAACGGAAAAGGAAATTCAGAGGCTTATCTGGCTGAGTGCGACAGGAGTTACGAAAAACTATCCTACTCGAGATCCTACCCGCAGCATGATTAGGTTTAGACCATCAAAAAGAATAAATTAAATAAAAGCCAAGAGACCAGTTCAAATCAGTACCTTTACTAATCTGGTAAACGAAATTGTTCAATTGTCGGACTTAAATAACGAGTTTTCAAGAAGCAAATTGAGAATATAAAGATTCAAATAAATTTAAAGATTAAATTTTCAACAAATGTCGAACTTGTTGGTTTTGGGAAATTTAAGCAGGAATAATGATTTGATTATAAAGGACAGTTTTACCAAAAGGTCGGTAAGCTTGATTTTTCGCTCTAGGAATGAAGTGTGGTGTATTCGAGACCTATGAATATATTTGCGGAACAATAAAGACCGGCCAAATGGCACCGTAGTTAAAGCTCTGGCGTTTGAATCGGAAGGTACCGGGTTCGAATACCAAATTACGTTCTGTGATTAAAATGAACACATCTACGACCTCCTATCGGCGTGCAAAACTCATGGGCCGACCCATCTTCCATGTCCAGTACTATATAGGCTGTCAAGGAGCTATGCGATGCACATATGGTAAATTAGCCAACACATATTCACCCCTCCCTTTTTTGTTTCAATTCTACGATACCCTACTCCACCAACATACAGAGTCATGCAATTAAATTAATTATTTTAATAATGCTATCAGACAGCATAACGTCGAAACTTTCAAAGTTTTTGAAAAACAAAAACAAAACAAAATACAGTGCTAAAAGTAGATACTTTGCCTCCACCAAATAAAAAGCTACAATAAAATATTTATTTCATTGAAAACATTATGTTATAAAGAATAAAAGTTGTACATGTTTTAAAAAAGGAGCTTTGCCATTTATTTAGACTTTAAACAGGTTAATCGTTTCATTATGCTGATAATCATAAATAAAAACCGAAATAATGCTGAATCGCATGCAATGTCTCTGTTATAACGTGCCATTGCCATATACCACTTTCCCCACCTCATAATGTTTCGGCAAAATATTTTCGCATCACCATGGCACCTATAGACATACTATATTTGCTATATACAACACTCTCGCGTATTTTTTCCAAACCGTTTAACACATTTGTGATTTCTTCCCATCAACAACTGTGACTTTAAAATCAATATAAACATTGTTTTTCGACGCCGTCCTATGTTTGAATTGGGATACGATTTTTACCTGAAAAATTACGTCTAAGAAATGTGTATGTATATACAAGTTTTATATATAAATCGTCAATGTTAAAAGAAATTGACTTCTTGGTAGTTGAAACAAAATTTCGGGTTTATTTATCTTTTAAGGAATATTTGCGATAAGCTAAATAATTTAATCTAAACCAAAAATATAATATTTCGTAATATAGGTACGCCGTCTGTGTATAGATTTATGACATGGTGGAGAAGTAGGGTAACAATAGCAAATTAACGTCTTTATAAAGGTACGTTCGTTACGTGAAAAGCACCCGATATACTTAATACATAAATATCATAAATAAATGTAAAGCTCATTTATCAAAGCCCTGGTAAATTTAAACGAATATAAAATATTTAAAGCAGTTTATTAAAAGTCAAGTGACGAATCATTTATCATCTCTAGGTTATCAGTGTAATTTTCATTTTTATATCTTTTATTTTCTTGATTCAATCATATTCACCTGAAGTTTTTTCTTCTATATTCGTGTGTGTGTGTGTATACTCGTATAATAAAGGAAAATTTCCTTCAATTTATTGGTTAACCTACTTATGTCATAATATGCCTGATAACAACAGAAATTGCTGCGTGATATATGGTATAAAGTTTTTTAAGGATATAATAATACGTCTACTCATGTATGGGTGAAATAGGCGGAAAATTAAATCAATGCAAATATAATTTACATAAAATGTAGATATCTACAGGTTTATCATGCGAATAATTTATTAACGGAACGATGATTAAAAAAAAAGTTCAATTAAAAATTGTTGTTTATAAGAACCCAGTAAGAAAGGCAGGTTGCATTTTTAATTAATGACGACCACTATTTTTACTTCTTAGAACAGGATACATGTATATATATATATATATATATATATACATGTATCCTGTTCTAAGAAGTATATATATATATATATATATATGTCGAATCGTAATCGCTTTGATCCAACAGATATTTAATTTAATCTTATAAACTCCAGACAATCTTGGATAATCACCCAATTCAACACAACCACGCACGGATTAAAAATAAAAGACACCAAGCTTCGTTTTTAATAATTTTAACAATCTTTACTTTATTATATTTTATTATTCTCTCGATCTATCCTTCTCAACGCTCGCAATCTTTTTTAATGCCCTCGTATGTCCAAAAATTATCAGTCGATATAATTTAAACGTAATCATCAACATCAATGCCACCAACAAGTTTATTAACACTCTAATCAAAACGTTAATTTAAAGCAGTAACAGTGTGTTTCTGCAAATCTACCAATGTAGTAATAAAGGGATATGAGGGAACACCCTATATATATATATATATATATATATATATATATATATATATATATATATATATATATATATATATATATATATATATATATATATATATATATATATATATATATATATATATATATATATATATATATGTTTGTCTCAGTTGCAAAACAAAGAGTTTCAAGGAAAAGAGATCTTGGAGGACTTACACTCGTATAGAGTCATTAAAACTTGCACACGTCTGCCACGAAAGAGCAGCCACAATCTAAAAATGCTGGAATTCAGCTCAATAAAATGTACAGGACTCAATAAATTGTACCGAAATGTTGGGAACCACGAAAATTGAAAATAATAGTGTGCTTCAAAAGTCGGTACTGGCATATCACAACACAATTATTCAATATTACTCATATAATAGGATAAACACTAATGAAGAAAGGCTTCTTCGAATCTATTTTTCGTTTCAGTTATAAAATTTTTGTAGCAGGTACAAGAATCCTACATTATCACATATTCACTTGTCATTGATCGGATGGCATAACACGTAACCCAACCAATCACAATCTAATAAAATTAAGTTATAAATTCTTTGATCATTTCTGAACGCCAAACAGCGAATATTTATAGTAACCATTAGTTGCAAAATCTAGCATGCAACCAGCAGCTATCAATAAACAACAGAAACGTATACAAAAGTATGACGATAATTAACTTGAAAAATTCGGCCATAAAATTTGAGTTTAAACCATACATGATGAAATCTTGAAGTTAATAGAGAAAAGGACAGTTACCAATTCTGCTGGTAACATACAATATAAACATAAAATGCTGCAGTGAAATTTCTAACAAAAATTAACAAGTATACGTTCTTTTGTGTATTAGTGCTACACTGTAAAAACGTTTTTTTTATGAGAAAGATATATAAAATCAGAAACGCAAAGAAAAAAGCGTTAGTATTATACTGTCCATTTGCCATGTCCCTGCCGTTTCCCCCCTTTTCAATTGTTTCATAAAATGTGTATGTCAAGCCGGTTTCACCCGTTTGAGTAATTTATATTTCGACAAATAACGACTAATTTCGACTAGAGGTTACAATATCCCTATGTACTAAGTATTAAACTGTCATGTCCCAGCGGTCTCCCCAATTTTCCATTTTTTATTTAATTTGTATGGCATATCGGTTTCACCCGTTTGAGTAGTTTATATGTCGACTAAGATTATAAGGATCACAGGGTTTAACTAAAACTTTATCAGTAGATTACAATATCTCTATGTACCGCAATTTTCAATTTTTCATCATTCTCCTGATGACGTCTTAGTAGAATCCCTGTTAATAATCTTAGTCGACAAATAAACTACTCAAACGAGTGAAATCGGTATGCCATACAAGTTAAATAAAAAATTTAAAATTGGGGAGACCGCTGGGAAATGGTATATAAACTTTTCATTACTTAGTACATGGGGCTATTATAATTTTCTGATGACGTCTTAGAAGAATCTATGTGATCCTCATAATCTTAGTTGTCAAATAAACTACTCAAACAGGTGAATATGTCATACAAATTAAATAAAAAATTGAAAATTGGGGAGACCGCTGGGACATAGCATATAGACAGTTTAATTCTTAGTACATGGGCCTGTTGTAACCTTGTAAATTCTTGATGACGTCTTAGAAGAATTATCGTGGCGCTTATGGTATTATTCGAAATATATGCTACTCGAACAGTAAAATCTTCATGTTATACGTAATTACGAGTATTTAAAAATTTAGAAATCGGGAGGAAGTTATATAATATGACTTGCATTTGTGTACGATAATTTAACTTAAATACAAACCGGTCAATTGTATTTGACGTTGAAATTGATCTGCTGGTCGAGGCTTGGCTTAGATTCGAAGGATCATGAGAGACAAGGATACTGAGAGGGGATCATGAAGCATTAAAAGAAATTTACACAAAGATGACAATTGAAATGGCCTCTGCGATAGAAGAAGCATCAGCTACCAGTCACACAACATCATAAATATGTAAAGCTGAAACCGATTATTGAAAAACGCACGTTTTATGGAAATTACATGAAATGGAGTAGCTTTGAAATATTCAAAAGTCTGACAGGCCAAATGCAAACGCTCTCAGACACGCATAGAATTTTACCTGAGAAACCATTGTAATGGAGCAGTAGCTAAACTAATATGTCTTACTTTAAGCAATAGATAAACCAACAAACGCTTTATCATATCAGCTTACCTAAATACGTTACTAAACCAACTATCAATTAATACAGAATCATCAGCCGTAATTAAGAATTTGCACGTCACAACAAATGAGTGCCTACACCCAATCAGAAGCCTAGAAATAAAAGTCGAATACATGCCTAATTGTCACATTATCGAAAAAATTGGACAATTGTAACACGACGATTATATGATAGTTCGCATCCAGGACCCAACTGCATTTCAGAAAACGAATAATTTCTGAAATTTCATGAACAATGCTTCAAGTCCTTGGAAGCATCATGTAGCCAACAAAACCAATCACCACAACCAAAGCCGCAAGCGGTAAGATAAACGCTTGCCACAACCGTTTTAGATCATTGTCGACGATTTAGGTAGCTGTCAACAACAGTTAAAAACCAAATAATCACTAACTATGAAGAAGATGCTTATCATCAACACATCAAACGTACCGGCCGATGAGAAAAATGGAGTCGAAAAATCAGCATCTCTTTCCGCCGAGCCATTTCTTCAAGTTCGGGAACAGGAAATAGTCGCAGGAGGCTAAGTCTGACGAATATGATGGATGTGGAAGCTCGAAGCGTAATTCATGGATTTTTTGTCACGGTAACTACACACGTGTGCACCCGTGCAGTATCTTGATGGAAGAGAACTTTATCAGTCGCCAAATGCGGTCGTTTTTCTTTCAAAACGTCGTTAAAATGGTCCAATAAGTTTCAGTAATATTCGCCGTTGACTTTTCACCCCTTTTGAAGGTAAACCATAGCATAGCCTTCTTCGGCGCAGATTCGACAGTGATAATCCACTGTTTAGACTGTTCTTTAGTTTCCGGTGTATAGTGATGGATCCATGTTTCATCCACAGTTATGAAACGACGCAAAAACTCCTTTTTATTTCGCTTGAACACCGCCAAACCTGCCTCTGAAGTTGTCACACGTGTGCCTTTTTGGTCGATTGTATGCAAACGGGGCACCCAACGCGCGGATAGCCTTTTGATATTCAAATGTTCGGGTAATATATTGCGCACACGTTCATCTGAGATGCCTATTATCTCAGTTATCTCGCGCATGCTTCACTCTGCGGTCTTGCAATACCGTATCAAGGATTTTGTCAACCATTTTTGGTGTGATGAATTTATTTGGGCGTCCTGTACGTTCGGCATCAGTTGTGCTTGTACGGTTACAATGAAAATCAGTAAACCACTTGTGAATCATTTTAATCGATGGTGAAGGGTCCCCAAAATAATTATCAAGCTTTGTTATGGTTTGCATAATGGTTCTTCCACAAAAGAAATAATGTTTAATTAACATCCGAAATTTACTTTTTCCATGTTTGCAAGAAAACAATGGGTTGTCTGTTTTCAATGGCTGTCGAAACTGAACTAAATGACAGATCTGTTTGAAATTTTTAATTTAGTCTAGTGACAGATGGTATTGACACATGACATCTGGAATTTGCGATTGTGGTGCCCTTTGTTGCAATTTTACCAGACTTCTCACTACACCCTCGTATATCGGTAAATTTAGTGAAAATTCTAATACTCGTCAAAATACCTGCTACACTATGGCCGATTCCAGAAAACTCAGAGATGCTACCAAATATGGGCAAATATTTTCTAAAAGTGGATGAATCGTCCTGTTCAAAACAGTTAACCTCGTAAAAATAAAAAGATTTGGGGTTGATTCATGACAACTTATATATCGGTAAATTTAATGAATATTCTAATACTCGTCAAAATACTAACTACAAACACACACACACACCAAAACACAAACTGAACTTTATGAACGATTACGATCAATAAGAAAATATGGGTTTTTGGAAAACCAAACTTTGTCAATGAGAACTATCTTAAATACAAAAAACATTGATAAGTATGAACAGATTTGATAACATATCTGAACTTTTCTGCATCGGTCATAGCGTAGCAGGTATTTTGACGAATATTAAAATTAAATTCACCGATTTAAAATTTGTCGTGAAGCGACCCCAAATCTTTTTATTTTTACACTGCTTTGAATAGGACGATTCATCCACTTTCACAAAATATCTACCCACACTTGGTAACATCTCTGAGTTTTCCTAAATTGGCCTTTTAGATTAGAATTATTATGATAAAATTTGATCCCGGTATGTGCATGAAATATAAATTTTTGACGATCTTTTTTTAGTAAAGGTGTGCTTTTAATTGCTACACCTTTTAAAAGTTTTCATTAATTTGTTTAGCTACACTTTTCGTTAAAAACTTCACACTGGTAAGGTTGTGCATAGTTCATTAGAATCGGATTCCGATCGCCACAAGATTGAATTTTGTGTTTTATATTCGAAAATGTGAGTGACCTTATGGAAAAGTTCCTTAAAAAAGTTTTTGTTATAGTAAAGTTGATAAGAATCATGTAACGTCCACTATTCAAATTCTGAAATTAATTTAATTTTAATTTTTATTTTAGGGATTTAGCCACCACACTATTGAGATTTATAATAAGAATATGGATGGTATACTGACATCGCGCTGCTATCAATTGTCAAAAACAATAAAGCAAAGTTCTTTAGAAATTCTTTAAATTTGGCACGTTTTAGGAAAGTATTCTCACGTATACAGAAATATACGTGAGATACTGTGGATACCTAATGCTGTATAAGATAGCAGAAAATCTCCAGCAGAAAAAATGTGGTTTTGCTATTCATCGCTAGAGGCATCACAAAAAGGAAATTTATTCTGCTGATATTTTTTGAAACCAGCAGAAATTTTTTGAAATTTTTAAGCAAATCAATAATTCTCAGCGGAAAGTTTTATGAAAAATCAAAGCATTTTTGAAATAGAAGGGAAAATATAAGTTTAAACGTTTTGAAACGAAAACAAGTGAAATTTTCAAAGGCTCTCAAAATAAACTAAAATTATCATAATCATCATAATGCAAACACATATTGGTAGCACTGGTAGCACACTCTGGATATATGTTTTTATGGTAGCTGGAATCATAATCTACATACATGAGCAACATAAGAAAGTCATTTTAATGTGAAATGTTTTCAGTTTTTTACCTAAAGTGTTAAAAAACGCCCCTCGCACTTTTCATAAAACTTTCTGCTGAGAATTATTGATTTGCTTAAAAATTTCAAAAAGTGTCTGCTGGTTTCAAAAAATATCAGCAGAAAAATAGCAAAACACATTTTTCTGCAGAAAATTTTCTGCTATCTTATACATCATGGACACCTATAGGATTAAAACAAATTTTAACTATCAAACAATTCGGAACCAATGAATTTTGTATAACAATTATTACTGGCTTCCAAAAATGTTACCTAGAATCTGTAATATAATTTTATTTAGAAAATAAGATCCAAACATTTTAGCAGTGTATTTTTTTAATAATTTTATAGTTAAATATTTTTAAAATATAAACGAGTTTGTATTAAATTTTAACACGGGTACTTCTGTAAAACCGGCGGCCGATTTCAATTCAAATTTTATGGCCATTCATTTTAATTTTTTCTCATTTTTGGCCAATTCAAATATTTATTTTCCAAGTGGGAAATAAAGTTTTCATAAATATGATCCAATTTTTTTTAGTTAACTACCATTTTAATATTTTATCGTTTCATTATAAGTTATACGAATAAACATAAAAACATACATATTTTAACCCAACATAAATAAAAATTTTATTTATATATTTCCCACCGACATTAAATCATACAAAAATACAAAAGGAAGCACAAACAAAAAAAAAGTTTTTATTGATCATAAATCTCGCAATATTTCGCATAAATAATTTAAACGTGTGCTAATCCAAAATGCAAAAAATAATGATTTTCGATACGGGCGTTTTTTGGACAGGTACAGCGTACGAATTTTTACGATCGTCGTCGCTCGTTGAATTAAAACGGAAATATTGTTTTCTAATTGTTGTTCATCTCCTGATTATTGCCTAAACCTTGCCAGATGTTTTAATTGCTTGACGTTTCTCGTTTCTACGTATAGCCCAGAAATTATTATTCTAGTTAGTGCCTGTTGTTTTTGTTAGATTCCTGTCAAATATAAAACAAAAATTTATATCCCGAACCATAAAAATAGATAAATATTTTTTTTTCTTCTGGGTAATTTATGTTTTCATGAAGATTATAATATATTATGGAATATTATTTTCATGTGTGTGTGTTGTGTATTTGAGTATCCTTCTTCGACATGGCAACCCTTATCCGAGAACAGCATATGGATACAGAGCATATCATACTAAAAAAAATGAAATACAAGAGTGTTTTATGGTGTTTCGCTCGTCTTCCTTTTTTTTAAACAGCGTTATGAATTTTATTTTTATTTTGTGTGAGGTGAAAAATTAATGAAATATTTATTTTGTGTGTGTGTGTATATGTTAAAGGATGAAAATTATTATATTTTTATGGGTCAATAGATTATATATTGTTGTTGGAGCTTTTTACACGAAAAGCTCAATGATGGGATAATGATTAAATTAAACTTGATCTGACTTGTGTTTTTGGATGTGTTATGAGCAGAATGATTAATTTGATGTGTGTGTTACGTCAACAAGGTAAATTAATGATATATGCTCAGTTGCGTTTGTTTCTATAATTTTTTTTTACAATTGAGAGTGTTAATAAATTTTACATTAACTTTTTAACACAAATGAAGACGGGTACCCCAACAGATGCTACTTTTTCTATACCCGGAGGCTAGTTTGATTCGTAGACTATGATACCCGTAACTGATGAACTTTTCGTCCTAGTTTGGTTTCATAAATTATCCACGACTTCGTCTAAAAAATATTCTAACCATTTCCATGCATTGACTTAATTTCATCTTAATCCGTTCAAAAACAACTTAAGAAGCCTAGTTTCGGTCCAGAGAGTTAGTTATATAATATTTATAAATAAAATATGAATTTATAAACCGTTGAAAGAGAAATTTTAATAATTTTTACGCATATACTGCTAGATGGGTGAGCATTTCAGTATCCTGATGGGTCCCCGATCTTTCGGGCGTACAGGGCAGATGAACTGGCAAGACATTGCACCAATCTCTAATTGCGACCTGAACGGGCGATGGCTGGGAACCTGTCTCAACGATTAAACTAGCGCTCCGGAAAGAAGTTGAAGCATCAACCTATGTAATATTAACGAACCAAGAAGGCTGGGTCGAGTACCCCATGACTTCTGTAGAATCTATGTTCCTGTCCGGCAGTAGTATACAGAAAGGCACAAATATTACAAATCGGTCAACAACGATTCAATTCGATTTTAACGGATAACCAATCACTAATCAACACATTTTTTTAATCTCTGGTTTTTTACTCACTTTTGTAGTGCGAGACATTTCATTCTACAAATAGATCTGAATGGCTTATGTTGAGGGACTATATGAATTTTCAGTGAAACCTTATAATTCCTGCCAGAACCGATGGTATGGTTATATACAGCTAAACTAACTATGATACAAGAAGCACAATGGATTGTACACTATACTATAATTTTTGTTTCAGAACCTAATAAGTCCAACCGAAACCTAATAAAGTCAGCCGGAGCCGTACTACAGCCAAACCAACTATGACATAAGATGTATGATGTATTTTGCACCATTTTGCACTAATTGTTTTTCATCCGGAGCCTTATAATTCCAGCCGGGAAATGGTAAAGCCAGCCAGAACCTACTACATCCAAACCAACTATGAAACCAACCAATTATGACAGTCATTGTGTACTATTCAATTTTTCAGCCAGACCATTATAAATCCAGCACCAAGTGATTTTTCGGTAGAAACCTTATAATTCCAGCCGCAACCATTCCTCTAAAACCAAACTAACAATGAAACAAGTAGCACAACGGATTGTGCATTACTGTGTACTATATGATCAGCCGGAACTTTATAAGTCCAGCTGGAACCTGATGAAGCCACCAAGAAATATACAACAGCCAACCGAAATAAGGTGCAAGTAGCACGATGCATTGTGCATTATTGTGCACTATATAGTTTTTTTCCGGAACCTTATAAATCCAATACTATATGAATTTTCCGTAGAACCTTATAATTCCTGCCGGAACCGATGGTATGGTTATATACAGCTAAACTAACTATGATACAACAAGCACACTGGATTGTACATCATTGTGCACTATATTATAATTTTGTCAACAAGAAACTTATAAGTCCAGCCAGAACCTAATAAAGCCAGAATGGAGCCATACTACAGCCAAACCAACTATGACATAATATGTACGATCTATTTTGCATTATTGTTCACTAATTGTTTTTCAGCAGGAACCTTATAACTCCAGCTGGAACATGATAAAGCCAGCCAGAACCATACTACATCCAAACCAACTATGATACAAGTAGCAATGCACTGTGCATCATTGTGCACTATACAATTTTTCAGCCGGAACCTTATATCAGCCAGAACCATATCCTCTAAAAGCAAACTAACAATAAAATAGCACAATGGATTGTGCATTACTGTGTACTATATGATTTATCAGTTGGAACCTTATAAGTCCAACCGGAACTTGATAAAGTCAGCCAGTACTAAGTCAGCCCGTCGAATTAAGGCGCAAGTATATATAATTTTCAGCCGGAACCTAATAAATCCAGCACTATATGAGTTTTCAGTAGAACCTTATAATTCCTCCCGGAACCGATGGTATGATTATATACAGCTAAACTAACTGTGACGAACTGATGGATTATACGTCATTGTGCACAATACAATAATTTTTCAGACAGACCATTATAAGACCAGCCGAAACCTAGTAAAGCCAGCTGGAGCCATACTACGGCCAAACCAAGTATCACATAAAATGTACGATGTGTTTTGCATCGTTGTGTACTAATTGTTTTTCAGCCGGAACCTTATAATTCCATCCGGGACATGATAAAGCCAGCCATAACCTACTACACCCAAACCAACTATGATACAAGTAGCAATGCACTGTGCATCATTGTGTACTATTCAATTTTTCAGCCGGACCATTATAAATCCAGCACCATGTGATTTTTCGGTAGAAACATAATAATTCCAGCCGGAACCATATCCTCTAAAACCAAACTAACAATGAAACAAGTAGCACAATGAATTGTACATCATTGTGCACTATATGATTTATTAGCCGGAACCTTATAAGTCCAGCTGGAACCTGATAAAGCCATCCTGAAATACAGTACAGCCAATCGAACTAAGCCGCAAGTAGCACGATGCATTGTGCATCATTGTGCACTATACAATTTTTCAGCCGGAACCTTATAATTGTAGCACCATGTGATTTTTCGGTAGAAACCTTATAATACCAGCCGGAACCATATCCTCTAAAAGCAAACTAACAATGAAACAAGTAGCACAATTGATTGTACATCATTGTGTACTTTATGATTTATTAATTTTTCAGCCGGAACCTAATAAATCCAGCACTATATGAATTTTGAGTGGAACCTTATAATTCCTGCCGGAACCGATGGTACGGTTATATACAGCTAAACTAACTATGTAAAAAGAAGCACGGTGGATTGTACATCATTGTGCACTATACTATAATTTTTCAACCGGAACCTTATAATTCCATCTAAAACCGAATAAAGCCAGCCGAAGCCATACACTCTATAGCCAAAATAACTATGGTATAAATAACACAATGGAATGTGCATCATTGTGCACTAATTGTTTTTGAGCCGGATCCTTATAATTTCAGCCGGAACGTGATAAAGCCAGCCAGAACCAACTATGACACAAGTAGCCGGATGCACTGTGCATCATTTTGCACTATACAATTTTTTAGCCGGAACCTTATAAATTTAGCACCACGTACATTATTTAAATAAAATATATATATAGTGTAATAACATTGGAGCAGTAAGAACCACTGGAAACAGGTTCCTTTAAGTGGCATATCGAAATCGCTGAACTTTAGGTAACAAATTGTCTAATTTACGCGGTGGGATTGAGTACGACAGTTTAAATGAGCATTTCACTGCACATGCATTTAGAAACGGTGGCCTATGGAAAACTTAAGACGATTTACATAAAGCCGAAATCCACCTCAACACTTCACGAAAAATGCTTGCCTACATGTTGTTATATTTGCAAGAACCCAAACCAGACAAAGGAGATTTATCACCATAACGTTTTGATCGTTGCGAAAGCCACACATATTGCACGATCATCCAAATTGCACTGGGACAATTGTACAAGTACCAAAATTATTTTTGTAAACATTTTGTTTCGGCAGGATTTTCATGATTCTGGATGGCATTATATGGTTCTGGTTGAAATATCGTATGGTGCACAACGATGCACAATCCATTGTGCTGCTTGTGTCATAGTTAGTTTGGCTATAAAGGGAATCATTCCAGCTGAATTTATAAGGTTTCTACCGAGAAATCATATGGTGCTGGATTTATACGGTTCCGGTATATTATGTGAAACACAATGCATCGTACTACCTGTGTGATAGTTGAATTACCTGTAGTGTGGTTCTGGCTGACTTTATTAGGTTTTGATTGGAGTTATGTCTTGTGCCATAGTTGGGTTGGCTGTAGTATGGTTCCGGGTGGCTATATTAGGCTCCGGCTGGTATTATAAGGTTCTGGTTCAAAAATCATTACACAATGACGCACAATGCATCGTGCTGCTTCTACCATAGTTGGTTTGGTTCCGGCTGATATGGTTCCGGCTGATATGGTTCCGGCTGGCGTGACCGACGCGATTGTACACCATTTAATTATGTTTCGATTCTGCATTCTCCGCCCTCTTTAATTCTCCATTCTCAAGATAAAGATCAATTTGTGGGTCAATCTCCATTTAAATGTAGCCATATTGTCTTCCATTATTGACACAAGCTCGCCACAAGATACAATAGTTGATGCAAATATATTGATGCAATTATTGAACCAAGTCGAGAACACGGGCACATTATGTTCTAGAATCGGTTTATCAATCTGGAAGTGGATAAAAACTAACGGTTGCAGGTAACTTGCATTACTTGACATTTGATGCTGTGGTAAATAATTTAAAACAACTTTGGTCAGCAACACAACGCTTGATAGCTTCGACGAATGCTTATGTTGGAAATTTAAAGTACGGTTTTAGTACATAAAATAGTCTGCAGTAATCGATGCCAGCATTGATGTAAGGATGAGTCATGGTAATTCGATTCAGTGAATCCACAACAAATTGAACAGGATGAATTTCGATTACCCGAGAAATAAAGCATTGCCCGGGAAACTTTCGGTGTAAGATGATGCCCACTAAAACGCAAAAACTCCTACGAGTGGCTGCTAAATGTACAAAATTTCAAAAGATACGCGTTTCATTAAATTTACCAATAATTCAGCAGCACAAAACTCAAATGATGATAGCAATTTCCTTTTTGTTTATAAATAAATTTGCTTTGTTATTCTTTTTACGATGCGTTAAATGTACTGAAAAACATCACGCACAAGCATGTTCAGTCCCGCTACGGGCGAGCTATGTACCACAAACTACAGGGGATATGAAATAGCTAAGGAGCTACAAAGATTAAGAAATAAAACGCAAAAACAAAATCCAGGAATACCGAAAAAATGAACCAAACAATCACCAAAAAGGCACCAAAATCACATTCAAGTAAAACGGGATAACCAATATTATCCTCGCAAGTGGTATGAAAAAACCAGTTATTTTGAACGGCACTCCAGAAGATACAACAGTATATTGCCCGTCAAAAGCATTGTCGAGTTCATTGATTGATGTAATTGACTTGGGTAGACCACTTCTGACCTACATTTAGTAACCTGATACTATACGATGAGGATTTGAATATTTCTGGGTCAGATTTAACCAATGTTATTGTATATGAAACCAGTTCCCAGAATACTCATATATCGCCGCTTACAAGGATTGCCGAGTACATTGATTGATGGAATTGACTCGATTAGACTATTTCTGATTTATACTTGGTAACCTGTTACCTGAAGTTTCATATACAATAACAATGTACTCGACAATTATTGTGAACGGTTGTGTTACTATTTTATTATTGTAAAACGTCAAACTATTACAAGGTTTTTATCGTATTTAGCGGAGACGCACATAAATTTTTTTAAAAGTCAATTTTCGGGATGGTTTTCGGGCTATCTTCATATACGTCATTGCGCATAATATAAATCATCAAAATAACCAGGCGTAAGGGGAAATCTCAAACCACAATAAACCACGGAAATTGCAGAGAGTACATCACTTGGAAATTCATCAGGAAGAGAAGGACGACTACAACGAACTCGTGAAAGACTACATGGAAAACGAAAAAATTGATGAAGATACCTCTCTAGCATACCATACATAAAATGTAAACAAAAAAACGGCAACATCCTTAAATTTTTAATTGACACCAGGGCTAACAAAAATTTTGTAAAACCAGAGTTAGCCAAAACCGCCATACCGACCAACTTTAAATTTAAAATCAGATCAGCAGCTGGAGATATTGAGATTAACAAAAAGTTCGAGGACAATTTTTCAAAAGTATAGGCATGAACAAAACAATTGATTTTTTCGTTTTACCGGGATTAAAAACCTTCGATGGAATAGTTGCTGACGATACGCTGAAGGAATTAGGAGCAATTATTGATCGCAGAAGTAATATTCTAGCTATATGGCCAAGTACAAAAATCCAACTCCATGAAAAAATGTCTCATCAGGGCAACATTGGTACAGCATATGGAACTTCGTGACAACCATTTACTACCAGAAACCAGACAAAAACTCCAGGAAGTTATATCAACATTTCAAGCACTATTCGGAACTGTAAACAATACGGAAGCAATCACCACCGAAATAAGCGCCGAAATAAAAACCACGACGGTGGAACCAATATACACGAAGTTCTACCCGTATCCATTCCATATGAGACAAGAAGTAGAAACCCAAATCGGCCAACTTCTAGCGGATGGAATAATAAGACCATCCAAAAGCCCATATAACTCACCGATTTGAATTGTTGAAAAGAAAATGGACGCTTCACAAACGAATAAGTATAGAATGGTAATAGATTTTAAAAGACTGAACGGAGTAACAATCTCGGACGCATATCCAATTCCTGATATAAGTAACACAATCGCAAACCTCGGAGATTCAAAATATTTTATCACCATTGATCTAACTTCAGTATTTCATCAAATAAAGATGAAAGAAACCGACATACCCAAAACATCGTTTTCAACGATGAATGGGAAGTACAAGTTCTTAAGACTCCCATTCGGCCAAAAAACGCTCCAGCCATATTACAGAGGATGATAGACGACATTTTAAAAGAACTTATCGAGAGATATGCTATGTATACTCGTATATCGACGATATCATAATGTTCGGAGGGAGAACTGAAGAAGAACATTTATCGAATATCAGAAGAGTATTTGCGAAATTGGAAAAGGTCAATTTACCGGTTAACCTGGATAAAACGGAATTTTCGAAAACTCAAACGGAATTTATCGGATTCCTTATTACGACCAAGGGTATCAAGCTGGACCCCAAAAAAAATCATTGCTATTCGAAACATCAAAAACCCGACAATTTGAAGGATTTAAAATCGTTCCTCGGGTTAGCATCGTATTATAGACGTTTTATTCGTGACTTCGCGAAATAGCGAAACCACTAACTAACCTAACTAGAGGGAAAAACGCACAAAGCAGTCCAAGAAGATCAAAATAAACATGAACGAGAAGGAAATCGAAGCATTTCGACATATTAAAGAGCTACTGACATCATCAGAGATACTTATTTTTCCGGACTTCAAAAAACCGCTTATTCTAACCACCGATGCCTCGTCCTTTGCAATTGGCGCGGTGTTATCACAGGGTGAAATCGGCAAAGATAGACCGATAACCTATATTTCCAGATCATTAAATACAACTGAAGAAAATTATGCGGCCAATGAAAAGGAAATGCTGGCCACCATCTGGGTATTGGATAACCTTCGAAATTATTCATATTGGGCAGAAAATATCAAAATTCTAACGGATCACCAACCTTTAACATTCACATTGGGCAACAGAAATAATAATGCTAAACTGAAGAGGTGGAAAGCTCTACCTGGTTACACTAATAAGGTTGCTGATGCCTTATCAAGGTTAGAATTGGAAGCTAATACATTATCAACCGGAACAGTGCATAGCGCGAAGGAAGATACCACAGAATTAATCCAATTCTGCGATGCACCAATTAATGCATTCAAGAACCAGCTCAAAATTAAGAAAGGCAAAAACATCTACGCATACGAAGAAGTCCACCCAGGTTATAGCAGACACCACATCAGTCTACCGGAAATAAATAAAGGGAGCATATTCAAAATACTACGGGAAAATTCCCAAGAAATATATACATCCAGGTCCTACAAGAGGTTTATAAAGAATGCTTTTCCACATGCAAATTACGGCTCACTCAAAGGATAGTTGACAACATTGGTAACGAAGAGAACAAGTTCGCAATCATAAAAGAGGAACACAGGCGAGCACATCGAAACCATCTCGAGAATAAGAAACAAATTTTGGAACGTTATTACTTTCCTCACATGTCAAGTTTGATCAACAAGTACGACAGACACCCAAGTCATGTCCAACTTCAGAAAACGCGGATTCCAAACTACCCAGCGGAAATACTTCACGTGGATATGAAGGAAATTAAAAACGAAAAATATCTATCGTGCGTTGACAAGTTCTCGAAATTCGCAAAATTTTTCGGTATTAAAAGTAAATCAATCCTGCATATACGAGACAAAATCGTCAAAGCGTTACATTACTTCACGGTACCAAGACTAATCGTAATGGACAACGAGCGAAGCCTAGTACGTCCAATCATCATAGACTACCTGAAAACCTTGGGAGTCGAAGTCTATTTAACACCTTCACAACGAAGTAAGGTAAATGGTACTATCAAAAGAGTCCATTCAACAGTGATTGAAATCGTGAGATGCTTACAGGACGAATACAAAGATTTGACGGTGAAAGAGTTGATCAACATAGCAGTAGATCGCTACAATAATTCCATACACTCGGTCACTCAGTAAAAACCTAGCGACGTATTTTTGGGCAGAATACAACGAATCAACTACCAAAATCTAGCCGACTTCAAAAACAAAATCAACGAGGATCTGATAGAAAGACTGAAAAGATCACAGGAAACAAAAATAACAAAGGAAAACTCAAATAGAAGCGAACCTAAAGCATTCGAATTCGGTGATACAATCTACACCGCCATTAAGCAAATTAAATCAAAAGATAAACCAAGAGTTTGAAAGAAAACCGTGGCTAAAGACAATAATGTCACAGTTACAACTGCATCCGGAAGATGGATTCACAAAGCTCAAATCAAAAACCTAATACATTGAAACAAGGAAACGGAAAAATCATCAGTGGAAGTTTCAAGCTGATTCATGTCATCAATCTGGAAAGCAACAAGACCTAATTGATCGCATCACAATAACGGTCAATAGAACTCACGACAAACTTCGACCTCAATTGGATCATCAATTAAACCAAATAACGCAATTAATTTCGGAATTTAAAGGACAAAACACCAGAACCAAACGATCAATCAACTGGATCGGGAGCGCATGGACAAGATCAACAAAGCCTTAATGAACACTGCAGAGAAAATGCTCAGTGAATACAACAAACTGAGAAGCTTCAACAAATTTTATTCAATCGACTCCTCATTGTCAAAGAGGAAATAAAAGAAATAGTGAGAGCAGCACAATTGGCAAAGGCAAAAATCATCAATACTAATTTATTGGACAAAATGGAAATTAATCGTCTAGTAACGGAAGTAGGAACACTTCCATATTCCAACGAAATTGAAGCAATTAGTAGTAGTATGCAGAACCGACGATGATGATCAAAAACTCCAAAATTCTATACATTATAACAATACCTAAAACAAGCAAAGAAGACTACAACCATATCATCATAAGATCAACGATAGACAAAAACAAGCAAATCCACTTGGAAGTCATCAAAATTCTACTCAACCAGAATCAGATATTTGGAATTGTTCAGAAATGCAAACTATTCCGCGACACAACCATTTGCGAATCAAATTGCTTGAAAGAGCTAAAAGAAGATCATTGCACTAACCAACTCATAAAGGGTGCCGATGCTAGATGCGAATTCCAGTTTAACAAAAATCAAATCATCGAAAGGTTGGCCGGAAACACGATATTTTTAAGCAACTTCAACGGAAATATTTCTTGCAAATCCAACTAGACGAAATCCCCAGCTGTAAACCAGGGATTCAATTTCAACCTGTCAGACTAAACCTATGACCCACGGGACGTGGATCTTAAAGGAGGGAGGTTGTTAAACGTAAAAGGAAACGTATCTAACGTATCTAACGTATCTAACGTATCTAACGTATCTAATGTATCTAACACTTTTTGTTTAGAAACATGCTACTCGTATCTTGCTAATATTTTGTCTTCAGTAACTTTCATGGGAAAATATTTGAATTTGAAATCATTTTTTTATTTCAAGAAAATGCTCTAGTTGATAAGTAAAAATTAATTGTAAAATCAGTTGTAAATTAGTCGTAGAAGAATAAAGATTAAAATAAAATATGATGTTGTTTACTTTGCTGCGCACCAACTCACTTAACTAATATTATTGGAATAGCTTTTTAATAAATTGTTTTAAATTAATTATTTTGAATTAAATATTGAATTAATTTTTTAATAGTTTGAATAAATTATTAAACATTTATTATGAACAATTTTGCTTCATTTTGGATGATTGTGAAATACATTCCAAAAATAATACCAAAAATGTACACTGTTAAATTTAAAAATATTCCAATTGGATTTATTTTGTAGTGAAATTGACGCTCCTTGACCGCTCCTTGAGATATTCATAATATTTAAAATGTATTTTAGGATAGCACAAACAAAGTTTTAACAATGAAATAAACATGGTTAATTTATGAAAATATTTACTGTGCCATATACGACTTAGAAGTTTCACGAATTTGAATAAATTTTCAAATTGTATTTCACCGATCCTAGAGATGTTCACGGGGTCTCACCTACATGGTCAGATAGATCAGTCAAACCCCTATGTGGGTAATGAACGGGATCTAATTATGATGATTTTTAACTAGTCCAGAGACATTTTTACGTTTATGGTTATATCGCCCATACCAGAAATGTTCACGTGATCTCTTTCATATATTCGAATAGGTCAGAAAATTTTCTATCAATATCGTGCAAATGGGGCACGAATAATGATTTTCATCATGTTTTTCATAATTTACAACTTCTTCGTTTACAATTTTACTCTCGATTGGAAATTTTGGTATTTTCTCCAATAGGATTTTTACCCATTGACATTCCCAAATAGGCTACGAACCCGATTTATTGTGAAAACAATCAAATAACAAAAATCCTATGGATGTGCACATGGTCACGTTTATACTTTTGGATAGTTCAGAGCTGTGGTTATTTCACTGACTAGCGCCTAGTATATTTATGATCTTAGGGATTTAGGGTTTTTAGGTTTTAGAAATTTTCATATATGGAACATAAAGCTGATACTCGGCGTGGGCTGCATAGCAGTTGAATTAAATAAAATAGTTTGTAGGTTTGTGTTTTTTTTTTATTGAATGAATATATGTTTGAATGATAATTATATTATTGTATTGCTCTTGGGTAAACAATATTTTTGGTATTGCTATTTGGTGCGTATATAAATAAGTTGGCGGGTATTCCGACGCGTGAACAAGCCACGTATAGCTGTCCATGTGAGAAGCAGGGATTTTGTAGATTCAATCCACAAACTTGAAGCAACTGAAAATTGCAATCTATTAAATTCGAATGGCATATCGGTCGGTATTATTGTTATTCGCGGTAATATGACGTGTTCTCTTTTGAATTGGCCATTCAACATTATTGCTTCGATAACGTTATTCATCAATTTTTTGACTGCAATCCTTTTTGACTGCCATTGCACAGTCGTGGCGGATCGATATTTAGAAGCATTTTGTCAAAGAACAGATGATTTGAGACATGCGTTTAGTTCATCGGCTGATGCGGAACGCATCATAATAACATAGTATAACTGGTTCAGTCTAATGAAAATCACCACCCTGCAATATGAGTGCACCTTCGAACGGCTCTGTATTACCTCTTAAATCTTGGAGCGACACTATAAAGTAATTATGGATAATGCTATAAAAAACAGCTACAGCAGAGAGGGTTTTACGTAAATTTTTTTTCTAAATGACTTAATTTTATCTTCAATCTCGAACGAAACTACACAAAAACTAAAATCAACACCAAGCCACTGTATATAATATTTAGTAAAATTTGTTGGATTTCAACAAGTGGTTGGTGCTTATCTTTTTATCATTCATAATTTCAAATAAACGTAAAATTGTACAACAATACTAGTTCATATGTTTGCTAAACTTTTCCCATACCTGAATTTTTTCTTGTATTGCATGTGGGTGTCGCAGTAAATTGTATTTCTACCTCCACCCAAAAGATCTGCTGCAACGTTTTAAGATGCGGCGGCCAATGCAATGCTAGTTTGTAAGAAAATTGTTGCCAAAATCAATGATAACAGAAATGTTTTGCTTACTCCACCGGGAGCATTGAGGAAAAACAAAGTGACAATTTCTTGCGGAATCGCATTCGTAATGCAGATCAGTTTTTGCAGATTTGTTTTAATTAATTCTGCTCTCTGTGCTGCTCTTCTATTGGAGAAAATACCAAAATTTCCAATCGAGAGTAAAATTGTAAACGAAGAAGTTGTAAATTATGGAAAACATGATGAAAATCATTATTCGTGCCCCAATTGCACGATATTGATAGAAAATTTTCTGACCTATTCGAATATATAAAAGAGATCACGTGAACATTTCTGGTATGGGCGATATAACCGTAAACGGAAAAATGTCTCTGGACTAGTTAAAAATCATCATAATTAGATCCCGTTCATTACCCACATAGGGGTTTGACTGATCTATCTGACCATGTAGGTGAGACCCCGTGAACATCTCTAGGATCGGTGAAATACAATTTGAAAATTTATTCAAATTCGTGAAACTTCTAAGTTGTATATGGCGCAGTAAATATTTTCATAAATTAACCATGTTTATTTCATTGTTAAAACTTTGTTTGTGCTATCCTAAAATACATTTTAAATATTATGAATATCTCAAGGAGCGGTAACAGTAAAATTTGAAAATAGATTGATGTCAAAAACCACTATTGTTTAAAATACGCTGCATAAGTTAAAAATCATCATATCTCAACCTTATTTATCACACACGTGAGGTTTTGACTTAGCTATTCAGCCATATAGGTGAGACCCCGTGAACATCTCTAGATTCGGAGATATAAAAGTAGAAACAGTGTCTAAAATAACCTTCTTTAGAATTAAAAAAACTTTAGTAAAATGTATCACAACTTTCTCGTGTTTATTTAAAACTGTTAGAAAATTATCTGTTCTTTACAGCGACACTATTAGGGATTCAAGGGCTTCTCTAGTATAAATGTTAAAGATTATCTAAAAATGTTTCAATTTCACTACAAAATAAATCCAATTGGAATATTTTTAAATTTAACAGTGTACATTTTTGGTATTATTTTTGGTATGTATTTCACAATCATTCATTTTGGAAATGCGAGATTCTGAAATGCGACATTTTTGAATATCTATAAGTGCGAGATTTTGTAATGCAAGATTTTGAAAATGCGAGCTTTTGTAAATGCGAGATTTTGAAATCGCTCCCCAAATACACATATGCACCATGTGATACTTATACAAAAACCATAATTTATTAATATTGCTGTATTAAATTATAGATCTATTATACATATAGCGTGACATTAAACAGTATTAACAGCTTGTCACATCAAACTTTTATACATACATAATCCTAACATAAAAAACGTTTAAACATAAAATGCATTAATTTATATTTTCCGCATATACATAAATGTTAAGTACGTATTTTCAGTTTAAAATACTCAAGTATATTAAGTTCTAGTAGAATTAAAAAAACACTTTAAGATTAATGGCAATCATAAAAGTAGGTTCCTATTCCCACACCCGTTTACATCGTTCCCACATTTCAGCATTTAATTTAAAAAATAAACACACAAAACATAAATAATGTTTAAATTAAAGTAATAATAATTGATTTTAATTGTTACGATTAAAAATATTTTATTAATTGATAAAATTAAAAGCTCGTAATCGCACATCTGTTTCGAGATGTTTACGAAATAAAATAATGTGCTTTTTGCAAAATAATTAGTATGTGTTTGTTCGACTGCCTAATGTACACCACATATTCATATTATGTTACAATTATACTATGGTTCAGTTAATATTAAATGAAAATTTTTAATTATTTTCAAAACACAACCAGCAAAAACTCGATTGAAATAATAAATCAAACACATAAAAAAAATTTAAATTTTCAAAACCCGTACGCTCTCTAAACTAAATTATTTCGTTTAATGGAAAATTATAAATTAAACACTACAAAAAAATTTATAATAATAATAAATGATTTCGAAATGTATACAAAACTGTTGAGTACAGTGTTTTTTATTATTTTTCACATATTCCATATAAGAAACATTCGGAAAAACAACAAAAAAAAAATTAAAATAAAATAAATGTAAATTAATTTATTCAACAGAATAGAAAATAAACTATTTTCATAAACAAATTTCTGCTTCGAACTCACTAAATTTTCACTATATAGGTACCAAAAAAAAATTCGTTTGAAATTTATTCCATCAGCTAAATACACATTTGCCAGTGTATAAAAACCATATAGCAAACTATATATTTCGTATTCTGCCAAAAATAAACTCTAAAAACTAAATAAAATATTAAATTAGTATTATTATACACACACACATACATACATACTGTTCTACCTTCCGCCATTCCAAAACTATGTTACAAACACAACAAAGTATATAATAGTAATAATCATACCTGTAATAATATCGCACATGCAATGAAGTGATTATTTTTCTACAACAACAATACACACCAACTTTTCTATATTGTGTAGTAGAATTCAGAATACCTTTATAGAACGTCTAATTTTCACAATACCCCCGAAAAAAAAAATATCAAAACACAACAAAATAAAAAAGCTCTCGCTCTATAAAACGTTGAGGTGAAACTTGAAAGGTATTTTCATTAAATATTTATGCAATTCTGGGTGTGAGTGTGTGTGTATGTGCTTCATGTTCCTTTATCTAACAAGTTTTTGGCATTTTTTGTTATAACGTGAAAGCTTCCAGTTGAAGCTTTTCGTTGAAATCTTACAGTATTTTATTTTCCCATCAATATTATCGTTTCTTATATGCGGGAATGTATACCACATGTTCGAAATTGTTTTCGATATTTTAAGAATTTCTAGGAAAATATCCGCGAGCCATCAGAGTCATATCAAAATTCTAATACCGAAAGCGTTGCTATGTATGAATTTATGGTATTGTCGTGAATTGAAAGTGCTCTGAACCAGCACCGACCAAATTAGCCCGCCTCAATGGAACCTGCCCGACCAAATTAGCCCGCCTCAATGGAACCAGTACCATATAATTTGTTACACATTTATCACAATTTATTACAACAAATCCCGATTTTATTACAGTTACCGTTTTCGATGATTCCGTCATGAATAGCACGTTCAATATTGACTTGTAAAGCTTGAAGAGAGTTGGGTTTATTGCTAAAGACCAATGACTTCAAATAATCCCACAAGAAATAGTATAATGGTGTTAAATCACAACTTCTTGGAGGCCATTCAATATCACAATTTCTTGAAATAACCGAATCTCCAAACTTTTCTCGCAATAATTCAATTGTTGCACTTGCTGTGTGGCACGTAGCCCCGTCTTGTTGGAACCAAATGTTGTCAAGATCAACTTCTTCCAATTTCGGCCATAGAAAGTTGGTTCTATACCGACCTCTATTGACAGTAACGGTGTTACCAGCTTCATTTCGACAAAAATACGGACCGATGATTCCACCAGACCAAAAACCAAACAGATGAATGTAATGGTTTTTCATGAATAATTTGTGGATTTTCTTCGCACCAGAATCGACAGTTTTGTTTATTTACCACACCACTCAGATGAAAGTGAGCCTCAACGGAGAAGATGATTTTCTTAAAAAAATCGTTATCGTTTTCAAGTTGTTCCAAGGCAAAATCAGCAAATAAACAACGTTTACGGTGGTCCAATGGCTTCAGTTCTTGAGTGAGAACAATTTTATACGGATGCAAACCCAAATCCGTTCTCAAAATCCGCCAGGTTGTGGTTTGAGACAGTCCCAATTCTTGAGAACGTCTTGGAATCGACAAATTGCGGTCTTCAGCAACACTAGCCTGAACGGCAGCAATATTTGCATTACTTCGAGCACATCTTTGTCTTATTGGCACTTCAACATTATGTAAAGAAAATGTACGCTCAAAATTTTCAACAATTCGACGAATAGCGAGCACATTTGGACGATTATTACGACTATAAAATGACAAAAGCGCACGAAAAGTTTCAATTGGAGAACGATCATTTTGATAATAAAACTGAATAATTTGTAAACGTTGTTCTTGAGTATATCTCACCATGATGAAATTGTAAACGTGGCTGAATACAATGAAACAAAAAATAACAGATCATGACATATTACAAATGGCCGAAAATTCACTTAAAAATCATATCATTCCTATTGGAAAACCCTATATTACACCAGACCGCCATTAGATATTGAGTCAGATATTACTCTTTGGACATTGTGGTGGGTGTCTGGGAACGACAGAAAAATACCACCAATGTCAGGAACAATCACACTACACGCACTTAACAATAAAATACACCTCAAATCTACGATTCGTCTTCAAATTATAAACAATTTATTCCACATAGCAAATCGATACATTTATGCACCGGATAGCAGATAAAAAGAAAGAAAGGGGAGGAATTCTTGTCGATCACAATAATCCGTAAACACGAGGTGACACCATTTAAAAAAATTATTTGCGATTTGGATACCAAAGCGTAGGAACATTCCATTGTAAGCAAGGGAGGAATCGAGTGAGTTTGCGATCAACGTGGAGCGTCTACGGAGGTGTAACAATTAGAATGCTCAAGCGAATTTACATTGCTCGGGGTAGAATACCAACGAGGGAGTGTCAATTAGAAGTATCAAAAGCGGTCACGTAAGTAAAACCAGAATTGTGATTTATTATTTAGCGTAGTGTATCGATTAAGTAGGGTTGCATAGCGAGTGTCGCGTATATTGAACAGTGGTTGCAAGTCCAAAGAGCAATAAATTTCGTTAACGGTAGTGATCAGAGGCTGCAAGTCTAAGGAGAAATAAAATTAATTTACGTTAGTGAAAGGTTGTTTCAAGTTTAAGGAGAAATAAAGTTCCGCGTGAAAGAAAGGCTGAAAGGGAGCTAAAGGAAGTAACAGCCAAGCGTGGCATGGCTAAAGGTTGCATAGCCAGATTAGTAACCTTTGTCGATCGAATAAATGACGGGACACCGAGAAGTGAAATCGTTACACGGCTGGAATACCGCGAACGAGCATTTTCCGATTTTCTCGATTACGAAACGAAATTAGCAAAACACAAAGTCGCATCTGAGCTGGCGGAATACGAAACCAAATATCTGAACGTGAAAACAAAATGTATGGAAATAGTTAAGACTTGGCATCGAGAACAGGAACAGGGACAAGTAGAAGGAATTATGTCAAGGCTGTTGCGTGAACAAAACGAGTTTTTAACAACGTTTTCATCATCGTTTACGAGTTTCTTAAACCAGACTATACAAAATAGCACAGATGATCCTCTTGTTTCAGTACGATTGCCAACTTTGCGACTACCAAAATTCTCCGGCAACTATGAAGATTTTCTCAGTTTCAAAGACATTTTCATAGCTTCTGAACACAGCAAAATAGGATTCAATGACGTGCAAAAATTCCAGTATTTAAAGGGTCAATTAGAGGGCGTAGCAGCAGAATTAATAAAACATATAACCGTGTCGGATGCGAATTATGTTCAAGCTTGGAAGAAAATATGTCAACTGTACGATAAAGAGAAACTCGTATTAAGTTCTCGTATTAAGAACCTGAGTCAACTGTACAATCCATCCGACGAAGTAAATCGAGGCATAATTGCATTAGGTGGGGAAGCAACAAAACGAGATCCATGGCTAATTTACATTTTATTAAGTAAAACTGACGCGGACACTCGAGAAGCATAAGCGCATAAGACGGTAAACCAGAACTATCCGGCTTTCGATGGGTTTTAAAATTCTTGTGTAATCGATGTGATGCATTGGAATCATGTAAACCTGCGAGGCAAATGGCAGTGAAAATAGGCACCGTCATCAAGTCTCATCAATTGAAACCCATAATTTCCGCTAACGTTGAATGTGTTTATTGTAAGGAATCACATCGCCTGTGCCATTGTGAAAAGTTTAAGAACATGAGCCAAGTGAACGACATCATGCAAACTTTTGTTTAAATAAATTCAATTGTTTAAAATGTCACCGTCGACACCATACTCTTTTGCACGATACTAACTCGAACCTAAGCATTAATCAAGCCACAATCGCCACTGAAGAGATACCAGAATCTCCCAAAGAGCCACCTGAAGTAAATATCAAATCATCAAACGTAGTTAATACCAATACGTGCAAAATGGGAAATACAATTCTTCCGACTGCAATCGTAAAGGTAGAAAATCCTGCTGGCTTTATGAGTTTGGTTAGGTTGAAGTTGAAAATGATGAACGACGGTTGTCGTTTACGAGTTGAGGGAATTGCCACTTCAAACGTGTCAACCATGGGACGTACAGAACTCAAAATATATTCGCGGTTTGACACGTCTCAAAATTTAAGTATCAAGGGATTAGTAACATCCCTAAAATTTCTACTCTGACTGTAAATCATAAGACGTTGACCAATGAAGAAAATCAGTTGAATCATATTCCACTCGCTGATTCAACATTTTTCAAGGAAAGGAAATTGATCCACTCCTGGGAGTGGACTATTTCTTCCATGTGATGAAACCAAATCAATTAAACTTAGACAACAATTTTATTGCACAAGATACACAATTTGGCTATGTAATCGCAGGTATCAAAACCGACGGGAGTGAAATGGGAATTCAGCCAATATTAAAAAGTATGTTTAACACAACTATAATCGATGGCTGCAGTTTGGATAAACTTTTTCAAGGGTTTTGAGAACAGGAAGAAATTCCCGAAAAAGCCCCTTTGGTGGCGGCCTGGAGTAATAAATTATTAACGGTGGTAAAATCGACCTTTAAATTACCTATTTGAAGCCTTTACAGTTTGGAGCCAATTCCACCCATCCTGACTAGTGTTGTGTTAGCTAAATTTTTAAACTAAATACAAAGCTGTCAAAATAAACTACTTTAAACCATGGTACTTCCATGAACAATACCATCACCACGCAATAAAATGTTAAAGCACAAATTCATGGAAGGAATATAAAAAGTTATCCGACAGTACAAACCTAATTTCCTTAAGTGGTAAAATCACTCAAGTACCCCAATACTTTTATGAAGCTTGTAATTCCAATGGTCAAAAATATTCGATTATACACACAACCAATTCGTGTAGCCATCAAATCTGTATGCCACCCTGTTGCTTCATAAATGAATGTTAAGCTTGGTTATAATAAAGGTTGATACAGTAACCCTTTACAAACAACAGATGGCATTGCGAGGAGAATTTCTTTCATAGCAGCGAATATAGACTCGCACAACGTTATGATTATCAATACACCTTGATGATCTCGATTTCAACTAGAATTGAAATTTTTAATTTCTTTAATGCAGCACTGGATGCATACAGTTTTTTGTAAAAATTCTGATTTTTCGGGTTCCATATGGCTAGTTACTCGAAATAGATTACATCGACAACGGTGTAGTATCTTTACTAAAGCAGCTGTTATTAAAGTTAAGGGACCTACAGGTGTAATGTTAATTTACCGATATGCAACTATACGAGAAATAATTGTTGAACCAATTTACGAAAGTGAACTGAAATAGTTAAATGGTTGTCCCAATATTAAAATCATCGGTCAACCAAAGGGCCGGTCGAGACGGAAGACTGAATCTGGTAACCGATTTAGGTTATTTATTACTGCATTGGTTTATAAACGTGTAGAACATAATACAATTCCGAAAATACAACTTATAAACTTAGGTGCTTAGGAACGTACTAGGTACATTGCCTTTTTAAAATCATTAGATATTCTCACAAATTGGAGTGGAAACAAATATTAGTACATACTTGCCTGAGCAAAAATGGGGCGTCGTGTAATAGCGTACCACGACAATTGGAAAATTATTCGAATAAAGAAATGCCGAAAATTGTTGGCAGATCATGAACATAGTACGGAGTTTTAGACGGTAGTGATTTTTTATTTGGAGAAGCCACAACAATTTCACCGGTTTTATTCTGTTGTCTAAAAAAAATCTTCAGACCCTTGTACATTATGCGATTTGCTGATATTTTTTGCTTTATAATAATTTTTCTGATTTGATTCATGAGTTTTGGAAATAAAGTGCGAACCACATTTCTTTTCAATTCGTTCTGCAAACTTTAAATTTGTATTCGTCAGCACATCTGTCTGTGTCATGATTTCTGATTAGAAAACATAATGTCGAACATATATCCTGTGGTTTAATAAAATCGCATACTTGTTATGGAAGGGCTCTTACAGAAATTCGTTTCATTGTAGCAAATAGTAGTTATTACTAATTTCGCTATCTGCTAAAATTATCGTGTAGCTCAAACAATTGTAGATCCGGTCGCAAACACTTCGAAGAATGAATTTGTCGATTAGTTCTTTACATTAACTTGACTTTGGTGATTTACTATTTTTACTTGCCTGCTTTTAAGCTTACTAACTTCGTGTTAAAACTATTTAAAGAGAAAACTAGATTTAAATCTCGTTCTAATGAATAGCAGGTTTCGTTTAGATGTACATTAGAACGAAAAATATGTTTGTTTCTAAAATTCTGTAACTTAATTGCGTTTAACGATTTTCTTAAATTTCCTTCTTCAATTTTCTTCTTCTTGGCATAATTGTATAAAGGCGATCAGTTAACACTTGATTATTTAATGTAAAAGGGGCGAATAGCACATTCCCAATAAAAATATTCAAAAATTGTCTGTTAAATTTGGAAATATCAGAAATTCGCGTATAAACTTGCGGATTAATTTACAAAAGTACGAAGTTGCTTGTTCCAAAAATCATCGATCAAACCAATTTTTATTTATGTGCAAAAGGATCTATTATTAGTCCTTCCCACTAGAAACATTTATTTATTTAATAAATCGTTAATCTCTATTTTCGCAAATAAAGTTACTCGCATTCCCCATTCGCGGTTAGAATTTCTAAAAGTTTAAAACTAAACTGGACTCGTGTTCAGCAGTTATTTGATTTTTAAGTAAGATGGCATCTAACAAACTTTTGTGCAAAGTAAAAGGACTTCACTTAAACTAAAATGTTGACTTCCTTACCATTTTCTCGTGGGTTCCCTGCGGTACTTAAAGACCTTGCGGTTTAGTTTTGTCTGTCTAATATTTGATCCAAACCAATGAAACGATTATCAGGAAGACCAAACACTTTGGTACGTATTCGCCAATTTCAGTAAATACGTACATCATAAATTCGATTATAAAAAATACGTACTGTACCTATAAAATATGTACGTCGGGCAACCCTAAATGGTGACATCTGAAAAGTAGTAAAAAATTAAATTTCTCTTATACGAGATAAAGTTTCCCACTTGTTCAGTAATGCATGTAGTACGAGTATGTGGCGCTAGAGTTTGCTAATGAAAAAACTTAAGGTATTGGAAATTAAAAATTTAAAAATGAGTTACAATATCTTGAAATATTTTAAACATGCACTAATCTCATATACGAGCGCTGTTTGATAAGTCAGTGACTTTTTGCATAAAAGATATTTTTTTCGGCACAAAAGCGTTTTATTTCTCAATATAGTTTCCTTTAAGCTCGATACATTTAGTCCAGCGTTTTTCCAATTTTTTTATTCCATCCAAATAACAGGTTTTCTCGAGGCCCTGAAAATAGGCGTTTGTTTCAGTGATAGCCTCTTCGTTAGACCCGAATCTCTCATCGCCCAGGGGCTTTATGGATTTTTGCCATGGTGACTACAGACGTGTGCACTCGTGCATCGTCTAAATGGAACATCACTTTTCTTTGTATGTCCAAACTTTCATGCAAAATGTAATGTAGCCGCTCAATTGAAATGTTTTCAGCCTCAGCCACCTCACGGACTTCCATTCGCCGCTCGTTCAGTATCATTTCATGGATTTTATCGACTAATTTCGGCGTGACGCCTCTTTTGGGCGACCTGAACGTTCGAAATCACACGACCACAACGGATCTCAGCAAACCATTTCATTAACATTGAAATTGATGGTGCTGAGTCCCCATAGTATTTATCAAGCATTTTTTTGGTTTCGTTACGCAAAAATAATGCTTAATCAGCACACGAAATTCAGGTTTTTCAATTTTCGTTAAATTTCACGAGAATGTCTGAATTCAATGGATGTCAAACACAAACTAAATGATGCAGCTTGCTCAAAATTTGACAGTAGTCTATTAATGAGAGCAGTGATGCATTTAAAGTTACTGCGCGGGAAATTTAAAAGTTACTGACTATCAAACTGCCCTCGTATTTGTGTTGTAAAATATAAAAATTGAATTATAACATTCACAACATTGGAAATTCGTATTTTGAACTGGAAAACTGTGAGATAGCAACCTCGTGAAAAACGGAGGATAATACATTGTCTACGAATATTCTAGATACTCGACGAATTGTCGATGTTGTCTACACCAAAATGAATTGTCTACACTATTTCGATACCAACATGTCGACAATTTCAAATTACAACACTGACAAACATATTTTATTACACACCTGCATAAGGTTAACCTGCCCACCACAATGTCCATGAAGTAACATATGACTTAAAATCTGGTGGCGGTCTGGTGTAACAAATTATTAAATTTTGTAAAATCGACCTATAAGTTAAAAATTTGAAGCCTGCCGTTCGGAGCCAATTTCGTCTAACCTTACACATCTGGATAAGGCTGACCTACTATCGACAAAACTTCTTGAGCAACATTTTTCCCAAAGTCTGGTGGGAGTCTGATGTTAAAAAATTATTAAACTTGGTTAAATTGACGTTTTTGAAATAAATTATCGTTTTGGGGTGAAATTTAACGTTTGGCAAATTATAGGGGTGATATTGAACTAACTTATTCAGTGTAATTAATTTGTAATAAATGCTGGTTCAAGAACCATCCCGATATCATAGCTACATCATACGTTACAATTTTAGAGGTGCAGGTTTACTTGTAAGCTAAACCGAACACTCGTTTCTCGAAAACGGTAACTGTAATAAAATCAAGATTTGGAATAAATTGTAATAAATGTGTAACAAATTATGGTACAGGTTTCATTGAGGCGGGCTAATTTGGTAGGTGCCGGCTTAGAGCACTTGATTTGTCTGCAAATTGTATATTTTCTTATATTGTGGTGGTGATCACCATAGTGTGCTAGAAGTAGCCATATTGATTATATTCTCACTTAATTCGAGTATTCGACTGTTGACTTATATATTGGCCGAAGATTACATATTTTGTAAAATGAAATTATTGTTTAAAATTTCTTCTTACACTACGAATTTTCTATACTGCTGGGATAAGCTTAGCAGGGCAAATGTTGGCATACAACAAGCACAAAAATTAGTCTAAAATATTTCAAGACACCCTAAACCGATCCTGTAAAAATCAATTTTTAACATCTTTGTATTTTTTTTTATTTCTTACAAACTATTTAGACAGCAGAAATTTTTTAGTATAAATAACACCCATGGTGAAAATAAAGGCAATTCAAGAACAAGTACAATTATTCATTGAGAATGACAATATTTCAGAAAAAAAAACCACCGAGGAGGAACTAAAAATTTAAAAAATGTTTCTTTAAAAAAAATTGTGTACAATCGATATGGAAGGACTTTTACAGCTCGAAAGGAAGTTACCAAGGATGCATCAATCAAGCAGATGTATGTTCTTCCGAGCAAAGCTTGAATCTGAATCAAAGCTTGTGTGAAGAAGCACGTAATCAACAACAACCAGCAAACCAAGCAGCTTCCAGTCAAGCGACAACCGGCAAACAGAGCACTACTACGTCTTAAATAATCAGCACAGCCAAATAACTGCAGACAAACAAAACAAAAACGTGACAAAGCAGTTTACAGCCACCAAATACAGCAGCTTGAAACCAAACAACATCCGCCAAACAAATCGCCACTATTTTCAAAATAATCAGCACCTATCGACACAAACATTTTCATTATTAATCGTAGTCAACATTACAGGGAAAAATTTGCATCAATTCTTGCAATTTACATAGCCAATTGTGAATTGTTATATTATTAGCATTGCATTATCCGATATCAGTGCCTAAATTGTAACATTTCTATCCCTAGCCCCGCGGAAATTCGTCACTTAATAATGACGGCAATGGTAATTCGTTTGTATTCGTATTACCCAGCCACTTTTGTTTTAGTGACACAACGGTCACCTCGTTACATTCAAAAGGTAGATGCTTGATGTTGATCCGTTATTTTGAATCTCGGTAGGTAGGCTTTACACTTACCATATCCAGAAATTACTTGACTCATCGAGCTCGTTAGAGGTATTTTTAGTTTGGGCCTTGCTTTTATGTCGGGACTGAAGTTAAATGTATACCAACCGTTGGCCAATTCACTCTATCTACTTTGCCATAGGATTTGTTTCTATATTGGTTATGTCCACTACATGCAGAGCACTTCTTCTTCGGTAAAAGTGAGTGCTCCTAAGGTTTCGTACTTCTTCCAGTTTACCTAGATTAGTTTCGCAACTACCTCCAGAATTTTAATATTTATGGTTTTAATGTAATTTGACAATTTTTGAAACTTACGCTCAGTAAGTGTGTAAGTAAGTTTTTGTAAGTACTTATCGGTACAGCCAAACAACAAAGCCAAAACGGAACAAAGCAGTCTACAGCCAAGCAACAACAGACACAGAACGCATGGTCCAAACCAAACAATAACCGGCAAATATAATAGCCAAAGGAAAGTTGGCTAAGGTACAAATTAGAACTGCCATATTCAGACAAGATTAAAATTTATCGTTGGGTAAACTACCGGAGGGGAATCAAGCCGATTTAAAACGTTTGTGGCCAATAGAATATCTGCAATAAGAGGCACTCCACATTCTATTCATAATGAATTCTCGTAAAATTCCCATGCAACCATGCCAGACAACATTCTTAATGACGGATAGCCGAAAGAACTCGAAGAAAAATCAATATTCAAGGAGATTGGCGTAAAGAAAGCCAAACCCATTTTCACAGTTCTTTGAGCGAGATTCAAGCTTCAGCAAACTAAAACGCAAAATCATTTAGGAACAAGATTTATATAACGAAATTCACTGCCTTAATTCCTTAAGGCAGTTAGACGATAAAAAGCTCTCATATCTTAGAATCCGGTCTTGGTATTACAATGGAATACTAAGAGTGAATCGTTGGCTATAAAATTCAAATCTTTTAAAGCGAAATTCTTAGTTTGGGCGATCAAACCAGCGAGGGGTATTTCGAGCAGATTCTTGGAACATCTTATCGGAATTACACCCTACTCGTATATTATGTAATTGTTTCTCATTATTCATCCAGATCCTCCAGATCGTTTAGTTAGTGTTTGGAATTATCTATGAAAACTCCTGGATATGTCTGCCAAATGTCTGCTTTCATTGTTTTCCTCTATTGGCCTTACACATGCGGGGTTCTTTGATTATATTTTTCATCACTTTTATACACATTTCACTTTGCATCATGTTTATTTATACTCTAAGGTTCTTTTAAGTTGTTCAATATTATCTGGTTTATTTGAATCCACATAAAAGAAGTCGGAAACAGTTAAGTCGAGGTGACCGTGGATCCCAATCCACATAATCCGATTTTTCAATTAACTGTTGTGGAAACATTTCTCGTAACAATTCCATGGTTTTTCTAGCAGTATGTATGTCATGTGGAATTCTCCTGTTTGGACCACACGTTCACCAAACCATTAGCAAGAAATTCTCCAAATTGCATATCGTCACTCATAACTAATTTTTCACAAAAAATCGGGGAGTCATTGTCAAGCAACAGCGTCTTATTTGCATACGTACGGTGTCGTAAAAGTTCTATTAGTAGCAGCTCTTGCGTTAATTGAATTTTATACGGGAATAAATCCAATTCTTTATGCAGAATATTGGTTAGTGATGATCTTTGAACTCCGCATGAAGCGCACGATGATTTTTTGAGGTCGTTGGATTATATCGTACATTTTCACGTACAGCAGCAATATTCTCTGGTATTCTAGCTATACGTTACTGCACACACTTTTGCTTATTTGCCACAATCCCTCTTTCTTCTCTGATAATTTGGTAAATTTTAGGCTTTGAGGGCACTTCCACGGGAAACTTTCACGTAACTTTCTTAATGTAAAAGGTTTTCACTATTAAACGCGTTGTTCAATCGTATATTTTTCCATGATTAATTTGCCACGTTTGTTTTCCACGGCTGTCAAGTACGAACTGTCAATTTTAATATTCGCCTAAATTGCGGCAAACAAATTTAAACCTTTCGTATGGAAACCCTGTATAAAAGTAATGAAGTAAATGTAATCGGTAAGTAAAAGATTTTTTTAAAATTTGAGAAATATCGGGTTGGTGAAAATTTTACAATTAACTGTGTAATTCAGAATTTAATTTTTTAAAATGAATTCCCGTCTACAAACAAAATGGTCTTGGTCAATACGTCAAAAGTTTTACTTCGTTCACTATTTTTGAACCACGTGTTCCCTATGGTGTTAGTCCCAGCATATTGCTGGATAGTTTTTGCCAACTGCTAACCAGTTGTAAAATTCATGAAGACAATTAGAATTATGTCACGATTTTATGTGCGTTCCGCGTGTGATACTGTAGGCATTCCTGTACAAAATAAACAGGCTTAATTATATAAATAAAAATAATTTTATTATAGGGTATGTCACAGTGTACCATATCTCCTCCAAGTTGAAAATGCCATTTCATCAATATGATGTTAACATTGTTGAATAAGAATAATACACACGAACGTAGACATAACCTATAAATCGGTCGCAATAATTAAAAAGTGATCTTTTCTGTTGATTTCGAAAGAGATTTCATATTTCTGTGACGTTTACTTACCGAATTGCACATGCCATAAAACCACACATAAAAAATTACAAATAAAAATTAATTTTTTTTTTGTAAAATTGCTAAAAAAGTATTAGTCACACACGCACAGAACTGTATAGGTTGAAATTTATTTCGCAACTAACAAAATAAAAATAAAAAGTGAGTGAAATTACACCTATGCCATTTCACCCGCAATTCCATATCACCCTACTTTACTATATACACCCATTTATCAAAAAGAACATACGTAGGATAGAAAAGGTAGTCCATTGACTTCAGTGATATGCTTACGAAGAGCCAAGTACTCATAGAGTAATTTTTTCAATAAATGGAATGATCAGTCCATTGATTTTGAATCAACTCCCGGAACTGCTTAAAATGACATAGAGACATGCATGAACGGTGTGATCCATTTTTGCCCAAATTTGGATTAACCATAGCAATGGTTGCTGGACGTCGTGAACAACCGCTGCAAATTACCGTTACTAAACCGAATTTTTTCAATGTCACTAATGATAAGAAAATATGAGTAGAACCAGTAAACCACATTATGAGCTTTCACGTGTACTCGTATTAGCATAATAATGCTTTAAGGAATTTTTACCGCGAATAGATTAAAATGTAATTTAAATAAAATGAGTTGTATTCCTTCAAAGAAATATTTTACACCCTATAAGCAAACAATCAAAAGCACATCCTACTAAAAATATTTACCTGAGTATACTCATATACATGTAAATTATATACACCAAAATATTTACATTTCCCCAAAATATTTACGTACGTATCTATTTATACTATTATTGTTATAAAACAAAATGATTAGAAAACATTTCACTGGAAATCATTGTTGATACTTCTGGTACGCCTACACGAGTACAACGTGTAAACAAATCTAAAATTTACATCAGGAATCCTTAGTACTGAGTGCTTATCGAATTTCTGTACTTTGATACAAATGACTACGCATTTTAAATTTTCTCGAACCACATTAAAGCATGTTAATTAAATTATTCTACAAATGTAATTTAATTTAAAAAAACAAACATTTCCGAGTATAATTTGCAAAATAAACCGGTCATCTAGTAAAAACAGTACACAAGATCAAAGCTACTCGTAACCCTTGGCTACGTTCTCGTAACTAATGAATTTTAAATATTGGTATAGTGCTTGTAGCAAAATCTGTAATTTAATTCACTATATTTTGCAAATACCTTAAATTTAAAGCTTATCGTACATATTACTCGACTAAAGAATATCTGCTGCTTCAGTTAATTTTCTTGTTGCTACTTAATTTTCAAACACCTACTACTAAAAATCACAACGTAACGAGAACTTTGTGACTCGATTTAAATGTTTGAAACCTTATTATACTTATAAAGTTGATTAAATTATTTTAAGGTTTCCGGCATATGAAAGTGGGTAGATTGGAACAATAGTTTTCAAAGTTAAATAATTTATTTTAAAATAACACTCGTTTGACGTCATAGGCATTATCAAATAGAATGTTATCATAATTTAATCAAGCGACATAATTTAAACAAGCGTTAGAATATTTAATAAACAGATTTCCTTTTTTAAATTTTATCATTTTGTCTATGACTTCTCTCACGATTCACCTTGAACTTGCCATAAACAATTCATCTCAGACCGGCAGAGATGCGGGCGTTTATGCGTCATATACTAATTTTTATGTGATTGCGTAGCTAACTCGATGGCAACGTAAACAACGAACGCAGCGATCGAATGATCTACATAATTCGAACATTTTCCTGACATTTTAGTTAATTCAAATTTTTATTACTTGGAAATATATTTCCATGTGATTTATACCGTGTGCCTCACGCCGTTTTTTTCATTGATATCGTGTGCCTGAAACCCATTTTTCTGTCTAAATTTCCAACTAACTAAATTGAAGGTTAGTTTATAACAGTTACATATAGATGTCTCCAATGTTAGTAAACCTAAATATGCATGATTTGTCAATAGCCGATTAAAAATATTTCGAAATTGATGAAATTAAATTTAATTAGAAAATTTTAATTAAATACAATACACGATTTGTTTTGCGCTATCCTTGGTCGTCTAGCATGCACTTACAATTGATAAAACTCAAATGAAATTAGCAAATTAGAATAAAATATTAGTGCAATATTTTTTGCGCCATCTATTGATAACTGGTACGAATTAACATGAAATTAGCATGATTTTTGTTTAGTTAGTCGGAAATTTGATATAGATGACGCAAAACATATTGCGCTAATACTTTATTTTACTAGTCGGTCATAGATGGCGCAATAAAGTTTGTATAATAGAGAACAATTTATCAAATTGTTTCGAACTTCTAATGATAAATTTGAACTAAATATGCAAGCAGGTTTATCGATCAGGCACATTTTGGTTTCTGAAATTGTGAGACCTCTATCAATAATTGGTAAGAACTGACCATCAATGGAATAAGGAATTAGAAAATAGTTTAGTCGAAAATATTGGGACCAGGCACAAAGTTTTAAAGAATTTAATTCTTTGTGCCTGGACCATCGATTATTCAGTCCAAATTTCCGATTAACTAATTTGGTGATTATACTAATCATTAATAGATGTCTCTAAAATATTAAAATTAAAATATGTTTCATATTCAGTTCTAAACTGCAAAATTAGTGCAGATTTGTCAATCTCCAATAAAAAATATTTTTAAATCTTAAATCTTATTTAGCAAAATTTAATTTAAATTCAGGTCCGGTTTGTTTTGCGTCATCTGTAAATAGCTGTGTAAACTTTTCAGACTAAATACAAATTTTTTCATAGCCGAATAACATAAAAAATAAATTTGCGTTTGAAAACTATAATTCATAGTGCCATCTAAATAAAAAAGGTAAAAAATACTTACCACATATATTTTGCTGACATCTACTGACATTTGGCGAAACTAAAAAAATGTGAAGTTGAATTAAACTAAAAATATTTAATTCACTGATATGACAAATATTTCGTTCATGCATAAATTAGCTGATACGAGTAGATGAGCTAGAGCCAGATACATTAGATATGATACCGAATTGGGTGCTAGATTACGCCAAATGGAAAATAAGCTAATTAATTTGCATCGCTGGTCACGGCTTTAGTTGGTTTTAATTTTTGCTGAAATTTTAAGTTTGTTCATCATGCTAACCGTTTCCGCTAAGGATGATGTCCAGGTTGAAAATGCTCTCACTATAAAACACGTTTAGCGGCGACTGTTGTAAATTCGTGTTTTTTTACACCCAATGAAAATTAGTTTAAATCTAAACATTTAAAATGTAAACTTGTTTTGTCCTTAGGATAAAATAAAGCAAAAATATATATTGGGTCAAAAGCTGCCATGAAAACCCCAAATTTCAAAGAGCCCAACACATTTAATAAATCACATTTTAGTTAAAAGCTTGACTGATTTAAAAACCAACATACTTAAATAACAAATTGCACTTAATAGTTGCATGACCAAATTATGGCGAATTAAATTAGTCCGGTTGCCAAACTTGATAAGAAATCAAATCAAATTTCAGTTTCTCGATTACGATTCTCAAAAAGGAGCAAGTTGAGGAAATATGTCCTCGCTTCGCCGTAAAGCAGCTATAACGTTCACTGATGGATACGTAAACTCTACGTACCCTGTCATTTTCGATTCCAAGCAATATGGATCCTCGCAATGGAAAACAGCTCGCTTGACTTAATATAAAAAATCGGAAATGGCCCACATTTCTACTATTAGCTATGGAGGTTGTACTACATTGTAACGGGTTTGTGTAACAGCATTATACGAGTACTAGTGTGGTTTCTCGGAAACGGTGATATTCTAGGTGGCTGACCTCAGCTCAATTTTGGAGGTTCAAGGAGGTTGAATATCAAAAAGTAATCTTTTGATAAAGACTGCGTTATCTGTCAGGCAGTACTTGATGTAAACTCATTATATCGCTGAAGTCGAAATAGTGGTTTTTGAAAAAATTTCTAAGTATGTATGAGTGTGTAATTTTTGCAGACTAAAAGTTTCTGACCTTTCTACCGACCAGGCATAGCGACAGACCATAGTGAAGCTTCATACTTAAACATTTTTCATAAATTGAGAGATCTCAGTTATTTTTGGCTGAAATCGGTTCACCTAAAATACCACCTGCCATAGCTTTCTATTTTTTGCAAATATTTCGGAAAGTGTATAGCATTTACGAAACACGACGAGTTTTGTTAAAATAAAGTTTATTTCACCATAAGTAGACAGCCCTATAGTCCAGACGGATTAATTATTCGGAAAGAAACTTCATACATAAACTTCTTCCATTAATTGGGATCTCTGCTATAGATTTGGTGGAAATCCGTGTACCGGAAGTGGCTATTTCAGTAGAAGCTATTGCAATTCTCGCACACGTATACTCGAAATCCGTTTATTCAACGTTTCCGTACATCGAAGAGATCTTTCTTAACACAACCCTCGGGGGTTGATTTATCTATTCTACAGTAATGGACTACATAAACACTCAGAAGCCGTTTGTTCAAATGTCAAAAGAAAAACGGCAGAACGAAGAAAGTATTACAGCTTAAATTGAGACAATGCAATAACGACTGACACGCAGCTAAAAAACTGTAGAACAACGTCGTGCCCGGCTTACTGTTATGTCTCAGGCTACCCAAGTTCGAATGGCTTTACTAAAGTTCTAAAGAATACTAATCTCAACTAGCTCAGCTTCGATCACAACGACCAGCAACACAGCAGTAGCTTGGGGAAAGAAAAAAGAGTTTCAAACATTTTTCCAAATAAATGGTAATGAGTTAGCATACCCAAATTTCTTTCTTCACTACCAACTAAATATATGTGAAGTTGGCCCAAATGTCAGCCCAAAAAAACGCGCTGGCAACACGAAAACTATAATTTCTGTCACGTATGAACTGTCAGCCCAAAAAAATCGTATATCACGACATTTTATTGATGTCAGCCCAAAAAACAAAAAATTTTTTCATTATAGATTTTTAAAGTTAGCCCAAATTTTTTTTTATCTTGACAGTAACGATTGACTTGACAGTTATGTCGAACACACTCAGCCCAAAATTCAAATTTTCATAGTTAAAGAAACCATTGTAAGCGTGTATAATAAATATAAAACAGCCAAGAAGCCATTCTTATTATTCTCAATGGCTTCATGAAAATAATATTTTTAAAAACAATAATATTGAGTTTCAAAGACATAACTACATCAAAATTACCGATTTTTCAAAATAAAATTGAGCTTTCTACTCTAGTTTGCTATCTTGCGAAACATGTAAATTTTTATTAAGAAAATCGATATTTTCGCAAATTTACATAACTAATACTAAATTAACAAAATATTCAATAGTAAACAAAAAAATGTTCGGCTATGAAAAAACTTGACGTATGCCGGAGTTTGATGATAAACGACACATATACAAATCCGATTATTTCATTATTTCAATAAGAGTTTTTATTTTAATATTTATACGTATATAAAGGGTGTTTTTTTAAGAGGTTGCCGATTTTTTTTTTGAATAAAACACATATAAAATTATGAAATGACCAAAATTTTTTTTTATTTGGTAGATAATTTTTTGGCATTTAACATTTAAACACAATTTCTGGCATATGGCTACCACGACTATTTTTCACAAATGTCATTCTGGAGGTCCAATTTTCCAGCACTTTTTCAAGCATTTGAGGGCGTATGTCAGCAATGACACGTTGAATATTGGTTTCCAAAGCGTCAATCGATTGAGGTTTATCCACATAAACCAATGACTTCACGTATCCCCACAAAAAGTAATCGAGTGGCGTCAAATCGCACGAACGCGGAGGCCAATTCACCGGACCATTTCTCGAAATAATGTTGTCGTTGAAAGTTTCTTTCAATAAGTCGATTGTTTCACGTGCTGTATGGCAAGTGGCACCATCTTGTTGAAACCACATTTCATTCATATCCATATCTTCAAGATTTGACAACAAAAACTCATTTAACATGGTTCTGTATCGATTTCCATTCACGGTAACGCGTCGTCCTTCCTCATTTTTAAAGAAATATGGACCGATGATCCCACCAGCCCATAGACCGCACCAAACAGTACATTTATCAGGATGCATTGGTAATTCTAGAACGGCGTGTGGATTATCTTTGCTCCAAATGCGACAATTTTGTTTGTTGACGTATCCATTTAACCAAAAATGCGCCTCATCACTGAAGAGAATTTTACGGTAAAAAAATGGATCTTCGTTCAATTGATTTAACGACCAATCACTGAATTCACGGCGCAAACGATGGTCGTGTGGCTTTAATTCTTGCACCAATTTAATTTTGTATGGCACCAAACCCAAATCTTTACGTAAAATTTTCCATAAAGTCGATGGACAAAGTCCAATTTGCTGAGCACGACGACGAATCGATAAATTGTCGTTTTCTTCGACACTGGCCTCAACGACAGCAATATTTTCTTCTGTACGAACTCTTCTCATTCTTGTCGGTGGCTTGGCATCCAAAAGAGTGAATGTAGACCGAAATTTGGTAATTACGTTCTTTATGGTGGTCTCTGACGGACGATTATGTGCACCATAAAATTCACGAAGTGCTCTATAAACATTTTTAATTGAACACTGATTTTGAAAATAAATTTCCACGATTTGAAAACGTTGTTCTGGAGTTAACCTATTCATAATGATTTGCCAAACAATACTGAGTAGAAATGCCACTTTGAGCTGTCAAAACAACTGTCATAAAATAAAACGACATCTATCGGAAAAACAAACCTCCTAAAAAAACACCCGTTATGAACCACACATCCTCATACCGACAATGGTCTATATTCAACCGCTTTACGAACATTCTCTGTATGAGAGCCCCATCACAACCTCCTGAAATTTCTTACTCATAAAGGCTAGAACCAAATCTGTACAAAAACCATAGTGAGACCGATGACCAACACCGAAAATCTCAACTTCCACTAAATATTATGGTTGAAACACTGCTATCATTTGATTATGTTAAATATCATTTTCAAAATCTTAAAATTACTTTTAACTTTTAGTAAAGATGAAAAATCGTTAATTAAAAAATTATTAGAAATATTATTATTCAAATTTATTTTTAATCTTCGAATTTATGTGAAATTCAATGTTTTTATAGTTGTCTGTCATGATAGTTTTCAAAAAAGATGGCGGTATTGCTAGCGATAAAAATTATAATTTTTTGAGCTAGTATTTTGGGCCAACTTCACAAACGTACCAACTAATGGAAGTTTTGAGAAAAAATCCGATCTGTAAATAATGGGGTCTCACCAATACGTTTTTAAGGTTCAAGGTGTAATGTATCACCAATCAAGTCACTTACAGCCTCCTATACTGAACAAATCAGGAAATAAGCACGTAGTTTTACGTTATTGACTCCACGCAGACTGCAATGGTAGGCAACCAACAATGGCAAACACAAATTGCCGCCCACCTGTAATTTTGGATCAGCAACAGAGCTTCCACCACCTCTAGTTAGCTTGATGTTTCGCCAAGATCGCCACTCTAACGATCGTCGTTAAAACGATCCAACAGCAAACGAAATCACAATGGTTTTTGTATATGGGGATGAAAATGGTGAAAATTATGAAACTCTTTCATATTGTTGGCGATGGAATGTTATACCAGTCGATATCATATTGAAACAGGAACTAATGAAGCAAACAATTACCATACTTACTCCAAATAATATTATAATGAACAATTTCGTTCCAGACAATTGTGTGTTCATGATTGAGCAAGCTGAACAATTTATTGATTTAAGTCACATCACCAACAAAGAGCTGAAAAATAGTATTACAACGAACATTGTAAATTATTGACCAGTGAGGAATCAACCCGACATCAGAAGTTGAAATGAATTTGATGGACGAGACACCTGTTATTCAAAGGCCAAGAAGGCTATCCCCGCTGGAAGCAACAGTTGTTAAAAACAAAATTGAAGCATGTTTACGGGATGATAGTAGTTAGTAAGTCTAATTAAGCCAGTCGAATAATATTGGCCAACAAAAAAGATGGGTCCAAGAGACTATGTATAGACTACCGAAAACTAAAGGAGAAGATTATCAAGTACAGATATCCGATACCAATAATGGAAGTACAGATAGACAAACTTCAAGATGCAAAAATTTTTACTACTCTAGATCACAGAAATGGGTTTTTTCATGTTCCTGTTGCAGCTGATTCAATCAAATACACTGCGTTCTTTACGCCAGAAGGGCAGTACGAGTTTTTAAAGTGTCCATTTGAACTTTGCAGTTCTCCTGCTGACTTTCAACGCTATAAACGAAATATTTAAATGAAAAGGGTAGTCTGTATTTACATGGATGATCTGATTAAATCAGCCAAAGATGAACAAGAAGGAATGCATAAACTCACGATGGTACTCGAAGTAGCAGCAAAAATGATTTAGACATTAAATCGAGCAAGTGTCAATTTTTAAAGAGACGAATCGAATATTTAGGCTAGGAAGTTCGCAGTCCCACAAATGGAGAAACAATTACAAGGATTTTTAGGACTGACCATCTATTTTAGAAAATGTATCCTGAATTATGCGATGTTACCTAAACCGTTACCAGACTTACTTCGAAAAGTAAACAAATTTGGGTTTGGAAAGTCAGAATTAGAAGCATTCACGTGTTTAAAAACCAAGTTATCAAGTAGGCCAGTTTTAAAATTATATTCGATGACCGCCGAAATCGAACTTCACACAGATGCGTGCAAGATTGGCTTAGGACAAATCCAGTTTTGCACCTTGAAAAAATAATATACCTGTTAGGTCTCAAATTCATAGTAGCAACCGACTGCGCAGCCTTTAAATCGACCATGCAAAAAGAAGATTTAAATTCAAAGATTGCCGGATGGGCGTTACAGCTCCGGGAGTTTCATTTTACCCTAGAACATAGGAAAGGAACAAAAGATTGACGAAACACTGAAACATATATTCAATTTTCTGGAGTTAAAATAAGGTGCCTATGATGATTTTCAAGTCTGTTCAAGGTACGAATGTGTTAGTGGTTCCAAAAGCAATACAGATGAATATCGTCAAGATGAGTCACGAGTAAGAACACTTTTCACAGAAAAGACACAAGAATTAGTTAGCCGCCAATTTTTCATACCCAAGATTATGGAAAAGATTCACTCCTGTATAAATAAATTCCATACCTTGCATAAATGGTCCACCAAAGGGTGATCATCCTCTTCTCACATATCACGTCGATCACTTAGGATATCTTGTAGCAACGAGGAAACAATATAAGCATAAATTGAGCGTCATCGACTCATTCGCCAAATTTGTTTGGCTATAACCAACAAAAACAGTGAGTGCGAAGGAAGCTTTTGGTAATTCAAAAACGATTCATTCTGATAAGGGTTCAGCTTTTATAGCAGAAGACTTTAGAAGGTACTGCGAAAAAGAAGATATACAACTTTTTACGACAACTACTAGCGTAGAAAGAGGAAACGGAGTCTAACGACTAAATCGTATTTTAATTCCAGCACTTTCTAAACTATCTTTAGAAAAGCCAGAAAAATGGTTTAAGCAAGTCAGACAGTGAAGCGATATTTGAACAACTCAAAGTAGCGCGGCAAACTTACTTTTGAGCAAAGTAACGGAGGTAGTCGAGGAAGGAATGGCAATCCAATATTAGGAAGACCGCTTTCAGATGAGGCAAGAAGCCAAACAGGCAATATCTAAAATTCAAGAAGTAAACAAAAAGCAATACAACAAGCATCGAAAAACGGGATAGAGTATAAGGTAGGCAATTTGGTTGCTATCAAAAGAACACAATTCTCGCCGGCAAACAAAATTAAACAAAAATGTTGGTGTCCATATACTATTGTCAACGTGAAGGAAGAGATCGATATGATTTCATGAAAACTGGTGATTCTGAGGGTCGAAAACGCACATCTGCGCCGAGTATATGAAACCATTTTATCACGTTCTTAACAGCGATGACGAGAGTGAAGACGAGAATTAAGATGGAGAAAGCAGATATAATCTTAGGGAGCTTGAAAAGGAGGATGCTGCACGCGAGATCATCAACCAAGAAAATGTATCCGGGCCGGATTCATATGTAGGAGGGCCGAGTGGGTCGCTATAATACTCATCGGACAACATCTATACTCACCGTTTATGATTATTATTACATCCGAAAATGCGGTCCTGAAAACATAAAATATACATAGCGCAAAATACCAATACAAACCTACCTTGCTGTACCTTATACACAAAATTATAATTAGTAGGAGTTCGACATTTTCAATTGACCAGTGACGACCGAAGAGAAAATTATAAAATAAATGAAGTGATAAAATTAGAGTGGTTTAGTCGTTTTATTTTAATACCAATTCCTTAAAGAAATCCTACTTGATATGCATGACAAACATCGATTTTCTCGGAAAATATTTATTTTTCATGACGTTCAACTTCAGTTTCTCCTTCAAGGTTAATATAATTCCAATGACCGCGAGAAAGCATCGCGAATACCGATAAAAAAAAGTCCTTAATTGTCGCGTTATTGATTTAAATTACGAGTTAATTGTGTTTTCTATTATTTTACAATAAATACGATCAATAATATTTAATTAATTAAATGAAAATATTATTAAAAATATCATAAACTAATTTGTTGTTCTATACCGTTCTTTCCGCGGTGACTCAGCTGTTTTTGGTAAATAACAATATACACAACATTCTAATCGTGTCTAATTTCATTCATATTTTCCCGAATAGAAAATTTCTACTTTTCCCAAAAACGAGAACCTGTTCTAGAAAATTGATAGTTATTGATGGGCATAGTAAGTTAATATTGACTAATTATTTTCTATTCAGACCAAAAACTAAGTTGTTATTAATGAGAAAGGTTTAAGTTTACATTTTCTAGATAATTGATGTTGTGCTTTTATATACCTTGTATTGTGTTGTGTATGGTACCCAATCAACCCCTTTTGGCTTAAAGTATTACGAAATTTGTATGTAGCTGTACTGGGGAGCAAATTACACATCGAATGGTAAAATTATTTAAATGTGGGCTCGTTTTGCACTCTATGCCGCATTTATGTACAAATTTCTCGTATTTAAATTTTATTATTGGTGTATTAACATTTTAAAATTAGAAATTAGAATGTATATGGGTGTGTATGTGTGTTTATTTGTGATAAATACGAAAATAGCACTAATATGACTACAGAGAACGATGCTAGGCAAGATAAGGATTTGAATTTCAACATAATACCAAGAATTTTCCTTTTGCTCAACAATAATTTCGTTTTATTATGATTGTATGGATGATGTGATGTGATGCTGCCTCATTAAAAAAAAATACAAAAATTTCTGGGAAATGGATAAACTTTATTATATTGAGATAAGTGGTATTATGTTTCGTTGTCTACAAGTCGCTTTTTATGTGAGAAAATTTTACTAAGTATACGAGCAAGATAATTGTCGTGGGAATTCTATGTGAGCGTCTTTAACTTTCCTCTTAATAATTTGTGGCAAATATTTTTTGGTGCAAACTTTGTATGGATCAAAATGTTTTTATTATTCTGTCGTGGTTATTCCGTCAATACGCACGAGAGTTCTACGTATACAAAGTTTAAACCATCCAAAATAAGGACAAGTTTTAGCAATTCTACATTCTGGTCACATTCAATTAGATAAGGCAAATTAGAATCTTACTGAAGTGAACTATTACACTTCCTCTACTTTTGAACCAACATTTTTCGTTCGACAAGAGTAACCTTTTTACCACACTTCCATTCCATTTATTCTTTCTAATAGTGGTTCATTCATAATTTAAAGTGTACCCACATCTTCTTGCATATTTTTCTGATGGTGTCGATTTCTTATTTGATATGCTTCAGATGGAGAAACAAGCAATCTTCAAAGCTGCTTTAATTCTTGAATTCTGTATCATATATCCGCATAATTAAAACTCAAATGAAGTTTGCTTTAAAGTAATTTAATGTGCAGAATTCACTAGAGTTCCGCACAGATCCTTACAGTTAGTGAACAAGAGTCAAAAATGTTGGTAAACTGGTATAAATTTGAAAGTTTTTTAATCGCTCGCCGCTTTAAACATCAGCCGTACATATTACGTGTGCATATTTATTATATTTTGTTCCGGACGGGTGTGAAGTATCCAGACTTTCCATAGATGTTATGTATTATGAGTATCACACTGTTACGTCAAATTCAAATAGGAAAAAAAATGAATCGTATTGGAAATTTTACTACAATCATACAAGTATGAGTATTTTAAGAAAATGACTCAAACCTAAATTTAAATAAAAAATATATAATATTTTCTAAAATGAAAATTTAAAAACAAGCTCAACCACGTATTGTGTAGAAATTATCCAGATTTCTAATAAAATAGATTAGAAATTTAAAACGATTAGAATAAATATTTTAATAAAACAAGAAAACGGTTTAAATTCAAACTTGAGTTAAACTCAATGGCATAAGAACACCTAGAATATAAAACTTTGAATCAAAAAACCCGAAACTAAGCATTGTAAGCACAAAATGGATAATTTAGGTGACCGACTTCATATGCTATCGGCCGGATTAACCGATAATGGCCATTGACATTTAAGTAAAAATGACACCAATCCACCGAGAATATAAAAATTCGTAGCAATACAACCGAAGTCGTGCATTATTAGCACTAAGTGGTTTTGGAGAGGTGACTCAATGATCAACCTCGTGTTATATCCAGACCTGAACCACGATTATGACCATCCAAATTTGAGTAAAAATGACATCAGTACATCGAGAGTATAAAAATTCGTAGCAATAAACCCGAAGTCGCACATTATTAACACTAACACACTAGCACTGAACTTCACTGAATTACGATCTCTGAAAATGGCCGCTAATTACCAATCAAATTTGACTAAAAATGACATCGTTACACCGAGAATATAAAAATGTATAGCAATAAATCCGAAGTCGTACATTATTAGCACAAGGTATTTTTGGATAGGTGACTCATCGATCAACCACGTGTACTTGCCAGACCTGAATCACGATCTCTGGGAATGGCCGAAAATGACCATCCAAATTTGAGTAAAAATGACATCAGAACACCGAGAATATAAAAATTCGTAGCACTAAACCCGAAGTTGTACATGATTAGCGCTAGGATGGTTTTAGATAGTTGGCTCAATCATCAACCTGGTATACTAGCCAGACTTGAATCACGATCTTCGAGAATGGCTGGTAACCTCCTTCCAAATTTGAGTTATAAAAACGAATACACAGCTAGAACATCAGAATTCGTAGCAATAAACTCGAAGTCGTGCATTATTAGCAGTAGGTGGTTTTAGTTAAGTAACTCAATGATTAACATCATATACTAGCCAGATCTGTATAGAGATCTCTGGAAATGGCCGACAATGGCCATCCAAATATGAGTGAAAATAACATCAATATACCTAGAATATCAAAATTCGTAGCAATAAACCCGAAGCCGTGCATTATTAGCACTAGGTGGTTTTGTTTAGGTGACTCAACGATCAATCTCGTGTACTTGCCAGACCTGAATCACGACCTCTGAGAATGGTCGATAATGACCATCCAAATTTGAGTAAAAATGACATCGGTAAACCGAGAATATAAAACTTCGCAGATGCTGTATAAGATAGCGGAAATTTCTCAGCGGAAAATAAGAGATTTCGCTACTCGCCGCAAGTGGCAGCACAATCACAAAAGAGAATTTATTTTGTTATATAATTACCAGCGGAAATTTTTTATTCATTTTGTATCTCTTTTTTCACTAAATAAAACATCCCAGCGGAATAAAATATTAAAAGTGATCCATAAAATGACAAATTGATTGATCTCCGAAGTAAAGGAACCCGGCAAATGAAATATTGAAATTAACAATATTCTAAAAGAATGACGAAACTAAACTTAGGACAAATTCTAGGATCTGTTCATGCTGGACTGGACTAGGGCATTTCATAGCCAATATTTTGAAAATTTAAATTTTTTTAATTAGATTATTTTCAGTTATTGGCCAATATCTCAAAATCATCCACTAGTAACCAATACTTTCGATTGTTTTTCTAATAGCTTAGGTCATACTGAGACTACCAGGAAAATTTGGGGAAAATTGATGGATTAGAATTTTCACTATAATTTTTTGATTTTCTGAGGCCATATAAGTTATTTTCAGATTTTGCCGGTATCTCAGAAAATTCCACTAGTATAACCAATAATTTCGGTTATTATTCTAATTAAATAAATTATAGTGAAAATTCTAGTCCATCAATCATTAACGTGGCCGATAATCTCCATCCAAATTTGAGTTATAAGACATTTAAACAGCTAGAACATTAGAATTCGTAGCAATAAACCCGAAGTCGTGCATTATTAGCAGTAGGTGCTTTTAGTTAAGTGACTCAATGATTAACTTCATATACTAGCCAGATCTGTATAGAGATCTCTGGAAATGGCCGACAATAGCCACCCAAATTTGAGTGAAAATGACATCAATACATCGAGAATATAAATATTCGTAGCAATAAACCCGAAGTCGTGCATTATTAGCAGTAGGTGGTTTTAGTTAGGTGACTCAATGTCCAACTTCATATACTAGCCTGATCTGAATCTCGATCTTTGGGAATGGCTGATAATGGCCATCCAAATTTTAGTAAAAATGACATCAATATATCGAGAATATCAAAATTCGTAGCAATAAACCCGAAGCCGTGCATTATTAGCACTAGGTAGTTTTGGATAGGTGACTTAACGATCAACCTAGTGTACTTGCCAGACCTGAATCACGATCTCTGAGAATGGCCGATAATGGCTATCCAAATTTGAGTTAAAATGCGTAGTGCTAATAGTGCACGACTTCGGATAAATTGTTACGAATGTTGATAGTCTAGGTGTACTGATTTCAATTTTACTCAAATTTAGTTGGTGAATATTAGCCATTTCCAAAGTTTGTTATTCAGGCCATGATATGATGATCTCATTTATTAGTAGTTAGGAGAATTTTTGGTTTTGTATACTAAATTTTTATGGCCATTGACGATCATATCTGGAGATTGTGATTCAATTCTCGCTAACTCGTGGAGTAGTTGATTAAGCAACTACCCATCTAGTTTTAATAATGCACTACTTAAGGTTTATTGCTACGAATTTTTATCGTCCAGTTCTACTGCTGTAAAAGGACATTTTTATTTGCTTCTAGACAATCCTTATATTGATTCGGTATATTTTTTAATCTCTGGAATTTGTGTTAATGCATATGTAACTCAAAAAATTCTGATTAGACATTAATGGAAAACTTATAAATAGTTTGAGTTCAGCATATTTGGTTTGCATCCTGACTGTTTTAGTACAAAAGTTTGGTTAAAAATTTGTGATTATGTTAGATATTTTTTCTTTGTGATTAACAATTAAAACTTTAATTTTTAATCTGGTTATAAGTTACAATATTTTTCTGCCATTTTACTCAATTTCGTCAATTCAATGAACATATATCTGTCTCTTGTTTCTATCTCATTTTTATTTTATTTCAATGTTTTGAATTAAAATTATGTACAAATTTTATAAATTATAATTTAAACAGGTGTTCTATACTTTCTAAACTAATTAAAATAATTTAAAATCAAACATTGTATTTTACTTTTCATTGACAATTTCGCAAATTAAAAATCATAACAGTGTAGTCCACACAACTACATAGAAAGACTTTAAAATTTCAATTGGAATTAGCAGAAGTCTAATTGGATTTGTATACGTATATGAATTTAATCTATGGAAAAATCTTTGGAATACTTCACGGACCCGTTGTCAGGTTGAAGCATAAACGGGAACATCTTTGTATACCAACGTCATCTGTGTAAACAACATCAACAAGTATACTGCTATAGCTACTCCGCAACTAGGGTAGACTAACAACATTAACGAAGCCTCAACAGGATCCTCGAATATTTAACTAGGATTCCATTGGACACGAAATTATGAAAACGTTTTAATATTTCCTGATTTTAATAATCCCAGACTAGTGGAAAATAGCTTTAACCTGTCCAATATTTAATAAAGGAGACATATTGGATTGTAATAACTATCGCGGAATAGCTTTGAACAACAGTGCAAATATGTGAGTGCAAATATGTGAGTGCAAATATATGAGCTACAATGCAAATATATGAGCAAATTTTAGACTACCAGTGCGGGTTTTATCCAACTGAGGATTTTGCTGGAAAAATGTTACGAAAAGCACATCTTCTTTGTACATCGTCTGTTCACAGATTTTCAATAGGCGTATGTTAAATCCAGAGAAACACGTTAAGCAGTGTCTTGTTATATTTAGGCATTCCCCCAAAATTGATAACCACGTGCAAAGTAGTAATGGATGGCTCGAAAAGCAAAGTGGTAATGGAAGGTTAACTCGCAGAGGCTTTCGAAATAACATCAGGAGTACGGCAAGGAGACCCAATAGAAAAAATTATATTCAATATATCGTTTGAATATGTCATTCGCCAGCTTACGCCACACATCTTACGTAGTGCAATTGCATACATCACAAATTATAACAAATATTAGCTTACGCGGACAGCATGCACTATGGTAAATGTGCAAAGTTCTCAGTATCTGCAGACACAACATTACGAATCGCAGCAGGTTATCGAGCATTTTACGCTAGCATTTAAATTTTTGGTCTCACAATTTATCGCGCACGTAAAATTAAATTAATAAGCTACAAAGCGCTGGTAAAGCTGTAACAATCGAGTCATGCTGTAAATTATTGGTTTCTATGTTCTGTGATGGTAATAGTAGCAATTTATTATTGCTACTACTGAATTAGAGAAAACTGTTAATATGATATGGATCAAACCAGAAAAAAGGGGGTTAGTTACTTGATGCTTGGTTTTTGAGAGTTAAAGATTAATTATCGATATTACATCGGATATTTTTGAGATTTTTTTTAGTAATTTCAACCGCTAAGTAATATACAAGGGCGGATTGAAAATGAAACTACCTAGCGCTAGATGGCAGCATAAACACAAAAATTTTTGTTTTTTAGAAATCGCGATCGATCAAACGTCAGCTGTTAAAATTTTACCCAAATTCATCGATTAGTTTATTTGTTGTAGTCGTTTGAAGTAAGCAACTTTTGTGTTTCTTCAAAAATGGAAAAAACGAATCTTGTGCAGTGATTAAACACTTTATTTGAAAGGGAAAACGGCGAAAGTGACAAAAGAAAAGCTCGATAAACATTACGGTGAGTCTGCTCCGTCAGATTACATGGTAAAATATTGGATTGCTGAATTTAAACGCGGCCGAAGAAGCACTGCAACAATACCATCAACAGGAAGGTCAAAAGAGGTGGTTACTGAAGAAAATATCAAGAAAATCCTCGATATCGTTATGAATGATCGCCGAGTCAAGTTGCGTGAGATTGTTGAAATGGTAAACATATCATATGAACGTGTGTTCAACATTTTGCATGAACATTTGCATATGAAAAAGCTATCGGCAAGATGGGTGCCGCGTTTGCTCAGTGTCGAACAAAAACGAGTTCGACAAACCACTTCACAGCGGTATTTGGACATGATAAAGCGTAATCCTGTTGATTTTTGGCGTCAATTAATTACTGTTGATGAAACGTGGGTCCACCACTACATACCTGAAACCAAAAATCAATCGAAACAATGGGTGGAAGCGTATTTTGAGGGGTTCCCGAAATCGTATTATTCAGATGGTATAAAAAAGTTGGAATATCGTCTTACTAAGTGTGTCGAAATAAATGGAGACTATGTTGAGAAATAAATGGTTTTTGGCAAAAAAAAATTTTGTTTTCCTACTTAGGTAGCTTCATTTTCAATCTGCCCTCGTATGTATATACAAGGGCTAGTACAAAGGCCAATTGCATTAGTTTTTTTTAAGTATCTTTGCTGTGTTAAGCGATTAGCCCCTCATCTCGATTTTCAATTTGTGGATATTCCTGTTGTTGAATATTTCGCCGGGTGCATTGCAGTTCACCAGTTTTGTTGGATGATCATTTTGAAGGGTGGTATCGATAGATGGCTGTTTTAAGTTTCAGCTCATGAACCAAGTGCATGGTGCCACGTGATTAAATTTGTGGTTTACAACGGTGCAGTATAAAGGTCGAGGAGTAAGCTAGGGCGGAGAAGATAAAGGCTTGATATTCTGGCACATTTTGTTAAGTATTAAATTAATTTTTTTTCTGCTACCTTCGTATATATTGTTGAATTTCTTTTAAAAATATATAAGTAACGTAATCAGAACCCTATCTTTGTATATTATATCGGATTAACTATTTAACTAACTACTTTATTAGTAAATATAGGAAGATATATCAAGTATTACCAGGGCCTTTCAATAAATTTCAAACGGCTACTATTCCGATAATAGAAGGTTAGATTAACGGTTAGGGTGGTGATGGAAATGAAAGTGAACCGCGTGTAACCTCTACAAAATATCCAGGGGTATAGCATCGATTCACAATATGAATATAGCTTTTGACCAAAAATTATCCTGGATTCGCGACGAATACTATCCCTTAATCAAAATCCTCTGCAGAGTCAAAAGAGCAAAAGGTTACAAGGACAGTGGTTAATTTTTGAAAGCGAGTAAATTTGCTATGCAAATAGGTGCAATTAAGGAAGGAGAAATGTACCGAATGCGTCTGAATTTCGAAATCGACAAGACCTAATTGGTTCACAAAATGAGTGACATAAAATAAGCCCAGTGGCACTATTCTGCCAATAGGGGATTGGGAAAAATATTTTCATAGCATTTTTGTCTGGTACTTTTTGACCTATACTGATGGAATAAGTTTTGCGTAAATATTTTCCAAATCAAAGTTAGACGGGGAAATATTTTTCTTTATAAAAATTTTGTTTAAGTTTAAAAGTTTTCACTTCAACTTTGTTTCTAAAATATTTATGCCAAATCTATTCTACAGAAAAATACTATAGTTAGACAAAAGTGCTTGGAAAATATTTTTTCTAATTCGCTATTCCCAGGGAAGCCTGCAGAATAGTGCATTCGGTGGATGGATGACATGGAACACGACCTTGAAATTCTTTGTTATTGTGTCAAGCGTCTTCTTGTTGCGGATCAAGCTATTTGGAAGAGAACTGTTTAGGCGGCCAACAATTTGTTGAAGAACGGGAGAACGAAAAGCTTTTGAATCCATCCTATTTATACAGAAATAATGCAATCACACCGCAGTGATGCATAAAAATAATTTTTTACATTTTTTTGGTAAATACCGCGAAATTCTATAAAAAATGTTAGTTACAAGTATTGCTTATTATATGTGGTGTAATGACTAACGCTAGGGTGGTTTATGTAGGTTGGAGCCAACACCAGATTTTCTTAAATCTGAAACTAAGACGAAATGTTCTCAAAAAAGGCCGGCACGATAAATTTTGGTAGCGCCAACCATTACAAATAGAAGATAAGCAATTCAAAAACAGAAATCGTTAAATCCAAGGAGGATGAACTGGTAACAGAAAAAGATCGCTTCCTATATATAAGACTATGCGTCTGGAAAGAACAGGGTGAATGATTCTTATAGAAAATGATTATTAATTAGAAGCAAGCAGTCAAAAGATGAAAAACGCTTACCAGCAACTTAATATCAATATTGCTGAACCAGTAAAAAGCCAGAAAGAGTATGCAATGGGCAGGATGTTGCAAAAAACTAAACGCAAAATCGAAAAATTACTAATTATGTATCCTGGACACAGCCAAAGAAAATATAAATTTCAACCATCTGATAAAATTCACAAAACCACCGATGAACGTAAAAAGGCGCTGTAAAAAAACCGCCACCTGTTAAGCTCAAGGATTCAAATCAGGTACTCGTATAATTTTAAACAACTTTTTTGAACTGTTGAGACCTCAAAGTAAATGTCCTGAGAGTTGCTCAAATTTTAAAGTTAACAAATAAAACAATGTACCCTTGTATACCCTTATGTTCTCATTAGATTAAGAGGCAAAATATATATGAAAGTAGATATATCTTAAATTTAAAGATAGAAATTCAAGCTATACAAAATCAAGGTTGCTTCTTCAAAAATCAAACATTTTGTCCCCTGCTGGAACGTGGTTAAATAATCGGATTTCCAAACCTTCCGAAAGCCATTCATCATATTCTTTAAGAGGTACCAACGGTTAGTGTAAACTTGGCTCCATCAGAAGGGACATCAGGTAACATGCTTGGTGAGCAACTCATGAGAAAGTGTCTTGGAGTCAATACTTCATAATTCTCAAAAACATTTGAAAATTTTTTCAAAAAATTTTGAGCTGGCTGATTTTTCTATTATGGCGCTCACGAACTTGGATCCATTGTCGGAATATATTTGTGATGGAATGCCGCGTCTGAATATAAAGCGTCTTATGCAGGCCAAAAACACATCTGTTGTCAAATCTGATACAAATTCGATTTGGACCACTTTAACGACCAAACAAACGAATACAGCTACATAGCCCTTGTAGATCTTCGCACCTCGATACTGTTAAAGTTAGCCGAAAGTTTCCAGCCGAAAGGTAATGCAGATAGTGCCTTTGCAATCCCAGCCGAAAGGTAATGCAGATAGAGTATTCGCTATCCCAACCGAAAGATGAGAATGCAGATATGCATCCATTGCCATCCAATTTGCATCCATTTAGCATCAATTTTGTCGAGAAATTCAGAAGGGAATGCAGGGGTCTAATTTAGCACAAGCCGATGGCAATGGATGCATTGCTTGGATAGCAAAATCAATATCTGCATTATCATCTTTCGGCTGGGCTAGCGAAGACACTATCTGCATTACCTTTCGGCTGGAAACTGTCGGCTAACTTTAATAAGGTCGCACCTCGTCCGGTTTTAGATTTAACTTTGTGTTATTTGGAATAACGGTACACTACCCATCTGTTGGATTGTTGTACTCAGACGATGGCGAGTCTAATCAGATTTTTTGCTCCAATTATCCAATAATTTTATCGAATGATGCCATTAGGTAGGGTGAGTAGGGTGAAGTTATTATTTGTGTAGATACTACGTGAGTATCTCCGTGAATGGATGGCGAGCATCGATAATTGCAGGATGTTTAGTGTCGCAACAGCAACCGTTAGTGTTCCCTGTTCGTCGATAAATGGGTTTAATAATTGTAGCTTACCTTTGCGTTTGAAATCGAATCCGGCGGTGATTCGTTTAATATCTTCTGAAAAACATTGATATTGAGATCATTGCACGACAAAAATTGTAGTGCGTTTGATTTGAGAGCCTGTTCAATGCAAAGAAATTTGTTTAGAGTCAAATTTGTCTAAAAATCGATAACACAGAGCAAGCGTTCGAATTATAAAATAAAATGCGTCAAATAGCAAAGACGAACGATATTTGGGGTTCCAAGTTGAGCTTATAATGGAGAGCTGGGCATCAAATATCTTCGGCCAATGATTCAGACATGTAGTTTAGATTTTACAGTATCCCAGTTTACTCTTGAAAGCAGATCCAAAATAAATTAAGTGCGATTTGAAATGAACGTCTTCCATCGCCTAGGCACATCGGAAAGCCAAGCAAGGATAATTGTAGAGTCCGTCCACCCACATGTTTGTAAATTAGGAATGCTTAGGGAACAAACTAATCTTCTCATTCATTTAATCAGCAAAGCTGCTGCACATAACTCTAAGCGCGTCAGACAAATCTCTTTAAGAGGAACTACCTTGGATTTTGCTGCTATTAGTCGCACCGAAACAACTCCATTTAAGTCAACTGCTCTTAGGTAGACCACCACCAAGAAATAACGCAAAATATAACTTATAATTCAGCGATATTAATACAAATGTTGAGATGTCCGAACAACCGCCATACGAGACACGTTCTTCAATGCAACATTGTGCAAATCGCTCTCGTGATCTCCTGTACACTCCTCACCATTTAATGTTATATGTAAACACATCCTGCACTCGTTCATTGTTTTTCTGTCTAATTCAAATGCTCTCGAGCGAACTGAAGGCGGGCTCGTCAGTGGGCTGGGATCAACTTTATTCCATTTGCTGGCCTGTATGTATGTATAAAATCACCTTCTCGAAGTCGCCTTCCTTTGAGCCGCTGCCCTAGTTGAACCGCATTCAGATGACGACCTCGCAACGAAGTCGTCACAAGAAGACGGTCATCACGCTGTATTGTAACACAAGGTCGGCCAGATCCTTGCTGCCGGATATATTTTAACCAACTTGGTGGCTTTTTGATTGCCAATTGTAAATTAGATTGGGAAGTTTGGAAAAGGCAGTGCCGATGGATGATTTTGCAGATTATATAGATTGGAATGGAATTATCTAATAGTTTAGTGCAAAAACCATGATTTATCGCTAAATTTTCCTGTGTCTTATTACACACAGCAGTTAATTGCGATATTTTAAAGGACGACTAGTTCTCGATGTTATTGCCTAAGAGGATCAACGTGGGCGTAATCCTTATCGACCATAAGATTTCTTATATACGGTTTCAATTTGACTAAGTTACCAAGAATATAATTAAATTTATTGTTTCATCCCAAATTAATAAAATAATACCAAGAAACAGAATACCAAATCGTAATTAAATTATTATGATTAAAATCAGAATATCCTGTAGACACATCTAAACCATCGCCCAAATACCCAATCAATACAAAATAACATATACCTTTCCTTCGGCAAAACAGGCACAGACAAAAGAAATGTTTGCCGTTAATAATCAGATAAAAAACTTTCCTTTTCTGTTTGTGTTTCTCGTTCTGGAAGCCAGGCTAAAATAAGTCACGAGCAAATCAAAGTAAGATCAAAAATCCTAAAAGCATTGAGTTATTTTTTATTATTTTGTGTTGCTTTTTCGAGAAATTCAAAAAAAAAAATCTTTTATCAATTTAATTAATTAGCATATACGAGTACATACTTTGATGATTTTGAAAAACTTTTATGTTTTCTTTTGTTTTTACTTTAAATTAGAGCTTTAAGGAAAATAAAGTTTTTTGATGTAGAGTAAAATTAATTTAATCCTAAACAGATTCTATAGCTCGCCAATGATATTCTTTTTCGAATACTTTTAACCGCATTAATACCTATGCTAAGAACTAAAAGTTTGTTGTTTCACAAGTTTTGAGAAAACCAACAAAGCCCTTTAATTACGTTAAGATTTTAATACATGCTGGTCTGGTAATTTGGTTACATTTTGTTAATGTTTAGAGGACCATAAAAGAAGTAAAAATTACGGAAAATATTTATAAAATCGCGATTAGGAAAAAACTACTTTAATTGGACGTTACATATTTCCGCTTCCAAAGCTTTTAGACTATAATGATAATTAAACTATAAATTAAGGTTAAAATTTGTGGCGTGTGTTCTATTGCGTTTATTTTTTAAACGGTATCGGTATGCTTAATAGAATAATTTAAGTAAAGCAATTAGATACTTTGTGCTGATAAAAAAATCGAAACCTTTTCATAATTTAATTTCAAAATTTATTTTGTGATTAGGTCGGATTGTACTTGTAAGGTTGTAAAAATATTACTATATTGTGCTTTCGAATAACTTACAAAGCTTATCTTTCTGATACGTCAAGAGAGAACATTTTTGTCACTTCTTCTGAGCCAGTCGAACGGGTAACATTATTTTTGAACATTTCTTACAACCACTTTGCAAAATACCCTAATTCAAAGATATGAAATGGGGTGCGATCAATATTTCAGTTCTCGTGGCCACTCCGAACGGTATACGACATTAAATAAATTTTTGAAGTCTGCGATTTTGTTATTCGCAATACAAAGATATATTACGTAATGGTATGAATTAAGCTTGATAATGCTTATAGCTAATGAACGACAGGATAAAATGTCCAACACGACAAAACGTACCTTTTGTCGGTTAGTAAACACAATTGTTCATTGATGTTCTGCCAACATCCAACCCTTCCCCATCTTGTGCACCCTCAATATGTGCTAATCACAACACTTTAACACTATGTGATATCTTGAACACGCGGCTAATTCCCTTGAAGTATGCTCTAACTTTGTCCTAAAATTACATAAAAAAAAATTAGGATACATTTAGGAAAAACTTCACGTTTCTCTAGAAATTCGTGAGGTTTGTACTAAATCCTAAAAGACTGTCATGTTATCATGGTCATACCAGTATGACTATTGTGAAATATATTTCCTCCAAAGGCTTCAGATGAAGACATCAAATTTATTTCCCAGACAACTTGACATTTGAAAAAATTATACAAATATTTTCAATTTAATTAAAATATTTTGGTCAGTAATAGTGGCTAGAATCAGTTTCTTGCAACGAAGGGATCCCAAATATTTCAAAAGCGACTAAAAATTATTGCAATTTTAAATGGGCTCGTATTGCAAGAAATTCGAATGTGCGAAAAATTATTCGTTGAGCTGGTTACCAGGCTACATACGAAATTCACCATTAAAATCATTCAACCCGTTACAACGAACCATCAAATTATGAGTGTGATAAATAATTAACACAATTTTTTTTGGAGTTGGTTACTTATTGGTTAGACTCTACATTTATGTACTTAACAGCATATTCATAAATGTTTTCGAAAAGACCCAGGCATGCAACCAATTGTTTTCAGCATATCGTGAGGATATGATACCCCTGCGTTTTGTAAATAAAATGAGCCGTGATTCATTAATTGGTCTTCCGATTAATTAAATTTAAAATTTATTAAGGTACGCCTATGTAGCTTGTTTAAGTGTTTTACTATTCGATTAATACTTAAAATTATTCAAGGATTGTTCTTTGAGTCAGCATGAGAATACAAAGTACTTTTGTAGCGCTAAACTAATTCGAAATTTCAATGTTAAATGCGATTGCGTGTTGTTTAAGTGTTTAAGTGTCCACTACTACCATTTTGAATATCAAGCCAAGTCTAAGACGTTGAAAGGACATCGTATTTCCTTTCAACGTCATAGAATTGGCTTGATATTCATAAAGTTAGTAGTAGACGCTTGAACAAATCCAACGACATACGACAAGTGCTCGTCACGCCTTTAACATTGAAATTTGGAATTAATTCTTCGTTACACAATACACAGTCATGAATCGCTTATATGGTAGAACTCAAAACATCGTATTTCCGTTCAACGTCATAGAATTGGCCTGACAATCATAAAGTTAGTAGTAGATACTTAATCGAATCCAACGACATATGACAAGTGTTTATTGATGGTCTTTAATAATGAATAAAAAATTTAGTTTAGCGGTGCTGGAGTTTTACTACCTCACGACCGGTTCTATTCTTTACAAACCACTATGTTTTCATTGAATTTATTTCTGAAAATTGTTTTGCTAATGGACTTTCTTTAACTGCTTCTGCATTTTTTATTAACATTTACAATTTTTACGGATATAAAAATTCATTATAGCGAGAGTTAGGACAAATTTAGGACATACTTCACATCCGTGGCGGCTAAAGGCAACCAAAGAATTTTAAGATTCCCACCATCTGACTATCATGCAACTCACATGCCAAAATCCTGTATAATATTTTCATACCGACCTCTTTACTCCTGATATCGCATTGCTTTCCCTGTTCTCTCCACACAATCTAAAACCGTAGTCGCGGGCTGGTCTCCAAAATAGCAAACAATAAAAAAATTTATTTCGGAAACAAATCATTCCAAAAATAAATCGAGAACTTAGGCGAATTTAGGTGAAAATCAGCTTTTTATAAGTCACCAGTTTTCTGTTTAAATTCCCGAAAAATGTACTGGGCCAATTAAGATGCAATGTCAATTTTGAATCCGCCTAGCCTCTTCGTAAATCCCATAGAATACAAAACACTAGCAAAAACAAGAAATTTCCTACGCAAAAGTATCACAACAAAAACCGGCACATGCCCAACCAGCAGAAAATAAAGAGGAAAATCCTGCATCTCCCAAAGCATTTGCAAAGAAGAACAAGGTTCCACAAAAAATGATTTCTATCAAAATTAGTCATTTATGGAAAATGGTCAGACCAGCCTTGCTACAACTCAACCTAGAATCCACCCATTCCTAACCGACTCCCTCGCGAATGCTATACCAAAATACTGCCAAAAACGAAAAATTTTCAAAGGAAGTTGCTACCTTCACCAACCTAACAAAAACTTCCAAGTATGAAATTCTGTCCTGAGCAGTCAACCCACCTGGGACGCAGAGCGACTGAACTATGGTGAAATAACAGTTTATTACCAAAATCGTCACTTCCGCCTAAATTTTGGAAAATGATCCTAGCCAACCTTATTACATATTCAATCCAAATCCCTTTCCTTCTCAAAGTATGCCATACCTTCCAAAACAATTGGAAAAACATAAAAAACCGAGAAAGCGTAAGCCAAGATAAGATAACCAATAGGCTGACCTCCACCAAAACCCCACTTGGACCCCCTACACATGAAAATGCCCAAGTATGAAGCTTCGTTAAAATAAGTCAATCCACTTGGGCTGCAGAGAGGACACAGACCGACACATAGGCAGACAGCACTTTCGATTTTTGAGCTTTTGATTTTTGTTTAGGTCGTTTTCAACAAAATAATTTTATAGCTTAATTGAGATTTCACGATTATGTTTTGTTACACTCACCAAGTAATGTTTGTAATGAACAAATTTTGGTCGTTTGCAGTCAAAATGTTTTAATACCAATAATTTGGTTGTTTTTTTAACCAAGTCTTGGGTTGATTGGAAAATAAACATATTTTCGGTTAAAATCATACTGATTATTAGTGTTTTGCACCCTTATTTTTCTCTCAGTGAGGTGTTCTTCAGTCCATTTAGTACCCTAAATCTACTACGACAAGCTTACCAGCGAAATTCTCATGTATATAATTTACGTCGAAGCCTTCAAACACTGCATATTCTGCAAGACGTTTTCGTTCGAAATTCTACGAAGATTAGCGCCGTAAATATATATAACAATAAACTGGGTCTAAAGTTTCGGAAAGCGTTTGATAAAAAAAAATAATCGGCAATGTCGCTTTAAAGATTTGGTACTAATCGTATGTCATCTGAAAGATATTAAAACTTAAAGGATGCGGATAAATTTAGTATTTTAGTTAGTTTTTTTTAATGAATGTCCGGCTAAGTTTTGAGACGTCTCTCTTGGGTCATCCGTCATCTCCAGATCTCATCTCCAATTTTTATAAATTTAGTCGATTAATTGCATTATGTTTTAGTCTGCTTATTTACAGAGAACTTCATAAAATGTGTAATTGATGCGTGTCACCCTAGTCAAAAGTCTTCACATGCATGGGTCTGATAATTATTTTCAAGAATTTCAGTGAATGAGTTTATAAATGCTACTTCGTTCGGACTTAATAAGTTTAATAACAAAATTGCGGAATATATTAAAAATTAGTGTCAAATAGGACTTGTATGTTTCACAAAATCAATCTTATATTCTTAAATGTCTAAAGAACTGCAGTATTATGTTCATGTTAAACTCTTTGTTGGATCCGATGAATCACCTTCTCATCAATAAAACATCTTCCCTAAAGGTTGTTATTGTTATAAATAATGTTAAGGATTGGTTTTACTATCCTTAATTTTTTTTAAAAGTTGCTTGGGGACATAAATAGCCGAGTCATTGCAATTGAGTCTCACACAAACTCTTCTTAATAAAATAAAATTTGAAAACTTTTGAAAGCGATTAAGTGATTTAGCTTTTGAAACAACGATTGAGTAAGGACTTTGGGTATTAAAGTCATATGCTAAAACCTAATACACCGTTCAAAATTTAAGCTTCAAAGCTTATATAAAGTAAGACATAACTATTAAATTATTTTTTTGCTATAAAATGTTATAATCATAAAGCTTCCATCCAAAATAAAAAGCAGATTTTATTATTACACCGAGTCAAGAGACTCCTCGTTGACAAATAATCAAAAAGAGACAGAACTTATATTTTTGATATTTTGTGATGATTTCCCAAAGGGTTTACTTTTCGAGGAAAATAATGTTATTTAAGTGAAAATAAATTAAAAGAATCTTAACCAACATCGTATGTCCAAGAATTATGCCAGATTATATTTTAATTGCTTCCAATATTGAGTTTGATTTATTCGTACGTAAATACACATATAATCTACACGAAAAATAGACCAAAAAGTTATTTAATTGACCGTTTCCAAGAAAAACTTTTATTTATATACCAAACAACTCATTAAAAAGTTTTATGACTTTCACACCAATTCTGTGTGTAGGAAAAAAAACTTTTCCTTACTTTAAGAAATCGATGGAATATAACAACCTTGAAAGTAAGTTCAACAGAACAATTTCATCCTATCCATAACCTACGCAGGCATTAAAGTCACATCAATCAATCTTAAATATTTGGGTATAGAACTTGAAAATAAAACTTACTAATTGCAACTGACCCGGCTGACACCAAATAAAATCTACTAAATTTACCATCAGACAAATAACGATTAATCATTTAATAATTACATAACACTTTCCTTACAAAACCTAATACACACACTATATACAAATCGATAGTCTGTTAAAAAAAATTCCAAAATTTCGATACATTATCCTTAAAAGGTATATTCATCAGCAAAAATTCGGTTCTAGCAATTTAGGTCATTATCCGTGAAATGTAAGGATATAATGTAGATCTAAAAACTAAAATTTCACTGAATCATCGGATGAAATCCATTTATAAATAATAATTCGGTTATCTGGCACAAATGCAACAAAAATTTAGGAAAAAATAACAAATCACTTACTTTATGTATAAATTTTCCAAAAATGAAAATCAATTCTCCGTTTATTGTTTAATTTCACAATATGAATTTCACAAATTTGTCGTAAACACTACACACATTTATACGTACATATTTAAAATATATAAATAATATTCACTATGAAAGCTTCACATTTTTTCCAAAATATACATTTCTAAATTTATTTATCAGAAACTATACAAAAATACCAGACAGGTAATAAAACAAAAATTTATTCATATTTCCAAAACGGATTGGAATTATATGTTTTCGCGGAAAACAAGAGAAAAATTTTATTTTTAAGCACACACACAATATTATAATAAATAAATAAAGAAAACTTCACAATAAATTTATTTATAAAACATAAATATTTCTTCTTCTTCCTCCTTTTATTTTTATTGAATTTTCTCACATGCACACTAAATCACTAACAAACAAACAAACAAACACAACAACACAATATCCATGACCTATAAGAACGCACAAGAATTTATAAGGTTTTGCCTTTTCAAAGAAAATGTATACTGTCTTTAAAAATATAAATAATCCGTTTCCAAAAACAATAAACTTAATTCTGAACCAAATGTAAACTTTCAGACATGAAAAGCTTTTAAATTACTACATCGTAACTCACAAACCGAACAAACAAACAAAAAAACTGTTTAAGCCGGCAAACTATGTTGCTTAATACATAATAAATACGATATTGAACTGGAAACTGTAAATAATTAATTATCACGTAATTTGTTTCCCCCCACAAAAAAAAAAAAAACCTTGCTTGGAAAATTTCACTGTTTTTCCAACCAAACACAACAAGAAGCGTGAAAAATAAAAATCACGAATATAACTTTAAAAATTAGATTTTTTTTTTTTTACTTTCGCGACGAACCCCAATCAAAAATAAATAATTATTATTTTTTGTTATTTAAATATCCCGTCGAGCGATATACCGTTCTTAACGCTTGAAAGTTGACTGAATGACTGAAAAAAATTTTTTACTCAAAGCAAAATATTATTGAACTGTACACGAAATTTTTTTATTTTGTTGAATTAAACTTTAACGTACATAGTAAAGTACAGGAATCGCTCTACACAAATTACAAATATTATTTTTTGTGGTGGTGTAATGCGCATGACTACGAAAACAGCCGAGGCGAGCTTTCGTATTACAAAGTGGTAGTACTAGATTTTACGATATAAACGAAATTAAAGTCTAATGATTTTCCCCTTATCTGTGCATTTGTTTTTATTTTAATTTTCTTTTTTCTTTTGTACCATCATTTTCAGAATGAAATTGTTTTTTTTATTTGTTGACCTAGTCTCACACCAAAAATTACTTAAGTACAGTGCTAAAGAAATGTTACGCACGCTGTTACCGATTGATAGGTATGCCAGAGGAAAATGATGCGGTGGATATAAAATATTACCGTCATTTTAATATTATTCGTAATGGAATGAAAATCATGTTTCCCGGGTGCTAGAAAAATCCGCTTGAGTACTAAATAGTTAAATGTTGGATTTTGAAGTTTGACTTCTTTTAGGATTAAGGGTCACCTAACACGGTTCGGTGGCCTTTTAATATTCGTTTGTTTGGGTAAATAAAATTATCGAGCAGATTCGAATTTAAACAATAATTAACTGGAAATTGTAATTCATCAGTCTTTCGTAATCCAATCAAAATACGGTGACTATTTTTATCTTTGGAGGATTTAATACCTTTTGCCAGGTAATTTAAAGGATATGCCAGATAATCGATTTAATTTAAATTTCGATTGAAAAATTAATGATATACTGAGTGTGGTACAAATGGTACTCCAGATACTGTCAAAATATTCGATCAAAAAAGAAATACTCGGGGTAAAATTTTCTACTTCAGGTTTTTTTTTATAGAGGAACTAATTTTAAATTCAACGCAAGCAAGCAGACTTATCTCGGGTATTGTACGCTGAGCAAAGGTTGTGCAATGACAAATGAAAATCGGATTATTCTAATAGTTTAAATGATAAAATTCAGTTTTTACAAAATTAATAAATTTTTTTTTATTAATTACAACTGAGACTGAGCTCATCAAGCAATTTATCTTTCAAATTTTTACAAATTTTACATTTCTTAAACAATTCTGTGCCCTAATTGGCTAAAAATGAAGATAAATTGCAATTTACACATTGATAACTTTTACATTTACATAGTGATAACTTTTACACACGAAAAAACTTATCGTACAAGTTTAGATTTATATTGAATATCGTGATGTTCTAGTAAACTCGCATTCTCTAAATTTTTTACAAGATAAAATGTAAAGTTCCAAGATAAATGTCAAAAAGCATCACAAATAACTTATCGTGGAGTAATGAAGAAAATGAATGTATAAAAGGCTGTCGTTTGGATATTAGTAATAATTAATTGGATATTTTTATATTTTAGCTTATAGTTTTATTTAAGAATTAAATAAGGTCGAAAAATTTAATTAACTGCGATAGTTTACTTAAAAAGTAATAAAATTATTTCGATTAAGAATGTAAATTTGTGAACTTATAAAAATGAACTGTTATCGGTGGAATTAAAATATTCTTTCAGTAAAGTCAAACATTCGAATATTTTACTTGATCGTCTTAAGGAGACTTAAAGGTAGAATATCCTAAAACAAGATGGTCTGTGGATTACTGCAAATCCATTTTAGTTGTTCAGTGTACAAATATAAAAGTCAAGTGTGCCAAGTATCTAATTTGACAACATCTAATGGATCAGTTCTCCACATATCAAGCAAAGCTTTCAACTTGTTGTGCACTCGTAATATTTTACTTGATCATTACACACACTTGCACACAATTAAGAAATCCGATGTGTACAATAAATACGACGGCCTGTAGCAAATCTAAAATAGTTTAAAAAATTCAGAAAGTAAAAATGTTTAATATTTCATTTAGAGGCACTAGTAACTCTCAACAATCTTTAAGATCTTACAATGATTTAATTCTAGACTAATCGCAGAAGAACTAGACCTAAATCAAATAAATAGAAATGGTTTCTAATAAATAAATTAATAAATTTTCGGTGCTATTGAGGACTTAGTCTCAGGTACACAAAAAAATCATTGGATGGGGAACTCGTGAAGTTCGAGAAACTCGTAGTGACTAACTAAATTTGATGGTTAAATGAGCTTCGGTGTTCAAAACGCATAGTTTTCTGTAGTTTACTCGAAATTCTACATTTCTAGTACGGCAATCCCGGGATTACAGAAAATATTCCAGATTCCAAGATCCGACTATTATACTTAGATGTGATTGGATTCGAATGATGTGATTAGTATAAAATAAGAATAAAGAGTAACCTTTACAGGGTTCACCGTATACAATATTAATCAAAATTGAACGGATGAATTGTAAATAAGACTTAGATTGTATACGTCTTTACCATACGAAGTAAAGAATTTTTGACTGTTGTAATGTTCTTTTCAAACATTTGAATTGTTTTATATGTTTATCAAACCGTATCTGGTTTTTATATCAAATAACAACTCCCGACTCCGGCTATTTTTCAATATAATTTTTGGGGTTATGTGTGATTCTAGATGACTTTGATATATATGCAAGAATTTACATTTCTAGAGATTGTACTGTTTGAGTTATTAAAGGTATAATAAATTAATTAAAATTTCGATTTGACGTTTAATGTTGTCTTGTTCGCCTATTTTTTTAGTTTTAATCCATGCAATCTTTTCTGGGGCCGAAGCACTCCCTGCTCTTTCGCGGTTGATTTTTCCGTCTTACTTTACGCATCCCTGCCAAATCGAAGACGTACGGCTATAGGACCGATTTAAGTTGACATCTGCGCATTGCATAGCTCCATGCCAGCCTATAGTACTGGACATGGAAGATGGGTCGGCCTATGAGTTTTGCACGCCGATAGGGGATCGTAGTTGTGTTCCTTTTAATCACAAATCGTAATCTGTTGATGAAAATTTCCTTTTGCATCCTGCCCCTATCGGGATTCGAGAACCCAGTACCTCCCAATCCAAACGCCAAAGCTTTAACCACTGTGCCATTTGGTCGGTCTTGTTCGCTTGATGTCAATATTTTTACCTTGGGTAAAAAAATGATTAGAGAATACGATTTGAAAATGCTAAGATAATTTATTGTATAAAATTTTAAACTGTAAAATTACCCATACCACAACCCTTAACAATTTCAACTTTGATTGACATTTATTTATCGTAACCGTTTTAAATTTTATCTTGGAGTGCAATTAGAGAATGCGAATATTGTAAAAAGGCAAGATAAATTATCGTTTACACGTTTACAGCACTGATTTGTTGGGGTGAAACCCAATAGTTAGTCCCAAAATTAATTAAACCTATTTATATTACTAATTTTTGTTTGGTTACCTAGTAAACAAAGTCAAGCGGCCTCGTTTTTTGAATTCTTATTTCAACGACAGGGTATCTATCATATGGCGAATACAGTTTCATGACCTCCATGAGTTTTATTTCATGTTTGGCGGCATCCATTTTTATTTCATGTTTGATGTATGTCATCTGTAAATTCCTGCGAAGGTCTTCACTTCTTGTATAGCACGGAGCATTTAAGATGCTACGGAGAACCTTGTTGTATCGTCTGTATCATTTTGGCGTTTGTTTGCTTAGTACATCCCCAGAGTTGAATACCGTAGGTCCATATTGGCTTCAGTATTTGCCGATATAGCAGCAGATTGTTATGCAAGGTAAGTTCAGAGCCTCTACCTATGAGTCAATACATTTTTCTGAACATAATATTAAGTTATTCTTTTTTTCTTTTTGACCTACTCTCTTCACCTGAGCTAGGTATCAAGTGTCATGCCAAGATATTTAGCTTTGTTTGCATATGGCACCGGTCGTTAGTTAATTTCTATCGGTAGATGGGAGGTTTTTTGATATGTAAAGTTAATATGCGTGGATTATGACTCGTTAAGCTTGATTCTCCACTGCTTAGTCCAGTAACAAACCGCATTGGTAATCTTCTGGAGTTAGCTCGTTGCATCAGCGACATTATGACCAATCGTCATGATTGCTGTGTCAACTGAAAAGGTGGCTATGATTCCTTCATGTCTTGTTGGAATGAATATCCCTTGTTATAATAAATACATGATTGGTCCTAAGACACTTCCCTGCGGGACAGCGGCAGCGATTTTCTTTAGTTCGGAGTATTCATCCTCATATTTCACACGGAAATGTCTATTGGATAAATAAGATCCTAGTATGGCATAGAATTGCCTCGGCAGATCTCTATGCAGCTTGAATTTCAGTCCACTATGCCAGACTTTGTCGAATGCTTGGGCGACGTCCAGAAATATGCTGGAACAGACTTTTTTGCGGTGTAACGTTCTTTCAGTAATGTTGGTGATTATATGCACCTGTTCAATTGTGGAGTACTTTTCTCTGAATCCAAATTGATGTGGAGGAATAAGTTGTCGATCCTCAATTATTGGTTTAAGTCTTTTTAGTAAACATTTTTCAAAGAGTTTTGACATAATTGGCAGCAATGAAATTGGCCTGTATGATTTTATCAGGTTGCGCTATCATGATTACTTCTGCTGAATTTATTTTAGTGGAAAGCCTGCATTAATTATGTGTATTAGCTTACGAGATCCTTTACATGGTAGAGGCTTGATTATTTGGCAAGTAATCAAGTCATACCCTGGGGCTTTTTTAACATTCATGTTGCTTTTTACTACTTCTTTTAATTCTTTGAGACGAGAGTTACTGGGCGAATATCAAAATCATCTAGTTTGTGGGTTGACATTATATTTTCATTGGCCGTTTGTCTTTGTAGTCTTGCCCAGGTTCCATCCTCCTTTTTAAGTGGAGGCACTTTCATTTTGGGTCTTTTGAGTCCCTTCGCCCTCTACCACAGAGAATAATCATAGTTTTTTTCATCGGTTAGGCTAACTACATATCTGTTGATTGATGCATTTTTAACTTTTTTGACAAAAGGTTTGAGACTGTTACCAAAATTGTTAAGAATTGTTTTCTTCTCCCGTGTTCTATTTATTTGCCAGGTCACTCTAACTTCCATTGGGTAGGATATGTTAAGCTTCTTCTTATTTTGTATAATGGGGGTACTTGCCAAAACAGCATAGTGAATTGTTTCATTAAATTGTTCAAATTCATCTTCCAACTGGTAAGAATTTGTTATCGGTACCTGAAAATTGATTTTTTTCCTCCATTACTTCACGAAAGAGATCCCAGTTAGTTTTTGAATTTGTTAATCTGGGTGCACTATCCCTTTGAATTACCATTTTACTGACTGTCATGATAATCGGGGAATTATCCGATACTATAGAATTACTGTCTTCAATGTAAATGTAGTTCTGGGATATACCTATTGCTATATAAAAGTCTATTAGGTCAGGTATCTTCGTTCCGTCACTGGGCCAGTATGTTGGTTATCCACCAGAGTAAAATTCACATTTTGATGTGATTCCCAGCTTGAAGCAATTCTTTACCTTTTGATGTCGTAAGTAAGAACCCAAATAGAAGTTTTTCGCATTAAAGTCACCTTCAATAATAAAATCACGTCCAAGCGATTTAAATAGTTTAAGGTAGTTCTTCCTTTTCAAGTTATGCCGAGGAGGACAATATATTGCAGAGACAGTAAGCTGTCTGTGTTTAATTTGGATCATAACAGTAGTGACTTGCATTCTGCGATATTTGATTCTAAATGGTGTTTTATATTTTCTTTTATTAGTAATGCCGAACCACCTCTTGCTCTTTCCGCTGAATGAATGAAGTGATATAAGTTATACCCCCTAATTTAACAACGGAAGATTTAACTTGATTGCTTTCAGATATTAAGAAAATTCCGATTTTTTCAGAATTTAAGGGAGTTGCATTTTATTCAGTTCATCAAGTATCTTGTTGTTTAGATTACTTTGGTCATTTATCCGCTTTCTAATAGCTGCAGTGCTGTTCATAATGTTTTCCATAATTTGGCTATTTTTAGAGCACATGTGTTTGGTTGAACCCAAACCTTTCACTACCTGGACAAGTGAACTTCTTTGCCCTCTATTGCTTGTTTGTTGGTTTTGATCCATCTGATTTGATATTTGAACCCTTCGATTGTCGTGATTTTGCGGTTGATTTCTTGTTTTATCTCTTAATTTTTGTAGCTGTTCAGCAACCTCACAGCCTCGATAGTTAGCCAAATGTTGGCTTACAATTTGTACACTTAGCTGGCACATCTCTCCGCATTGTACATGCCTGGGTAATCTGATTACCTGAGCATTTTACACATCTTGGTTTCCGGCTACACTTTCTTTGGGTGAGATTAAATGCCTGACATTTATTGCATTGGGATATGCGTGTTGTGGTTCTCCTCATTGGTTCAATTATCACCTTCATGTGAAGAATTCCTTTTATTCCATAAATGTTTTGAACATTCCCTGTGTTGTTAAATACCAGCATAAAAAGAGGGAGTCCTCTTTTACTGCTAATTTGGTTTCGTTCCTGAATTTCTGTTCTCTCTTTTTTAACAATTTTTACAGCATCTAGTATTTCAAGACCTTTATTTTGTAAGTCTTCCATTATTTCTTTGCTTGAGCAAGTTTGATCAAGCCTCTTGCCATGACTTTTATAGGTCGGGCCTGTTTGTTTTCGTAAGTGAACCACTGATACTTGTCAGCATTCAATTTCATAGAGAAGGTTCTATAAGTGTCTGAGTCCAAAGTATTAATTTTCCAAACGTCATTGTTTAGCGCTGTTACCTTATAGTCTTTGTCAGTAACCGATTTCATGAGTGACTGAATTTCTGGGTAACTGTCTACACCCACAATATTTATTGGTCTTTCGGTTGCACCAAATTTGGTGTAATGTTCTTAGTAGATTTCCTACCTTTCGGACGATTGGCTTTGGGTAGAACATCTTTTGAATCTGGACTAGATTGTCTCGTACCAGTTAATTGCTCAGAATCAGGTGACGATTCAGCTTTTTTTTTCTTATTTTTCCTGGACTGGCTTTCCTTCTTTAGGATTCAGTCCGTCTCTCTTTATAATTCATCATCATCAGAGGAATAAATGAGTTTGTGTAGTTCAATGCTGCCTTCATCGCAATCTTCTTTTGAATCCCGATTCATTTTTCGGTTTTCATTTTATCGCTTTAGATACTCAATTTCTTCACTTAGCTTGGCAAATAATTGCTCCCAATGTTTTAGTCTTGCCAAGAGATCCATAATCTCCGTTTCTAGGTCAATAGTAGTTTTACTAGATTCGGCTATTTGCAGTTTACAAAGTAAAATTTCCGGTGGGAGCACTTATTTCGTGTAATGTTTGTTCGTGTAATTTGATATTCTATGGAACGGATTTGATGTTCCCTAATAATGCAATAGATGGCTCTTCCCAGAATCCATAGGGCCAGCTTCCACAGAGAGTGGATTTACCATTCTTGATATTGGTGTACCACCTGGGGTATTATTTCCTTCATTACTTCAGTACTACGAAAAGTTTGCGTACCACAATCGTTCGTTCCCATTTATGAATACTTCGTGGAGGCTGTCAATCCCGTATATCAAATTAATAGATGAGATTAGTTCAGTTACAATAATTCAAGTTATTCGAAATTCGAAAATTTTAATTATTAATATAGAAAAGCCGTAATTCTCGCTCAATAAGTTTCGAAGCTAACTACTAGAACTACTTTTACGTGGTACAACAAAAGATTTAAATTTATTTGGTGGTGATTCTTTTTTGTGAAGAGGTCTTTGTCGAATAGCTCACAGTAGAAGAAGTTGAATTAGCTATTTCTAAGTTGGAAAATGGACCGATTTCCGCTGAATTAATTAAACATGAAGGCATTGTACTTGCATCAAATCTATATGATCTCGTCGTCGATATTTTGAACCAAGATGGGCCGCCGGAGAACTGAAAGACTGCGCTGATATGTACGCTAAACAAGTAAGGTTACCGTTTAAAGTGTTAACGATGCAACTATCATCATCGACTATTAGTGTAGTTTTCATCCCAAAGGATTAGTAATATACCGGGTACTCGGAAAATACCCGGTACCCAGTTTTCCCGGCTTGATTTTTAATATCCGTTTTCAACCCGGATCCGGTTTACAATTTTACTATCCATTTACCCGGACCCGGCAAACTACCCGGTACAAAACTTTATTTTATTTCAAAAATGTAAAAAATAAAACACATTTCACACGTAAATCGTTCTTATAGCTAGAACACAGTAGTTGAGCATAGTTGAATTAAGTTTACTTTGAACTAAGGGGCAGGAAATCATTTCGGTGTAACAATTTGTTTCTTCGTTGTTCATAGATAATTCCGGCTTGAAGGTGACGACAAGTATCTTCGCGCCAATACTCCTAATTTAGGGAAATAGGGTAAAGTGTGTAAGTTTTTAGTCTACCAAGAAAATGGGCAATGTTTGGACATTTAATATAATTTCATGGTTCAAGCACTTCATTGGAGTCATTCATGTAAGTTTTCCTGACTTTCGGCATGATTTTTAGTATAATTTTCTTTTGAAATTTCTTCCATACATGACCATACGTCTTGAACTGTATCATCTTCAAGTAAGTCAGCCTCTTCATTATTTCCAATTACCGATTGATTTTTATTATCAAGATCAACTGGTACGGCCTATTTTCCGCTATAGTCCAATTAGCCAATAAAGCCCTAATTTCTGCTATAATCTGGTCGCAATTACAAACAGCTTATTTGGCTTCAGGTGTTCAAATCTCAATTGTAATGATTTAAGTAATAATTTTTCATAGTTATCGTCCCGTCGTTATTTTGATTTTTTCCGAGAAAGCGTTCCAGTGCTGCCAAATTCGGAATTATCATCGCCACAAGAGCCTCACCACTTCAACTGTGTCATTAAAAAATTGTTCTAATAAAATTACAACGTTTTCCATTGGCGGCACTCAAATGAGGTAAGTTATGATCAGTTGAATCGATGTCTAATGTTGTATTCAAGTTGGTGAATTTTGTGGATGATTAGCATAGACCTCACCTTTCGAAATACTCCACAAAAAATAATCAAGTTACGTTAAATCTGGGATTCTTGGTGGCCAAGGAACTTTCCCAAGAAGGACTGTTGCACGACTTGCGTGGTGTCGCTCTGTCTTGTTAAAACCAAAGGTCATTGATACGCAATTCATTCAATTAGGCCACAAAAGACCAGTTAACATGTTGCGATAACATTTCCCATTCACTGTAAAGACATTTCCCTGTTCATTTTCAAAAGGAAATGGTTCAATAATGCCACCAGCCCATAAAACCCACCAACCAGTGACTCTTGGAGGATGAACTTCTGCTTCGTGAATAGCATGAGGATACTCCGCTCCCGAAATTCGACAATTTTGCGTATTGACGTACCCATATTAAGATGAAACTGAGCTTAATCGCTAAAGATGATTTTTGATGAAAACCTTTTGTTCAGGCATACAATTAACAAAACGACGATGATTTGAATGGCCTGGTGGCTTCAATTTTTGAGTTAGTTGAATTTTGTATGGTTGCAAATGAAGATCAACATGCAAAATGCGTCGTAATGATTAGTTCTTGTGAACAATGTCTTATGTTGTTCCCGTTTCGCTTGCACATCTTGTTGATCAAGATTAATGATCAAAGTCCCACATTGATTACCGATGCCTTGGAAACCAGGCGCAGGACTCCCCCTTTTTGTATTATAGTTTCAGTCATGTTTTGTGTCACGAGTAACGGAGAAAGAAATGTCCATATGTTGGTCCCAAGCCTAGCCGGTTATCAGCATGGTACGATCAACACCGTAACCTGGCCATGTTCGCGCCATGTTTTAACCTATTACACCATAAATACCGTAGTGAGCTAGTAGTCCGGTTGTCACCACGGAAAGGTGATAGGAACACTAGCGGAAGCTGAAAGACCACCGTCGTTTGCACGATTTCGAAAATTATGTTTTTTGGTCAGGTCTACTTAATACAATGGGTTTTATTCAAAGATCGATGTCAGTTTCTTTTACCCCTAGTGCCCTAGTGCCATCAGCCTGTCAACTGCCATTTGTTTCTTGTCTGGTAGTTACAATAAGAATTATTTTAAAATTCACCCGATTCAGTAAAAACGAATAAATTTTTTGTTCAATGATATTCACGACATTTTTGGCACTTCTCCAAAACCCATAAATGTCTTATATATGTGGTATAAGTTTCCACTTATTACATTTAAGTGTAAACAAGGTCTTGAAATATTTTCCAATTCCATTTAAATCTAATAAAACTTCTAGGTTTTCATGTTTGGTTTCGAGCTACACAAAAAAACCTGAAATGACATTTATAGAAAACAAGTGAACTATGATGCTTGGTATATGTACGATGTACTCACAGACGAAACTTTTATTCCGCACACAATCTTTTATCGACAATTTGTTCTATTATGACTTTAAACTTTATTGAGCTTCACAATATACAATTCATCGATGTTGTAGACGAATAAAAGTTTGTTTCGGGTAACTTTTAAATTTTTTTTGGTTTTTTTTTGTGCTCGATGCTTTCTCTTGGTTTGGATTTTGTTGTTAAATGTAATAAATTCGAGTTACAAATTTAAGACAACCAACCCACCACCGCAATGATACAATCTAACTAGAGTATATAACGTATTCGATACCACAAAACCCGTCGATTCGATTTATCGATGTTTAACTAAAAACTTACTATAGTTTAGTGGTATATAGTAGTAGTGGTGTATACTACTAGTCTAGTAGCTAAGTATTCTGTATATTTATGTATATGGCTTGATGTATTTTGTTAATAAGAAAATCAGGAAAAATCCAATTTTTTTTTTTTGGGTTGTAATTTAATTATGTTTTGATTTCATAAAAGTACAAACATAGAAGCATAAAAAATTCGAAATAAATTTTCAATTTTCCCAATGTTTAAAAGGGAATATACCAGAAAATGACCGGAAGAAAATCGTTAAAATAAATTTAAGGTTAATCAAAGAAAAATCATTGCTGTGTAACGATTTTATGTGTAACCTCGTAGATGGAAAATGAAATACATTTTTGGGTGTTGTTGTAATAGTTTTTCATTTTTCTATGTTACTTCATAATTGTTTTTGACATGCAACAAGAGTTTCGATATACTTTGTATTACAAAACTATGTGTAGTCTAGCGCTCTTTAAATTGTACTTCAGTTAAAATATATTGGATTTGCAGTCATCATCGCATCCACATAACTAAATTCTGCATAAATTTGATGGATCGATGACTGTGCGTACATGACATCGGAAATGAAAAGCAACACACTCGTTTCCGCACTCAAAACCAATCAAACTTTTTGAAATGCTTTATGCACCGTCTACTCGTTCCGCTCTCGAGTAGAAACATTTATGTGTTTTCAATTCATTTTCACTTTGACCTCTTGATTCCAAACTCCTCTTTGACGGTCTTTTTTGCCGGTCTTCAATTGAGATTCTTCAGGAGCATTTTATCAGCCGTCTTATTTTTACTCATACTTAGAATCTTCTTCTTCATATGACTATGTATTAGACCCATGGATCATCATTGATTTAAACACAGTTAATGAACATCTACAGGTCGACATGGAGCTTTTACAATTGATTGATTGATTGCTTAGAATGTACGGCCAATACTAAGCAGGGATCCTGGATACGCCGGGCCTACCGTACACACTCTTACATATAACAAGATTGAGGGACAGGAAAGGTCGTTAAATATGATAGACTTGACCCGCGATTACAGACACCTAAGTAGCCAATAGATAGTAATTGTTAGTTGAAAATACAATGTTAGGCGGTTAGCACAATTATTTTGGGTTTTTTTTGGATACAAATAATCAGCAATCATCATCCTAAAAATTAATTAATTAAGTTGCCACTAAATTGGTAAAATTCGTGAAAAAAATTCATTATTATGATTGATTGATTAATTGATTGGGCAGTAGGATCTAGTACCAAACAGGATGGGAAGTGCCGGACAACGTTAGTCCGACTCCTACCGGCTTTTTGCACATAAAAACAAGAAAGAATAGAAATGGTTTTCATTTTTTTTTGTACGACGGAACGACCCAGCAATCATACGACACAGAAAGCACGATTTCAATCTACTAGAAGAAAGGATAAAGCTTAAATAGGTTTAATGGTTAATAATGGCATTGGTCCTCAGCAATTGCTTCTTTTAATCAGCATCTAAGAAAAAAAAACTGTTTTTATTAGGCATCCGGGAATTTCATGAAGTTTAACTACAAATTAAAACACCTCAGCCTCTTAAACAATATAGAAATTCATTAATTTATTAAATAGCACCTGCAGCTCGAAAATTTCCTGCGTAAATCATTAAACCTATTTTATGCTACCAGTGAATACAGGTTATTTGCTGCGATAGTACACATTACAGCAACTATCAATGAAAACTATGAACTACAAACACTCATAATTGACACTCCATTTTGCATGTTGACCCGTACGAAACCCTTAAATATTTCAAACTACTATTATAATGCCTAAACTAAGTTTAGAGTAAAGTTACGCCAAATTCCCTAATATGGCAATCTGAAAATAATCAGCCCCCCCCCCCCTCCTACAAACAAACCTCAAACTTCTTACCATTAACCGGAAATACGTGTAATTATCAAGGTCATATCAGACTCACACCCTAAACCAAAATTCTAGTCACTCTTACCTACAATCATGATATTATTCACATTACCCGAGACACCACCACAATTCAATCATTGTTGAAGAATTAATCAATTCATTAAGTGTAGTTAGCTTAGAGCCATTCCGGTGAAATGCACCACTCTTACGCGAGATTCAACTTCATCCCTCAATCCTCTCCCCAGGCACATATTTAAGCTCAAATCTAGGGCAGCTACACATCATCCGAACTCGCTGGAAAATGCTAAATTTTATAAAAAAGACCTAACGATTAAAAGAAAATTTTAATACAGCAGTCAGGGTGTACAACACTGTAATACTCCCCACTACAACCCATATACCAATAGGATTGCGCTTCTTTTGTGAAAGGTATCCAGTCGTGGCTTTCCCAGCGCCGACACACTCTCACAGAGTGCCCCAGTATCACGAGAAAACCATTTTTGACGAATCCCTCGTTATTTTTCGACGATTAGGCGGCATTGATCACCAAACCAATCATAGCGGGACCCGCTTGGTTCTTTGAGCATCGTTTAGACACCGTCACGTGATCGACCTGACTCTCCGTTCTTCCATCATTCGATCTCCACCTTAGTTTGTGAATTATCTTATGTGGGAAAACGTATTTAATACAACTACAAGTTGTGCATCATTGCCTGGCTGTTAGGACCGATGCACGATGTACCCTCTGCACTCCCAGTGCAGTTGCCCACGCATTGAAGTTACCCACGATGACTTTAAAGCTATTGATAGCCTCGCCCAGCTCGATAAAGAACAGATCCTTGACGTCACCAGTTCCATTTTTAGTGGGTGCATGACGGCGACTGCAATGAAGAGTGCAAAACAGGTGTGGATCGCGCACTGGTGATAATCTCAATGCATCCAGTCCTACCTTGAACACACTTATACAGCGAGATATATTGACTTATACTGCTATTAATAATTTTAAGACGTCATCGATCACCCTTTGAAAGAGGGCTGGATCGTTCTTTAGGCCGAACATAAGTAGTAGTAACTCGAATTTCCTGTTCATTGTGCAAAACGATGTTTTTGGTTTGTTCGTTTATTTTTATCAGATGAAATCCTGCATCCAGTAATTCTTAGAATAATATCGTACTAAGGGATACGATGGATAAGGGATTTCAAAATAAAAACACTTTTTAGGAAATAGTAAATTAATTATGAAAATAATTTGGAGGGGTTGGATAAAACTGATTGTATTTTTGTGTTGTGTATTCTTTTGCGTTAACTGGTATATTTTGTGGCACTTAAGACACCGAGCCGCTACAAGCTTATATAAATCAACAAATCGACGGACCTTTACACCCTTAGATAGTGTAACTTTTCTATTTTTTAAAGGAATAGATACGCGAGTGGTATAAAGTCGAAGCTAGCATCAAAGGAATACTCGGAAGAGTGTCTAAAAATAAAAATCGATCAGATCAACCATGATATCAAAGAAGTTGATCAAATACACAAAAACCTCCTCCTCCCTCCCTCCTATTTGAAGATTACTATGGAACCCTAACAGATGAGCTAGAGGCATTAGTAATAAAATTACACCAGAGGATCAATCAGGAGAAGATAGAGCCAGAACGCTACACGATACGCTGGTGGAGATGTTGCACAACACCAACAACTTAAAACTAGATAATCCCTTTGAAGCCCTAATCATACACCTCGTGATGAAAAAGTTGGGTGCAGATACTTTGAAGAAATATGATAGCAGCCTGGTCCGCCAACGCGAGATTCCTAAACTGGACTATTGCTTGGAATTTTTGACGAGAAGATTGCAATCACTGGAGGCAGTCTGATGACAAAAACTGAACATCGAACGGTTGGCAAAACCAGAGATCAGCGTAACACGAAAAAGCTTCATAAACTCTAAGAACCTCAGAAAATCGGCAGTGGAGAAATACAATGCGACTGATTGTAGGTATTGTGGAGGATGGCATTATTATCTCAAGAAGTGCATTCATTTTCAAAACCTGTTCATCAAAGGAAGAATCGATTTTGTGAACCGTGCCGAAATTTGCACAAACTGTCGTCTCGCTTATAGTCCAAAAATACCGTGCAGTGAGAAACCTGGATGTACCTGCTGCAGTAACCGACATCACCACTTTTGTATGAGCTAGAGCCAAGGCCTACAAAAACGATATCTGTCAGCATCTTGGATGGCAAACAAACAACACTGTTAGCAACATTGAAAAAATCAACTCTATCAGGTTTCTTTAATTACTGAGGAAGCAGTTCAACAGTTAGGCCTACCAATACAGCAAACGATGGTTAGGATGTCAGGAGTTGGAGCTAATACAACTAATAAGGCAAATGCGAGTGTTCAGATTTGCCTTCAACCACATTTTGATTCCTCATACAGATTAAAGGTCGAAGTAGATTACGTTTAGCGGATATAAATTTTGATTGCCCGGCACCAATTAACCTACTGTTAGGGGCGGAATAATTAGAAGCAGACCAAGCGCTATACGCACAATCTTAGGATGGAAAATCTCTGGCTCTTCACAAGGCACAATCCAACAACAGATCATACAGCTCATGCGATTAATAAGACAGAAAGAAACATGGAGAAATTGTGGGAATTAGAAGAGGTTCCGCAAGACAGTAAAAGCTAGTCGGTAGAGAAATCTTCATGCGAAATACTGTTCAAACACACCACCAAGCGAGGTAAAGATGGACGATATAGGCTACAACTACCATTCAAAGAGGGCCAATTGGATCTGCTCGGAAGTTCTTGACAGCGAGCACTACAACGATTTCTACGCCTGGAAACAAAATTCAGTTAATATTCGGAATTCAAGTCACTATGAGTCATATGAAACAGGTTGACCAAGGCAGAGGGAAATTTTATCCACCCCAGCATGCAGTGGTTAAGAAAACAACAGGACCAAAATTCGCGTAGTGTTTAATTCTTCGATGAGAATATCCACAGGCGTTATGTGTCGGCCCTTCACTATACAGAATGATCTATGGGCGGTCCTTCTTAGATGGAGAAAACATCAGATAGTGTTCTCTGATGTACCGGCAAATGGTGGTTTAAGGCATCAGAAATATCAACGAATTTTATGGAGAGAAAGTAATCGTCATCCAATAGGTGAACATCAATTAACCACAGTAACATATGGAACATCTGCCGCACCATATCTGGCAATTCATTCATTAAATTAACTCGCCGAAGATGAGCACAGCAAGCACCTCAAGGCAAGCCATATCCTAAAGCACGACTTTTATGTTGACGACGTTTTGACCGGCAATCTTACCATCACAGATAATCAAAAGCTTAGGGATAGGCTATAGTCCGGCGGCCGACTGCTTCATATTTTAAGTACGGTTACCACCCAATGCCAAGAAAATAACGAAAAGTTAATTCTTGTCGGAAATGTCGGAAATATTCGACCCTTTGGGATGGCTGGCACAATTAATCATCGGTTGTAAAATAGTGTACCAAAAACAGAAACAGCTATACGCTGTCCGCTATCTCCACTACACGGAAGACAACTGTACGTTCGAATTTCAAGGATTCTGTGATGCGTCCGAGCATGCTTACGCGGCTGTACTGTATAGCAAAAATACCATCAATGGGCAAAGTACAATCCGTCTTTTGACGACGAAAACCAGGTTAGCACCGGTAAAATCAAAATTGACTATACCTCGAATCGAGTTATGCGGCGCGGTACTGTTGAGTCGGTTAGTTCATCAAGCAAAAAAGAGCCTGGAGGTTAACATGAGTGCAACAATCTTATAGTCCGATTCCAAGATTACGCTGGCATGAATTCAAAAACCATCATCATCATGGAAATCATTTGTCGCTCATTGGGTGGCAGAGATTCAGCAAAATATCAGCGACACTTCAGAGCTGGTGAACGGCCCGGCGTTCACAACAAGCGAAGGCGTGAAATACGAAACAGCCGAGAAGAAGAAAAACATAGTCACCACACATCTGCAAGTGGAAAATATAGAGTCTCCAATTCAAACCTTAATCCAAAGACCCTCAGGTTGCGCATACGGATAACAATTCAGATATTAATATGGCGAACTAAACGAAAGAGACTAATCGGCCAGGAAGGGTGGGACCTAGCCTTGTCACGGCTAGTAGTAGTAGCTCAACAAGAGGAGTTTGCAGTAGAACCTTCGCTACTGAAACAAGGTAAACAAATCAATAAACGTAGCAGAATTATTTCGCCTAACTCATTCCTCGACCAGGGTAACATAGTTCGGGCCGGTGGAAGGTTGGACACCTTGTCTCTATCCTGCGAAGAAAAACATGCCACCATTCTACTGTACAAAGGGCCATTCACCAAGTTGGTATTGGAGTGGGGACATAAACATTACACGAAGGCAACGCCTTAACGTTGGCGTTTCGTGGGAAAAAATTCTGGATCATCATAGGCGTCCAAGCAGTCAAACATAATAACCATCAATGTATTCGCTGCCACGGACATAGTTCACAACCAGCAGCAAATTGTGGCCGGCCCCCAACATGTTCAACAGAACACAGCACAAGGGTGTGCTAACCCAAACATGTACATAAATATGTAAAAAAACGTGAAAACTCTGAAAAATAACTGAAAATATTGTACAAATGTATAACAAATGTTTGTTTATAAGGGTTATACTCGTACGCATCATACATATCAATCAAACCGTTCATTTAGACGGTCAATCATAAATATTTTAGACTATTAATTATCTATAACTACAAGAACAAACTAATTTATGTATCTACACCGCCATCTGTGTTTGTCTTAAACAAACTCTAAAACCATTACTGACATCTTTAGGTTTAGTTTAGCTACATATGAAAAAGATAATAATTTTTAGAGTGTAATACGTACCATCTATTGTCAAATTGTAGCATTTTACACGGTTTCTTCGTAAATGTAAAACAGTCGAGTAAATGTCATCAACATATCAGTAAGTTAATTTTTTTCCACCACCAAAAAATTCATACAGTGATCCGTTTAATATATCGAATGATGTTTATTACATGCCGACCGTGAGCCTCAACGTCGGAGGAGGAAATTTAATTCAACACTCAACTCCGGTTGTGAAACGGTCTAAAAAATATTTACTAATAGAGGCCATGTCCAAGAGTAACTGTAATTTCCTTTAAAACTTGCAAAAATTCTCGAACAAAATTAGTGGCTCGTCTTGGAACTTCTTTTAGTGGGCATTGGAGGATGAAGTATTTCCGAGAAAGAGCTTGTGTGAATAAACGCAACAAATTTATTTTTGTTCAACAGTAAATTGTGGATCAAAATATTATTCGATTTGGATTATATGGTTGCTCATCCAGAATTATAATTGTATCTTCATTTTGGCCGTGCGGCCATGGCGACGGATGATCAGTATAAAATAATCTGGATTCTATCAAATTTAAAACACAGATTTTATCAATGCTATTATGTATTTACGGTTTTTTGATCAAAACGATGTTATGAAACAACACAAGAAAGCTTGTAACCTCAAATTTTTCACATAATCATTTTTTGTTTATTTTATATTTAACGAATAACTAAATAGTCCAACAGTGGTCAGCGGGCTACAAAAACTAAAGTAGTACCGATGCCAGACTGATATTCGTTGCTCAAATTTATAGAATATGTAGTAGGTCCTCATACTAGCGCTGTAGCTGGCCATATAATTTAAGAACGTATCTAAGTTAACAAATTTACGAACCTTTTAATCCTTTAGTTAGTAAAATTTTGCAATCTTTCAAAGGAAGCGATACGTTTTCTGAGCCACATATATTTGAATAGCGAGAATCCCCACTACTAACGAAATTTATCACTTGGACTTGGGACAGAACACAATCTTGGTGAGAAATCAGTCGACTCGTCTCTCTTCTTTTCCTTTAACCCTCGGTTACTAACGTCTGGGTCAAATTGACCCATTGCGATGAAAACTAAAAAAAACATAGAAAACGAATTGCAATTAACTTCATGTTACTTGATATCTAACCTCAATCTTCACTTGTCACATCAAAATAATTTTTAGTGTGGATTTGCAATTCAAAGGAGGTGGGTAGTTATTTTAGAAAGTGTCTGGGGCATTTTGACCCACGTTAGTAAATAATTATTAAGTATTTATTTACATAACTTTAGATAATGGATGATTATGAGCGTCAGCTAAATCGGCTACGTGCTATCTTAGCCGAGTTAGACAGCTAGGAGGAAGGCCCTGTCGATGGGTCAGATGTTAGTGAAACAGAAGACTTAGAGCTATTTAGTAATCATGATTCCGAAACAAAGCAGGAACTTGATCCAATTAACGACGAATATGATGAGCCAGATGGTGATTTAGTGGGTAAAGATGGCTCAATATGGAGAAAATACGCATTTAAATCTACACGGGCAGTTACCGAAAACATTTTTCGTTCGTCATCAAACCTTACAGATTTTTCGAAATCTGTTAAACACCCTTAGAAAGTTTCCAATTATTCTTTACTTTCATCAATGATATTGTGGAACACGCACATCTATTTATAAAAAAACAACCAACAAAATATAAGGGCGTGAAAGTCGCTTCCAATTTCTTATGCGGTGCTTTCGATTTGACAACATCGAAACTCGCATGGGATGTCGTTTGGTTGATAAACTCGCCCCAACTCGTGAAATCTTCGCAAAATTCAACGAAAATTGTCAGCAAAATTATAGTGTGGGTTGTTTTATTACAGTAGACGAAAAATTAGAAAGCTTTCGTGGAAGATGTTCATTTAGGCAATATATACTCAGTAAGCCAGCGAAGTATGGAATAAAAATTTTCTCTGTTGTTGATTCCGTGTCATTTTACACATCTAAACTGGAAGTTTACGGTGGACAGCAACCGCCAGGACGATAGAATTTGAGTTATAATCCTGACCAAATCGTATTACGTTTAACCAGACATTTGCAAAACGTTGGACGTATTGTCACAGTAGATAATTGGTTTACGAGCTATACCCTTTGCCACTAAAGCTGCTTAAAAAACACGACTTTAGGTGGAAAAAATGAAAAAAAAATAAACGAGTGTTGCCAACGTCGTTTACCATTACAAAAAATCGTGTTATTAAATCTACAATTTTTGGTTACCAGAAGAAAGCCACTATATTGTCATACATGCCAAAAAACTAATGTGTGATCTTACTATCTACGATGCACAGAACAGGCGAAGTATCAGAAGAGCCAAAATCTTTACCGGCAATAATCGAACTTTACAATAGCACGAAGGGCGGCGTCGATACTACCGACCAGCTTTGCGTTACATACAATGTTGCAAGAACTGCAAACCGATGGCCAATGGTAGTTTTCTTCAGCTTATTAAATTTGGCAAGTATAAATAGCCGAATAGTTCTATTATCCACCGAGAATCCTCCAGTACAATATAAAAAACGGAAATTATTTTTAAAAACCTTGGATTTAGCTCTTATGCAACGACATATAGATAGACGGAGTAAAATCCAACAATTGAGTACAATCCTCAAATTTAGTTGTAACAAATTTGCGCAAAATCCATCGTTCCAGCCTTCGCCAAAAAACCCAAATTGAATAAGCGCGGTAGATGCCAACTCTGTCAACCGACTCAAGATCGTAAGACAAACACAACTTGCTCCAGATGCAATAGACTTATCAGTGGGAGCCATTTGATTGGTATCTGACCTCTTTGTGAAAGTCTCAATTAGCTAATTCAGAAGTTTAGATTTAGCCATATTTCAAAGGCTTTCAAATTCCAATTATTGGAAAAAAATACTTTATGCACAAAAAAATTGTTCATTAATATTTTTTCGCCCACAATTCCAGCTTTTCAACGATTCCAACCTTTTCAAATTCTGACTGATAGGACGCGAAGGAGAGCTTTAAGCAAGCTGTTTAGTTCAGCCTCAGCTTGAACTAATATTACACTTTTACTCTAAATTCCGAGCTTTCTTCTGGTGAGGGCTAATACCGGAATATTTAAATAAAAGCGTGAGTCGTAGTTTTAATTAGAACTGAATTGTTCATTTATTTTTTGTCATTTATATACAAATTTGATGTTTACTTGTTGTTGTATTTTACATTATATTTGGTCATATATCGATTTCAATACTTTATAGCATCCAAAAGTGCAGAATTGCATTTAAATTTAATTATTATAGCTAACTTAACATTTAACTACAACGTGATCTGCAAAACTACATATGAGGTTGTTGTTAAATGACCCTGTTCATATTGAACACAAGCCTTAATATTTTTTAATGAAATCTTTTACATTTTGTGATATATATTTTTATTTTCTAAAGACTGAAATAAAATATTAAATATAATTTATTCTTTATGTATAATTATACTCAGCGTTTAATTAAAAAAAAAAATTTCGTGGAATCAGAACATTGAGCTTTTTAAAGATGGGTCAATTTGACCCATCGTTAGTAACGTTGTAATTTAAATTAACGTTAGTAACGGAGGGTTAAGTTCATTTATAAAAATTCAACTACTCGTATCAAACAAAATATTACTGTGATTGGGGATGAAAAATTGTGGAGTGTTCAAGATGGGTAATTAGAATTGTTCCTTATTCCATGCGCTACCATGACTAAATAGATACAAACAAACAATCAATCATTCAAATAAATCATATATGCAAATAATCAAATAATTAAAGCTCACCATCTGATTAAAGCTAACAAAAGAACTAGAAAACAAAGAAATGTTGTACCATAATTCGGAAACTTTTAAATACCTCCAGGAATGAAAAGAAGATTTAAATCGATTTAATTTTTTTTTACTTCCACATTCCATAAATAAATTTTACTGCAGTCTTATGTATGATATTGAAATTTATTTTATTATTATGATAAGAAGATATTGGGCGTAGTTATGGTAATTTTGTATTTACCTTAAGATCTTTATACCGTACACTCGACTCTAGTATACATAATGCCAACATTTATACCCACAGCTAGAAAATAAATAATTTCAAGAAGATGTAGCCGTATTCTATACAATACCTCTTAAATATTTAAACTATTAAGGAGGAATTCTCTTAGCCAATTAAAAAAATTTAATGAAAAAGTTGTTGTATTGTATACTTGTATACGATATACGATGTGTATCTTCCACATAAACATTGTATACATAGATACGTAAAGGTATAATTTGGTTTACTTTCATCCTATTAGCTATGATGTCACAACAGATTAATCCCATTGCTAACCAAAATAAAAACGGCATGGAAAACGCAAGGAAAAGCCATCGTACAACCGAAGAACACAATATGTACACTCATTTTTATTTATTTATTTTATCTTCACGTTTCCCTATATTACATAGGTATACGTAATTTTTCCAGCTTCTCGCCATATATACTTACACACGTACCAAAACCAACCATACGTTCTTACCTCATTACGGAAAACGAGAAGACGCGGAGGATAAGGTAAAAATTATATACGTTTTTGTGCTTTCCTTATGTATTATTCCGCTTATTGGGCTCAGTATTCCAATTTAACATTACTCCTCACTATGTACTTTTGTGTATTACCGGAAAAACTGGCACAACTAAGAAAATTTACTTTTGTTTTTATTTTACATTTCAAATTTATCGTTCCGTACGTTTACTTTTTTTTGTTTTATCTTAAGTTTTTTTTTATTTTTTTATTTTAAATGAAAACACATAGACATATATTAAAGGGAAACCCGAATTTAGAATAAAAAGTAAAATCTAAGAAACGGAAAATGTATGTATGCGAGTATGTGTGAGTATTTACGAACGAAAATTCTCTTAGGAATGCAAAATCTTTTAATTTAATTCCATATTTTTGTTTGCGTTTCCATCATGTACTCGTAGTTGGTGTAATTGTGTTATGGTTGCGTACTTTCTTCAATTCCGTTAAGTTTTCTGGCTTTTTGGTTTCAAGGATTTTTATAATTTTTATATGTTGAATATACCTTTACAACGATAACGTAAACTTTATTCATTTATTATTTATAGAATTTTTTCAATGATGTAAGGCTGTGGTGGGTCAGCTGTTGGTCCTTTTTTCAATCGATAATTTTAGTACTTAATGTTATCTGTTCTTAAAAATTCTTTGACATATGAAAAGTCAAAAATGCGCCTTTTTTCATTATGCAGTCGCCAACAACACAACAACGCATTTTGATTGCCCAAATTTATTATGAAAATAATCGTTCAAAAACAACAATATTGCGTAAATTACGTGAGAGTTTTGGTCGACTGTAAAGACAGGCGTTTGGTTGCCTGCCGTTAACAAAAAAAAACAATAATGTATTTTCGGAGAGAAAATGTGTTACACCAGTGCACGTCATGCCTTCCGCCGCTAGCTCAAGGTGGAGGTAAGATTGGTCGTGGGGTTGTGCACTGGTTGATCTAACACAACTATGGCATAAGACCTATAATAAAATGCAGCTCACTCTAACTCAACTCACCCCTTAGCATTACTCCGCTTGGTCACTCCTTTGTTACTCATTGCTAAAAAAAAATTTTTAATAAACGATTTAACTTGCAACATATTTCCAAAGTGTACATTTATTACCAGAAACTAAGGGTTTAATATTACACAATTTTTATCAAGCAAAATTTTATGAATTCAAATCAAAATGACTAAACTGATTATTTATATAAGAAACTAAGAAAAATAGTTAAATTTCTAGTTAATTAGCATTATCTACATTGCACCAATTGGTTAATGAAACCAAAAGAAAAAAAAAGATTAATTAAGATTTAGAAAAAAAAAGTTACCTTGACGGAATATCCGCAGACGATGAAGCACTCCAACGACCTTGGTGCCGCCCTGGTTTCCTATGAAAAATATTCCTATGAACGAAACAAGAAAATGTTTAATCAACTGAAAATTTAAGAATCCGACCATATGCTATAATAAGAATACTCAAAAAGGTTAAGAAGGTATATTAAGAAACTGAACAGAAAAATTCAAACTAAAGTAAATTAAGGTAATAAATTTAAATGAAAGAATATTGAAAGAAAAAAAACTTAACCAAAATAATCCTTTGGTTAACGGCTGTAGTCCACTGCCCTTGCTCCATGTGCTGCTGCCCCGCCTTCACCAACTACCGTATATTAGGATCAACGGTGTCATTGATCAGCCAGTTTACATCGGTGCTCTTGACGCCAAAGACCGCCGAACCACCGCAACCAAATTCGCACCTACACCAAGCGGCTAGAACCCATCGCGCCAAACTCGTTGGATGACCGCCACCACTATCTCCAATTCGTGCGTTGATGCCGCAGCCCCACTATGTAAGCGTCTCACCAATACGGATTTTTTTTTGCAAGCTCATCCGTGCTTGCAACCGTTAGTCGCGCACCGTTAAACACAATTTGGTTTGTATCGCAACACAATCACCAACGGTTCACGATACTGTAGGTCGGAATACCGAATACTTCGCGGTAGTTCACGTATTTTGTTTCTAATTCTCACAAACTTTTACGTTGCCACACTCGATTTACTAGTCTTAATTTGGCACGCATTCGCTTACGCAACTATAGATCGGGTAAAAAGGTAAAACACCCCTACCACAATATCTTTAACTTTTTAAGTTATTAAAAGTTAATTACACCATTGCGCACAGTTTACTCGAATTTACACCAGCGTTTTTGTTTTGTTTTTCAGTAGGTGTGTTACGTTTATCAATTTTGATTTGATCGTCGTTCATTCCACATACAAAAATTTGTAATATATTTTTTTGGTTCTTAAAATTTCATTCTTTATTTCTTGAATTATAATTCACGATCGACCACTTAACACCCACTTTCTAACTTTTCACTATCACCGTAAACAATCGAATGCCCAAAAAAAAAATTATCTCTGGGTGAAAAAAACTATTGCAATAAAAAAAATCCGGTATTTATGTGCAACAAAAACAGATAAAATCCACCAATCAAATTACAAAAACTTATCGTACGATTTGTTTGCGGCCTGTGTTTGGTGCGTACACCAATACGGTAAGACACAACCAAAAACATGCCAACCTCGCAGGCGCAACCACAATTCAACCGGTACGATCGTTGTATAAAGTAGGTATTCCAGGCGCAACACCATGACGTAGACTGTGCCACCGAAGCAACAGCAGTATGCGCGATACGTACATGGAACGCACGTTACAGATATACGTATTTCGACGTCCTACTGCGCGTGCAATTGGCAATGTTATTGATGGTTTTGAAGAAACTAGTTCAGTGGAAGGTTGTAGACCGTATCAGAATTCTATCCAATTCCATTACCAACCCTAATCTCAACATTTAAAGTTTACCTATTCGCATAGCCTTCGAGGTAACACCTCAACATTGTGTATACAGTGGCGAGATGATTCTTAATTAGATGATTCTTAATTTTCGCATTTAATGAGTTTATACGACCAGTTATACAAATAAGGCAATGCAAGTTTTATTGTTTATAGTTTAATATAGATTTTAATTACAGTATTCTTAAATAAAAACTTAAATACGACTTAAATTTTGCACGAATCTACTATCTACTATCGTCCACAATCCTTTGTTCACAATGACACTTGTTACCCTTTTTGGCATGCTTTCTACCAACTTCTCGACGATGGAATTTTACTCCATTCCACGTTTACTCGATCCCATAGCTCACTGACTTATTTTGGGGATTGATCATAATCTCGCAATTGTCGTTTGAGAATTTCCCATAAATTCTCTATCTGATTTAAACCCGGGCTTTGCGCTGGCCTTTTTAAAGTAGTAAACTGTTGTTCAGTTAACCATTTTTGATCTATTTTGGCAGTGTGTTTGGGGTCACCGTCTTTCAAAATGGTTAAAAAATCATCCTTCTTCATTATACCATTTATTTTAGTTAATAGCCATGTGTTCGCCCAAGTGAAACAGCCCCAAACCATTAAATTTTCTCCACCAAGTTTTATTGTTTGCGTACTTGATGTTTTTGCATTTCTCGCCAGGCCTATGCCAGTAATATTCTTTATCATCTGACTGAAAACGATTAATTTTGGCTTCGTCCGACCATATAACCCTTTTACAATATTCAACGGACCATGATCTATGTTCTTTCGCAAACAGTAGACGAGTTTTTATATTTTTATCAGACAAAGCGGATTTCTTTTGCTTTACACTCCTCACAAACCCAATTCTTTTCAGCGCCCTTCAAGCTGTCCATTCACTAGCAGATTTATTTATCGCTTTATAGCGGCCTCTAAAGGTGTTTTAACCCTTCTGGATGACGTGTTCTCGTTCAAATGACGCTCCATTAGGCGACCATCTCGGTCGGTCAGTAATCAGCGCCTCCCTTTGACGTCTTTTGTATGCTCAAAACCACTTCGTTGGCCAACTTGATGCACAGTTGAATGCGAACCCTTACATAGGTTTGCTATATTTCGAGAATAATACCCTTTCCCTTTTCTTTCATTTCATAAACAGTTTGTTATTCCTCGCGGTAAACTAGGCCGTTATCTGGGTACCCCAAACCCCTCGCCCGTTCCCCTCTACCAGACTGAGCTGCAGGAACCAATGCCGCATGGGGTACCAGGCAGATAGATAATGGCAATTCTGAGAAACTGGGTTGGCTTTAGCAGTAGCTAAAGTTTAACCAACCCGTTTTAGCAGCTATTAGTGAAAGTGTTCATAATAAATCAAGTAATTAAAAAGACTTTGGACATTAGACCTGGCCCTCGAGACATACCGAAAAAACGGGATACATGTACGAACAAGACATGAGCACAAGCAAGGATGGTCCCCTTGTTTCAACTAACAAAACCAGGAAAGAAACCTGGAAAGCTCTATAAAATTCCGTTGGTAAATACAACGGACAGGAGTATGAAAACGCTCTCGTGGGCTATAAAGATTACTGAAATGAACCGGAGTAGCCATTGGCTGACATTCGCATTTTTACGAACAGTCAAGCATAAATTATCATATTTCCTTTCGTCGAAAATAGTCCAAAATAGTTTATCATCTCTTAACGAGAAAGCAGATCAGTTCTAAATTCGTCTAATGTGGATGCCACCCTGGCATCCGGGCATTTCAATATTACAGGTACTGAAAAGGTGAATGATATGCAGGGCGGATATTGATATACCACTCACTATGTGCAAATTCTTGCTCCAAGAGGAGGCTAGAAGAGCAACGAACGGCAGATGGTACCTCATGCAAAATAATGAGATAGATCTGGCCAAAACTAGACCTGATCCAGACAGCTGATATCACGGGTGCGGTGGCATGTCAGTATGGGGGTGGGTATTACTACAAAATAGATAAGCTTACTCGTATATTAAAGCTTTTTATTAATCAAAAATCGTCATTTTCGCTTATTTTACTTTTGATTGAAAATCGCCAAAAATGCTTTTATACAAATTTAATTTACAATATTTGGCTCTATGAGGGTTTCCGCAATTACTTTAATTTTCAAAATATTTGTATAAAACACGAAAAAGTTCATTGTTTTCCACCAAATTTCGCATGAATCTGCCAATTTAACAGAAAACCTTAAGTAATAAGTTTTATTTCAATCACTGAATCTATTTTTGCTGTATAGTCGCCGAATTATGGTCAAATACAGTTTTTATTTATACCAAAAATCGTTATTTCCGTTCTGTTACAAATTTAATTTAGAATGCTTTCGTTCTTAATCTTTTTGCAATGATTCTATATAAATTTTAAAACATTTGATAAAACCGTCAGAAAACGAAAAACTCCTATGAAACTCCCATTTCCGGTGCACCGACTTCCATCAAATTTTACCGCGGGACTTTTCAAATTTTTGACAAAAGTTCAAGTTTAAGTTGCATCCAAATTATTCAACCCGTCCGTGCTGTAGAGAAAAGTCAGACAGACACCACCTCGGAAAGTCATTTTCGGAGGTTGGCGGTACATTGAATAGTAAATCTGCAAAAATATCGAGGTCGAAAATAACCATGATTACTATACTTACCTTTACTTTGTAAAAGTAACCAATAATTACGAGATAATTTGTTAAACTACGGCTTAGTCCTATTCAATTTAAAGAACCCTAGAAGCCGATTCCAAACTGCTCGTTTGAGAACGGTCTTCCTTCCATCCAATTTAATGATTTTTCCAAATCACTTTCAAAGTGAAGTGATCAATTTCCAAAGTGAAATGGAGATGCAACAACCGATAACATAGTGCAAGATCTTACAACCTGGTGCAACATAACGTAACATTCTGCAACAGCCATTTTTCCTAAATGAATTATCCAGAAAAAAAACTTCTAGTGACCCATTTTCGTATCAAAATCATTGAAGCCAAATAAAATGATAAGTCCATGCCTCATCGAGAACCCTCATGAAGGAATAGGAATAGGAATATAAGAATTAATTCCTGGTACTCAAAAATCCCCTCATCAATTGTTATCAGAAGGTTATCAAAATATTGGCAAAACCCTTCGTTAGCGAACATTGTAGTTTGAAGTTGTTTGAGACTGTTGTGTCCTTTCCAACAAATGAATTTAATTTTAACAAGAAAAATAGTTTTCTTGTTCGGGAAGATCTTTGAAAGCATGATGGGCGTTAAAGTTATTTGATAATGGGTTTCCTAGAAACGAGGTTTCGTTTTAAATAAGGTTTCTGCTCAAAACAATTTAGCGAAGAGCTCCTTAATTTACAACATTAATATCGAAGTTCCGAAGTTCCATTTGTATTTGTACGTCATTGTTTGTTCTATTTGTATTTATTTGCCATGTCCTATCATTTGGTTATGGTTCAATATCTAGGTTTTCATTTTGTTGTTCTGAATGGTAAATTCTTTGAGTTCTTGCGGGTTGCTTTATCTGGTTTAAGTAAGATCGTTTGTTTGTAAATTGATTTAAATAAGGTATTTTCTGAGAATCGACTTGTTTGGAGTGAGTGGATCGATCCACCTGAATTGGTTCTTGTTTTTGGTGGTAGTTTCTATAGTGGATTCTAGGCTTGTTGGAATAGATGAATGGTGGAGAATATTGTGATTGATTCAAAAATGGTTTGGTATTCGTGGTCTTTGAGGACTGTCGAGTAATTCTGGTTAAACATTACACTTCTGCCTATTACATGGACTACGAGTATGATTTGAGTAACTTTTATGGGTATAAATGCGCTTCTAACGCCATTGCGTCCAACGCTTCTCGATTTATTTAAAGTTTATGTCTGAAGAATTGATCGAGGAATCGAGGAGCACAGATTTAAGTAGCGAAGGAAAAAAAATTTGCATACAAATATTCGATTGCGACTATAATATAAAAAAGGAGGGTTGAATATGGTATGGCGAACACCCTACTCACTTTTATCACGAATGCATATATAGACCTCGAATACACCATACTTGAATATGAAACTGGCTTATATAATCAAAAAATAATATTTCTGCTTAAATTTCAGAAAATCAACAAGGTGAACCATTGTTGGCTGAAAATTTAAGTTTTAAATTTATTTCAATTTTACAGTTCTTTGTTGTTTTTTGTAAATGTTAAACTTTTCAACATCGTTGCAAAAATTGAAAAGCTCATTGAAGCTGCCGGTATGCATATTTCGGAAGATCTCCATATTAATGGATAAAGTTAATTTATGAAATTTACCGAATAGTCAATCCGCTTGGACTGTAGAGCTGCTTACTGAAATGAAATAATGTTGTTTTAAACAAAATTCGTCATGTCCGTTAACATTTAAAAAACCATCTGAATTAATTTAGTTTAAAATTTAATTTACAATGTTTTCGTCTTCAATCGTGGTTTCATAATTTCTATATATACTTTTCAATATATTTTTAAAAGGTTCGAAGCTGCCACTTCTTATGGACCAATGTTGGCCAAAAATCATTGGAATCTTGAATTTGTAGAAATAACTTAAGTAAGAAGTTGCACTCCGAGCAATAAATCCGTATGGGCTGTACAATCCGCCATTTCCGCTTGAATTTCCGGCATGGTGCCCGCAGACTAAATGTATGTAGCTTCAGCCTCAGCCGGATTGACTGATCGGGATGGAACTTATATATAATTATATAATACAAGCTTTTCTTAGAAGTTAGGAAATCCTAATGATTTTTGGCTGAAATCGGTTCAGCCTACCAGGAAGTGATAGTTTCAAAAGATCTAGAAGATTGTAAATTAATTTTATAACAATTTCGACCCAAACCAGTTCTCCAAAATTTTAATGGAAATTACTATTTTTGAAAAAAACTTGTTTTTAACAAAAAATTCGAAAACTGTACGGACTAGACGAAATGATGGATCAGGGTGATTTGCAATTTTAAATAATATTTGCCATATATTAGTGTATTGCAAATATTTTGTAAAGTTTATCATTTATCAAAGAAACGACAATAAACTAAAGCGAAAATGGTGGTTTTTCACGAAAAATGTTTTTGTTGTTGTAGCTCCATCAGCAGCTTTATCGTTTTCTGTTTCACTAATTTGGAAAGTAGCGTTTACGAAAAACGATTAAAAACAACAGATTGTAAATTAAGTTTTAAACGAGGTTTGTTCAGAATTTTATTTCTAAATTTACCGGAAATGACGAGTTTAAAATATTGCACCAACATTCGGCATATAACAGGTACAGTCCAGGCGGATTGACTGTTCGGCATCAATCTGCGTCATTAACCCTTTTTGAGTACATGGAATATCCTGGTAAAACTTAGTGGAAATATGTGTACTGGAACTGGCCGCTTCGATGGAAACTTTTTCAAGTTTCGCAATGATGTTGAAAAGTTTAGAATTTACATAAAACTATAAGGAATTGAAACATTTAGATAAATTTAAAATATGTAGTACCGGTCTAGATTAGTTTTCCAAAATTTAAGCGGAAATAACGATTTTTCACTAAAGCAAAAATTCTGTCGCTGTAAAAAAATTTCGTTTTTAAGTTCAGTGCTTCCAAAGGAGCTTTTACAATTTTTTTCAAAGATTTTGATAAAGAACTTACGGAAAAACCATTAAAAACAGATGACTGTAAATTAAATTAGTTCAGATGATTTTTTAAACTTGACCGAAAAAGACGAGTTTTGATAAAAAGACAATATTTCACCAAAATTCGGCAGCTCTACGGTTCAAGCGGATTGGCTATATTCGGAATATAACTGAATATACTTCAACTTTTTCCATTAATTTGGTGCTCGTCCGATGTTTGGTGAAAATTTGTGTATTGGCAGCTTCAACCAGCTTTTCAAGTTTTGCTATGATGTTGAAAAGCATTTACAAAATTCGACACAGAATTAAAAGATTTAAATAAATTTAAAGGTTAAGTGTTCTACCAACAAAAGTTGATGTTGTTGCTTTTCTGAAATTTAAGCAGAGATTATGTTGTTTGATTATACAAAACGCAGTTTTATCAAAAGTTCGATAACTTTAATTTTTTGCTTTAGAAATCAAGTATGGGTCTATTTATGCTGCTACCATATCGTCAACCAAACTCTCAAACTGCGTAAGTTCATTTCGGGACTTTTTACATTTCTGGTATCATTTTGAAGAGAAGGGAATTCCGCTTTATTTGGTAACACTAATTGTTTAATATTTTCTCCGCCCTTTATTTTATGTCAAAATTGGAAATTTGCTAAGGCCAAATACAATTAGAATTTTGTGTAAGTCCACAGTGTAACACAGAGTTAGCTATCGTAGTGAATAGTTCGGTATTAAAATTACGTGCAAATATTAATTTGGTAAGTTATAATTTAATTTCTTGCTCTAATTGGTTAAATATCATATTTTTTTATGTTCTTATATATTTTGATAAATTAAAATAAATCATTAATTGCTAAATGTACAATATTAATTTCTAATGGACTAAGGAAATATGCAAGTTGATTTAGAATATTATAATTTTGGACTTACGCATTTTTCTGCATTTTCAAAATTTTTTATTTTCATCTTTATTAAACGGTCGTATAGCGTACTAACAACGAAATCTTATACTTCAATGAACAATGTCACGTGGTTTGAGAATGATAAACATGGCCCTGGGACAAAATTTAACCATCGAAAATTGAATACAGCTCGGGAAAAATCATTCGATTTTAACATACAACGTTCAGGAAGATGGATCGTGCAAATAGCACCCAGCTAAACAATAATTCTCAAATATTAGAAACACATGAGATATTACAGAACTGCGAGAACGAAACGTTAGAACAAGTAACACCTTTGCCTATATTTGTGAATTCAGAAAAGTGACATTCAAATTGACCACAACGTTGAAAATACATCCACCTTTAAAGATATTTCAATACATGTAAACCAGGAATCAGCCTGTACTTCAATGGACCACATCGAATAACGAGGTTTGTACTAAAATATAAGAAAATCAAAATTATAAAAAAATCAAAATCCAAACGTTTTAATGTAAATAAAAATGAATGGGAAACAAGACGCAATGCTAATCCCAGAGATAAGGGACTGCCTTATAAATCGAAACAAAACACGAACAGCGGATGGAAATATGACATAATTATACCAGCTAAATCAGAATCTGCAACTGTACCGAGGACGATCGTTTAGCAATATTTAAAGAATTTTGGGCTTTGTCTTGGGGTGAAAAAACTGTATTTGTAAAGAGGCTAATACAGATAGCAGAAAAGCAAAGGCTCCGATTGCGGTCAAATAATGAGAATGGCATCTCGCGGCGATCAAATTCGTTCAAATATTTTTTAAGAAAACCCAATAATACCCAACATAGGGTGTGCAAAAATTTGTTTGTTGGCACCCTTGGTATGACCCATAGCACCATTCTAAACTGGATTAATGGCAAACACCAAGAAGTATGTGAGCCTGTTATCTCAAATAATGATAAAGTTGAGCTATAAAATATCGACTGTTTGGCAAAAATGGAATCACACTATTGCCAAGCATCAACCAGCAAGATGTATTTAGAACCCGAATGGACTAGTAAAAGTTCGCTCTATCAAGGGTACAAAAATAACTGGTGTTCAAAACATAATATATATTTGAGCGACTTAATTTATGTTTATATCAGCCAAAAAAGAACTAATGCGACAAAAATGTTAAAGATGCTATTTATGAGGAGCATCAAATAAAACAAAAAATTAGCTAGAACTGGAAAGATAAAGGATAAAAACAGCAATATTGAAAATGTGTTCACCATGGACTTACAGAGTGTTTTGCTATGCTAAGTTAATGGTGCACAACTTTACAATTTATAACTTGAAAACCAATGACGGGTTTTCTTTGACCGAAGTACTACTAAATGTAAAACATCCCAAAGACGAAATTATATTTTACAGTGATGGATGTGCAAATCTAAATAGGAACTCCACGGTTTCCAATGCACTTTTGAATATCGCCATGACGTCTAACGTTACACTTGTTCAAAAAATTCTTGAAAAAGGCACAAATGGAAGTCGACCCCATGCATTCTGTCATTGAAAAGTAAATCAAAACTAGAACATTTAATGTCCCAGCTGATTATGTTGATATTTGTAGGCAAGCTAGACTAAAGCCTAGGCCTTACGCCGCCAAATATTTGGATCACACCTTCTTTAAAAATTTCAGTTCGATTCAATATTATAAATCTATCAGACCAGGAAATGCCGTTGGGGATGCAACTGTTAATTAGATTCGATGCATTAAATACAACACAGATGGAAGAACCCAACTGAAATTAAATTTTAATGATGAATGGTTTGATTTGCCACAGCGATTAAATCGACAAATTGGTTTAATTGATTTTTAAAACCTTTCTGCCCTTTACACTTCACGTTTACCGATAAAAAAACTAAATTTGACCATCTTCAGTCTCTTAAGAGTACGATGCCTCAAGAACTTCCTCACGAATAATTAATCTCGTTAATATCGAAATTATATTGAAATATATAACTTTAACGAAACAAAATTTAAAATTGTTTTCCTGGTGTTTTAGGGATCTGTTTGTCAACATTAATAAGTTTATCTTTATTTCTAAGTTGTAGGCTCAATGAAAACTGCGTATGTCCACTACTTTTTTTTCAAAAATTCGCTGCGTTTTACGTAAGTCCCAAAAATTAATTAGTTTATAAATTTAATTAAAATTTTATAAATAATCTAATAACTATTGATTTTTAAGAAGATAAGTTTAATAAAAAAATGGTTGTTCATTATAAACTAAAGTTTCAGGAGGCTTTTTTCGCTTCCTGAAAAAACTACATTTTGGACTTATACAATCTACGAGTTTGATCGACGATATGGAAGTTAGACTTTTATATCCAAATTTAAATCACAAAATGGCTGATTTCTGAAGTTCTATTTATTCAAGTAAACCATTAAGTTACGCTCGTCTTTTTGGAGAACAAACGGCAAAGGTTTTGATTTAGTTTTAACTACTGTGAATGGTGGAGAATTATGGAGTAAACATGTTGTCGTTCTTGCGTGCACAAGACACAAATATAGTAGCGTACAACAGGGGGACACTCATTTGGAACTTGTTACGTAACGAACCGAACCAAAACCTCAAACTTGAAATTTAGAAAATTGTTCGATATTTATTATGAATATGTAAGCCAGCAAAAGCTACCAGCAAATTTAATTCATTTCAAAAAATGTTGAGCGTGTTAGATGAAACTTTTTTGCGATGTGCTTTCGTCTCGTCGTCTGAGTACACATTCTGGAAGAAGAACGTAACAAACATCTCAAGTAAATGTATTTCTATAAATAAAAATTAATAATTTTTTCAGTACGTAATTTAAAGTGAAATAAGAAATGTATTAATGCGCAAACAAAAAAACTTAATATTTTTTCTTATAACTGTTCATAAATCAACATTCTTAAAAGTAAGAACAGCAGATATGAAGATAATATGCTCTTTATATACTAAACAATAGAAATAATTATTTTCGAAATGTTAAATTAAAATAAAATATATGTTTTTTGTAACTTTTCATCATTGTACTAAATAAAGTGCTCTGTGTATTTTCATTTTTTTGAGTTATTAGCGAAATTTGTTATATTTCATAAAATATAATGAAAAACAGTTGATGGGTGAAAGTGTTACAATGAAAAATATGATAACTATTACGAACTGCAAGAATAATAACATAATTTACCAGATGCTATTTGAAAATTCTAATGAATATTTGTCATGAATACAGGTTTTTAATTACATCACGCAAACGATCTTGGAAGCTGGACAAAGTAAATCGTCTATTTCAGGAAATCAGACATCTCTCGAGGAACTGGTTTGCCAATATTTAACTTTAACACGAAATCTTTTAGGTAGCGTGAAGTTTATTGTCATAAAACAACCAAATAACGAAAAACTTTACAACAGCCAAACAGTGTAGACTACACTTTTTAAAAATTCACACATCTTAAGATGGCGGCCCTAAATTCCGAAATGTATTATATTAGGCACCCAATATAAGAGTTTCATTCATAATATATTCCATATACGTAAATATTTAAAAATAAATAATTAAAATAGTTAATTTGTAAGGTGCGTGCTGGTTTCGGGAGCCAGGTTAAAATGTTGAGGATTGCTCGTCGTAGGTGGGTTCATTTTCCCGAAACCGATAGCTACAGCCTATAGTACATTACTATAAAACCTGGCAATAACAACCATCGCCCGTTAAGCCACCGAATGGCGTCACCAACCGCTGCAAACCTGTTAACCGCACATATTAGCTAAACGCGCGATTTCACGAAAAGAGAAATATTTTTTTTTTAAGTAAGTGCCTGCTTTCGTGCTGACGATTAAATGTATAGGTATCACAATGAAGAAATACTAAACAAAAACATAAGAGGTGATACAAAATTACAAAAAAACCATAAAACTATTAAATAATAAAATGATGCACGCCAATTCTCCTCTTCTTCTTATTTTAAGTAAATGAGGTCGAGCCACAAATATTTAGTTAATTAAATTTGTTGTTACCTTTATCCCAGACGACCGATGAAATAATTTATCGAGGCGTACTTAACAACCGCCGAATTCCCGTAACACCATACAACCAATTACAGCTATCGACCACGGTTTAACGGTTAATACTCCGTAGGCTAGAGTTGATATACCCGGTAACACAATCTGGAGACCGGAACCTTGTGTGCAGGCGATGTTGTGTAGAGAGTTAGCCCTTCGTGGTACTTGGGTAACTCGAACCTGGAGGCCGTACTGTTCGGGAAGTAAACTGGATATTTCCTGACCGCGTGCGAAATTAAAGCTAGCGGTCATTTGTTCATTCGAGGCTTTCCACCAAACTATTTTCTCGGTGCATAAATTAACTCACGCACAAATTAAGTTTTAAACACCAAAAACATTTATTAACAGTACTTGGTTACAATTAGTTTTTATTTTTATTTTTTGTTAACTTTAGATACAAAAATCTTAACAAAATGTTTTCTTTTTGTTTTTTTTTTTTTGTTTTGATGACTTAACGTCTTTAATTTACAAGTACCAACACTTAACAATCATTACCACGAGCGATGTTTTGTAATCAATTAATATCTAAACTTTTGTTTTATTTAGCATCGCTCGCAAAAAAAACTTTAGGATGGTTGGCTTTTAGATTTTACCAACACATTTTTTTCAACAGCACGACACGATTTTTTCTTTATAAACATTGAATGCTTGCGGTCTGTTTGGTCACCCAATTAATACTCGACTCCCGGTTGATCTCTTGCACCAACACTTCATCATTTTTTGTTTTAGAGAGGGGGTGGAAATAACCGTGCTATATACATCGTGATAAACCCGTATTTACGTATTTACCAATAGTATGTAGGGCGGAGGAGGCTATATACTTTAAATACATAAATATCCATATACATCTGTTGTATACATTTCCAACCGTGCTATACAGTCAGCGCGTATCATAAAATCGTTACAAATTATCCAGAAGTATTTTAAAAATAATTAATTAAAACATTAAAAATAATGAGTAGTGACTTTGTATGCTAAGTGCAGCAAGTATTAGTTGGCTCGTAACAGGTACTTGTAGAGATGGCTGAGAATATTTTGATAGCCAATATCATATGAACCATTGGAGATTATCTAGGACCAAGGACATTTTCTGCGATCGATTTTGATGAAAATTGGGTTTATCGTGAACAATTTATCGTGGACTCAATTTATCGTATACCAATTTATCGTGAACAGTTTATCGTAGAACCATTTGTCGTAGAACAGTTTATCGTGAACAATTTATCGTGCACAATGTATCGTATAACAATTATCGTAGAACAAATTATCGTAAAACCGTTAATCGTGAGGACAGTTTATCGTGTATCACAATTAATGTCTTGGATTTGAAATATGTATCTTAAAACATAAAAAAATTTCCAATATGTATCGTATACGACTTCGGCCATTTCTTAACCAACCATGTTGAAATTGGATATGATGGATGCAAATGGGACCCTTTAATGATTTTTAGAAGAAGTCCCAAAAAATATTATTTTAACATACAAAATTTTGGCAAAGCGCCATCCCACAAAGAATATTTAAACTAATTATTATATTAAGAGTATAATGATGACAAGTGCCATCCGACAATGAATAATTTAAATGAGTTTACAGTGACAACAAGTGCCATCTCGCCATGGCTATCTTAAATGAATTTACTCTGTAATCGTTTGGTAAATTTACAACACAATTGCATGTATCTAAAAAGAGAAAAAATTTAGCTAAATTGAAAAAAAATTTATTTACGAAAGTTAAACTGAATTTTTAGTTAAAAGCTTACCAATCGAAGATAATTTTAAGATTTTTGTTCTTCAAACGTCGGTTACAATCAAATAGCTTTCTAAAAAAATTTAAATTTAGCTAAATTTTTACTCCATTTAGATACATGCAATTGTTGTTGTAAATTTACCAAACGAATACAGCTAATAATAGCCGTGTTTTTATTAGCGCCCGATAGCTGTATCAGGAGCACTCAATTTTCTATGTCAAAACTTATATTTAGCGCGCTATATTGGCATATAATTAATTTATTTAAATCTAAACTAAAATTTTTCATTCAACTTTTTAGTTAAAAATAGATAAAAAAATATCTTGCTCTATCTATTTATCGGGAGCCGCTATCGGGAGCACTGTCCATTTCAAAGGGAAATTTTAAATTTCCTTTGTTTTGTACAACCCTTAAACGATTAGAAACTTATTCTTACAATAAAAATTTAAAACGCGGCAAGATGATTTAATTTTTATAACGTCATGCCAAAATAAATGTTAATTGGTATATTTCAGGTCGTTAAATGTTTCTTGTATGGATGAATTTATTGTTTAATTTGTGCTCTAATATTAAAACACGACTAATATTGGAGCACCATATATTCCAGAATTTGTTGCAAAAATCTTTAAAGAATCCCATTTCCATCTACCATATCCAATTTCATAATAATCGGTTAATAAATTACTGATTTCCGTCCTGGAAGGCCATATTCCAGAACTTCTTCTAAAAATTACTAAAGAACCACATTTCTATCTACCATATCCATCATTTAACTTCTTCCAAAAATCATTACAGAATCGCATTTCTGTCCACCATATCCAATTTCATCATAATCGGTTAATAAATTACCGAGTTCCGTCCCAAATGGCGATATTCCAGAACTTCTTACAGAAGTAATTTAAAAATCCCATTTCCAACTTACAAAATCCCATCTAATTTTATTAATCTATTAAGCTGGTAATGGCCGAATTTAATAAAATTTTATAAGCCGAAGACACTTTAATTTTTATTTACAAATAAAATTGTTTACGATAAAGAGACCGTTACTCGAAAATTGGTTTTACGTTCCATTGCTCCTAAGCTATATGATAAATGACCATTTTGAATAGAATTCAGCAGTGTTGAGCGTCTTCGCATATTTTGGAATATATGACGTCATGGCGTCGATAATACGTCGAGAATTGCTTTTGTTTGCGACAATGTAGACAATTGGTGTATAATATGTCGAGAATGTAGATAAGTAGATAATTGTAGAATTTGTTTTTTCTTCTATATTATAATAATACTAGCTGATCTGTGACTGAATAATTAGTCACGCGAATACATTTTATTGAATTTTTGGTTAAGAAATGATTAAGAAGATTTTTTAAGATGTAAATTTGATGCACTTTCATTAAAAATAAAGTAAATTCACATATTTTCCTAGCATATTTTTGCTAGCGCTAGGAAATTTTCTGGAACCACCTGAGGTACCCGTTTCGAGTACTTCCCGGTAGAATTTTTCCGATTTTTCCGACTCGGAGCCTACGCACAGCGCAATATTTATGTCCACCTACTCTGAAAAAATCTAACAGATCGGATCATGCTTAGGGGTCATTTTAGGGTTGAGTATGAAAAAATTAAGAGTATTAATATGTAAGATATTAGTTGTCTTGAAGGAAAGGTTCCATTTTGGCAGTTAACATGTAATATAGTATTGAATATTATCTACTAGTTTTTGGCATATGGAAGAAATGGAAATCATTTTAAATCATTTTATAAATTACATATGTTAAATTGCCTTTTATTAAAAGAAGCACATTAGAAACAGAAAAACTGGTCCTTCTCTTTTGGGCGTTGCTAATTTCTACTGTTGAATTTGATTTATCATATTAAATTTTATTATTACAAACTGTTTCATTTATTATATAATGCGTGCTTTAATCAATCTGCACTTATGAAAGTTGTAAAGAGTGCATTGACAAGTTCATAGCACTTTACAGAATGTCTTAATTGCATTTGGAACGGAAGTTATGAGGACTTCTGGAACAACACAAGAAAGCTTATAACCTCAAATTTTTGACATATACATTTTTTTTTGTTTTATTTTCAACGTTATACAGTCAATTTTAATAATAATTAAATAGTTATTAAATTATATAATAGATAGCGCGCTTGTCATAAAAAAGTTATTATTTACTTTACATAATGTAAAAAATAACTTATTAATTACATGTAAATAACAGGGTAAATTACATCGGGTAATTTACGCGCCCAACAGTGGGGACACCTAGAATTATTTGACGTTTTGAAAACATTTGTGATTTGAAATTGGCTGTGAAATTAAAAAAAAAATTTAAACCCCATTTTATTAAAATTCAATTAACAAAGTAAAAACAAAAAAAACAAATTTAATATGGATGCCGATAAATTTAGATAAAATTATAAAACAACGGACATGATAAAAACTACCAAAAGTAACAAACCGTACAAATAAAAATTGAAGTCGCGTAATTAAAAAGGACAAAATCTCAAAATTAGGTAGAGAAAATTATGCATGGCATATTTCAATACAAGTCATTAATAATTTGTGTCACCACAACTTTGCACAACAGCGTGTCAATGGATAATGAAATAGCAAGCTCTTTTGTGGCTTGTCATATACGATTCAACTATGAACTATCATGTACTAATCATCTCAAGGTTAACCACAAAATTCACGAATTAAAAATGATTCGTGTTGCAGAAGCAGTATGATTAAATACAGAACATTTGATGGCAGTACAGTCATTTTGTATGTATTGTTTTCCGTCGTGCACTGTTTTTATACCGGGTGATTTTTTAAGCTGAAACTTTCATATATCTCGATATAAGAAAGTTTCAGCTTAAAACTCGATCGTTGTCTGTTGTGGGGTCAACAACGATTTTAATAGCTGTTCAATAATTATAATTATTAATATTTTTTTTTTTAAGTTATATTTTATTGATATTCATATCATAGTTGTTACTACAGTGTTGATTCAAGTGATAAATATATATATATAATAGTTGTTTTAATATACAAACATTGATGTCCATGTGATATTAATTTCTAACATTATGTTGTTCAATCAATAATGCAATAAACTGTTACCAATTTGCTACCGTTGTGTTATAATGGTTTTGTGATTATGTGCTTTTTTTCTATGAATTTGTGAGCTGAATAACTAAAATTATCATTATTATAATAAATTTAATTGTGAACCTAAATATTGAATAATTTTTATAATAGCAACCAGTATTTTCTAATTTTGTTGTGCAGTTTAATATTTTACATAATGGCGTCTTGTGGTATATGCAATTTAACAGTGGATAGAGCCAAGGACAATAAAATTAAATGTGTTGAGTGCTCGCAAATATTCCATGGTGCTTGTTTAAATATAATTAAAGCCGACTTAGACTTTATGATTGAAAATAAACAGCCTTGGTTTTGCAATAACTGTTTAAAAAAACGCAGAAATAATAAACCGAACGAGGCAATAAATAGTCCCCAACAAAAATCGTGTACAAACACTAGAAATTTGAACCAGCTAACACCTAATATTAGTAATGAAATTTCATCAATGAAACAAGAATTTTTAAATCAATTTAATTTATTGAATGAAAAAATTACGGTGCTTGAAGAAAAGTTATTAAAAAAAATGGATTGTTTAACTAAAGAGAACGATGACCTTCGCAACGAAAACCGTAAGATGCAGATTCGACTGACTAATGTGGAACAATATCAATACAACAACGCCGTTGACATTATAGGATTACCGCAAATAAATGAAACCGAATTGGTACCAGCAATTATAAATATGTTGGATAAATGTCTAAACGTTAAAGTTGCCGAGAATGACATCGATTCCATATTTAATGTTAAGTCGTCATCAACATCGTATAAACCTAGGAACATTATCCAAGTTAAGTTTGTTCGCAAAATGGTTAAGGATAATATAATGCGAGCAAAAAAAGGACGAAAAGAGTTTTCTACTGCCCAGCTTGGATTGTTGCCTGGTAACCTTATTTACGTCAACCATAGTCTATGTGCCGCTAAACGAAAAATTTTCACTGAGGCCTGGAAAATGATGAAATCAAAGAAGTGCCACCGCGTCTGGTATAATAATGGTCGAATTTGTTTGAAAATGGATGAACTGGGAAGTATATATACTGTTGATACAATAAGTGACCTTGAGTTATATAATAAGTAGATTTTCAAATTTATATTAACTTGTAATTATGAATGATTCATTTGGTTCCTTTCAATGTCACTTATATAATTCTCAAACAGATAATTCCAATTCATCTATTAATACTAATATTTGTAATTTTTCTAATTTCAACATCTCTAATTTTTCAGTTTTACATCAAAATATTCGCAGTTTGCGTGAAAATTTCGATAAACTTGTTGTTATCATAGCTTCTTTTAATGAATTACCTTCAATAATTTTTTTAACTGAAATTTGGATTTATGATCATGAGTTAGACTTCTATAAAATTCCTGATTACTATACCGTTGGTTGTTGTAATAACAATTATAGAGCTGGTGGTGTATGTGCGTTTTACGATTGTCATTTGAATTGTGTGTATGAATCGATATCTTTGAATTCGGCTGATATAATTAAATTATCGGTGACATTAAATAACATGTAACAATCAACAAGTAACAATCAAAATATTATTATTGTGGGTGATATGAATATTGATATTTTGGATTTACCTCCACAGAGTGATGAATATTTATTTATGCTGTCTTCATTTGGATTTCAATCATTAATTAATTCACCTACTAGAATTACTAGTAGCACTGCAACTTGTATTGATCACTGTTTTGCTCGAGTTAGTAACTTAACCAATTGCAATGCTTCTCTGCATAACTTTCATATTTCGGATCACCATTTACTTAAAATTGACATTGCTCTTTGTTCTAAATTGCCTTCAAATAAATCTTTAATTTGGAAAAAATTTGATAAAATAAAGTTTATAGCTAATATCTCTGAATATGACTTTTCACCGTGGCTTTTCATTAACGATCCTGAATTAATTCTAACTAATTTTAGTTCAATTTTTAGTCGTATAGCTGAATCCTGTTGTATTAATGTTACTAAACACAGTTCTAAGGTTAAGCTTAAGCGATGGATTTCTGATAATTTATTATGTTTAATGAGTAAAAAGAAAAAAATTGAAAGAAAATGTAAGAAACATCCAGAAAACGTTAAACTCCGTAAATATTATGTTAAACTTTGCAGAAAAGATAATGACAATGTTGTTTCTAATAAGCACAGTTACTATAGCTTTAAATTTAATAGCTGTAATGGTGATAGTAAAAGGACTTGGTCTCTGGTTAATGACATTTTAGGGAATAGATCTTGTCACAGGATTGTTGAAGTAATATCTATTGATTCGGTAATTCTGTCTGGCTCGAAAACTATTGCTGATGGGTTTGGTAAATATTTCTCACGCATTATTCATAATTTAAGAGCATCTCTTAAGTCATCTTCTTCTTTTAACTGTTGTGTTTTTGATTATGTCAAGGAAAGTTTTTTTATTCATCCTGTGGTGGATTTTGAAGTTGTTTCAATTATTAATAATTTAAAATGTAGTAGTAGTTATGATGTTTTAGGGTTCAATTCTAATATGATTAAACTTACTGCTAACTGCGTTACCCCCATTTTAGTGAATTTTATTAATCAATGTTTTAGTTTTGGTGTTATTCCTGATTCTTTAAAAACAGCAATTGTTGTTCCAGTATTTAAGAAAGGAAAAAAAGACATCATGGATAATTACCGTCCAATTGCTCTTCAGCCTACAATTTTAAAAATTATGGAGAAAGCAATGAAATCCCGAGTGGAGTCATTTTAAAAAAAACATAAAGTATTAAATGATAATCAACACGGGTTTACAGCTGGGAAAAACACTGAATCATTGTTAACACATTTTTTAAGTGACATTCACATTAATCTAAATAATAAGAAATGTGTGGCTGCAGTATTTATTGATATTAAAAGAGCTTTTGATATGGTTGAGCATAAACTTCTATTGCTTAAACTTCAGTCGATTGGTGTTCGAGGTGTTTCGCTGAGATGGTTCAGCTCTTACTTAAGCAACAGGAACTTTATGGTTAAAGTGGGTAACTGTTACAGTGTTCCTCACAGAATTGAATATGGAGTACCCCAGGGCTCTATTTGGATTTTGGGACCTCCGTTATTTTTAATTTATATTAATTCCCTGTTCTTGTTAAACTTAAATGGTAAAATAACTGCATTTGCTGATGATGTAGCTCTAAGTTATAGTGATTTGAGTTCAGATGCAGTTACAAGCAAGATTAATTCTGACATGAAAGTCTTACGTTTGTGGTTTGATGCCCACTCCATGCTACTAAGTGAAAAAAGTAAGGTTATGTTTTTTAAATTGCTTGGTGATCCATATCGGAGTTATATTCCATTGATTTTCTATCATATAGATAATTGTGATTTAAGTAATTGTGGTGTCACGTTCAATAAAATTGAAACAGTGAATTCATATAAATACTTAGGATTAAATCTTGACACTAATTTAAATTGGAAAATTCATTGTCAGAAGATTAAGGAACAACTTAATTGTGCTCTGAGAGCTATTTATTTATTACGCAAATTTTGTTCATCTCAAATATTGAAAATTTTTTATTATGCCTGCGTTGAATCCCGCTTGAGCTATGGTTTACCATGTTGGGGAGGGAGTTATATGAATACCTTGGGACCTCTTTTCATTTTACAAAAGTATATTTTACGTGTCATGTTTTTTAAGAGTCGACGAGATCATACTTGGCCTATTTTTTTGGAATGCAAGATATTACCAGTTAAACACCTTTACATTTTTAGAGTTTTAAAATTATTTTATTCAAGAAGTGGACAACGGTTGTTGAGATTAATAGCTTGTTATAATGTGCGCAGCAACTACCGAAGCTTATTTACAATCCCTAGATTTGCTACAGAATTATTTCGTAAGTTTTATCTAGTATCTGTGCCTACATTTTTTAATCGTTTGCCGTTGTACTTACGATTGATGATATCAACCAATAAGTTTAATAGTCATGTGAAGGTTTGGTTGCTGAATAATAGAGATGTTGAATTTATGTTTGCTAGATAAGTTTTTATTGCATATGAATGTTTTCAATTTTTAATGGTTTTATATTAAATTAAATTTGTACTTTTTTAATTTTTGTTAATTTTTTACTTAATAGTTATAATGATATGATTGAATTATTTTATATCCCCACATTACAATTAATTTGTTTTTGATGACTGTAATAGGTTAATCGCTACTGTCTTTGACATAGATTAACCTAATTTCTTAGCCTGTCTGTTTTGTTACATTTTTATTTTTAACTGTTGATGTATGATTTTTGGTTGAGAAAAATAAATAAAATAAAATAAAAAAAAATAAAAATATCTCGGAAAATAAGCACTCTACGATAAAAATGTCCATTATCAAAATATAATCATTCTGGGGGGGGGGGGTCATACATTAGTGCTAAAATTAGTACCACTCCTCTCCGTATTGTAAGTGGGGCAGGGGGTAACTTTGAAATTTAAATATGAACCTCTAGTTTTTATTCCAGATTGGGATTCTACGTACGTAGAATTTCTTTCAAAAATTTTTTTCATTTCATGATAGATGGGAAGAAAGATGAATTGATTTTTTTTTTTTTTTTTTTGTATAAATTTAGTTTACCACAACTTTTGAAAATCTGAAATTTATTCAATATTGAAAAGTGAGGTTCTATTATGTGTGCTTGAAATAAAATCTAGACTCATCTTGAATCAAATTTGGATTGGATAGCTACTAATATTTTTAATTAGGCATTAATTATATTTAAAGATTTTGTAATAAAGAAAAAAATCAAAGAATAGATAATAAATATTGTTTTTGGTTTGTTAATGTCTAATGATCATGATTCATTTTCGACATTGCCTACATTATCGACGTAAGATATTTAAATTTTGTCTACACGTGTAGACAATGTATTAATTACACCATTTCCGTTTGTTTTCAAGATAAACTGGAAAACGACCAATTTTAACAAAACTATGGTATGGTGTAAATGAAATGCCGACACCCAGAGAAAAAAGTTGTTGAAATAACAATTCAATTGGATTATAATCCACTACAGAACAACCTTACATTTGTAAAATAACCAATTTTTATATAACGAAACGGTTTGTTTTTGACTTCACAATTTGGTTCTAGAAAAATGGTAATTCAATAGAATCTCAAACTATACTCGTTTAATAAATCTTTCTAAAAAATTGCAAGTATATAAGATGAAAAGGCATTTTAATATAAATTCCGAATGTGGTTCTGGGAATGGCCTTTTTGTTAGAAATATTGGAATGAAACCCTGTTTGTATGACGAAAATGGGATCAATAAGTTGCCAATGTTTTTTTTTGAAAATTGGTAAATTATGTATGAGTGAGCCATATCTCAAAGGATTTAGATGGAAACCTTTTGATTGTATGTAAATATTATACTTGATTGTAAATAAATTTATCTGCTTCATTTTTCTTTTTCTTTTTTATAAAATATCTCCATAAAATGATTATTTTGAAAGAACTAAGATCTGGCTTAACCAAGTCCGACATCATTTATTAACTGCCGGTAAACAAACTAAATTGGAATTACAAATTCGCGTTCGAATTGGTAATTTATCAATAAATAGTCTGTCACACACTTGAGTGCGTTGCGTTTAAGGGACGATTCCTTGAATTATTTTGACCAACAACTGGTTCTTAAACTACTTACGTGGTGCTAAAGAAATATTTCTTTGATGGTACAATGGTTCATATTTTACTTAATAGCTTATATACTTTTTATTTTATTTGAGATGCTTTTAATTTAATGTACCGTATCGTATATAGACGATCCTTTAATAAGATATTAATGTACAAAGAGAGTTTTGTTTTATATTTCTTAAAAGCTTTGACTTCAGGATACTTTCAAATACTCGTATTATGCTGTATTCTGCTATCACATACAATCAGTTGAGATTTTTAATTTGTATTATTTCTGATAATTCCAATGTCATCGTCGCATCTGTGATTTTTCGTAAAATTGCGTATGCGTATAAGCAAAGCAACACAATATTTTTGATTGTGTTTAATTATTTACAGCAAAATGTAAACGCAAAATGTAAAAAAATAAGTTTGCCATAGATTAGGTTTGCTATCTGTTTTGGAGATTATCATTAAAATCAGCAATACAATTTAATCAAAAATGTGGCTTTGCATATACCGATTAGATGGAACTCCCTTCTTAGCTGAATTGTAATATAAGCAATGTATTTGATCCCTTATTTATTTGGTTGGCTCTTATAGCCTGGACAGACTGAAGACTGGTTAAACTGGTTTAGCAAAATTCGGTCAAGTACTCTAAGAAATGAAATTCAATTCAGTCCGACACACTACGAAAAATTAAAAAATCTACTAACAAATTCAAGTTTTTTCATAGAGTGCTTGATTGAATTTTGCTAAACCAGTTTAACTAATCCCCAGTCTCGGTCTATTGGCAATTCAATTGGTTTGGTAATTGGCAATTGGTTTGGTAATTTTAAAATAAATTACCAACAAAAAATAAGTTTAAATTTTTTACGTTGTGGTGAGTTCATCAAGAGGTTTTGTAATTTGGTTTAGAACTTCTTTGTAAGCTCTCTATCTCTCCTAGCTCTGTACATTTTTTATCTCTCCTACCCTGTTCATATTGTTGCCGTTGCTTTTGATACTAAGGCAATAATTACAGACTTGCACGAAGGGGAGAAACAGATGAGTTGACAAATATATTTGATGCCATCAATAAATATTAGAAAAATTCCCAAACCTACCTGTGAGTCTTACGGCACTAATATTGTAGCTTTTAATAAATTTCAATTATGTCAGCTGTATGAACAAAATGTGTCCCAGTCAGTTGAGAAGCCAAAGGAATGCATGATATTTTCCGTTTTTCAGTGGCTGGAGGTTGTTGTTCAACTATTGTGACAATACTACAGGTTAATGGAATTTATAGTGGTACATTTTTCTGGTTTATATCAATAAAGCAATAAAGATGATAGGGCATCATACATTTACAGGTTTCGCATAGAGGTACTTTGAGCAAGCAATGTGAGAAAATCGAACGGTTACTGATTAGGTTTTTTTGCTAAATGCCTGCGCCAATTTAAAACGCAACAAAACATTTTTTCGATAAAGTCTGTAAACGAACTTGCTCGATATTTAGTTTCCAAATCCAAATTAGCCATTTTATAGAGAATTTAGAAACCTTGAAAATGATGAGATGGAAATTTCTATACAACAACTCCCTGTCATTTTTTTTCTTTTAGACAACTTTTATTTTACTCACAAATTTCAGAAAAAACCAAATAAAATAAAACGGATTCTAGTATCGAATAGAGGCAAAAATTTCCTCTATTGGAAGCAATCCGTTCCGTTTTGTTTAATGTCTACTTTCAATTGAACCTATTTTGACCGCGCGATGACAGGTACTTCCATTTAAAGCGGTTGCGGTTAGGTCGTCCTCCAATCGGGAAGAATTATTGTTTTTTAAATTGATCTAAATTATGTAAATAAATAATCTTATTTTCAGTTTTTTAGTTTACTGTTTTATGGCACAAATAATAATAATAATAACAACAATCATTATCAAATCATTAAATTAAATAAATACTTAACGTGTACAACTCAACATAAACAGCAACAGCAAAAAACGCACGACTTAATTTTTATTACTTTTCTTCCCAAGTTACTTAATTTCCCCACATAAATAAACTTTCCTTGTATTCTTTGTAGCTTTTGTGTGTGTGTATTAGGTATATGTGCTTTCAAGCACAGAAAATCAATAAACAGAACATTTTCTTTTCATCTTCACTATTTAAGTGTATCAAATTGAGACCGAAAAAAACTTGCATGTTTTCTAAAGACAAGATTACTATCGATATTACATACCTATTCCCATTGACTCCTCGGAATATACCTCGATAATCGGTTAAGTACAGCACAGAAAAAGTGAAACTTTCCTGAAAGCACACAAAAAATATTTGCAAGAAGTGGAAACACGTATAATAATGAATTCATAATTTTTTATCTTACATATAAGGATAAATATTATAATATTTTTTTTGTTGCTGGTGCTACATGCTTGAGCTTAATATTGCGAATAAAATAAAATCAGATACGATGGAAATGTTTTTTTAAATTTAATAATGTTTTTTGTAAAGGGATTAGAAAACACTTTGAGAAAAGAATAGATTTTTTGCATATCGATAAATGGATATAGCGCTACAAGGCAACGATTAAATGATATAACAAATATTTTACTTGTAAAGAGCCACAAAGCTTTTTAACTGCATAATAAAAAATACACTCAAATTTATAGGGTCTAATTAAAAAAATTTACTATTCAATATCCTACAAATTAATTAGTTTCAAAGCCACTCAAGATCAACACTACACATCCCCTCGACACTGAAATATTTTGATTACAAGTAATTTTCTCCTATTTTGCACCATTTCCAAGATAGAAGTCTGCCATTTATTATAAAACTCACCCTGAATTGAATGTAGATATTTTTTCTACTACAATTGTTTCCAATTTAAAACAATTCAGTTTTTAATTTTAGTATAATTTTAAATAATGGTTTTCCGTCACTTAATTTATTGATTTTGAACGTACGACGATGTTTTTACCCAGAATCTCCAGATGTTACCGGGCCCTCCGTATACTATTTTTAGATATAACAAAACCGAAGGATTAGAGAGATTAATTAGGTGGGAGATAATCGGGAGATAATTCTAATCTACTTAATCAGCGGTTAAAAATCTGTTTTTCCCATGATTGCCACCCTAGAAAATTTCCAATTTAGATTTTATTATTAAAGCAACATTATAATTTCATCAAATTTTCAGTTAGTAGTTTCACTTTCACTAAATTTAATTTAGCGTATGCTCATACTACAAACTTAAAACACCTTGATCGGTTAATTTTAATTAGCTATTAGAAACTTCTTCGCTAAAGATTTGCATCGAAATACCAAATTTAGTCAAAAACAGTCATGGGGTTCGATTATGTAACTTTCGCATTACGAGTTTCGCGTTTTGACTACTCGAAACTCTGAATATCGCAATTGCGACATAATGCGATTATGTAAGCAATTACGAGAAGCACTTTATTCAAAAATAAGTGTTGCCCGATAGCTTCACTTTCGGCATAAATATTTGTTACTGGTAATACTTTTTGTAACGACATGTCAATCCTCAATTCTCAACTCTCAATCTTTCGAGATTTTTTTTTTTATTGTCTCTGCAATCTGTTCTGGGGCCAAGGCTCTCCCAACTCTTTCGCGGGTTGCTTTTTGCGTCCTTACTTTTACGCCAGTGTCAGCCAATTGCAAGACGTACTGTTATAGGTCAACTGTTATTACCATCTGCACATTGCTTAGCTCCATGCCAGCCTATACTGGCATGAAAGATGGGTCGGCCCATGAGTTTTGCACTCCAACAGAGGGTCATAGATGTGTTCCGCCAGTTTCCATGTAGGTATTCTGGGAAAACTCGTTTGAATATATCGCACACGCAAAATTTGAAAGTTTTTAAATCGCATTGACGAGGTCTCAATCTGCTCCGACTCAATGTGTAAATTTATAACCACTCACTGCATGGATATTTTAAGTTTAAAACGTTGAAAACACCAGCACACAGTAAATTCGTAAGACTAGAGGGAATCCAGGTGAAAATTTGGCTATACACCAAAAGTCTGGAACTGCATGGGTTTGTGGATGGTTCAGAATTAGCCTGTGTAAAATTAACTTAGTAGTTGCCGAAACAAAAGTGATACCGATTAAGGCAGACAGCATTCCTCGATTAGAACTAATGACCAAACTTCAAAGTGAAGTTCAAAGAACACTCAGATCGAAGTCAATGGCGTCACGAATTTCGTTTCCAGAGGTTTTCTATTAATCATGAGTCAGTGTCCCACCTTGGTTAAGAAGCCCAGAAGTGGAATGACCAACAAATTTCAATTCAGGTGGCAGTGTTTGAAGAAAGAATGTAAGAGTAAAAACTTAATTCAATTACGAAATTTACAACTAAAAATAGCAACGATTATCACGTTATGTAGCTGCAGGCATTGTATTATCGAAAAAATTTAATCGGGCCAAAGTTTTAAATCGGTAAAAGGGCGAACACAACTGAGTAATTTTATTTATAGATAGGAATAGCTTATTAAGGGTCAGAGGAAGGGTTGGTAATGCAGATATTCGTATGAGATGAAACATCCCGTTATACTCCCGGCTAAAAATCGCTAAACAACATTATTTGAAAGTCTAATATTACAATACAGAAGTACAATGAAGTTATGAAGCAGCAACAACAACAATTTATGGGTCAGTTACTACAATCGAGGGAGTCATATATGACGCCTTTCTTTGCAAGTAGGGTGTATTATGCGGGTCCTTTTCTAATGAAAGCACCAAAATTGAGGAGTGCAAAATCTATCAAGCCTTACTTTGCACTGTTTATGTATGACTACAAATTCGGCGATATGACCACCGAATTATTTTTGGCAGTTCTCCGAAGATTCCACACACATCGCAAAGTTTCCACACACGGAGCATAAAGGGAAATCAAAAAAATACTGCTGATGGTTTCCAAATACAAGACGCTATTAAGAATAGTATTTTATCCTTTCAGACGCTTCCAATTTTGGAGGTTTATGGGAGACAGGCATAACATCATGAAAATTATATTTGTAACGAGCACTGGTTGAAGCATTATTGACGTTCGAAGAGCTCCCGGTTTTATTTACTCAAATAGAAGCTATTATGAATTATCGGTCTTTGTGTTAATTAACTCCAGACAAGCTTTTTTCGCTGGTCACTTTCTAATTGGTCACATCATTGCGCTATTCTAAAAACATAATCGGTTGGACATTGAACAAAATTGGATTATGGAGTTGGTCCAATGGATGGTTCAGCACTTTTGGCAAAGTTCTAACACTTCAACAACGCCAGAACACCTTCGCAACAGCGAATGATTGGTGATCATCCAAGCTTTGTTGAGAAACAGCATTCCTGCAGGTTTTCTTAAAATACTTTTCAAATTTATTTCCTTCCTTACTAAAGATTCTAGATTGGCTTATTTGACGATGGTTCGAACTACAGTGCTGTTATTAACAGATGATTAAGAATTTAAGCTTGCTATGTGAAACGCTCCCTATATGTGCATTCTTTATGTCAAATGAGCCAGGTATGCAATTTGTGCGAGAGTTCAAATGCTGAATTGATATTATGATGGCGACGAACAAGCCATTCCTATAAATTTAATAAAATTTCAACTACTTACTGTCTTTAACCATTACCATAAATCGTATTAAAAAATTTGAACACTAGAAATCAATTCGATTGATTAAACTAAACTGTGGTACTATTACTGTTACTAGAATTGCTATACTACATAACATCTTCTTTCCAAACTGAATTTTCATTTTCTTAATGGAATTGAACGAAATGAAAGAAAATGTATTCTAATTCACCTTAATTTTGTGTTTTTCTATCATTTACTCGTATTTCTACCTGAATTTTACGAAAGAATAAAACTAATGAATTTATCCAATAGTAACAACGTGAAGCTTTTTTTATACGACTTTACTAATAAATCTACTTAGAATTGCATAAAAAAGCTCTCCGTTTTTAGCTGATTCGATAAGATGATGGAATTGGATGAAATATAGAAGTAAATCATTAGGTATGGTACATGTGAGTAGATGAGCGATTGCCGAAACAAAAATGTATTTTGTATCTAATAGAAAGAATTGAATTGAAAATTTATAAATAGGTTACCTGAATAAAATAAAACTTCTTATTTATTTCTAGTCAAAAGTCTTATAAATAAGGCGAACAAATAACAGCTTCTATACATATACACGTCATATTACATGTAAGGAGATGCAGTAGCGGTGAAAACCAAATTGTGCATTCAATTCAATATACTCGTATATGCAACATATAAGAAGACTAACAGACTGGATAATTCTATTTTGACTTATTTCGTTCTGTATAAATTCATTCTGTACTTCAATTTGATTTGCATACACAAAAAGAAGTTGTTCGAACGAAACTTATTTGAGGGAATATGAAACTGGGTCAATAGATTTGTTATTTTTGTGTGTTATTTAGGTTTCGTTTGCTCAGTACGTAAGAAGAGAAAAATCCAAATTACAATTTTCTGTTTGAGATGTATTTAAAGAATTCTTAACAAGTGCATAATCAGGTTCTTGGCTAGAAATAAGTGGTGGTAAATTTGGTATTTTGGCAATGTAATGATGCGGTTGTGAAGTTGCAAAATTATAAAAATTGGTAGATTTTGTTCGTTACAGTATCTTCACCTTACTATCTGCTGTTAACCATTTACAATGCTCAATTAGATTTGGCCGGTATTCCCCTTCTTACATTTTATTTGCGTTTAAAGTTAGAAATAAATAGGCGCCTAATTTCAATTTACTTGAAATTACAAAACAGGGATAAAAAGAAAATCGCCCTGTGCTTCAATGCCGATGTTTGTGCGACCTCTGTAAAGCAACCATTCTTGGTTCCAAAATTGGCCACTTTGCTGATCTACAATTGGAAAATTTTCAGAACGCAATATAAATTTTACAAATGGCTTAGATCTATAAAATTGGCAATTTTCCAGAGCCAAATTTTGGACCCATTTGTAATGCAAACTGTTATATTGTCAATATTCTATATCCATATTATGGATAACATATCGGTGATATGAAGTTTCTCCATATGGGGATTGAAGTTTAGTTGTACATTGTATAGAAATTATTTTCCCTCAAATAAAACTAAAAAAGTGAGGTTATTTTCTTATAAAAGAGGAAAATTTCAGAAATTTGTTTCTAAAATGGGCGAACACTTGCAGTAGCTGTGAAACTATTTACTAAAAGTTGTAATAGCATCAATGATAACATGCATTTAGTAAATGAAGGGCTAAAAGCGCTACGTGAGGATTTTGATAAAAAAACGTGTTTACGATCACAGTATACCCCAATGCAGAACGTACCATTCCAGTTGCACTATTCTGGTAATTCCTCGGGAATAGGGAACTGGGGAAAAAATTTAGATGTAATTTCTGTTCAAATATTTTTTTCCGGCTTACTTCCATATCTAAAGTGGCAGGGAAAATTATTCCACATTTAATTTTGTTTTCAAAAAAGTTAACACTAACTTTTTACCTCAGCATGCTAGAAAACAAATGTTTAAATAAAAATTACATATAAAATCTTTCTCCAGTTCCCTATTCCCGGGGAATTACCAGAATAGTGCCATACAGAAGCCACTGAAAACTCATGGCAATATAGACGAAAATTTTGAATCATTCAAAAGAAATTAGGGTGAATATGTGACGACAGCTGGAATTGACAAATGGCCCGTCACGGAGGAAAAAAAGAAAATCAATTTACTGTTGACACTCGTTGGAGATGAGGCGAAAATCAAGTATTCGCATTTCTCATTAACCGAAGAGGAAAAAGACACAACAGAAAATGTTCTAAACTGATTGGAAGTCATCTAGTGTCAAAAAGGAACGTGTTATACGACACATATTTGTTCCACACCTGTAGTTAAAATGATAACGGATCGTTCGATAATTATTTGATTTGTTTGCGCAAAATCATCGACGAATGTAAATACAATCAAGACGTCACTGTGGATTGCTTGTTGCGCGGGACCGTATAGCATTTGGCATTAGAGATACGAATCTTAAAAAGCGGTTTCTGTCTCAAGATCCCGATACTTTAACATTGGACAAGATAATTCAAGAAATTAAAGTTAGCGAAGTTACTGACGATCGATTTAAATCCATAATGGTAGATAATTTTACGAAAGTGAATAAAGTGGTATATTCTAACAAACACAAAGAAAATTTGAAGCTTGCCTTAGAAAATAAATTTCTCAAACGTAGGTCTCAATGTGCAGTTTCCGCCGAATTAGGATGTGTTGTTCAAGGAAAAAACGAAAGTGTAAAAAGTTTTGCATCTAAAATAGAAACCTTGCTGAATGAATTAAATGACATTTGCATTTCAAATCAGGGATTAAGTAGCTCATGCCGAAATAATCAAAAACATTAATGAATCAACGGCACTTAATTCATTTCAAGACGGCTTAAAAGATAATCTGAAAATAATTATTAAATCTCACTATTTCGAAAAACTAAATGGCGCTATTACCCAAGCCGTAGAAGAAGAGATAAGCCATAAACCAACAACAAGTTCGAATTCTAAGTTCTTAGGTGCTCAAAATTACAATCAAATAATATGTTCCGATTGCAAAAAATTTGGTCACAATATCGATAAATGCTATAAAAGAAAAAAACCATAATTTAAGTTATTCGATTTTTAATCCAACTTCGAACAGTAACAGTACTATGCTACAAAATACTCAAAATCATGATTTCAACCTTTGTGCTATTCAAAGGACTGACAAACAATTTCAATCAAAGATAACGAAGCACTTAAACAAAATCCTAATTTTACAAGATAAATCTACAATTTTACATTTTTCAGTTACTAAATGTACCACTAATACAGTTACTAAATGTACCACTAAATTATTCTCTACACAGAGAGAAAATACTTTGCATGGATCATGACTATCAATTTCATAAATTATGAAATGGATATTTTTCGTTTTTTATGGATGTAATTCAGAAATTATGAATAATAATCAGTAATCATGAATAAATATCAGTGCATGCCTATTCATAATTCAATCCAATCAATCATAATATTTAAAAAAACATTGACGGTTTCAACCATGAATATAGCTCATATTGCATACTTTATTATGCACGTATAATTAACGCATGCGTATATTTAAAATTGCTCATTTGTTTTTAAATGTGCGCATGCTTAGTTATAATATTCGGCCCTCTTTTTTCAATCATTCGGTGAAATTGACCGATTTTTGCAGATATTATGCTTACTATGCACATTTTATGACTGTGGATCACAAAAGTGGAGCATTTATTTAATGCTTTTTCGGTTTTCTAGGCATTTCGTGTCGTATAGCTGTTGATTATCAATTTAGTTTGATTTGTGAAAAGAGTTAGGTTGTGCTTATCATAAAGTGGAATGGTTAAAATTAAATTATTAAATAAAAAGCACGTAAGTATATAATTAATATTCAATTTAGAGCTAGTGTGTGCTGGGAAAATTAAGTGTATTTAGTTTTTATACGTATTATACTCGTAGTGTTTTGTATAAATTAAACATGATATAATTCATGAAAATTCGTGAAAAATAAATTAGTTTAAAAGCGCCATTTTTTGTAATATGACGTGACTCAAAATAGACTGATTTGACATTTAAATTATTGTATAAATTTGAAATTATTGAAAATTCTGCCGAAACATCTCTTATAAAATACAAAAGATTACGCTGAAGCTAAATTGTTTCATTTTCTTACAGCTTAATTTGATGCAATATTATTTGTTGGAAATACAGTAGAATTCGCTTATAATGAACGGTCAAAGACGCTTATAAAGAACGGCCATTATTTTTGTTCATTATAAACGTATGTTCATTTCAACCGTATATACTTGGTATGTGAGTTGTATCCCATTCCACTTCATACGGGGGTCGGGTGGGTCGAATAATGGGAGGGAGGTGAGAAGAGTATTGGATATTATTGGAAGTGTAGGAACATAATTCTAGAGCGAATTGTCGTTCATTGTAAGTTTATAAACGAAGTCCATTATTTTAGTGTAAAAAGGAAAAAATTATTTACATATATGTATAAATTCAAGGGACTATAAAAATCGTTCTTAACAATCGTGTGTTCATTATAAACGAATTCTATTGTATTATTTAGTATTAATTGGAACTAATTATTTTATCAATAGGAATACTATTTCATACGAGGAAAAACTGCTGGTGGTAGGCTTTATAATAAGTACCGCGTATCGACCTTATGATAGTAAAAGAAAGCGAGATAGAGCGAAACCTTCAAACTGTTTCTGAGCCTTCTTCAAGTGTTAGTAAGTATACCAATTAATTAACGAAATCTTTGATTTACTTTTAATTTAAAATACAATTAAACGCATTATGTAGTATGTAGATTATGTGTTTGGAGTATTTTAGAAGTCGCTTTTTTCAACTTGTATATTCTATGCATTGAACAGCTTCTGTTGGAGTATTTTTTCTAGCTCAATAGCCTTTATTCTTGTTTTTTAATTTTTAATTTTTCCAGAATCCTTAGTTTCATATTTTAATTGGGGTAATGTTATTGTTCTTTTAACAGGAGAATTTGATAAACAGAAGCAAGAGTGGCTAAAAATTCACCACTCGCCGTGGGAAACAGTGGAAACAAAATGGAAGGGCACATTCAAAACTAGACAAGAACAATTATCTAAATGTGGCACTAATTAAGCTGATATTATAACGAATTGGCCGCTCTATAAATGTTCTAAAGGTTATAGACTTGTAAGTTACACAAATAAGTTAGATTAACATACATTTGATTAATATGACTCAAGATTCTAGATTGATATTGACTTCACCCAACTGTACTCGGCCGAAACTTTAAGCCTGCATCTAAATTGACACAATTTATTAATACATTATACAAAATTACAAAATGTATTAATACATTATAAATGTGTTGCGATAAGTAAATTAAAGCATAAAAACCATTTGAAATTCATACAATGATTGATGGAAAAAAATTTGTATTCCAAGGTATTATATTAGATTTTAATGAACTAAAGCATTGAATTAAATAATTATATGTAAATAATAATGTAAATACTATAAAATGTAACTATATTTTTGTAAATAAATTTAGAGGAATATGGAAAATTGATTTTTATTTAACAGTGTGAATTCAAAGCTTACAGCGAGTGTAAACCAACCACGCTAAATTCATGCAAATCATGCAAAATAAAGCATAAAGTTATGAATTAATAGGTATAAGCCATGCGTTAGTTAATAAATTATGCATTATTATTCATAAGTAGTGAACAGCTAGCCAACAATTTGGTCAATATTAAGCATATCTGTCATAACATAATCTGTAATAAGACACAGTATATGAATTATATGCACGATTTATGCTATACAAATTATGCAATATAAAGCATAAAACAATGTTTTAACACGCATATTTCATGAGTTAGTTAATTGCGTAAATATGCATTATTTTTCATTAAATATGAATAACCAAACATAAATATTATTAAAATATTATGAATACAAGGCACAATAGATGAAAAAGTCCATATTCACAAACTATGGATACTAATCGTTTATTATGAAATGGTCATGCACGGCGCCAAATTAAAAGGTTTTATTCATGATTTATGTACCCTTATTCAGAATACGCGATACGGTTTCTCTCTGTGTATACTTTATAATCAAAATAACTCTAAATATGTGAATTTAATTTTAGATATCTGTTCTGATATAAGCTTGATTAAAACCTGAAACTATTTGTTATTCGGATAAAAAAATATCAATTCAAGGTATAAGTTCAAATAGCGTTGACACATTAGCAGTGGTACAAGGCAATATTTTATTACCAAAGCAAGTTAAATCAGCTCATAAATTTCATATTGTTCCAAATTCATTTCCAATACCTTGTGCCGGCATTTTAGGAAAAGATTTTTTAGAGTATTATAAGTGTAAAATTGATTATGCTATTATTTTCCTCTTCTTAATAATCCAAACCAAAAATATGTAATTCCGGCGAGATCCGAAAAGTTTATCTTATGACCTATGAGTTCGGATGAAAACGAAGAGTACCTTTGTCCGTCTCAAGAATTACTGCCTGGTGTTTTTCTAACCAATTGCGTTGTACAACCAAAAAATAATTATGCTGTTTTTAGTATTTTAAATAACAATGAATATGAAATTGAATTAAAAGATTTAAATATAAAAAAGGGAAAATTTTTCGGCTTATGACGTGTATCATGCAACACAATGGTCGGACTCATTCGAGGGACGACTAAGAAAATTAGATGACGAAATTGATACAAGCCATTTAAATATAGAAGAGAAAAAATCAGTTCAAAATATTTATCGTGAATTCAATGACTTATTTTACTTAGAAGGTGATAAACTAACAGCGACTAATAAAATTTACCATAACATTCCACTTTTGCCAAACTCTCAACCTATAAATAAAAAGCAATACAGATTGCCGCAATCTATGAAATCAGAAATTAATTCACAAGTTCAAGAATTGTTAAACAGTTCAATAATAGAACATAGTGTTAGCCCTTGGAATTCTCTACTTTTACTAGTTCCTAAAAAATCAAATTCAAACGAGAAAAAATGGCGTCTAGTTGTAGATTTTCGTAAACTTAACGAAATCACAATCAATAATGTTTTTCCCTTACCAAATATAAATGAAATTTTAGAGCAACTGGGAAATTCCAATTATTATACAACCCTCGACCTAGCAAATGGGTATCACCAAATAATGTAGAATCCGAAGGGCAAAGAAAAGACAGCGTTTAGCACTGATATGGGTCATTTTCATTTTACGAGAATGCCTTTTGGCTTAAAAGGTGCTGCAAGTACTTTCCAAAGGATGATGAATCACGTCTTGTCTGGGTTAAACAGCTTTAAAAAACATTTACCTTTATGATGTTGTCGTTTATGGTTATGATTTAAAAAATTACAATGAAAAACTAGTTGAAGTATTTAAATGTTTTCGTAAATATAATTTAAAACTTCAACCCAAAAAATGCAATTTTCTTCGACGTGAAATTAAATATTTAGGCCACTCAATAACAAACGAAGGTATAAAACCTGATCCAAAACTGTTGGAAGCAATTTTTATGTATCCTACTCCTAAAAATAAAGCAAACCAAGTCCTTTATTGGATTAACGGGGTATTACCGATCATTTATTAAAAACTACGCTGACCTAGTCGAGCCTCTCATAGCGATTACAAGAGGTAAGGCAAAAAAAATTCAATGGAACGCATTCGCAGACGAAGCATTCTGTACGTTAAAATCATTTTTAACAAAATCACCGATATTGCAAATTCCAGATTTTTCGAAAACTTTTTTTATTGCGACCGATGCATCCAACGTAGCTATCGGAGCTGTTTTATCACAGGTTATTAATTCAGACGACCATCCTATCGCTTATGCGAATCGTGTGTTAAACCAATCTGAACGAAATTATCGTACGATTAAACGAGAACTTCTAGCTATTAAATGAGCAGTTGTAAATCGTTTTCGTCCCTACATTTACGGCCGACAATTTTTTATTGTAACAGATCTTAAACCGCTAACTTATTTATTTTCTACCACGAATCCCAATTCAATATTAATTAGATGGCGAATTCAGTTGGAAGAATTCGATTTTAAGATTAAATATAGACCTGGAAAAAAAATCTCACATGCTGACGCACTTTCACGAATAGAACTCCCGAACGAAGAAAATTTAATAAATGTCGTTACCCGTGCACAAACAAAAATGTCTAAAGCAAAACATACACAAATCCTTGACAATTCCCAAGTTGACCAAACGGAAAATGACACTACTAGTTCTGATCCATCAATTTTTAATATTATTTCTGATTCTTACTCGAATAATTCAGCGAATAATAAATTAAATCCTAAACGAACTAAACATCCCATTTTAAATCCAAGCAATAATTCAAATTCAAACTTCAAATTCCAATCAAATTCTGATTATATAGTTCATCTGAGTAATGAAGAAGAAATGTATCAAGTTATACAAGATTTTCATATTGCCTCATTGGGAGGTCATCAAGGAATAATCAGGCTTAAAAGTTATTATGAATTTCCGAAAATGTTAAGTCGTATCAAACATTTCATTAAAACCTGTAGTAAATGTCAACATAACAAACATGGCCGAAGTCAAAAAATGCCTATGAGAATTACATCAACATCTTCAACTCTTTTCGAAAAAATTTCCGTGGATATCGTCGGTCCATTAGTTACAACTTACTTAGGAAACAAATTTATACTTACAAGTCAAGACGACTTGACCAAATTCTCTTGCGCAATTCCTGTTAATAATCAGGAAACAACAACGATTGCCAAAGCTTTTGTGGAAAATTGTATATGTATGTTCGGATGTCCAATTGCTATATTAACTGATTAAGGACAAAATTTTATGAGCAACATGTTCAAACAATTATGCAAAATTCTTAAAAAAAAATTTATTGTACTGCCTATCACCTGCAAAGCAATAGAGCTTTAGAAAAGTCGCACAAAACTTTAGGCGAATACCTGCGGAATTACTCGCACGACGACCCTTTAAATTGGGACCAATGGATCCCTTTCGCAATTTTTGCTTACAATTCAACCCGTCACACATCAACACAATTCATGCCTTACGAACTTTTATTCGGCAATAAATCATTAATTCCAAATTCAATAAGTAAGGAACCGGACCCCATTTATGATTATGAGGATTACACACAAGAACTTAAATTTCGACTTGAAAATTCTTGGCAAGTGGCTAAAAACCACCTAATTAAAACGAAAGAAAAACCGAAAGAGCTTTATGATAGAAATGCACACTACGATACTTTTACAATAGGAGATGAGGTTCTTTGGAAAAATGAAACTTCAAGTGGATAAATTGACGAATTATGGGAAGGACCTTATCACGTAACAGATATTTTGACAGATGAAAATACTGAAATCCGAATAGGAAATAAAAATAAAATTATTCATAATAATAGTGAATGGGTTGCCAACCCAATTGTTGATTCAAGCTTCGTTTTTGTATTCCGTGTTTATCACTTCTCTGCGCACAAAATGTTTGTTTGGATAAAATTTCGAAAATATCCACCAACTAACCGCAGGTCACAATACAACACTATGAAAATACGCTACTTCTTTTAACGTTATAATTTATTATATTTATCAACTGCGGCTTGTTACCAATTTCTGCCCTTTACATGATGACAGGTGCATTTATATATTAACGAAATTACCCCCACCATATTCTTAAGTACCATGTACATATAATACATATACATATACATATTAAAGTGTTAAACATAAACAATAATACTTAATTCTATCCTCCACTAGATGGCAAAGTGTACAGCAAATTACCAATTTTTAATTTTATAACAGTGGAGGCTTATTATAATCTTAGACACTATTAATCGACATTATTGGTTTGTGCCCATGGTTCATGGCATGCAATGTAGGCTAATTATCATAAAAAATGGTAATTTTAAGAATTAATATTAAATTCATCTTTCTAAGCTATGTACAGTGGACTGTATAATTAATTTTGTTTCTTAAATTTAGTATAGGTAAGTATTACCATGACACAGCGGCCAATAAATTTGAATAGCTATCCGAACATTCTCCCCAGCATTGAGCAAACATGCTCAATTAGTTGGTAGCGGCACGATTTTGTGAATTGGGCGGCTGATACTTGCTGAATTTGCCGTGCGCAAGGTGACAACCCGGACCAAACCGTCATTTCCAGGATGCATCTCAATAATTATTGCTTTTGGCCATACCCTTGCTGGTAAGGTGTCATCTTTAATTAATACAATGTCATTAATTTTCAGGTTGCATGTTTGATGCTGCCACTTGTAGCGTTGCTGTAATGTGTGCAAATAATCTCGTGAAAAACGCTTCCAAAAATCATTCACCAGCTTAGTTGTGTGTTCCCAGCGGTTGAGTCTGTTGATCGGTACTTCTTCAAACGTTGGTTCTGGCAATGATGTGAGGGAGGCCATAACTAAAAAATGACCTGGAGTTAATACGTCAATGTTTGTTGGATCATCAGATTTCAGTTGACACAATGGCCGAGAATTAAGTACAGCCTCAATTTGACAGGTTAACGTTGTCATTTCTTCGAATGTAAGATTTGAAGTGCCAATAACCTTGATGAGATGAGACTTCATGGACTTGACTCCGGCTTCCCAGAGTCCCCCAAAATGCGGTGCTGCCGGAGGAATGAACTTCCAAGAAACATTATTGATAAGGAGGTAATCTGAAATGATAGTGTGATTATTTTGTTTCCAAATATCTTTATAAAATTTATTTATCCGATTCGCTGCTCCGACAAAATTCGTTCCGTTGTCAGAATTGATTTCAAATGGTACACCTCTCCTGCCAATAAACCTCTTGAGAGCCGCCAAAAACGCATCCGTGCTCAAGTCGGATACGACCTCCAAGTGGATCGCCTTCGTTACCATACACACGAAAACTGCTATGTAGCCCTTCGTTAATTTTGCACCTCTGCCCTTCTTTGATGCAATGGAAACTGGTCCTGCGTAGTCAACTGCTCATTGCAGTTGACTGCCCATTAATTGCGAAGACGTAGCTGCTCGATACCGCACACAAACCTGACATTTGTGTGCAATGGCTCTTATCATACTCCTTGCATTCACGATCCAATACTTTTGCTTAATGAGAGATGATAATAGGGATGGTCCAGGATGGAGATATTTTTGATGGTACAATGTAACTATGCCTTTGGTTACGATGTGAGAATTGGATAGGATAATAGGATGTTTCGTGCTATAGGAACAAGTTGAGTTTTGAATTCTCCCTCCCACTCGAAGAATGCCATCACTGTCTATAAATGGAGCAAGTGAAGACAATTGTGATTTGCTTTTAATTTCCTTTACTTTAATTAAGGTTTCAAGTTCTTGCGCAAAATCTTGGCGTTGACACCAACGAATACAAACTCGTTCTGCTGCTTGAAGTTCCTCGACCGTAAGTGTTTGATTCAAGAATCGTTGGTTTCTAGTCAATGACGGGCGTCTGCAGTAGGCAATTACACGAAAAAATTTTCTTATAGAAGAAATTCGCTGGAACAAATTGTTCAAGATGTTATCCGATGATATTACAATTGAGCATTGTATCCATTTTTTGCGTTCCTCTCCTAAAACTCTGTCGTCTGATGCTATTGGAATAATGTGTTGCCAGGTTGATTCATCTTCTCGAAGCCACTTAGGTCCACTCCACCATAATTCTAAGCCCTTCAGTTGTTTCTGAAAAATTCCACGACTTGCAGGATCTGCCGGGTTTTCTGCTGACTTGACATATCCCCATTTGTTTGGTGGCAAAGTTTCAATGATTTCGCTAGTTCTATTAGCCACAAAAGTTTTCCAACGACGAGGTTGATCTGCTATCCAAGCCAAAACTATTTTAGAATCCGTCCAAGCATATTCTTTGATTTCGGCGTTTGCGAATTCTTCTTTGGTTTTACGTAACAGTTTAGTAAGAAGATGTGCTGCACATAATTCCAACCGAGGAATAGTAATATGACGTAATGGCGCTACCTTGGTTTTCGACGCGATTAAATTGGTGTGAATACTTCCATCTTTACCTTGAATACGTGAATATATAACAGCTGCAAATGCTGACTCGCTTGCATCGCAGAATCCGTGGAGTTGTATTATCTCGCCCTTCCACCCAATGTATCGTCTGATTGGAATTTCCTTGATTTGATCAAATTCGCTGCGTAATTGTTTCCATTTTGACAAAATATCAGGTGGTAAATCATCATCCCAGTCCAATTTGCGTAACCAAAGCTTCTGAAATAATATTTTGATCATAATTATGGACGGTGCAAGCCAACCCAGCGGATCGAATATTTTTGACGATTCTGAAAGTAGTGATCTTTTTGTATACTTAATGTTATCATTCAGCGTTACATTAAATTGAAAAATATCTAATTTTGGAACCCAGGTCAAACCAAGGACTTTTATTACTTGGTGGTTCTGGTCGAGGTTGATTGGATTTCCAGACTCATTTTGATTGTCACCGCATAATGCAGGTACATTTGAGGCCCATTTGCGTAATGGAAATCCACCAGAAATTAATATTTTGCTTAATGTTTCCTTCAGCACAACAGCTTCACTTATGTCGTTTGAGCCGGTTAACAAATCGTCAACATAAAAATCTTTTCGAATGATTTCAGCTACTACTGGATGAAGAAGTGCGTTGTCTGTTGCCAGTTTAAACAGCGTTCGGATTGCAAGGAACGGTGCGGCTGATGTTCCGTAAGTCACCGTTTTCAAGCGAAAATGTGATATCGGATGCTCAGGTGATTCTCGCCAAACTATCCGCTGAAACTCTGTATCTTCATTTCGAACCATGACTTGGCGGTACATCTTTTCTACGTCTGCACATAATGCAATTGGATGAGTACGGAAGCGCAAAAGAATTGACCAGAGAGACCGCTGAATGGTCGGGCCGACCAATAATGTGTCATTTAAAGAAGTGCCCGTTGACGTCTTAACTGAACCATCGAATACCACTCGTAATTTTGTAGTATTGCTTGACGATTTTACGACCGCATGATGCGGCAGGTAACAATGGTTCGTGTCTTTGAGTAAATGTTCTTCATCAATTTTTTCCATGTGATTTAATTTAAGGTACTCATTCATGAATTCTACGTAGAGTGTTTTGTATGCGGAGTCCCTTTGCATTCGTCTTTCTACGGATTTCAATCGTAGAATTGCCAGAAATGTTGATTGTCCAAGCGTAGGGGATGCTGGTTTGAACGGTAGTGACACGTGATATCTGCCATCCTCTCCTCTAGTAACTGTTTGTTTATAGTATTCCTCAGCTTCTCCTTCTTCATTGGTTACTAACTTTGAGTCATCTTTTAGGTCCTCCATTTCGAAAAACTTCTTCAAAGTCAAATTTATATCCTCCTCATCTAAATTTATATTAAAGTTACACAAATTATTTGATTTATTAATATTAGAACAGTTTCCCGATAAAATCCATCCAAATGCAGTATTCTGCGCAATAGGACCTCCGTTCTTTCCCTTTAATTGGCCACTTTCTAGTACTTCAAAAAATTTATCTGATCCAACTACAATGTCGATTTCGTTTTGGTTTTGACATTCTGGATCAGCTAATTGAATATTTTTCAAATACTCGTAATTATTCGCGTTGAATCTAGTCGGTGGTAACGTAGTTAACTTTTTCATTATGAAGGCATTAATTTGAAACCTTTTATGTGAATGATATCGCGATTTTAAGACCAATGATGCTATTCCCCTAGTATACTGGTTATTAGTAGCTATTCCAGATACTTTGTATTTTGCATTAGTTCGTCGTAGTCTTAATTTCTGAACACAGGCTTCCGAGATGAATGAAGCCTGTGACCCCGAATCTAATAGAATTCTGCAACACAGAAACCTTCCTGTAATATCTTGCACATCAACTAACGCAGTTGGCAGAATGACAGTAAAACATTTCGAATTGGACGCCACATGTAATTGAACTGTTGTTTGGTCTTCTGGATTAATAGTGGTTTCGGTATCATTAGTTGAATGAAGATTACTTATGTTTACTGATTTAGTATGGTTTGTGCTTGTCGTATTGCGTAGTTGCGAAGGTTGTGTATCCATGCCTTCACTTGAATTGATGTGGAGCAATGTGTGATGTCGTTTTCCACATTGTCGACATCCAAATCTTGATAAACATGATGTAACCCGATGGTTACACGACAAACAGTTGTAACAAATATTGTTGGTTTGGACAAAATGTCTTTTTTTTGTAGATTCAAGACCCTTAAATTGATCGCACGCAGACATGAAATGATCCTTAGAACAGTAGGCACACGAAACCGTGTCGGATGAAACCAAATTTGATTGAGTTACCCGTTGATTAAATACGTTACGTTTGTGACCTTGACAACTCTGTAGGGGTTCCGCTAACATATACATATACATATTAAAGTGTTAAACATAAACAATAATACTTAATTCTATCCTCCACTAGATGGCAAAGTGTACAGCAAATTACCAATTTTTAATTTTATAACAGTGGAGGCTTATTATAATCTTAGACACTATTAATCGACATTATTGGTTTGTGTCCATGGTTCATGGCATGCAATGTAGGCTAATTATCATAAAAAATGGTAATTTTAAGAATTAATATTAAATTCATCTTTCTAAGCTATGTACAGTGGACTGTATAATTAATTTTGTTTCTTAAACTGAGTATAGGTAAGTATTACCATGACACAGCGGCCAATAAATTTGAATAGCTATCCGAACAAATAGACTAAAATTATTTTATCGTTAATAATCAAAGAGATTGGTGATTAACAGAAAGTAGATAACTTTTTATTTTTAATTGTTAATACATTATTTCAATTAAATGAAATTGGTTTAGGTGAAATAAATTATTATAACTTTAGATTCTTCCTTTTATAATTGAACTATATTTATTTATTACTATTAGTCCTTAAAAAAAATGTTAAAATAATGAAATTTGTCTAATAATAAACAATTAACATTGTATTTACCAATAATTGTAAAAAAAAAAAATTTTTTTCTCATAAAGGGTGAGGTGTGATATATGAAGCAAATATATTACACTAGTATATCCCATTTTAATTGTGTGTAATAAAATATATTACACTAGTATATGGTAAAAATATCAAGGTTCTCGATGAATTATTCAAGCAGGCAACGTACATTCCCAAAAGTCTGGAAACCTGTTCACACCTATTCGTACGTGAAGATAGAGTCAAATGTCTTTTGAGTACACCCTATTCTGGACCGTATCCAGTGACCCGCAAATTGCGCAAATTTTTTGTTGTGGATGTAGAAGAAAAATCAACAACAATTGGTATCGACATGCTTAAACCCAATCGAAAAACGTAGTGTTCGAAAAACGGTTATATATAATTTAAAACACTACGGTTTTCGATCCAGGAGGGGAGTGATGTACACTTACACGAGAAAAATAAATGAGAAACGAAAAGATTCAGTCGGGTTTTGGTAAATTTACGAGACACAAGTCTGATAATGAAATAAAAGTGAAAGTGTCGCGAACGTCCACCATCAAAGTTGTGAACTAATAATATCAAGAATAATAGTTTTAATAAATAATTTGTGACAATAAATATAGTGAGTGTTAATCATTTATGTAATAAAACACGATAACACCACTATACTCCCATTTTCATTCACGCACACAGTACCCATTCACACAATTACAGTATACCACCTGCATTATTGCAATGGAGCTTGCCTGTACACTGACATGAACGGTGGGTCGTCGCTGAATTCTGCACTGTAATCGATGACGAAAATTCGATTTGCATCCCAACCTCTGGTGGGATTCGAACAGAGTATCTCCCGGTCTAAGTGCCGAAGCTTTAACCACTGCACCACTTGTCAGGCAACATTAAAAGAAATTAGATATTCATTAAAAACATCAGAAATATTTAATCGCAATAGTTGCTTCCCACTGCATTCTCTCGTTTCAAAAAGATTTATTTCACATTTTTATTTCCCATTAAAAATTACGAAACTTTGGTTCCGACAATTATACTTAATAAAAAATTCTCTATCGCACTTAAAACAACTTTCACTTTGATCTTTTAAAAGAAAACCAATAATAATAAAGCAAAATATAAAAGTTTATTCGAATCTGTGTGTGTGTGTGTGTGTGTAACTTAAATCGTGTTTGAACATTAGAAAGTTATTGAAAAAGTTTATGCTTTTTCTAATTTTATGGAAAAAAAATATTTTGTACTTTTGGGAAACTTCCATTTTCATCATTTGAGAACAGTGTAGACTAGTAGATAAATTTCACTTTTACGAGTAAGTTTATTAGCAAAAAAAAACTATTTTACGGTTGTTATCCGTCCTCGCCTTAGTTTATCTCATCCCTGTAGGTTCATTAAACTGTTTGTTTGTGTTGTTCGTGTTTTATCTAAACAAAGAGACAGATTTGTTGCTAAAACTGATGAAACGTACATTGACGCACACAACACAACAAGAACAACACCAAACAAAACAATGAATTTTAAAAGGTGACACCAATTTTCATGTCGACATAGCAAAAGCAAAGCAATCTCCACACAATGCTTGTTTCATTCAACTAAACAAATAAAATGATAACAACGCAACATAGATACAGTAACATAAAAAAGTGTATATATACATATAAAAATAAAAATATAAAAAGTTTTCGTCTAGCTGCTATGCTGAGCTTTTTTTAGTGTTTGGCTAAATATGGAGTGTTGAAATAAATTTGAGATATAAACTATTCCGATAATAAAATAAAAATCCATTACGTTATGTGTTATATGCTGCTGGTGCTGCACCGTACAGTAATGGTGAGTGAGTCAAAATATTTGTATGCAATGCTAACACACAAGATGTATGCACTCGTATAATATGTGTACGTAGAAAAAATGCAATGATTTTGTTAGAAAATAAATTTTTTATGAAAACACTCTCGTATTAGAGATGGACACATTCATCTTGTTCCGTATACTTTTATTTCCCATTTTGGTTGTTTGAAAAGCTGAACAAAAAAAAACACACAAAAACGATATTTTGGTCTATTTGGACGAGAAATAAAATTTGTTAGCATTTATTCCCATATAATAAATTGATTACAACACAATTTCCTAGTTTTTTGCCATGGTTGGTATTGTTCTAATAATTTTTAGACCGCAGTATGAACTGCTAGGTTTTCAGTTCATAAAATTTATATTTGTGGAGATACCAACACAGTTTTGTATGATAATTTTTTTTTTATATTGCATACATTTTCAGTCGGTTTTGATGTGTTAAGCTTTGTGGTTATATTTGTACGTAATCGATGAGTTTTTGTAGTCTTGCTGTGGAGAGGACACAGTATTGTGATGATAATTGATATGGCATAAACGATTTGAATTCCGCGGAAAATTTTGGGCGCATTTGATTTATACAGGCAATACATATTCGTATAAAAGGATCCAACCAAATCTATTTTTTGAACGATTGGGTGTGACCACCGGCTACTTCACGCACTGATTTAAGTGTGGGACTGCGACTTGTTCATTCTTTACTTTTTTACGTGAAAAAATAAAGTCAAACCATGAAAATTTTCGAGCTCTGAATTGCTGATTTGGCACTAGCTTCAAAAATTTGGTCCCATATGGCCCGTTTCAAAATTTACAAATTTAATGTTTACATTTTTTACCATGATAAATTAATTTATTTTCATATACCTAACACATATCGATCTCCTTTCACACTTCTATCTGATTTGTTATAATAAATTCATACACATTCTTATATACGTTCATTCCCATTCGTAATAATTCAGTCAAACTACTTGCACTCAATAGAACATCGTACATTTGTCTGCTCTGGATAAATGCAGAACAGTTCAGAATCAAATGTTCGATGTCCTCCACAACTATACAGCTTTCACATAATTCACACACAACCAAATTGCGTTTCTTCAAACATTCTTTCCAATTTCCATGATTCAATCTCACTCGTTCCATAGTTCGTAACGTTCTAGTACCTCCTTTGAGCACCTTAAAGAACGGTTGCCCCAAAGGAGACCTAACCAACTCAAAGTACTTTTTACCGTTCACATAACATTTTTCAACAAACTGGCATCCATGAATTCATATTCATTTACATCCTCAATCAAACAACCCCGTTTCGCAAGCATATCTCTTTCATTACCATGAGTTCCCCACCCTTACTAATTAATTCCACTCCGGAAGTCAGAGAATAACACAATCCTCCTTCTCACTTGTGTCATTGCCAACTTGATCCCTTCCATAATCCCTATCAATTCTTCATTCATTATACAAATACTGTCATGCACTCTAACCATTTTCTCTTTCTTCATTGAAGGAATACAAATTCCCACACCTACTCGATCATCATTTACACTTGCATCTGTATACACTTCCACATGTGCAACATAATTCATTCGCATTTTTCAAAATTCACTCTTAACCGATAACTCATTCATCATTGCTTTTGTTGTATCACCAATCTTCAACCGCACTATTAGATTGCACGGAGGGACTTTCGGATTTGCCGGACGAATCTTGGAGAATATGTTAATATTTTCCAAGATTACCAGTGATCTTGTTGTCGTTTTGTAAACCGTCCCTCTTTGCAATATTTCTTTCATTTCATTATGAAACTTTATACTTAAGCTTTTTTTGTTAGTTCTTTTCTATAAAAAGTAAGTAATAGTAGTTTTCTATAAATTAGTTCTTTTCTATAAATAGAATTTGCAACAATATCGGTCCTAATTAATTTTCAAAAATTTAAGCGTGAATGATGTTTTTTGAGAAAAATTGTTTTTAACAAAAATTAGGCCATGTACATCCCCGACAAATCGATTAATTGGGACTTAACTTTGTACTTAAACATTTTACACAAATTGAGGGAGTACGGGATTGACAGTCTCCACGAAGTATTCATAAATGGATACGGGCGTACTCTAAGCAATGTTCTGTAGAACGAACGGTTGTGGTACCCAAACCCTTCGTAGTACTGAAGCAGAATAGCTAATTAGTCCATCAAAACCATGCAATGGTACTAACAATCAACATTGGTAAATCCGCTCACGGTGGAGACTGGCCCTATGGATTCTGGGAAGGGCCATCTATTGCATTATCAGGGAACATCAAATCCGTTCCAGAAAAGATCAAATTTACAAACCTATATTATCACCTATAAAGAGAAATAAAAGCAACTCTTATAACTAGATGTACGAGTACTGGACAAATATTACTCGAAGTAAGTGATGCCACCGGAAATTTTACTTTGCAAATAGCCGAATCTAGTAAAACAACTATTGACCTAGAAAAGGAGAATATGGATCACTTGGCGAGACTATAGAGCATATGGAGCAATTATTTGTCAAGCTAAATGAAGAAATTCAGTATCTAAAGCGAGAAAATGAAAACCTAAAAATGAATCGGGATTAAAAAGAAGATTGCGATATAGTAAGCATTGAACCAGACAAACTCATCTATTCCACAGATGAAGATGAATTACAAAGAGAGACGGACTGGATCCTAAAAAAACAGTCCAGGAAGAGTAAGCAAAGAAAAGCTGAATCGTTACCCGAGGTTGAGCAATTAAATGTTAGGGAACAATCTAGTCCAGATTCAAAAGAGAGCACCCAAAACCAATCAACCAAAAGGTAGTACATCTACCAAGAACATTACACCAAATTTGGTGAAACCGTAAGAAAAATCATCCCCACCAATAAATATTGTGAGTGTAACCAGTTACCCGGAAATTCAGTCACTCATGAAATCGGTTACTGACAAAGACTATAAGGTAACAGCGCTATTCAAAAACGTTTGGAAAATGAATACTCTAGACTCAGATACTTATAGAACCTTATCTATGAAATTGAATGCTGGCAATTAACAGTAATTCACTTACGGGAACAAACAGACCCGACCCATAAAAGTCATGTTAAGTGGTTTGCATTACACTTGCTCAAGCAAAGAAATAATGGAAGACTTACAAAATAAAAGTCTTAAAATACTAGCTAAACAACAAAAATCCAGGAAGGAAACCAAATTATCAATAAAAGGAGGCTCCCTCTTTTATGCTGGTATTTGACAACTAAGGGAATGTTCAAAACATTTAAGGAATAAAAGGAATCCTTCACATGAAGGTGAAAATCTAACCAATGAGGAGAACCACAACACGCATACCCCAATGCAACAAATGTCAGATTTAATCACACCCAAATATATTGCGGCCGGAATCCAAGATGTGTAAAATGCTCAAGTAATTATTAATTATATTACCCAGGCATGTACAATAGAGAGATGTGCCAGCCAAGTGTACAAATTGTAAGGGCCAACATCCAGCAGATAAAATAAGAAATCAATCGCAAAATCGCGAAAATCGAAGGCTTCAAATATCAAATCAGATGGATCAAAACCCATAACCAAGCAACACAGGCAATTAAGTTCATTTGCCCAGGTAGTGAAAGGTTTGGGTTCAACCAAACATATTGGCTCCGAAAATAACCAAATTATGGAGAACATTATGAACAGCATTGCAGCTATTACAAAGCGGCTAGATGACCAAATTAACCTGAACAACATGATACTTGATCAACTGAATACCCCAACATACTGACCCAGAGACGATACGAAGATACCTGACCTAATAGACTTTTATGTAGCAAGAGGTATATCCGAGAACTACATTCAGATTGAAGACAGTAATTCTTTAGTATCATATCATTCCCCGGTTATAATGACAGTCAGTGAAATGGTAATTAAAAGGAAGATTGCACCCAGATTAACAAATTCAAAAACAAACTGGGATCTCTTTCTCGAAGTATTGGGGGAAAAAATAAATTTTCAGGTACCGTTAGGAAATTCTCATCAGTTGAAAGATGAATTAGAACAACTCAGTGAAACAATTCACTATGTTGCTTTGGCAAGTACCCCCATTATACAAAATAAGAAGATGCTTAACATATCGTACCCAATGGAAGTTACAGAGTTAGTAAGAGAAAAACGACGGGCAAATAACTAGAACACCAGAGAACAAAACAATTCTTAATAATTTAGGTAACAGTCTCAAATTTCTTCCTAAAGAAGTTGAAAATGCACCAATCGACAGATATTTAGTTAGCCTTACCGATGAAAAAAATTCTGATTTTTCACTGTAGAAGGCCTTTGGACTAAAACATCCAAAATGCAAGTGGCTCCAGTTAAAAAAGAGAATGGAACCTGGCAAAGATGCTAAAGAGAAGGCTGGTCTGTTTGCGGAATATCTCGAGGGTACCTTCCAACCACTTCCAAGATAAATAGCCAAGTGATAATATAATGTCAATCCACATGCTAGATGATTTTGATATACGCCCAGTAACTCCGAAAGAACTAAAAGAAGAAGCAAAAAGCAACATGAATGTTAAAACAGCCTCAGCGTATGATTTGATTACTTGCTAAATAATCAAGGCTCTACCAGGTAAAGGATTTCGTAAGCTATTACTCATGCAAGCTTTCGGTTTCAATGCAAGCTTTCGGTTAAAATATGTCCGTGGCAGTGGAAAGTAGCACAAATAATCATGATACCAAAACCTGATAAACCACCTAACGACAAAAAATCACACAGGCCAATTGCATTGCTGCCAATTATGTCAAAAATCTTTGAAAAATTATTACTAAAAAGACTTAAACCAATAATTGAGGACCGACATCTAATTCCTCCACATCAATTTGGCTTCAGAGAAAAGCACTCCACAATTGAATAGGTGCATGGAATCACCAACATTACTAAAAGAACGTTAGAACATAAAAAAGTGTGCACCAGCATATTTCTGGTGAAAAAAGTGTGTTCCAGCCGGAGACTGGGATTCAACCTGCATAGAGATCTGCCGAGGAATTCTATGCCATACTAAGATCTTATTTATCCATTAGACATTTTCGTATGAAATATGAGGATGGATACTATGAACTAAAGAAAATCTCTGCCGGTGTCCCGGAGTATTCCAACAACAGATGAAGAAACCATAGCCACCTTTGCAGATGATACAACAATCATGGTTATTGGAAGTAATGTCGCTGATGTAACGAGCAAACTCCAGAAGATTACCAATGCGGTTTGTAACTGGACTAAGCGCTGGAGAATCAAGCTTAATGAGACGAAATCCACGCATATAAACTTTATATATCAAAAGGCTTCCCAGAAAAAGGAAGAACTTAATATTAAGTTCAGAAAAATGTATTGGCTCTTAGGTAAGGGCTCAGAGCTTACAATATACAATAAGCTGCTGCTGTATCGGTAAATACTGAAGCCAACGAGGACCTACGGTATTCAACTCTGGGGATGTACTAAGCAAACAAACGCCAAAATGATACAGACGTTTCAAAAGAAGGTTCTCCGTAGCATCGTAAATGGTCCTTGGTACACAAGAAAGGAAGACCTTCATAGTGGCCTCACTTGACCTAGTGAACGTATCAAATTAAAATTAGCATTTTAACCCTTACTAAACGGCAAAATAAAAAAACATTACAGGCGGCAGAGCCCCCCGGGTGATGTGTATGGCCGTAAAGAGAGTGGTAGAAAATTATAAACGAAAAAGTATTATAACGGCAAATTGTGTTGCCAAACATGTTGGCAGTGAGGACGAATTTTTGCATTAGCATATAAATTTTATCGAACAAATAGTGGGTGTTTTATTAAAAAAAATGCAAAGAGAAGTCATTCGGCGATGGAAGCAAGTAGTGTGAATGAGCCATTCGGTAGTAATGTTGTAAGTATTCGTGAAACAATATCTGGCCAGGATTTGCATTTCAACAGGCAAGGATTATTGGATTTGACAAGGTTTGTGTCTTTAGAATGTTTTTTGCAATATACTTTTGTTGATTACTAGATTGACTGATGACGATTTGGAAATGTTGTACGTTGATGGTGATGGTGGTATCATTGAAAGTGATACCGACGATGATGATTGGGTGATGAATGGTCATGCATCCAATGAAGAATTGGAAGATTATGCAGTAGAATACAATGCCACTATTAAGGGCGACGCGAATATTGAAGAGGATGCAGATATGGATTCTGATGCTGTTGAGGATGTAACACTGACTGCAAATTATATGGCCCCACGTTTGAACGAATTACAAAAGAACCAGTTTTAACCTATCAAACCAGTTCTCGCAATGTTCTACGTGAATTAGGTATGTACATATTATTCATCTCAACATTATACTTCATTTCTTTATATGTAGAGATTGATATTCTTGTCTTTGCGCAAGTAGCCCGTGTCAATACATTCAATTCCATTTTCACAAAGCCAATAAAGACCTTAATCATTCGTCATACCAATCGCAAAGGCCAGGCACTTGCTGCCTTGTGTAATAAAAAAAAAACACATCGCGATGAATGGCAATGGCAAAATATTGATGAGATCCAATTCGACTCATAATTGGGATCAATATATAACGGGTAGTTTAGACGCTTATATTGATCAGTTTTATAAAATAATGAACTTGGCAATTGAACAATTTATTCCCCGTTCACCTGTAGTTTCGTCGATGCGCGAGCCATGGTTTAATAGTCGCCTCTCAGGATTAAAAAATCGGAAATCTAAAGCTCATAAAAAATATAAATTAAACCCACCCGCCGTAAATTATGAAATATTTAGCGCTCTCAGATCTCAATTTTAAATTTTAAATCGTTTCTTGTATAATTTATATATTGTCGAGATCGAATCGAATATTAGAAACAACCCTAAATGTTTCTGGAGTTATGTTGATTCGAAACGGAATTGTAGAGGTATACCCTCGCAAATGTCTTTCAATTCTTTGACGGCTAGTGATCCACAAATTATCACTGACATATTTGCAGCATTTTTTGAAAATGTGTATGTCCCGTCTTCGAGAGGGAATGACGATCTTGTTTTTAATAATCATCCAAACATTCAATTTCAATTTACTACCGATGACGTTCTGCACGCTCTTTTGAATGTTAATGTGAATATGAGTTGTGGCCCGGACAAAATTCACCCGCTTGTGTTGAAAAAGTGTGCTTCGGTCTTAGTTCAGCCGCTGACGAACATCTTCAATTTGAGTTTGAAAAGTGGGGTTTTCCCTTCAATTTGGAAATCCAGTTTCATTAAACCAATTTTCAAGAGTGGACGGAGAACGGATATCGAAAATTACCGCGGTATTTCTATCTTATCGGCTATTCCTAAATTATTTAAATCGATGGTCAAGGACCGCATCTTTTTCTTAATTAAAAATTCCATCTCAGTAAACCAGCATGGGTTTTACCCCGGACGGTCAACTGTGACAAATCTTGCTTTGTTTACATATTTTTTGACGCTAGCATTAGAAGGTGGTGATGGTGTTGAGGTAGTGTTTACTGATTTTAGCAAAGCTTTTGATAAAATTGATCATGTTTTATTGGTAAAGAAACTGGGACAGCTCAACAAGTGTGATGCCCTTCCTTTAAAGTGGATTTTTTCATATTTGACGAACAGAACTCAAAAAGTTTTTTTAAATAATATTTTATCTAGAGACATCAATGTTTTGTCTGGCGTCCCACAAGGTAGCCACATTGGACCTCTATTATTATTGCATTCATAGATGATGTGAAGCGGTGCTTCAAACATTGTAAGTTTCTGATTTACGCTGATGATGTAAAAATCTTTTGTAAGATTAGAAATGATCGCGATCTGCTAAATCTACAACAGGAATTAAACGTTTTCTGCGACTGGTGTAGCTTGAATAAGCTTTGCCTGAACGTTTCGAAATGTAAAGTTATGAACTTTTCTAGAAGACGTTATGGACGTAATGGACATGATAATAGTTTATTCTTAAATGGCGTTATGATAGAGCGAGTTCATTCCTTTCTAGATTTAGGGGTTTTGTTTTCACGAGATTTATCGTTTAAGGACCATATTGACAGATGTATTAATAAGGCTAATTCAATGTTAGGGTTTTTAATCCGTTTCTCCAAAGACTTTCATGATCCATATACTCTAAAAGTCTTCTTTGCTTCATTTGTTCGATCGCACTTGGAGTATGCGTCAATTATCTGGAATCCGTACTATATCAATTTCTCTAACCGTATAGAATCAATCCAGAAGCGATTTATGCTGTTTGACTTAAGGCGACTTCCTCGAGAGGTAAACGCTCCTAAGTATGTGCTTCCGCCGTATCTAGGCCGTTGTTTGATATTGAATATTGAACCATTGTTCGTTCGAAGACAAATTTCTTCCGCAATGTTTGTGCGCGACGTTATAATGGGCCGAATTGATTGTTCACAACTACTATCCTTGTTTTCAATACGTGCCCCAATGAGATCACTCAGACACCGAGGCTTAGTGATTAATCTGCACTTCCATGGGTCTAATTTTGGTATGTCGGACCCGGTTTGTAATTCTAGCCGTGTATTTAATAATGTATCTACCGTGTTCGATTTTAATTTGTCCTGAGATGAATTTAAAAGAATTCTAAAAACTTTTTTTATTCAATTTTGATTTATATAAATAAACCTAATTTTAAAAATACCAGATGTAAATTAATACTGTTGGTAAAATAAATAAATAAATAAATGATGATGCGAATACACGAGAAGCAAGAAAGGCGGCACCTATATCAGAATTGATAAGGCGGCACCTATATCAGAATTGTGGTTGATGATGAACGACAATCTAAAAAAAAATGATAAGCCACATGCCTGGATTACAATCGATGAACAACTATTTCCGTTTCGTGGCCGCGTATCGTTCAAGCAATATAAACCGGCTAAATATGGTTTTAAGGTTTTTTGGGCCGCCGACGCGAAAACACATTATCCGTTAGGTGGCATCATATATCTGGGACGGCAACCCGGAGCCGATTAGGCAAGTAATATGGGTGAGAATGTTGTTCTGCAGTTAGTGAAACCATAGGAAAACAGTAGCCGAAACATCATCACCGACAACTTTTTCACTACATTGCCTCTGGCTGAAATGCTTGCAACTCGTAAATTGACCCTCATTGGAAAATTGCGCAAGGACAAACGCTATATCGCCCATAGGAACTAATGTGGAAGAAAGGGGATAATGTAGGTACATCTGGCTTCGCGTACCGCGAGAATTTTACAATGGTCGCATATACCGCAAAGCACAAAAAAATGTGAACCTTTTATCTTCGATGCACTTTGATTCCGAGATCGACGCTATAAGCGGCAAGCCGCAGATAATATTGGATTATAACAAGACGAAAGGCGGTGTGGACACCATGGATCAGATGGCGAGCATTTATATCACACGTTTCAATGGTATCAATCTATCCATTTGGTTTCATTTGTCAGGTAACAGCATATTCCTGCAAGAGACTTTGGCAGCCTATCTCATTTTTATTGAAACCCATCGTGATACGACATCTCGCACAACGCGTCGAGTATTTATCACCAAATTAGCTTCCGAATTGGTGGAACCACACATCTCGTGTCGAGCGTTAAATCCGATGGTTACACGCATACCTGGCGTACGTTCTGCCATTGAAGATATGTTAGATTGTAAATTAACTGATTCTTTGCCCAGGTTCGATCCAGTAGTAGCTGACAGGGATTCATCTGGCCGTATAAAAACACGTAAATAAAACACTTTTATTCACTCAATTCTACATTTGGATAAAACTTGAATGGGAATAGCATCCCGGGGACTCTGCCGTCTTTAAGGAGGTAGGTGAAAAATCAAGTTTGCAGTTTTACAGGTAAATTTTACAAAATTCAAAAATATCTTAAAATTATTTAAAAAGAATTTGTAGAGATGTCAGGGAGGGGCGTATTTGGGACTAACCATTGGGTTTCACCTCAACAAATCAGAATTGTTTAAGAAATGTAAAATTTGTAAAAATTTAGAAGATAAATTGCTAGATGAGCAGCACAGTCTCAGTAGTAATTAATAAATGAAGGAAAAACAATTTGGGAGATTCCTGTTTGTTTTAGCCGAAATTGGTATACAGAAGCTTTTTCGGTTTTTGAAAAATATTTTGAAAATACGTACGGAAATTCGGCCCCTATATACATCCCGGAAGGATTGGTTGTTCGTAATGAATCTTCATACTTAAGCTTTCTCCATAAATTTGGAAATCCCAGTGAGATTTGGCCAAAATCGATCAACTTCGCACCTTCACTACGTTCTTTTTCGTTTTGTGGAAATATTTTGAAAAGCTTACAAATTATGAGAAAATCTATCATGCACTAAAAATACTGAATCAAATTTGAAACAATATTGGTGCAGATCAATTTTCCAAGCGACAAAAAAACTGTTTTTACGTAAAGCGTTTTTCGATTTGGGTGGGTCGATGTTGAAATGGAATAAAACAAGCTGTGTATGAGGAACATCGTTCAAATGTCCGCCGCGGCTTCTCACGGTGGCACGGATCCGACTAAATTTGAGCGTTGATCTAGCTCTTTTTGTAGTTGAGTAGTGGCTGTCCCTATAGATAAATGGTTTCAAATTATCACCACAAATTTCTTATGCCGTGCAGTACAATTTGTGGATGTAAACATGTTTTAAAAAAGGATTTTTTAAGCTAGTTGATTTTGTTTTTTCATCAGATTTTACGATGGAATCAGTACGGTACTGCGCAGAGATGGTTGCTGTAGTTTTCAATAAATAAAAGGGTCATTCCATTATATTTCAGGGAACCGCCCAAAATGACCTTCTTAAATTTAAATTGTTGTCCGTTTTTATTGTTGCTCTGATAAAAAAAGAAGACACGTGTATTTTTATTTTTTATTTTGACATTCGAAATTCCCGTTATTCGATATGTCAGTTTTGACATCTTTCGCACTTTTAATATTGTGTCTATACATAAAATGTTGTATTTTCCGTTCTGTAAAAGATATTAGTTTCGTTTTTACTACGTTAGAAAGGTGAATATTTATGGTTAACAAATAAATAAATAAAAATTTTAAAATACCGTTATTTTCGAAGTTACGGCAAGAAACGTGTGCGAACAGCGTTTTGCCGCTAGAGGGGGCAGCTACCAAAATCTTAATACTATTTATACAGGGTTTGAAAGGTAGAGATTCAACTATAAATTCAAGCTATAAATCATATTTGCACTGCATCTAGCTTGGCTGCTACATGACTTTAAAGATGAAAAATTTCAAAATTTTCATTTTTTTTCGTTGTGAATGTGAATCAAATTTAGGGAAAAGGGCGACAAATATGCTATTCCTAAGAATAACTTGGTCACAATTAAGTAGAGCTTCAAATGAGTCTAAAAGAAAAACTTTATGTTACATAATTTGAGCACCAGAGGATTTTAAAAATTAAATCGTTATTTTTTGTTCAGTTTTATTATTACAAGTTTGTTTAAAGTTAGAAGGAAAGAGAATTTCTCGGCCCTGCACTAATTTTATGATTTTAAAACACAATAATACAATAGTTGAAATGAGTCAACAAGCACAAATACATTTAAATATTACAGAAAGAATTTTTCCTCATAAACAACTTCTATTTACAACTATTGAATTGGAAAACATTTTAGTATTAATAAAGTTTAAATCGGCATTTGGCTGCCGATTTGTCCGCCGGCTTTGCTATTGTCAACTATTAGTGGATCTGACGGTAATAAAAGATGTCACATTTAAAACTTTTACAGTTCTCAATATAAATAGATGAATAAATGTTTACTTTACTTAGTTAATACGACGTAGTAGTGCTCTTCTAAATTTTGAAGTGAGATATTTCTCGTAAAGTAAAAGATGGTAAATCCACAGTGTTGTCATCCATTTGAATTGCAAAATCATAAAAATTTAAAACAACAATCTAGAGCCGCTAGCGAAGGATTAGCTGAAAAAGCCAAAAAGTATTTAAACCGCGATTTATCCAGACAGAGAATTTGTGGAAAATGCAGCATACAATTATACAAATTAAACGATGTGCCAATTATACCAAACCCAGCTTCCGAATTTGCAATTCAACTTCTATCATCATCTGGGTCTTCTTCAAATCAATCGGAGCCGATATCACTGCCACCAACGGAAATGTTCCGCGAAGGTTATATGAAAGAGTTCTCTGAAATATGTATACGATTGGGTGAATCACCAGCAAATAAACACCGGCTCATTGAGCAAGGTTATAACAAAAAACAACTAGTAAAAGTAGTAAAACTCACTTGTGAAAATGTGCTGCGCATGCCGTTTCCAAAAATATCACCAATAGATGAGCCAGATGAAGAACATGAGCTCATGAACAATATTATGGAAGCATACAACCAGCAAGGGACATCTTACGCAAATCGAATGTTCCTCCTAACTTTGTTACTAGAGAATTGGTCAGTGGCTAAAATTATGTATACATTCGAAGTATTACGAAATATATGGCAGAAATGTCGAAAAATCTCATCAAAGGCCACGGACATGGTAGCTTCCCAGGACCTAGAAAAACTAGATCTGGAGTCTCTCCTGAAACAATTACATTAATAGAGGAATTCTACAGAAGTATGGACATCAGTCGTCAGCTTCCTGGAACCCACGACTTTGTTAGTGCTCCTCAACTTGATGGAGGTCGCATTAAAGAACAGAAAATGCTAGTTATATGCAAGTTATCCGAGGCATACCAACATTTTTTGGAACAAAATCCAAATAAAAATATTGGATTTTCTAAATTTGCCGATCTTCGCCCAAAAGAATGCATATTAGCTGGAAAACCAGGAAAATATAATGTTTGTGTGTGCCTAGTTCATCAGAATAACAATTTATTATGTCCGGTTATATGAAAATTTTTAAATTGCGATCCTGCCATTATGAATGAAACACAGTTATTAAAGAACATATCCTGTGAAAATTTGACGTGTGATTGTTGTGAAGGTAAGATTATTAGTTGTATTATGCAATTTTATCTTTGTTTACAGGTAAATGTGGAGAATGTAACAGTCTGGTATATAAATTAATATAACAGATGAAGTGACATACAATAATTTGATTTCCGCTCAAAATATATACAAACTGATAAAGATCTCGTCTTCAGTTGACGAAATTGCCGATATTTTATCAGAATCTTTATAATTCGGCCTAGCAGCACTTCGCAAATATGACTACATAACCAAAGAACAGTCAATATATTATTTACAAGCAGCAGAATATGTAGTGGTTTTAGATTTTTCGGAAAATTTTAAATTTGTCACTCAGAATAAAGTACAAGCAGCACATTATTTTACACCGCAAGCAACATTATTTCCGATCGTAGCCTACTATAAATCGGCAACAGGTTCAATAAGGATACGCATTGTAGCACTGTACACTTTTCAAATGAAATTTATAAAATTTGTACAAGCAAATGGGTCTGAATATCCAAATCCGACGAAATTATATTATTTTTCTGGTGGAGCTGTATCCCAATTCAAAAATAAGATAAAATTTTTAAACATCAACTATCACAAGGCGGGTTTTGGCGTTGACTGCGAATGGAATTTCTTTGCTCCTAGCCATGGAAAGGGACCATCAGATGGTATAGGAGGCATCATTAAGAGAACCGCTAGATTAGCATCATTGAGAACTGTTGACAATAGTCTTTTCAATAACCCAGAAGAATTTTTTAAATGGTGTAAATTTAGAAGTAACATCAAGTCCGTGCACTTTGACTATGTGTCTAAATTAGAATACACATCAACTTAAAAACTATTAAATACGAGATTTCGTAATATTAGCATAGTTAAAAATACTAGTCAAATTTTTCAGGTAATGCCAAATGCCGATTTAAACTTTATTAATACTAAAATGTTTTCCAATTCAATAGTTGTAAGTAGAAGTTGTTTATGAGGAAACATTATTTCTGTAATATTTAAATGTATTTGTGCTTGTTGACTCATTTCAACTATTGTATTATTGTGTTTTAAAATCATAAAATTAGTGCAGGACCGAGAAATTCTCTTTTCTTCTAACTTTAAACAAACTTGTAATAATAAAACTGAACAAAAAATAACGATTTAATTTTTAAAATCCTCTGGTGCTCAAATTATGTAACATAAAGTTTTTCTTTTAGACTCATTTGAAGCTCTACTTAATTGTGACCAAGTTATTCTTAGGAATAGCATATTTGTCGCCCTTTTCCTTAAATTTGATTCACATTCACAACGAAAAAAAATGAAAATTTTGAAAATTTTCAACTTTAAAGTCATGTAGCAGCCAAGCTAGACGCAGTGCAAATATGATTTATAGCTTGTATAAAAGGCTGAATCTCTACCTTTCAAACCCTGTATAAATAGTATTAAGATTTTGGTAGCTGCCCCCTCTAGCGGCAAAACGCCGTGCGCACACATATCTTGCCGTAACTTCGAAAATAACGGTATTTTGAAATTTTTATTTATTTATTTGTTAACCATAAATATTCACCTTTCTAACGTTGTAAAAACGAATCCAATATCTCTTACAGAACGGAAAATACAACATTTTATGTATAGACACAATATTAAAAGTGCGAAAGATGTCAAAACGGACAAATCGAATAACGGGAATTTCGAATGTCAAAATAAAAAACAAAAATCACTTTTGCGCATGCCAATATTACATAAGGAACACGAAAAAGAACAAAAAATTAAAATCTAAAAGACAAATTTTTGAAAATTGCAAAAAATTCTCTGAAATATAATGGAATGACCCAAAAATTAATTATTTATCTACCAAAATTCGATTTAATTTTTTCCACAAAATAACTTGTTGGAATTTTTCAATGTTTAACCGTTTTTGTTTAATTTTTAAACTTAAAGGCCAGAAATGGCCACAAGACGCATAATATGTAATTTTGTACACTCAAAAAAATAAGCGGTGTTAATCAGATTTTTATCCAAATACCTATTTTATTTTTATTCGATCGGATACTCTTAAACAAAATTCACACCGCATCAACGGATTAATATTTTGAGACATCAGAAAGGATGCCTGTTCCTAAAAACATATTGTCATGGCGTAAAAACTGGCAAAATTCGTTTTGAATTAAGAAAATACTCTTTTCGGTGTTGTTTTCTAATCATGTAAATTTGTTTGATTTCTAAAGGCAACTAGCCTTTTATGGCTATTTTAGAGAAATATAAATCGTTTTAATATTAGAAAGGTGAAAAGTTCGTTGATGGAGGCCCGACCGTAGGTTCCATTACAAATGAAGTTACAGAGCAGAAGTGGGTCTAGTAAGACATCGTATGGTAGCTGAGCAGAAAATAAGAGTGAATCGAATGGCTCGAAACAGCCAGCGCTACGCAATCAATTTACGACGAAGAATGAACACATTTGTAGCAGTAGAGAAAAACATCACGAGTGGTTGTGATAGAAGGAGAACAAGAATATCAAAAATATATACGACGATATTATTAACAACCGTAAGGATTAAAGTTTGAATCTTGCAGTAACAATCCATGGGGAGAGAAATACTTGATGAATACTTGAAAAATACATCGAGCATCGAGGAAGGGAATGCTGGAAAACTAAATGAATGAAATATTTTAAAATGCGAGCGTGTACTAATAAGTATCCGTATTTGAAAAGAGGTTACATTGCTGAGGGAAACTAAAATTACCATACTACCTCGTGTATCACCATCTTTTAAATGACGTCATGCGAAACTTCAGATTGATTCATAAGTTAGTGTTGATTTGACAGCAATTACTATTCTACATGGATACAATGGAAACATAAGATTATCCGTATTTCGACATTATTTTGGATAGCGAAGCGAAGAAATAAACGTGAAGCTTTATGTTGTTTATGACATATTGATTCAACAAATTTTAACGTGGCCATGCATCTGTTTTTGATAAAGAACGTCTTATGGAAATCGAGGAAAAGGTTCATGTCGTAATTCTAGTTGATCTCCGTACTAACGTGCATGAAGTAGGAATGGCAGGTGATGAATCGTATGGAATGCCAATAAACATTTTACACAAAAAATGGGAGTGAAAAATATGTGGGCTCGATGGGTTCTTTCCTTCCAAGCAGTGTTTGAACCACTTTAACGGAACTTCGTAGAAATTTTTTCGTCTAGTTGCCTGTTTGAGTTTTTGTCGAGAAACATCCGAATTTTTGTGTTTGTAAATGAATACAAGTCGTTTAGTTCGTCGTTTGATTTGACGCAGCAAGCCAATCTGCGTCTGCAAAATAGTTTGGAATTATCTATAGGTAAGTGAAGTTGTTTTTGTTTATATTTGACACTTCATGTAACTCTAATTATATAAATTATTTCTTATACCAATATAGCTAATATCAACAACGGGGTTGGATGGATAACAATAAACTATTAAAGTAAGAGACAATGTAGAAGTGTGATGATTGCTTAGGAAATATTACTATTCCCAGTTTGTAAGTGGTAAAATTTAGTTAAAAATTATAAAACAATGAAATACTAACATCCTCTTAAATATTTTCAGAAATCAATGAACAAAATAGATATCAAACGAATTAGAAGTGATACTTTGTCGAAAGGCCATATTCCAGCAATGCCGAATGAAAAATTACATTCCGGATGTTTTTTTATTTAATATTCGAAAAAATCTGGAAAAATCAAAAATTGTATACGGTACTATGAGATTACAGCGAAAGTACATTTTGCGTGAAAATATTTTTATCCAAAATGAGGCTTTCAAAACTCTGAACAGTGATATTTAATTAAACCGAATAGTGATAAAAGTGTATGTGATCCGGTGAAAACTATTGTATCTAAAAGTATTTTATGGCGGCAAAATACAACAAGTTCAAACGGAGTTAATTTCTCAATATCCAATCGGTGGGATGCTAGCACCGAATCAGTGTTGTGTCAACCATTTATTTTTTTGTGTGTATTCATGTCAATTTCCACTTATATTCGTATTTATTTCTCATTTTCGAAACCTCACATCAAATTTTGTGCTGATTTTGTGTAATACCAATATAATTATATTGCTATGTGGATTTGACTAACTATGTACTATATATGTGCACTAACTTATTGCAATCAAAACAATCGTAAATTCATTAATATTCAAAATTAGGGTTTATATGGTAGAATGCAATTTTCGGAAAATCGATAGAAACTATTATAAGTATACGTCTATACTGTACTCGAATGCACTCCATTATACTTTCCACGAAAATACAAATTTTTTGTTAATACATTTACGTGCATACATGGCGAAATCCATCTGATATGCATATAATACGGGCTTAATTTAAACAACAACAAAAATTAATAGAAATTTTTAGTTCATTAAATTAAAATTGCATGTAGATAACGAGATGAAACCACATTTATACAGTTTTTTGATATCCCGATGAAAACCTACATGATTTTGCCACACTAATCGTGATTCACAAAAAATAATTAAGAGATGGTTGAACCAATTTTGAGTAGTTTGTGGTTTCCATTTGTGTTTACTGAAAATCACTGTTTACAGGACGACATCATTTAACGTAGGTTACTTTGATGTAATTGTCTTAACAAAGAGGAAGGTTGCTTCCTAACCATGAAAATTTCTAAATCAGATGGTCCAAAATAATATATTTTAGGGTACAAATCAATTTAGATTATTTAGAGATAATGCTGGCGGACTCGAACCAAAGAATATTTAAATTAGTTAAGAGAAATTTATGTATCAATTCCAATGCTTAGCTTATTACATAAAATAAACACAGTGACAAGTACCTAGAAATCCCATATAGTTTACCAGTGCTGTGCGTCCACGTATACTTTAAAAGTGTCTATGTCGACAATTGGATACCGTTGTAGCTAATTCGTAGACAATATCGACTATTGATTTTTTGTTGTTATTCAATGGGTGTTTTTGTAAGGAGGAAGCATCTTTCAGATTCTCAGTTCAAATTGAAGTTTTCCACTAAATTATATTTTTGCAAACCAAACATTTCAGATTAGTACGTTAAAAATAGTTCAACATATTCAAATTAATTTTTATTAGCATTAAAAAAATCAAAATCAGGTTTTGTCATTAACAAACGCTGATGACACCGAAATTCAAACTTGCAATGACAACTGCCACTTGCATAAAAACAAATTCAGACTGATAAAAAACCACCGAATCCAACTTCCGCCAGTACTTAAAATTAGAACTTTATTATTTTAGTTCATTAAATTAAATTTAGTCGAATATAAAAATTACAGTCTTTGAATCATCCTGTCGGCCTAAATTTGCCAAAAATATTGCCATTTTTTATTCTACCAATTTATTCCTCCAATTGTCGTACTTTCAGTAATCATTTACATTCGATATCGAGCACCTACACACAATTCTGTTTGCAATTTTCATAGCGCCATTACGTATACTAAAATTTGTTTCTGCCCATTTATTGAGGTCCTGCAAGAAATTGAAATGATTACAGTTGATGTAATTAGAATTTTATCGAGCGATAATCGGTTACTAAGAGCATCGCGGTTATTGTGACATTTTCTTCAGAATATTTGTAATTTTCACTGGCCAGAATCAATATTCCGGTAGCTCACGTAACTTTGATACCAACTCTATAATTTTAAATTTATTCAAAAACTAGATACTATTAAAGTTAGCCGATAGTTTCCAGCCGAAAGTTAAAAAAAATCGATAATGCAGATAGTGTCTTTGCTATCTCAGCCGAAAATATAATATGTTATGTCAAATATTAATATGCATCAGCCGATATTTTTCAGCCGAAAGTGTTTTTTATACAACAAATATTTGATTTCTACAACAAAAAAAATTTAAACCATTAAAAATAAAACACTAATCAATATTTTTAATAGCATTTATAGTTATTCGGAAAAATTCCTTTTACTATTGGGAAATTGCAAATAAACATAAAAATACTAAATTTGAAAATTTCTAAATAGTGACCGTTTAAAGTGTCATGGTTGGAAATAGATTCAAATGAAAGGTCTTAATGATGATCGCACCTGGAAAAAATTTCAGGTCAATTTTCATGTGGGGAGTTCGGGAAAACTCGATTGAATATATCGCACACACAAAATTTGAAAATTTCTAAATATTGACCGTTTAACGTGTCATGGTTGGAAATAGATTCAAATGAAAGGTCTTAATGATGCTCGCACCTGGAAAAAATTTCAGGTCAATTTTCATGTGGGGAGTTCGGGAAAACTCGATTGAATATATCGCACACACAAAATTTTAAAATTTCTAAATATTGACCGTTTAACGTGTCATGGTTGGAAATAGATTCAAATGAAAGGTCTTAATGATGCTCGCACCTGGAAAAAATTTCAGGTCAATTTTCATGACGGTGAATATTTAGAAATTTTCAAATTTTGTGTGTGCGATATATTCAATCGAGTTTTCTCGAACTCCCCTCATGAAAATTGACCTATATTTTTTGATTTTTTAAATGGTTTCAGTTGATTTTTTTTTGTTGTAGAAAACAGTTTTTGGGGTAAAAAACACTTTCGGCAGAAAAATATCGGCTGAGAAATATCGGCTGAAAATTGTCGGCTGAGGTCGGCTGAAAAATATCGGCTGATGCATATTAATATTTGACATAACATATTGAATTTTCGGCTGAGATAGCAAAGACACTATCTGCATTATCGATTTTCCTTACTTTCGGCTGGAAAGTATCGGCTAACTTTAACAGGGTAAAATCTAGTTACATTTTTAAAGAGACTAAATAAATTGTAGGTTTTTAGTGTCCTTTCATGGGTTTTATCAATAGTCATATACCGCTGTACGAGACTTACACCTTCGAAACGTATACGATATTTTGTCGGGCTTTTGTGCATCACGGGTGGCAAACAGATATGGTGGTGACCACACGACGAGTTGCACAACTGATTTTTTTCTCGGCTATAAATTCAGCTTCATATAAATATTGAATATAGGTGAGATTTTACCAGACTAAAAATTAGTATTATGTGTTAGCTCTGATTAATCGTTCCTTGTAGGAAGAGAGCGATTTTTAATAGTGTCGGAGCCTTCTATCAAACTTTCGCATTTTTAAAAAATGTGATTGTAGCACATTACATTGACGTTTAAATTACCTTTAGTTTTAAAATTTAACTATATGAAAAGTTCTACTTTTTGAAAACGAATTAGGGCCAAGAGTTGTAACTGATCTTACTAGATAAATCATAATTATGGTATATTTTGATACTTATTTCACGTCTATTGATCAATGAGAAAATTAAAGGAAGACCGTATTTTCTGCCAGGTAAAAAGCTCAAACGAGGCGAGTATGATTGAGAACAACTGATGATGGATTCTTCTAGCCAGGACTTTTCGTGATCCTACTTCTGTAGTTGCTGAGCATCGTATAAACAAAGAAGATAAAAATAAAGACCTAAATTGCCCAGTTTTAGTAAAGGATTATATGTGCCATATGGGATATGTAGACAGAGCTGATATGTTAAAAAATACATACGAAATTGATCGCAAAAGTACCAAATGGTGGTCTAGAATTTTTTGCATTTTGTTGATGCAAATTCCTACTTAATTTACAAAGCTGTTCTGTAAGAAGAAGCGATGGATTTAAAACTATCTGCCTGGCAATTGCTACTGGTCTAATTGAAGATATTCGGAAGAGACATGGAACTACGAGCGATCAACCAGCTAATTAATACAAAAAATTTGTTTCATTGGGAAAAAGATGGAATCAGCCAGCTCATATGCCCAAGTACAGTACATATAGAACTCGTCGGTCATGTACAGTTTATTGTGTTGGACTTTGCTTATCAGCTAAGAAAATATTTAATATTTATTTGTGTGTACTGCTTAGTGGTATCAAAGGGCTTCTCCTTTTTAGCACCCCATCTAAAGGTTTTGATAAAAATATGATTTGATTCGTTTCGTCATTGGCTGGTCAGGATTGGTCACTTATAGTTTTTATCATTTGATGCACGATTAAACGGTAAATAAATAATAAAAAATTCAAAAATAAAAATTCCCGGGTAGCACCGCATTGAAAGAAAATCATACCGTTTTTATCATATTTCGTTAGGTAATCGTTAGGTCAGGATTGGTTGGTCACCATTGGGTCATTTTGTATTGGCGAAAAACCAAATCAAAATTGTATTAATTCAATAAAATCAGGTTCGTCGCTTATTTGGGAATTTCATTTTAAAAAAATTAATAACAACCCAATTGGTATCTAAAGTGGAAGACATAAGATCAAATCAATTCAATTTTTGGTTCTTCATAACTCGTTGAGGATTGGTCACTAGTTGAAATCGTTTGGTCATCCCAACGAAAGGATTTATTGCCAAAAGCCGTTGAAAACTCATTTCCGCACAATTCAAAGGGTTAGGGTCTGGAAACTTGACCAATAGTAATAATTTGATAAACCCAACGATTTATATTGATTGGACGATTGCAATTGAGGATTGGCCACTAGCTGATTTCGTATAGTCATCCCTACATAATTATTTATTACGAAAATTCGTTAAAACTCACCATTTCCACACGATTCGAAGTGTTCCGGTCTGGAATAGCGACCGATGCTAGTAATTTTATAAATCCAACGATCGGAATCGACTGATAACTAGTGACCAATGACAGTCGACCAAACAATCCTATTTGTTAGCTCTATAAAGTTATTAATGTTGGTCATGTGTCCAGCCTCGTACACTTCGAATCGTATGGAAATGGTGCATTTTTAACGAATTTTTGCTATAAATTATTATGTAGGGATGACCAAACGAAATCAACTATAGTGACCAATCCGCAACGAGTTATGAAGAACCAAAAAATTGAATTGATTTTATCTTATGTCTTCCACTTTAGATACCAATTGGGTTGTTATTAATTTTCTAAAATGAAATTCCCAAATAAGCGACGAACCTGATTTTATTGAATTAATACAATTTTGATTTTGATTTTTACATAAAAACACGTTTGGTGACCAAACGCCAAACGATGACCAAAAGAATTCAATCATCATTTTAGTCAAAACCTTTAGATGGGGTGCCAAAAAGGCGGAACCGTATCAAAGGTACATATAATTTTTGAATTTTTTTTTTTTGATATTGTTTATTTGAAGGCTCCCTTTCCCAGAAAAATAAGAATAAAAATAATAAAATTCGAACCTTCGATTACTGTATATGGTTACGGATCTTCGAATGATACTCTTTTTCTGATCTGATATGGTAGTTTGCGGAACAGAGCACTGAAGGCCTGTTGGAAGTTGGTTACAGAGACACAAAACTTAAAGACTAGTGACGCTAAAGACAAAGACTTCTATAAGGAGAAGCAATGATTGTGTATAATCGAATTAAATCTGCAAAAATCTCGAGGTCCAAATTTTTCATGATTTATTTTCTACGTAAATGAAAGTAAAAAGAGAAAATATGGCGTATCAACAGTTTCAAAATTCGGCAATGAAAATCACTCGATATAATTATGCATTCGCTCTCGACCACTTCATCAATTATGTTAGTCAGGTTAACCATTTTTTCGACTCGTCGAGTTCATTAGTATCATCAATGGCATCATAATGATTTCTATAAAAATTGGGTTTGCGATAATTACCAAATTCTATAAATATTTTTATTTTTATAGTAAAGTGTTATCAATAATCCAAAAAGTATCAACTCTGCGCGTGTAAATGAGGCAATTTTGCTTGACAATCTTAAGATAGATTGACAGGAGTAAATTAATGATGCATGTAAAAAATGTTAAATCGTTAAAGATGCGGTACCGCATAAACCGAAATAATGGACATTAATAACGTTAAACCAAATAAAAATCTAAACGAATTTTGTAACCAAAAAAATAATAAAGATTTACGTTTAATAATAATATTAATATTTTTCAGAGTACATGCCACCGACCTACCCTCCAATAAATTTCCAACTTTAATCATAATAATAAAGATTTAAGACACAGGTAAAATGGGGAAAATTATATGGGTATTATGAAACTCATTTCGCTTTCGCTTTTTTATTTATTTTTATTTTATTTTATTTTTTGTTCCTGTGTGCGAGTGAAATGCGTGTTCAATTGGAAAATAGCTTCAAGCAAAAATGAGATTGATTCCATTATCAAGTTATAAATTTTTCTTCCACTTTTTCTAAATTCAATATTTTTTTTTTTCGTGTATAGTACTTTACCTCGCGTCTATTTTCATTCTGCATTACACAAGCAAACCAAATCCCACAATGGATAAACCGAATCTATATAAGGCATTTCATCAAACAGACACACACACACAATCACATCGTACAAAATAATCTTGAAATGTATCCATACATATGTACGTATGTAAGCTATGTAAACACACCTCGAACCGGAAATGTGGAAATTTTTTATATTCCGAATGAGGCCTGAAACCAAACACAAAAGCTCCAATCCATAACGTTTTATGACGAAAAAAAAATTTGTTCAGCGCGCTTTCACTCACAATACAATCCGCAAGTTGTAATGTAAAATTGTCGATAATTGGACCAATTTGTTCGTTTATTATTTCATGTCAAATACAATTTCGTAGTGTTTGTAAATTTGTATGTGTGTTGTATTCTTGTAGAAAAACAACAGAAAATAAATTGCGAAAGACAAAACAAAAAAAAAATTGGAAAGGAAACTGGAAAAGCAATAATTTTTCACGAATTGGATCGTGTGTTTTAGGTACATAAAGGTACATGAGGAGGCTGAGAGAACATTAAAATTGAACATTTATATTTTTGTTTTTCTTTATCTTCTTCTCGGTGGATTTCTAGATTTTTCAATTTCAACAATTTTTTTTTATTTGAGTCAAATTTTTGCTTGTTCTTAATACGTCAATAACGAGATGAGAAGAAGGATATTGTTATTTTCACTTAATAAAATTTTGAGAAAATTTTAGATTTTTTATTGGGTGTTGGCAGGAATGGGAAATATAATTATGGATACACAAAGTAATCGAATAAAATCAATTTATTATGGTAATTAGATTTTTGAAAGTTGAATTTAAAATATTTGGTGTCATGAAGTGGAATATGAACAATGCCATGGGAGGGTGTTTCATTTGTATAAAAAATCACAAAATATTGCTTTACCGTCAAATAATTAAAACTTTTGTGGTATTATAAATTGTAGTGGATGGTCGATTCCTGTACCCTGAATTACGTTTTATTGTTTCAAATAAGCGAAGCTTGATTATTTTTCGTTTATAATTTACAGTAAGAGTGTAATACGATATTTTGTTTATAAAATTTTAATGCCCATTAACTCTTATGTTTAAGCAATCGAGAATATAAACTATAAATGCAGCAGCGATCTCAGAATCAGAAGTCCATAAAAATATTAAAATTTTCCTTTTAGTGGAATTTGTTTTAACAAAATACTTAATGTTCTTTTTAATGGTGTGGTCTTTGGTATTTCAACCGAGAATTGAATGATTTCGATAGTGACAAATTAGTTTTAGATTTTATCATTTTAATATTTCTAAAAAACTAAATCCAGCTATATCATGTTTTAACTCGCTTTCCCTAGCTAAATGTCCTACGAATGGATTTTATCGTCTGCTCTTTTGTTTTCCATCCGTCTCGATTCATTGATCTCGCCCTCCAAGGAAACACTTTAGTGAGGACTTCCTCTACGACGTACCCTAGATGGTTTTCACTGAAACACTTTGCTTATCATAGGTTATTATGGGGACCTTCCAACGAAACCCAGGCATCTAACACACATAGACTTAAAGAATCTGACATGGATTTAACTCGTCCACTGTGATAATTTCCTAATAAAAAAATAAAACTAAAACAATCTTGTTTATTTCTTAAGACAAACTTTAATGTTACCTCGACCATTTTCGAGAAATATAACACAATGATTATATGTATTATAGAATGACTGTAAACTTACATCTCGAATACAACAAACTGGATTTCTAAAGCGAGAAAAAAGCTTATTGGACTTTTGGTAAAGCTGTCTTTTATAATAAAAAATTTTCGACGTCGAAAGTCCGCTTAAAAATTTTGAAAAATGATCCGGACCGGTATTGTTGCAAATTATTCTAGTGTATAGCCGCTTTTCTCATAAATGACTTTTCAAAGTATTGGAACAAGCTGCTATTGCAGATGACAAGCGTCTTGTCAACACATTCTTGTCAAAACTCTCTTGTACTTTTAACCTCCATTCGAGCAGCTCCTCCATTTGGCAGTTCAACAAAACAATAAATTAAAACTTAATCAAAGCTTTATTATTATCATTTCCCAACCAACATGTCAACCAACATGTCATTAATCATTAATCGTTCGCAATCCGTTCAAACATTTATTGGTCATTTGAGCAGCATCTTCGTGTCGCGTCTCGTGTCGCGCCATAAAGCAACCTCATGGGTAAAGAAATATAAATACTTTTCGGTGTTAAAAGCACTTCTTGACCAGTGAAAATAGTAATTCAACAGTGCCGAATCAGTACTAATTATAGTTAACATAATGAGAACTCGCGTAAAGCAAGCGTCGCTGTAGCGCGCCTTTGCTAGTAACACGATAGGAGTAAACGAGAAATTCGTAAAGATGCAGATCGACCAAGTGGCATTCCGTTAGAAGGAATTTTACGACGTACAAGACCAGATTGAGGCCGAGTTTAGTGATGAGGAGACTCGAGGAAGAAACCGAATCTCTTGCTTTAAAACCGTAGAGATACAATTATGAGCTACTACCAAGAACTCAGAAGGTGATGTCAAACCAAAATTCCAGTTTTCAATGGCGAATACACTAATTGAACTAAATTCGAGAATCTATCGATCGACATTGAAACGCAGAGCTGTTGCTCAAGTCTGTGAGCATCACCAACAGTCATTACCAGAAAGCATGGTGCATTCTTCGGGATCAGTATAATCATCGTCGTTTCGTCATCGACGACATCATCATGCCTGCAATTGCACAAGATTCTTCTTACGACGTCTGGCACTGTTCGATGGCAGAAAGTTTTAGGAGTACCCGTCACAACATGGGTAATTATCCGATGGCAGTCACTGGATAATTTCCATGAGCGGAATAAAATTAAATGCATTTGTCACACACTCGATCAACTCGTAAATCTGACATACAATCACTCTGTCCTAGTCATCACCTCTGACTCTCGCATTCTCACGTATCAAGTTTGTGCTGGAAATTACAACGTATTCCCGTGCGATCAACTCAAGCCTATTACGATCGAGAGATGGTTAAATCACGTTCGAGAGATTTGGTTGTGCTACAACTGGGCAAAGGCCATACCAGTTCGGCTTTCAATCAAGACGAATCCATTCAACATTCTTCATCTTGGTTACAGCCGTCGTTGTCGAATAAATCACAGGCACGCTGGTATCTTAAACAATTTACACGCCTAAATGGTCACACCTTGAACAGTTTGAGCTTGCTCCATTACTATCTTTCCAACAAGATAGACTTTTCGTCTCGGGCCTGATGTCATTGAGATGCTTCAAAAGATCGTTGCATCAGCGGTGATAGTGGTTCATCCTTCCCTCAAAATACAAGACTTGATTAAATCCTCTGCGGTAAGGTGGAGCGCAAGGTAACTATAATAAACCGGCAACTGTCCAGTTTAACGGTAACTATCGTAAATTATGCCACGATCGATAAATCACTCAGGTCATTTTGGGGAACCGAGAATGTGTGTATATCTTCAAAATTAACACTCAGTGAGTTAGAATGAGAACGGCACTACTAATCGACAGACTATCGCAACGAAGAAGGACGATACACAGTCTTTCTGGGATTCAATGACAATTGCCAGGTCACGAAAGAATGCACTTTCTCGCCTACAATATATGGAGCGAAGGTTTTTTACCAACGACTACAACATACGGAGCAACTCCACTTTGAATACAACAAGTTCATGCAATACTAGCTGGAATTTGGCATATGGAAGAAATGCTAAAATATACACAACAACACAACATCTTTAAAATACTAACCCGTTCTCGCAAGCATAAACTCGTTTTCGGTAGAAAAATCAAGCAAATTTATCGACAGTTACTGTTTTCGGCCGAACACAGAAACTATCAGCAAATAGTATGGTGATATTTTCGGGATGAAGCAGTTCGAGGTTATCGTTTGTGGTGCTCCGTATGCAACCAACCTTTGGTGCAACCAAAGTCGTAGCGAGAGACTTGGGTACGCCAACGATTTTATGACCGGCACAGACGATATCGTGATAAAATCATAATCCAGGATCAAATGGTGGAACTGCTCCTATGTGGTGGCTTTGAACTGCGGAAGTGGTCCTCGAATAGCCAAAAGCGTCTCAATGAGAAACCGATCGAATTTCGCGACCATCAGGGTCAATTATAGATGAATTAGGGCGATTCAGTTAAAACACTCGAACTACATTCTCCTTCGGCTTGTTTTTGAATGTCATTGCACCAATCAAACGATCAATTTTGTTGCATGCATCAAAGATATTTGATCCATCAGGCTAAATATCTCTTACCATAATTCTTGCTAAAATCATACCTCAAGGATTGTTTATATTTGGCGTATACTAGGATGAAGCGATCCAATAATCAATAACTCAAAGATATAAGCTCACTTATCGAGATGGTTTGAGATCCTTGGAGGCTTTGAAAATCGGTTTCTGGATAAATCATTTGCCAAATCACAGTAATCTTCAAATTCACGCCCCTGACAAAGTTTTCGCAACGGTGGTTTATGCTTGTATAATGTTTGCAGAAGTCAAAATCACAGTCCTGTGTCCAAGACCAAGGTCGTGCAAATGAAAACAATCAACCTGCCATGTCTAGAGGCTGGTGCAAGTGCGGTTCTTAATGTACCTCGCTAATCCTCGACAATAACACAACCCCGATGATTGAGCGTCTCATGGCATCGAAGATTCGTTAATACACAGTTATCCATTGCTGATTCAGGTCCTAGTTGGCTACGAGAAAATCCCAGTCACCCAGTCAATGGCCACGCCAAAGAACTAGAGAGTCCCAAACTAATATTAACTAACTAAAAATAGAGTCAATGGTCGCAACGCATGCAGAAACCGTGATATCTCACAACGACTTCTACTATTTACCCGCTCGATTTACATCGTTTGGAAAATTACTTTGTATTACGGCTTCGGCAACATCGACGTCTCAGTATAGCAACGCGCACAAAAGGCGTCTTTACAGTACCCGAGGTCAGTTAGTCGTTCGAGCTTTGTTAGCTGCTTCAAGGAACTCATTCGCTGACGAAATATTAATTTCTGGTAGCAGTTCGATTTCTGAACCCTTTCGTCGACAGTAACGATATACTCCAGGTCGGAGAGCGGCTCTGCGGATCGAATTTGCAAGCATCCACTGAGAAAGAGAGATACCAAAGACTATCAGCTTACTAATTTACTTATTTCGCAAGCACATCGTTTAACGCTAGACAGCTGATGTTAGCTCACCAATTAAAATACTTTTGGATACTAAAGGACACAAAGACCGTGGCAGTGCTTCGACAGATGGTTACATCTGCATTTTCGGCTTATAATTTACGAAAGTAATACATTTGAAGCCGGTGTCAGAGCTCACCAAAAATGCATTCATAGCATCGTCCAACATTTATCGTGAACCCTATTCAGTGATTGTTCAACCAACTTCATCGGAGCTAATGGTCAATTATGGCATGTCTGCATCAGTGGAGCACGAGAGATGTAACTCATTGTATTATTGATTCATGATAGTACCTCCTGGAACTTCAGTCCGCTTGCTTTGGTACATTTTGGTGGCTTGTGGGAGGCAGATGTAAAATCGCGTAAGCTGAAAATTTACTCATATTCGAAAAATTGACGATAGCAGTATCGTCCACGTCGAAGTGAGCTTAAACTTGTGACCATTATGCTTCATGTCGTATGATTTTGATGGCTGCACCATCCTCACTCCAGGGTACTTTTTAATCGAAGAGGTACCAATTACGACACCTAAACCAATATTACGCGATATGAAAATTAACCGGCTTAATCCAGTAACGACAGAACCTATCACAACTTCTGAAAAAATTGGTCGACGGAATACCTTTTCCGCCTACAGCAACGACCAATGCGGAAGTGAACCTGGACTACCATGACTACCTCGTCATCGGTCAATTAGTGCTCATCATAGAGGAAAGAATACCACCTTCGAAATGGTTACTTGGAAGGAGTATCGATACGCATCCAGGATCTGATGGAAATAAATTATTGGGATCTCCAAATATATGAGGAAAAGCTTATGTATGAAGTTTCATCCCAATAAGTCAATCCATCTGGGTTGTAGAGAAGTTACAGACATTTAGTCGGCACGACACCACAAACACACGCACACACATAGGTTTTTTAAAAACTAGTTTTTTGACTTCGACGATATAGCGCATGGTAGATCTGCAAAAATCTCGAGGTCAAAAATTTTCATGATTACCCGATTTTATTTTATCACTCACAATTGCATATGTAGATCACATATACTCCATACTTGAACCGGTCTTTTGGTAAAACTGTTTTGTGGAACCACAAATTATAATTCCTGCTCAGATTTTAGAAAACTAACAAGGTCAACCAATGTTGAAAATTTAATTTTTCTGTTTATTTGAATCACTTTACAACACCATAGCAAAAATTGAAAACGCTCCTATGTAAGCTGCCACATTGGGTACACAGATGTTCACCAATTTTTTTTCATCTTGCTTCCACTTTCATGACTAGTAGTCAATGCGCCTGTGGAAATGCTGAATTTGGATAAAACAAATTACAGTCTTTCAGTTTTAATTCGTTTTTCGTAACTGCTAAATTAAAATATTTGCTAAAACGAAAAAGCTCATTTGGAAGCTTTCACTTTCGGAGGACCGATTTTGGCAGAAACATCACTGGGACCTCCTAATTCCTGGTAAAACTTAAATATGATACCTTGACCAATTAACCCGGCTAGCCATGTATATAGAAGTCGATTTTCGTTAAAAACGGTTTTTTTGTCAAAAATCGCCATTTCCGTATAAATTTTGAAAAACTGCCAGGCATGCTACCGCACGTTTTAACTTTGAAAATTGGCGTCCTCATTATTAATCTCCGAAACATCATCCACCACGATTTTGCAATGGTACCAGGCTTTTAGTGATAAAGATAATGAAGAATATCATCGAAGCTACAATTTTAAGTGGAAAATTTAAAGAAGAAAATTTACTGCTGCCACGCATCCCAACGGTTCGGACAGATATGCCATTCGAACTCAAATGTTTGTAGTTTTGCATTTGCAATTACCATCCACAAATCACAGGAACAATCGCTGCATGTGTATTGACTAAATTTGGAAATGTGACCTACGCACGAGTCGGAAAACCTTCTGATTTATTTGTGTATGCACCGAACGGAGAAATAACACATATTGTCTATCCAAAAGTAATTCAATAAACAGAATTAAAAGACAAACACTTTCTTTCCTCTTAGTGCCCATGATTGAACATGCATATCTGTAAACACGATCATTTAGATTGTATACTACAAACATCAATCAACCTGTTTGGTTCTTCATAAACTAGACAGCCTCACTCTACGTAAGTTGGGTTACGTAAAGCTTTGTAGTAGCATCAAATGCCTAATTTTCAAATGAAAAATAGATTTAACCCAACACAAACTGTGTCGAAACAATAACCGACAACAATGTTTCCAAAATGTTAATCAAAGTTAGTTAAAATAAAATAACCAACCAACCTAGAAAACATTTCTGTTTCTTTTTAGATCCTATTAAAATATTAATTTTAAATTACATTAGAAAAATTTTCCAACCATAAATAAATAATTTATTTAAGTTTACTGCACACTACAATTTCTTGTTCCTATTTTTTCCCCGTCTTGCTTGCGAGCTTTAATTACTTTTGATCGCTACAAACTATACGTATAGTAGAAAACAGCAAAGTTTGTTTTCTTAATTTATCTGACGTAAAAAAAATAATTAAAACACGTATAGTAAGGCATAATATACTTTGTCACAGAAATGTATCATTTTTCATCCTGTAAAAAGTGTAAAAGTTTGATGAAAAACTATTACATAGCTACAAACTTTGCGGGAAACTTGTTTCGTTTATATAATTTATTAAGAAACATAAATTAAAATATAAACGTACCCAAAGCTTGTCTGTAGGCAAAATCGACTGATGAAAATTTCTGTAAAAATCGAAAAGTGTCTTATTAAGTACTTTAGAAATCCTATATCATTAAAGGGCTTAACTTTTAAAAAAGTTGTTTCTATAATTTTACAGGTACCTATACCTCATACACAAAAGCAAACTTTTGTTCCACGTAAATTGAAATAAGCACATAACATTTAATTAAATTTTATGCTTCAAAACAATTAATCATACAAAAATTTATACACGAAGAACTTGAGCAAATCCATTCTTAATGCTCAAATAATATACGAATGAGTGTGAGCAGAAAAACTTTTTTTGTGTACTTTAGATACAAAATTATTTTAAAATTAAATAAAATATTTAAATTTTTAAATATAATATTTACTTAAATAATCATCATTCATTTCACCCATCTGAAAAACGATGGTAATGGCGAAAGTTCCTGGAAATTTTTTATAATTATTATTTTGCCGGAAATACAACAGAACATATATGAAAATTCTCTTGCATTGAAATCCAAATATTAAAATAATATTTGTAAAGAATTATGTCTGTGTTTAGTATCTGTACCAAATTTTTAAATGTTTTATACCATATGTATGCTAATCAGAATCCTATTTAGACAATACTTCGTATATTATTAAAGTTCCAGATAAGCACGAGCAGGTACCGAACGTTCAACACCTTAGAGTTATTCGAGTAGGTTATACTCGTAGAGTCGTAGATATGGTTTATATTGGATACTTTAATTAATGAAGAATGAAATTTACAAAATAAGATTTCCGGGTGTTAAATTAATTTGGTTAAGGAAAGAAAAAATTATTGGGTGTATCTGTTACCTATGAATTTTTCACTTTTCTTTTTCTATTGTAATAGTTTTTATTGACATTGGTCTATCTTCAATGCTCTCGAATTAAATACACAATCATAGGACGAAATCTATCCATTTAGCGACAAATCTGACTGTTAACGACTATGATAATCGACACCTACTTATACACAATCAACTTCCTAACCACCCCATACGTTTTCGTTCATTATGGCTGGACCGCGGATAAATTTGAATTTTTTTTTGACTCATAGATGGAAAATTTACGTTGGTGAACTATGTCCTAAATGTGTCCTAAAATAAAAAGAACACTATTATCATGAATGTATTAGTGTGACAACTGCAAAGTCTCGCTATTATGAATATTTCTCGATTAGAAAAAAATTTATAATATTGTAATAGGAAAAAATAAAAATTATCAGTTTTAAAAAAATGAAAACGAAATAAATTAAAATAAATTAACAATTTCTCTACGAGTATTCAATTTATAAAAAACAATTACTATATAAATTAAATATTATTAAACAAATTAAAAGTAAAAAAACAACAAGTTTCCTCATTACTCGTACGAAGACATTTATTACATTTTAAATTTTTTCAAATATCCACAACAATCGGACACGATAGCGACTTATATGGTTAGGTGCTATATTAACCAAGCTATCCAAAAAGTACCAACTCTTGAGAAAGAAGAGCCTTGCCGGGGGTTAGGACAAGCCATTTTGGAAAATTTTCCTCATTACTCATACGTAGACATTTATTACATTTTAAATTTTTTCAAAAATGCGCAACAATCGGACACGATTGCGACCTATATGGTTAGGTGCTATATTAACCAAGTTATCCAAAAAGTACCAACTCTTGAGAAAGAAGAGCCTTGCCGGGGGTTAGGACAAGCCATTTTGGAAAATTTTCCTCATTACTCAGACGAAGACATTTATTACATTTTAAGTTTTTTCAAAAATGCGCAACAATCGGACGCGATAGTGACCTATATGGTTAGGTGTTATATTAACCAAGCTATCCAAAAAGTACCAACTCTTGAGAAAGAAGAGCCTTGCCGGGGGTTAGGACAAGCCATTTTCGAAAATTTTCCTCATTACTCATACGAAGACATTTATTACATTTTAAATTTTTTCAAATATCCACAACAATCTGACGCGATAGTGACTTACATGGTTCGGTGCTATATTAACCAAGCTATGTAAAAATAACCAACTTTTGAGAAAGAAGAGCCTTGCCGGGGTTAGGACAAGCCATTTTCAAAAATTTTCCTCATTACTCATATGAAGACATTTATTACATTTTAAATTTTTTCAAATATCCACAACAATCGGACACGATAGCGACTTATATGGTTAGGTGCTATATTAACCAATCAATCCAAAAAAAAAACAAATCTTGTGAAAGAAGAGCCTTGCCGGGGGTTAGGACAAGCCATTTTCGAGAATTTTCTTCATTACTCATATAAAGACATTTATTACATTTTAAATTTTTTCAAATATCCACAACAATCTGACGCAATAGTGACTTACATGGTTAGGTGCTATATTAACCAAGCTATCCAAAAAGTGCCAACTCTTGAGAAAGAAGGGCCTTGCCGGGGGTTAGGACAAGCCATTTTCGAGAATTTTCTTCATTACTCATATGAAGACATTTATTACATTTTAAATTTTTTCAAATATCCACAACAATCTGACGCGATAGTGACTTACATGGTTAGGTGCTATATTAACCAAGCTATCCAAAAAGTACCAACTCTTGAGAAAGAAGAGCCTTGCCGGGGGTTAGGACAAGCCATTTTCGAGAATTTTCTTCATTACTCATATAAAGACATTTATTACATTTTAAATTTTTTCAAATATCCACAACAATCGGACGCGATAGTGACTTACATGGTTAGGTGCTATATTAACCAAGCTATCCAAAAAAAACGAACTCTTGAGAAAGAAGAGCCTTGCCGGGGGTTAGGACAAGCCATTTTCGAAAATTTTCCTCATTACTCATATGAAGACATTTATTATATTTTAAATTTTTTCAAATATCCACAACAATCGGACGCGATAGTGACTTACATGGTTAGGTGCTATATTAACCAATCTATCCAAAAAGCACTAACTCTTGAGAAAGAACAGCCTTGCCGGGGGTTAGGACAAGCCATTTTCGAAAATTTTCCTCATTACTCAGACGAAGACATTTATTACATTTTAAATTTTTTCAAATATCCACAACAATCTGACGCGATAGTGACTTACATGGTTCGGTGCTATATTAACCAAGCTATGTAAAAAGTACCAACTCTTGAGAAAGAAGAGCCTTGCCGGGGGTTAGGACAAGCCATTTTCGAGAATTTTCTTCATTACTCATATAAAAACATTTATTAAATTTAAAAAAATTTCAAATATCCACAACAATCTGACGCGATAGTGACTTACATGGTTAGGTGCTATATTAACCAAGCTATCCAAAAAAAAACAACTCTTGAGAAAAAAGAGCCTTGCCTGGGTTAGGACAAGCCATTTTCGAAAATTTTCCTTATTACTCATATGAAGACATTTATTACATTTTAAATTTTTTCAAAAATGCGCAACAATCGGACACGATAGCGACCTATATGGTTAGGTGCTATATTAACCAAGCTATCCAAAAAGTACCAACTCTTGAGAAAGTAGAGCCTTGCCGGGGGTTAGGACAAGCCATTTTCGTAAATTTTCCTCATTACTCAGACGAAGCCATTTATTACATTTTAAATTTTTTCAAAAATGCGCAACAATCGGACACGATAGCGACCTATGTGGTTAGGTGCTATATTAACCAAGCTATCCAAAAAGCACCAACTCTTGAGAAAGAACAGCCTTGCCGGGGGTTAGGACAAGCCATTTTCGAAAATTTTCTTCATTACTCATATAAAAACATTTATTAAATTTAAAAAATTTTCAAATATCCACAACAATCAGACGCGATAGTGACTTACATGGTTAGGTGCTATATTAACCAAGCTATCCAAAAAGTACCAACTCTTGAGAAAGAGGAGCCTTGCCGGGGGTTAGGACAAGCCATTTTCGAAAATTTTCCTCATTACTCATATGAAGACATTTATTACATTTTAAATTTTTTCAAATATCCACAACAATCGGACACGATAGCGACCTAAGTGGTTAGGTGCTATATTAACCAAGCTATCCAAAAAGCACCAACTCTTGAGAAAGAACAGCCTTGCCGGGGGTTAGGACAAGCCATTTTCGAAAATTTTCCTCATTACTCAGACGAAGACATTTATTACATTTTAAATTTTTTCAAATATCCACAACAATCTGACGCGATAGTAACTTACATGGTTCGGTGCTATATTAACCAAGCTATGTAAAAAGTACCAACTCTTGAGAAAGAAGAGCCTTGCCGGGGGTTAGGACAAGCCATTTTCGAGAATTTTCTTCATTACTCATATAAAAACATTTATTACATTTAAAAAAATTTCAAATATCCACAACAATCTGACGCGATAGTGACTTACATGGTTAGGTGCTATATTAACCAATCAATCCAAAAAAAAAAACAAATCTTGTGAAAGAAGAGCCTTGCCGGGGGTTAGGACAAGCCATTTTCGAAAATTTTCCTCATTACTCAGACGAAGACATTTATTACATTTTAAATTTTTTTAAAAATGCGCAACAATCGGACACGATAGCGACCTATATGGTTAGGTGCTATATTAACCAAGCTATCCAAAAAGTACCAACTCTTGAGAAAGAAGAGCCTTGCCGGGGGTTAGGACAAGCCATTTTCGAAAATTTTCCTCATTACTCATATGAAGACATTTATTACATTTTAAATTTTTTCAAATATCCACAACAATCGGACACGATAGCGACCTATATGGTTAGGTGCTATATTAACCAAGTTATCCAAAAAGTACCAACCCTTGAGAAAGAAGAGCCTTGCCGGGGTTAGAACAAGCCATTTTCGAAAATTTTCGTTATTACTCATATGAAGACATTTATTACATTTTAAATTTTTTCAAATATCCACAACAATCGGACACGATAGCGACCTATGTGGTTATGTGCTATATTAACCAAGCTATCCAAAAAGTACCAATTCTTGAGAAAGAAGAGCCTTGCCGGGGGTTAGGACAAGCCATTTTCGAGAATTTTCCTCATTACTCATATAAAGACATTTATTACATTTTAAATTTTTTCAAATATCCACAACAATCTGACACAATAATGACTTATTTGGTTAGGTGCTATATTAACCAAGCTATCCAAAAAGTACCAACTCTTGAGAAAGAAGAGCCTTGCCGGGGTTAGGACAAGCCATTTTCGAAAATTTTCCTCATTACTCATATAAAGACATTTATTACATTTTAAATTTTTTCAAATATCCACAACAATCGGACACAATAGCGACCTATATGGTTAGGTGCTATATTAACCAAGCTATATAAAAAGTAACATACTCTTGAGAAAAAATATACGAGTTTATACGAGTTATAAGAAAAATTTTCGAAAATGGCTTGTTCTAACCCCGGCAAGGCTCTTCCTTCTCAAGAGTTGGTTCTTTTTGGATTGATTGGTTAATATAGCACCGAACCATGTAAGTCACTATCGCGTCAGATTGTTGTGGATATTTGAGAAAATTTAAAATATATTACATTAATGTAATAAATTTTAAATGTAAGTTTAATTTAATCGCTTTTATGAATAATGAGACAAATATTTTTTTCTACCATGACCGGCCAGGATAGGAGGTTAGAAAGTTTTTTCAGTTTCAGTTTTTCAATGATAGTTTGTTTGCGAAATAAGTTTGTCATGTCAATGCCAAAAAATTGATAAAAATCTTTGAAAATATTTACAAATTAATAACGAGCAAGAAATATTTGGCAACTTTCTGTCAAACGTAAAAAAACACATTAACAAATGCAAGTTTCCACATGTACAATCTAATATTTATAATTAATTTAGAGTAGATCTGTAAATAAATAAAACTACTAAACATTAATTTAATTTCACTAAGCGTGTAATGTTGTTAAGGTAAAAATTTGATGAGGCATAATATAACGTTATTAACTTAATAACATGCAATTTAGGAAAGATTACACAAATGGCCATCATACACAAATTAACCTAAGAGTCTAGGCAAACAAACAAATGCTTTAGCTTTCATTTAAGAATGAATAATGATTTTTGATTACATCAGACAATTTTTATCACAAAACGCGGTAGGTTCATTTGTACGCTTTACAAATTAAGTGTAATGTATTCGTTTATGTACATTTGTCTTAAAGCAAAGCCGGGTGTTGGCCACAACAATACCACCCCTCAATTTTTGGCCAAAACGAAAATTAGAACGCAAAACTGGCATAAATTTTGAAAATAGCTCAGAAGTTGCATCCGATCAGAAGATAACCATACTGAAACATTACGAGTATATAGGTCCTTAATAGGATTTTATAAAATTTGGATTGTATATGCCACGGGTACTTTCACGTTATCGACGACGATTAACAATTAAGGACTTGTTGAATGAAACGAGCACCCTATACATGAGTTCTAAAATAATTGCTTGTCAAACAACGGTGAATATTAACTAACCGAATATATTAGCTTTTAAATCACATTTATTCTAAATACCGTTCCTGCATTCATATAAAGCTTTAGCAGCCTTGTTTTCATATTCTTTCGGCTTCCAAATAAACTTATCGTCCAAAACAGCGTTCAGGAACATACTTTAGAGCAAACTGTTGAAAATTTTTATTTCTTAATATAAAGGATCAACTCTTCATTGAATACAACAATAATTTATGTATCTTGAAGGCGCCTAGCACCTGAATTTTTTTTCTAAACAACAATACCTGTTTGTTGCGAGTGGATTTTTTTAAAGTGCTGAGGACGCTCCATCTTGAAAATTGAATTAAGATGAAAAGTTCTAACAACACTTGAAGCCACTCATGTCCTGCTTAATCAAGTAACTAGAAGTGGTTAGATCCGTTGATAAAATCTTCCTTAGACGAGAAGTTACCCAATTGATTTTCGTTTATTCTTTAAGTTCCGGACAATAAGGATTCAGAAAGTGGTTACTGTTTTTTGTGATCGCAATTCTGCCTGATAAAAATATGTAATCCAGTTCCACCATGATACATTCTCTAGCTTGTCCTCCTCACTCCCAGAAGTAATCCCAAAATTAGGGTGAATGCCGAGTAATAATAATATGTCAAATATATACTGGTCATGAAAGCTCTGGAGTCGAAGTCGAGTGGCATTTATAGATCCTTCAGTTTTTTCGCAAGAAATGAGCGCTTGCCAATGCTTCAAACTGTGAGTTTGGTGTTTATTAAGTATTTAAAAAGAACCACCCCTTTCATTGATCTTTTTACCTCAGCAGATCGTGTGATATATATTCGTGTTAAATTCGAGTATCTGAAATAGTCATACTCTCTGATACTCTCCTGTCATACTCTCCTGATTTTCCCACCCAAAGATGAGATAGATCGAAAGGCAGTTTTGGTGAGACACAGGTTAATATGAATTATGCGAAGCATCTTAATAGTTAAACCCAACGGCTTTAGGGCTTAAGAGCCCATCAGAACTCCGATCTCGCCAGGACAACCCGAAAAATCAAAGAAAAATTGGAAACATCTTAAATTCCCACTTAAATTTGCTGCAAAACAACTAAAACATTTTTTTTTCATTTTTTCGGACTCAAGGACCTTTAAACTGTCTAAAAATGTGATTTTGAGCCCAGGTCACTTTTTGTAATTTTTCTCAGAATTCAATAATTTAGTCCTATTTCCGAAGTTATAGGTTTTAATTTTTAATAATTTCCCCAAATTTAACCTGTATTAGCTAATTAATTTTCAAGCGATGTTGAACATAACGTTTGGGCTGTTATGTTCGACATTGCTCATTTGTGCCTATTTGAAAGCAATACCTCCCCGCTCCCTCTCCCCATTTTGATTTTTTGATCAAATTATTTGAAGTTAGAATTTCGAAGAAGTTTTGTAACAGAAGTAATATCCATCCTCAAAAAGATTACACTTCGTGTTCTACATATGTCGAAAACCCTTGTATCATTAACTCTAGTAAATCATACCATAAATCACTAATAAGTTAATGAGTTTCAACCCGATCGGCTAAGTAATCGATTTACCTTAAAGTTAAAAATCATTTATCTGAGTGAGAATTTGAAATTACTCTGGATTTCATATTTTCGGGATTCCGTCCCTCGGGATTTTAGAATACAGAATTTGTTATTTCTGCGAGAAATCGCATTATCTCATGGTTCATACGAATCCGATATTCGTTTTTCGCAACTTTTCAAAAATGGAACGAATGATCTTCCTTTCAAAAGTAGATGACATTCTATAGTTAGGCGTATAAAACTCAATGTCCGGCAGCAATAGGGACTTTTATATCTTTCTGCATTTCATTTGATGATTTTGTTACTAACCGGAGGTAGTAAAATCTTCCACGCTACCAAAATTATGGTCGCAGATTTCGATATTTGTCATAGAGATACTCCTGGCTGATGAAACGTATTTTTTTAAGCTCTTCACTTTCAAACTAAGTTTTCTTGCGTATCGTTCGACTGTTATGAAACTGTCCCCATGGCTGATGATGCCAAAGATTTTTCTCGAGATATCATTACACATATGATGCGACGTGCACAGTACCAAGAGCCGTAAAGGCCATACACCACCAGCTGTCGATGACTGGTTGGACAGTTTTAACAGTATCGACGAGACGGTTCAAATAGTGCAACAAGTAAAAGCCATTTATTAGCAGACAGGTTTCAATATTAGTGGATGACATTCCAATGAAATTGATAAAAATATACATCGAGACAAGGTCCTTGGGATGTGTTGGAATCATTAATGATCATTTTAAGTTTGAGATAAATTCAAGACGAATCGACAGAAAGCTATTGTATGAAATTCAAACACTCACTTCACAACTCATTTACACGAAGTGGATCTTAAGGGCTAATTTCATAACGGCTCTGATTGGGATGAACCAGTCAACGACAAAATCGAGAGAAGGTTAAATATTTAGACTAAGCAAATGGCAAATATCAACAATTTTGCCAATCCTCGGTGCTGTGATCAGGGAACCAGACCAGAAATATATCAATTATATTTATTTATTGACGCAAGCCAACAAGGCTATGCCGCGGTACCTTATATTTGGATGACAACATTTTGTGGAGTATCAACCGCATTGCTGGGATCAAAAGCCCAGGTAACGCCGAACAACCAGGTACTTCCCGTAACAATTCTCGAGTTAATGGAATCGGTAGATGTCTTCGTTTAGGCTCGAATTCATAAACAATATGGTTGTCTGGTTGAATTTAGAAACTCGAAATAGCAAATAGTTTGTTACGGATAACCAAATGCCTAAAAAGCTCGAAAGAACATGAATTCCTTAAAATTTCACAGAAAGAACATAACGATGGAAGAATTTCCGATAAACCATCGTTGTGTTACTTACCGAACCGCCTATAGCTGCCACACAAACAAATGTTCGATATTGCCAAAGTTAATTGCTGCTCAAATAAAAAACGGTAGAGTATCGCTCATCAAATGATCCGAGCCCATAAAATGATCAAAAACTAACCAGCAATGTCAAAACACAATCAGCCAATTTTTTAAGAGAGTGCAATGTGCCATGATACGAGAAATCACGTTGTTACGTTTGAACAAAAATTTTGGAGTGTGTCAATGAAACCATAAAGTAATGTACATTCGGAATGCCCAATGCGCAAAGAACGAAGAAGACTGAAACTGATAATGCTAGAAATGGCATTATGTCCCGCTTTTAGTCACGTCGGCACAGACTTTTTTGGATCAGTCACGGTTATTGTCGGACGACTCTTCGAACAACATTGAGGCGTTGTATTTGCATATTCAACTCGAAGTGTCATCAAGTGACAGTTTTATTCAATGTGTTCTTCGATTTCGTGCAACAAGAGGTAACAAACTATGCACACAAATTATGGGTCAAACTTAAAAGGTGTCGAGAGGTTGCTTAAAGAAGAGTAGCAAAAGTTGAAGTAATACTTGCATAAAATGAAGTGATTATCATCGATTATACCCGGTCCCAAATAAAACTGTTAATCCTGATAAAATAAACTTATCACCACACATTTACTTCACGCATTTAAAAGACATACATTCTTCTTCAAGGATTTATGTGAATGCGACAAAACAAAATACAAATATTTTTTATCAATGTTCCTTTTTGATCTTATCACCCAATTTAAATTATCGTTATTCCACTTTCGTACAATTGTAACTTTAAAATTCATGGTCGTCAAAACCCAAAAAGAAAAGTCCTGTGTATATAAAAGGAGAAGAGCGTATATAAGTAGAATCTTGACTGTTTAACAAAAAAAATGTGGTATTTCCTATTTATAAATTTTAATCTTACCAAAAAATATAAATAAATAAAGCAAAAAAGAAATAAAATGATCATTTTTAGAAGGATTTAAAAAAGATTTAGAATCTTTTTTACACTTTACTTCTTTAGATTTATCAAGTATGTTGTGCTGCTGCCTCTGCTGTTAACTGTGTCAAGGAATTTATACTTTTTGTAAATTTCTCCTCGTAAAACTTTCTTAAACATAAAAATGAAAATCATTAATGTTGTCGTATACTTAAAAGAAGGAAAGCAGAATCTTGTACACAATCCTGATGACACATCATAATACTTTTATTTCGGGTTTTCCTTATCAACAAGTGATTTTTTTCAGTTTCTCTTCTGTATTTGTATTTCGTCTTTTTATTTTATTTTACATCTTCAACCACTTATTACAAAGGAAATTAGGTTTAAATGGATTATCGTGTGTTTACCATGAATGAAACCATGGTTATAAGCTAATGAGGATTTTTATAAAAAAATAAAAATTAAATGGGTTAGTTAAACCATCAGCAGTTCATGAGTGGTGAACGTGAAAATAAGGTTTGACACATTTTAAGAACTGTTTATGATAGGAGAATTATGAACTTCTTATAACTTAAAAGCTTTTGTAAACACATAGGACTGCCACCCATTTCGTTCTGTTGCGTTTCGGTCGTATTGGTTTTCACTATACTATCTTGTTTGTGCATCTTACAGTACCGAGAATAGAAAGTGCAACACCAATATTTTTCAGATAAAATTGTACTAATTGCCCCTTGTCATTATCGTAGGAGGCTGATTTATTTTTTGGGTGTAAATACAATCGTTATTTAACTTTTTTAGTTAGTTTGAGATAAATATTCGCAGGAGAAATTTATTAAAATTATAATTTGTTCACAATGGCCAAATACACACAACTAACTATGGCTCAGAAAAATCGGATTCTGGCATTGTCTGGAACACCTAAAATGTCATCGAGGCAGATTGCTGTTGAGATTGTATGCAATTACTCGACTGTGAGCCGTTTTAAAAAAAAAATCATTCCACCGGTGGATTGGACGCAAAAAGGGAACAGGTCCAAAAAGGAAGACAACTGCACGAGAAGATTTCAAAATTATCCGAATGTCAACAGCCAATCGATTTAAAACTGCTGTGGATATTCGGGCTGAATTCAACGCAGAAACCGCCAAAGAAATCGGGGTTCATACGATTCGTAACCGCCTCCGGGAAAAAGGATATATGGCCAGGTCCTCGGCAAAAAACCATTTCTTACGACCACAATGAATCAAAAACGGTTTGAATGGGCTCGAAATCATGCTGATTGGAGTCTACAGAAGTGACGAACAGTTATATTCTCCGATGAGAGTAAATTTAACCTTTTTGGATCGGATGGAATCCAATACGTCATGCGCAAATCCGGCAAATGACTGGGTGATCAGTGCTTGAAAAATACAGTGAAGCATCCAGCAGGCCAAATGATTTGGGGATATTTTTCCTACCATGGAATTGGAGAAATGGCCTTTATTAAAGGAACTGTCAAAGTCTACAAAAAATCTTAAAGAACCATTTGTTCCCTTCCATGGAAATGCATTTTTTGAGTGCTGAGTCTGTGATTTTTCAAGATGATTTCGCCCCTTGTCATCGAGCGAAAACGGTAAGCATTATTTGTTTTCTTCATTTACTAATTTTATAATTAAGACGATAAAAAACAGTTTATTTCTCTTCAGGTTAAAGATTTTCTGTTGAAAAATGGAATTCCCACTCTGGATTGGCCTGGAAACTCACCGGATTTGAATCCCATTGAAATCTTTGGCACGTAATGGGAATGGAAATCAATAAAAAGATGCCGTCATCTTTTATTATTGCCAACAAATGCGTGGCAACTAAATATTAAATATACGTTTTATTACTTCGTAAGACACCTGTTTACCATAAAAATCAAAAAACTACAATAAAAAGTGACTCAACAATTACTACCTGTTCTTGAAACTGAAATTTAATTTTACCTGATTTTTCAGCTAAAAAATTCTAATGGCTTTAACAACAATAAAACCATTTAGCATGCACTGGCAAAATAAATCTTCTTGTGTATTTTTAAGGTTGTTGCACTTTCTATTCTCGGTACTGTATGTTTATATCATAAAACTCTTCTTTCATATTTTCCCAATTTCTCTTACCTCCAAATTTTTATACAAGAAATTATTTGTCATTGGTAATAAAACCGAATCTAATATAGTTGGAGCTGTTTCATTTAAAAAGTGGAAATCATTTAAAACCACGATGGCAATGAATTGACTCTTCGGTTCACAAAATAAATATGAAAAATTACGTCCGTAAAGCTGGCAGAATCTATCACACAGAACATTACAAAATACTATGGACAACTAAAGGCTAATAATTTAAGCTAATTCACAGCTAGCAGAACCCAAATTGAAAATCTGACAAATTGAAATTGACAAACAAATAATTTTAGGCTAACTATGGTCTAATCAAATGCCTCTTTAAAAATTGTTGGGCTCTACTCGTTCTTAACCAAGCTTTGGGTCATTTAATTTAAAGCTATCAGAACCCAAATCAAAAATTGAATCAAACCCGAAATTGGAATTTGACACAACATTAATTGATATACCAATATTTTAGGCTTATTATGGCCTAATCAAATGTCCCATTAAAAAATACGTGATCCACTTGTGCCAAAAATTATTTGGATGTCAATAAATCTTGTTTTCGATCTATCTTCGGATTTGGTCCGATTTTCGATTTGGGTTCTGCTAGCTTTAAATTGCATAACCTAGAGCTTGTTCAAGAACGAGTAGCGCCTACAATTTTTTAATGGATCATTCGATTATGCATAATGAGCCCCAAATTGTTGGTCTGCCAATTAATCTAGTTTAGCGCTCTTATTTCGGTTTAAATGACCCAAAGCTTGGTCAGGAACGAGTGGCAAATAATGAGCTTCAAATTGTTTGTATCCCTTTCCGGTCCGGCCAACATGATTGTGAGGGCATGAAGTAGTGCTTACAAAAAAATTAATTTAATATTCTTCACAAACCAACTCTCACAATTGTGATTTTCTTTCGTTTGTAAATTGATTAATTAGATTTCCACATAAATTTCGAACCAGGTGTTACAATTGTGCTATTAATTTACTAGATGATCCTAGGACCAAGCATTTTTAAACATGACCTTCATGGTTGAAAATCTAAAATATGATTTCCTAACCCTTTTCAAACCCTTTGAAAACATTTGCAATTCGGAAGTTAGATGCATTAAAAGATAATGATATCGTTGTTCAATCGGAAATTAAAGAAATAAACTTTACATTTAAGGATTTTAATTTTCAATTATTTGACCAGAAGCCGAAATCGTAATGGGTAACAAAGTATGTCGCACTCCCTAACCCACAACTCAAGCTCAATCTAACATCTATCTTATCATTAGATTTTAAACTAATATTGTCGATTTGGATTTCTAGGTCTAGTTTTAACGAATCGTTCATTTCCTGGTTTGATTCCCGTTCTAAATCACCTAATTCGAGGTTGGTCTGCTTCTTCTCTGTTCCAACTACTTCATCAGTATCAGTCCACGATGCTTAAATTGCTGGGTGTCGATTTCTTGTTGTTGTTATCCTGGTTACTGTTCGTCAAGCTAATTTCTGCTGGAATTTCATTCTTTGCTTTTTGCTTAATTTTATACAAAGCAAGTCTGTCAACTTTATCATTTCTAATTTTTAAATATTGGCAGATAGACATCATCACTTTGGAATCTATTTTTCTTATGTCTGAGATCTGCAATTTTAAATTGGTCAGAGCCTGCTTTACAGCGGCCTCGTTACGACTGCTTCAATTGGCAACGATTACCATGGTTGTCCCAGCTCCATCCAAGGACCGACCATCTGGCATTTTTGTGTTAAAGTACATACCAAGGCCATCATAAAAAACCATGTCTGTATATGAGACTTTTGACTTCTGTAGAACAAAATTTTTCATTGAACTTTCGTGCAACACCTGTTGCAGATATTGCTTGGTATTCATATGATCGAACCCAGGGACCGACCATTTGACAATTTTATGTTAAAGTTCATTTCTAGGCCATCATAAAAAACCATGTCTGTATATATGAGACTATTTCCTTAATTAATTTTAATTATTAATTTATTTTAATCAAGCAACAATTATTGCCTGTATTCCGTCAAAATGTTCACTATTTGTCGATTCGCACACATGTATAGTTTTTATTATTTGGTAGAAATTTGACTGCGGTAAAAACTTCAGTATGAAGTTTCGTCCCGAACAATCAATACGTCTGGGCTTTACAGAGACCGGATCCACTTAAATTTTAGAAACTGATTTGGACCGGTATTGTCGCAAATTTAATTTAAAATATTTTAATTCTTAGTCGTTTTTCTCGTAAATGAAATATTTTTAAAAATATTTGCTAAAAACGGAAAAGCTCATATGGATGTTATCACTTCCGGTGGACCTTCGTCTGGGCTGTAGAGAGGCTATAGTTATTAAGTTGGCATGGAATACATAAACACACACATACAGATAATTTTTAATATCAATCTCAATAATGGTAAATTCCAAAAATCTCGAGGCCAACATTTTTCATAATTTCGACACTATTTCATAACATAATTGCATACAATAAAAAAATGCAAAATTAGTAATTGTCAAGAAGAGGGAGACAAACTGCTCAGGATTTTTGATGCTCAATCGTACACGTAATCGATGTCTCATAGTGAGCCATTTACTCGGTCAGCGAGGATTATGAGTGAGGATGACGGCGGACCGCTTGGTGGGAATATTTTCGACGAATCTAGTGCGGGAATTGCTTATGTAACATAAAACGACAATGTTCCAGTGTTGTACACTAAGCTTGAAAGTATGACTTATAGAAAAATTAAAAACTAAAAACTCATTGTAGGTGCAGCGATATTGCCAGATAATGTTAAAGTACAAATGTGGCAGCTACATGTGGGCTGAATATAGTGAGTCATAACATGGACGAATGCCGGCCATATTAAATTAAGACTCTTGAAATGGTCCACTTAGGGTCGGAAGGGAGTCCGTTGAATAGGGCGCTGAAAAAATTCTGGAGCAGATACCGACTAGTTTTGACTGGTAAGGCAGTAAGAATAATCGGCACCGGTGATAGTTCACAGGAAAACTGTTCAGCATTGATCGTTTGTATTTTGCAACTCTCCGTAAAAAGGAAGTATATTTGTACAGAAGTTGCAAACATCAGATTATCCTTCACAATCATCACGAAGGATTAACATGGTTTTTGAATATAGGAGAATACCACTAAGGCTGAGGAATAGTGGACCATAAATTGTGACTGCGAAATCGTTTTGTTTTTAATCGATCTTTCGCTAGTGATATATGCTTTTTAAAATATTTGCGAAAAACGTAACCGCTCCCGGTGAACTGATTTCGGCCAAAACTATTTGGAATCTGCCACTTTGTGGAAAAAATTTAATAATAGAGGAATTTTATTTTAAAATGATTCGTCAGTTCCGCTTAAATTTTGGAAAACTGAACTAAAAGTCGTGTTCCTCATCAATGATATACTTTTGAAAATATTTGGTGGCAAAATCAGAAAAGCTTCTATGGAAGATGCCACTTGGGGAACGGTTTTCAACCAAATATCACTGGGATGTCCCAATTAATGGAAAAATCTTAAAGTGTTATCCCGATCAGTTAATCTTTTGGACTGTAGAGAGCGCTTATTTTATTTAAAAAAAATATGATACTTCTATTCAAAATTGTATTTTCTTGTTTATTTCTAAATTACTCAGCTTATTAATCTTTTGTATTATCTTTTGTGCCAGAAGAAGTCGCATTTACGTTGTTCCATAAGCAGGACCTGTACCGAATCAAATCAAGCAGCAAGAAATTCGGCCCGCAATATTAATTCAACTAAACAATGTAATAGGAGCTACAGAACACAACAGAAGTTTTAAGTCTTTTTAGTTTATCATTTTCCGAAACACTAAATGTTGTTGGATACGGCAATCACAAATTTAATCAACTCAGGAAATTTAATTAAACATTATATAGTTTTGTTAAACCGTGAACAAAGCCAACTTAAAATATTCCTTTTGAATATTTAAAACAAAAAGTGCTTATATCTTACATAATAATTCAATAAAATAATTAAGAGTTAAAAAAAAGTTTCCTACTATATTTTATTCGCATCTTTTGTTATTTTCGTTTAATTTTAAAATTATTTTTTTGCAATTTTTTCTTAAAAATTAAATTTTTAAATAAACGAGTAAATAAAAGTTGAAATAAGTAAAAAAAAATTAATTTGGTGCAATGAGCTTAATTTAAGGAAATAAACTTTTTTTTATTAAATAAAAGTTTTGCTTTTTACTGTAAAAATACGTAATTGTGTGCTTGCTTTATAATTTAAATCAATTTATATACCGAAATTATTCGTCTTCTTTTTTATTCGTCTTAATTAATTTGATAATTATTTCTGATTTCTGCAAATTGATTAATTGGGTTGATTTATGATTTAATTGATTATCTTACTAATCTGTATAATATTTTTGGGGTAATAAATTATAAATTAGATTTTCTTTTCTATTTAATTATTTCACTTTGATTACTTATCGTAGTTGACATGAAAATATAATAATATTCGCAGAAAATATATTTGTATTTTGTGGGGAAGGGTGGCACAATCACACCATAAACATTTTCCGAATCACAACTTACACGAGTAAAACCGTATGAATGTCACAAGAGAGATCGAGGCTTGCCAATCTTAAAAATTTTGCTTTCCAGTGGGGAATTTTATCGTTTTACAATAAAGTCCCATGGGACTAGAACAACTTGTATAACAAATGTTGTGTACACAGCAAATAAATGGAACAGTAACGGGTGAACAAGAATAACGTGCGTATAGTTGTAGTTAGGGAAATAAAAAACCATGATCACGTTCATTCAACGAACATCACATTACCGAAGGCAAACTTTACTACGATGCTTGAAAAGTTTCGACAAACCATTTAAACCTCTGAATTTTTCTATTAATTTTCGAAACACAATGCAAACATGTTATAAAAGACAAAAAATTATTTTGTTTAAAACGTTAAACTGAAACGTGTAACGTGCTTTCATGATTTTACAGCCAAAACGAACAGGAAATGGCAACTCACCTGAATTGTGTTGACTGCTTCTTTTATGGCTGGATGGTTCGAACAACGCCCTCTGTTTCGGGCTGCTGCTCACTTCAAAAACTTACTCGCCAAAAACTGTCATAACAGTTGACATATTCGGGGCTGAGAGTACAAATAATACTTATAAAAACACTCACTCCCAATCGCTCACTTCGACCACATACTCGTCAAAAACTGTCATGACAGTTGAAATTTTCGGGGCTGAGAGTACAAATAATATTTATAAAAACACTCACTCTCAATCGCTCACTTCGAACACTTACTCGTCAAAAACTGTCATGACAGTTGAAATTATCGGGGCTGAGAGTACAAATAATACTTATAAAAACACTCACTCTCAATCGCCCACTTCGAACACTTGCTCGTCAAAAACTGTCATGACAGTTGAGATTTTTGGGGCTGAGAGTACAAATAATATTTAAAAAAACACTCACTCCCAATCGCTCACTCCGAACACTTACTCGTCAAAAACTGTCATGACAGTTGAAATTTTCGGGGCTGAGAGTACAAATAATATTTATAAAAACACTCACTCTCAATCGCTCACTTCGAACACTTACTCGTCAAAAACTGTCATGACAGTTGAAATTATCGGGGCTGAGAGTACAAATAATACTTATAAAAACACTCACTCTCAATCGCCCACTTCGAACACTTGCTCGTCAAAAACGGTCATGACAGTTGAGATTTTTGGGGCTGAGAGTACAAATAATATTTAAAAAAACACTCACTCCCAATCGCTCACTCCGAACACTTACTCGTCAAAAACTGTCATGACAGTTGAAATTTTCGGGGCTGAGAGTACAAATAATATTTATAAAAACACTCACTCTCAATCGCTCACTTCGAACACTTACTCGTCAAAAACTGTCATGACAGTTGAAATTCTCGGGGCTGAGAGTACAAATAATACTTATAAAAACATTCACTCTCAATCACTCACTTCCAACACTTACTCGTCAAAAACTGTCATGACAGTTGGAATTTTCGGGGCTGAGAGTACAAATAATACTTATAAAAACACTCACTCCCAATCGCTCACTTCCAACACTTACTCGTCAAAAACTGTCATGACAGTTGAAATTTTCGGGGCTGAGAGTACAAATAATACTTATAAAAACATGTTTGTGAAGTAAGCCCAACTTTATGGATGTGGAAATTGCCTAATTGTCATCCCAGAGAATAGAAATGGCAACAATAATTATTAATATCATTTCAATTTGACTATCAGCCCCGAAAAATGTCACAACTTTACTCTCCGCCACGAAAATATTTATAGTCATGACAACTAAATCTGATATATTTTATGGACGACCTCTCGGCATATGTCTGGGTCTCACTTAATTTCATAACATTGAATCTTCCTTAATCACCAGATATAAGCCGATAGTCCGGCCAACGAATATCTGCTGAGTTTGAAGGACCATATCTTCACTCTACCCCATAGAAAAATTCTGAAAAAATTCACAAAAATTACTTTGTCTTCTGCTTCATCAGTAGACATTGATCGACACAAAAATCGATTGTAGTACATCGAATTACCTTCATGTGTATTCTTGAGCGTATGGGTTGTTGAAATAAATTAAGGGGTAAAATTTGTAAAAACTAAACGTTTAAAGTGCTATATGGAGGAGGTCTTGTGGCAATCAGTTCGTCGATGGTTATTCCTGGAAAAATTTTCGGGTCACGCTTCATGTTGGGAGTCAGGAAAAATTTGGATGGTGCATTTAGCACATGCAAATTTCAAAAATGTATAAAACTTATCGTCTAAAATGTCCAGAGCCGATCCCCACCTGTTTTGCTAGTAAATATGGGTTATATGGCTCCCCAAAGTATCTACCTGGCACATATTCGTATTCTTTCCATTATCTTTGGTGCTCAATTTTATTCGGATTTGGCCTTCTGTATCCATATCGATTTCATACTCTTCTTACGCTTTAAAAGTTATTGACTGAAAGCGAAAGTTGATTTTTCCATTTGTATTTGCAAAGGTGGTTAGGAATTTTTATTCAATACTTCAGTGTAATATCTATTGAGCGTCCTCGACGATGTCTTCTTATATAGAGAATCACCAATCTCGGGTTTGGTCTGGTACTCAGCTTAACAGGTGCATCTTTTCGACGCGGGGTTCTTATTCCGTTAGAAAATTCTCGTAATTCTGAAATTTAGTCGCCATTTTTGATTTTTGATTTGAGATAATTTGAAACGTCAAGACTACATGGAATGATTTAATTGGGATTTCAAATGATTTGGGGTAACTTTTAAAACTGTGTTGGTTCAATTTGTGATGGAGAAGATTTGGAACATCGAAAATTATTCACGATTTGAGAAGATTTGGAAAATTTATATTAGAATTTGTGACGCTGCCGAATCATTTGATTAAGATTTTAAACGATTTGACATATCTTGAAATGCTTTGAGACGCTGTGGAACTACATTATTACGACTTGAGATGATTTGAACCAATTTAATGTGGTTTACTAGAATTTGATAAAGTTATTGATTACTTAAAACGGTATACGACGAGTTGAGAAGATCTGGAACCATTTGATACGATTTAGAATCACGATGACAAGGCATACTTTTGAGGAGATCCTTTTATACGAGTAACTAACCCTTTGCTCTATTAATTAATCATATTTGCCAGAAACAGCGTCGAAATCGGGTAGGGCAACCAAGGGCAACTTCACTACACCACCAATCATTATGCCGGTTCCCCGTTTTCCAAATTTTTGTTTGACTGAATTCTAGTAGAATTACAAATCGTATCCAAAGTATCCAAAAAATGAAACGTCAAGTATTAATAATATAGGAACGGGGCTTTCGTGGCTAATTCGTTCGTAACACATAAATTACCCAATTGACAATACATTATTTAGCTCAAAACTGTTATCCAAAAAACTTTTGCCCTTATTGTTCGATAGGACACATTTTACGGATATTGGCCTTTACGTTATATGTTTAGACAACAATTTTTATTACAAAATGAAGCACGGAAGCACCTAATTAAAAAATGGATATAACTGCCAGATGTCTACGACTTTTCGCATGGATCTTTTAATTAATGGAAAAAGCTAAAGTGTGAAGTTTTATTCCGTTTTATAGGTAGCATAGGTATTCACTGTTAGTTCCACTACTCAAATTCATTGCTTAGAAGGCACGAAATTAACCTGAATTATATTCAAAAAATAATTATAATGTTGATGGTGACTCTCCGAAATTCCTGGTTCCCACATTACAATTTTTGTAATAATCTCTTTAGTACGCCGTTTTAGGCTTTATAGTTACAACTCGTTTTATTCCAGTAGCCTTTTGTTTGTAAAAGTAAGTTCCCGTCCTTGATATTTACGATGTCATTTAGGTTTGCAGATGATGAGATGGCTTACATCAGGTTCTGGCAATTTAGCAAATCAAGCCTCGATTTAAAACAATTCATTCACATAATGCACTAATCGACAAAGCCTGAATAATCGACTATTTAGAAACGACGTCAGGATCACGATACTAATCAGTCTGCAATAGGAACATGCATTTATTTGAGTTTGTTCTTCTATAAAATGTAACAGCTTTTGAGTTTACACTGATTCTTGAATTCTCATATATCGCGTACCATAATACAATTATATGAGTTAGACACAAATAACCTAAGGCCACCGGAGCTAAAATAAATTTCAAATAGAACTAAATAACTCATTTATTGGGTTATACCAGTATTGATTATTAATATTTTACATAATTTGTCCAAAATGCCAAATTGATAAATTATGTTCGATTACAAATTAATCAAACGAATAACTTTTTATGTTAACCATTATTTAATTGACCATATTCATGCTAATCAGTACAACCCTCATAATTTATGTATAATTCATAATGGCCACAATTCCTTTTCATCATAATGTGAATATTATGTAGAAAATTCGTTTTTAAGTAGGATACATTGTGAATTCATTTTCATGTTGCTATAAATTGTATTTAGCCATAAATAAACGAGTACATAGTTTGTAACAATATTTTATACAAAATGCAATTTTCCAACTGTTAAATTATTAATTTTGAACGTAAAATACGAATTTGATACGTATAATCTTATTTACATCATTTCTTGCCAAAGCATTTTCCTATCGATAACCGGGTGATACGTAAATGTAAATTTGCTGGCAACGGCTACCTTTCAAGATCCAATAAAATTCACTACCCATTACTCTCCTTACAATATAAATTATGTATGGTACAATAAAATGTGGAATATAAATGATAGTGGTAGTAATAACTATAAATATATTTTCTTTTCCAACCATAAAGTATTATTATTAGTAAAAAGCTCATAAAATTTAAAACGAAGAAAATTTTTACATGAAAATTCCATTGAAATGAAAAATAATAAAATAATTTTTAATCTTTAACCCTTTAAATATAAAATGAATTTGAGCTTTTCAAATTATATCATTTGTGTTGGTTTTATATACAATATTCATATTACGTATTTAAAAGCTCCCATATACTCGTAACATAAAAGCTCGGGTAGAATTAAAAAATTGTTGATGCAGGAAATGTTATAATGTGAACTGGTATTAAAATAAACTATCAGTCTGTATAGAATTTGAATCTTATTTGGAAAGTAACAAGTTTGGAGTTTTTATTGGTAGTTCGTTTAGGATAATTAAATCATTTCGATAAGCTTTTAAATTTGAAGGTCAATTAGGCTAGAAAATTGAAATAAACCAATTATTTAGATCAGTCATTTGGAAATCAATAAACTTTAGACGTTCGGCTGTTTTTCAGTGTTACACTGTTTTGTCTACGCCGTGTAGTTGGTTAATATTATACACGGGTAGACAATGTATGTAGACAATTAAATATAGTGATGTTCACAATGTAGAGAATGTAAGAAATGTGTCGAAATTATTTAAAATTATTGTTTCTGCTGGTTGGTATAACAAAACAATTCTAATCGGAGTGAAGCTTATGCCAAATTAACAAAATATACACTGTTCAACTGAACAACTAGGGTCGACGTAGGTAGAAAGCTGATTGTGCATTAATGTAATATTACTATATGTAAAATTCACTGTCATGGGAAATGCCGACTCACTAAATCTTTTCAATTATGTTAGACATATCATTTTCTGCGGTGCTTCCGGTATATGTCAGCAGGTTTTTTACAATATAACTCGTAAAATTGAGTTGAATAAAGTCAGAGTAATTTCGTACATAAACATCAAAATGCGTATTTAAACATTGGTACTTCGAACAAAACAACATCCAAGTTCGAAAAATTAAAAATACAGTCCACGAAATAGTTAAGTTCTCAAAAACCATCATACAAAGTGAAACATATACCATTAACTATCATAGAACATCAACCAGGCATTTATATGCAGCCTATGCAAGGAACAGCGGCAGAAGTTCAAGGAAATACAAACCCTCTGGTCTAACTACAAGAAGGATTCCATCAACAGGAAGACAAGTACATACATCGACCGCAAAATAGGGCGGTTAGACGATATGTATGAAGAATTCGTTGATACTGATGAACGTATACTAAGTCAGTATAAAGGCGACTTTCCAACACATGCATATTGGAAAGCTCGAGAAGCAGTGCGGCACCACTAGTGCAAAACTTCAGAAAGGAGTTAGAAATACTAAGGAAATCACTAGCGTTAGAGAAGAAGAGCTCAACAGCCAAACCTGGTTCAAGTTCAAGTGTCGGTAATAAAACAACCGGTAACGAGAAAGTAGCCAAAACGCAAGCGGAGCGGTATAAAGCACAACAATTTAAAATGAGGCAATTCCACGCCTTGGTAAGAGAAGCAAATAGTGCATTGGAGAACGAGCCAGAAAATTTCGAGTTAATGAGCATCAAACTCGAAGCAATATCCTCCAAGAAGGCGGAAATTGAAAATCTGCATGAATAAATATACATAAGGCAAAATCAGTCAAAATATCAGCAAGGCACAAGAAGTATGCCAAAACTACCGCGAATTCAAATTCCAACATTAGACGGCAACTTTAAAGTTTGGACGTCATTCATAACCACGTTCAACAATTTGGTACATGATAACAGCCATGTATCAGACTTTGAAAAATTAAGCCATTTTAAGGTAAGCTTAAAAGGAGAATCATCTACCTTAATAGGATATCTATCATTGCAAGAAGAAAACTACAAAACTACGTACGACATGATTAAGGAGCGGTACGACAATAAACGAAAAATCGCGGCCGCATATATTGAAACCATGTTGAACATTCCAAAAGTTCAACTAAATGCAGCTAAGGATATTAGGAAAATGCATGATACACTAAAGGAGTGTATAGAAGCTTTAAGAAACCTGGGCTACAACGTGAATGAATATGGAGCACCATCCTCATTCACATTAATGCCAAAAAATTGGATTATAACAGCCTAAAGCACTACGAGGAATCTCTTCATGGTAGTCTTGACTATTCCACAATGGAACAATTTTTACATCTCTTAATGGAGAAATTGCAAATCCCCTTCGCAAGTAAACAATTTAAGGTTGATTCACACAGAAAAATTTTCAACGTCAGCAAAAACAGGTTGCTGTAGTGAATTCTATAAATACTGGGAAAGAAGGGGCCACGTAATTCCTAATTGTGTTCATTTTAAATAAATCACTCCAAGCCAGAAAATAGATCTCATCAATAGGCGGCAAACAGTGTGTACCAACTGCCTATCACACAGTTGAACAGGAGCATGCCTCAAAACAGAAACAAGTACAATTTGCAATAAAAAACATCATCAATTGCTGCACACCTACAATAATGATGCCAAGAAGAAGGTATCAATCAATGCAGTCGATGGAAATAACACGACCCTGGTCTCAACAGCTAAAGTGATAACCAAAACCTCCACAAACAAAACAGTTACGCTACGAGCATTAATCGATCTAGGATCCCAAGTATCCTTGATTACTGAAAATGCATGTAAGCAGTTGGGATTTCATCAGAAAAACATACGTACTAGCTTGATCGGAATTGGCGGCAATACTAAAAACACATGTAGCTCTATAGTTCAACTGGAAATTTAACCACATTTTCCATCAGTGTTTAAGCTACCAATAGAAGCATATGTTTTGCGGAAAATAACATCAAGCACATTTGATGAGAGCAGTAAATAAAACGTAATGACGACTCTCGGTGGGAAAAAATAATATTGGCGAATACACAAAATGTTTGCCCGACTCCTGTAGACATCTTGTTAGGAGCAGACGTTTATGCGGACATGTCAGAATCACAGTCATTCGAGGAAGTCCAAACGCAATGAAAACAAGTTTGGGTTGGCTGATAGTAGGTCCAGCAACAACCGCACAACCCAGGACTCTAATGGTTAACATCCGTATCAAGCAAGAATTACCACATGCTCAAGAGCTTCATAAGTTTTGGGAGTTAGAAGAGGTACCGGTTGAATTTCCACTAACACAATCTGACGAACAGTTTGAAACAATTTATCGACAAACGGTTAATCGGAATCCAAATGGACGCTACGAGGTTACCTTACCGTTCAAGGAAAATGATACCAGCATCCTTGGTGCTTCAAAACAAAGAGACACATTATATCTAGAATTCATGAGAGAATATCTTCAAATGGGGAATAAGACCATCACCCAATTGCAAGTGACAATTTTACATTCCACATCATGCAATATTGAAGGAAAATTCAAAGAAAACAGAGTTTCGCGTTATATTTGACGCGTCAATAAAATCAACATCGGGTTGGAGTTTGAATGATACTCTACATGTCGGAGCGACCCTGCAAAATAATTTGTGGTAAACAATAAAATATTCCCAGCCGACATAATCAAAATGTATCGACAAATCAAAGTGGCAGCGGAACGCCAAGAATATCAAAGAATGGAGGGAAAATCCAAACCAACCTTTACGGGAATACAATTTGACTACTGTTACGTATGCCACATCAGTGGCTCCGTTCTTGGCAATAAGAACACTACATCAGTTAGCAATGGATGAAGGAGAGCACTGTCCAATGGCGAGAAAAGTCTTGATAGAGGACTGTTATGTCGATGACATTCTAACCGGTGCTGATAACCTACACGATGCACTACTTTTACAAGAGCAGCTAATCACATTACTTCAAAAAGGTCGATTTCAACTGAGCAAGTGGTCGAGCAGCCACCCAAAATTATTACAGTTTATACAAGGGTCAAATAAATTAATTGGAAACATGGAGTTGGCGGAAGATGAAATTATTAAAATTTTAGGAATCCATTGGAATCCGATCTCAGACTGCTTTAGTTTCAAGGTAAACCAAATATCATCAAAAACTGAACTTACCAAGAGAGAACTAGCCTCAGAAGTTGCAAGACAATTTGATCCATTAGGATGGTTGTCGCCAATTACCATTACATTCAAACTTATATTACAAGACCTGAGGGCCTCGGAAATCAACTAGGACGACAAGGTTCCTAAATAAATTAGAGCAAAATGGGTAAAGCTGAGAGACGAATTAGTACAGCTTGAAACCCTATAAATTCCACGTTAGATAAAAACAGTAACTTGAGCTAAACAAAACCTCTGTTTACACGGGTTTTGCGATGAGTCCGAAAGGGCATATGCTGCAGTCATATACAGTTGAATTGAGTTGTCAGACAGTACAATCGTCACACGCCTCTGACTGCCAAAACCAAGGTAGCACCTACCCGAGTAAACTTTACCACGTCTGGAACTTTGCGGAGCACTTCTTCTATCACGTTTAATTAATCAAGTGATCCAAACTCTAGCAGTGCAACCGACGAATATCTATGCATGGATGGACTCTACCATTGTGTTGGCTTGGCTCCAAAAACCAGCTACAAAATGGAAAACATTCGTCTCTAATCAGGTATCAGAAATTCAAAACAACACTACAATCGGGGAATGGAAAGACATAGCCTCAACACACAATCCGGCAGACCATGCATCTCGTGGCATTTCACTATCAAAATTAAGTACTCTGGACCAATGGTGGACCGGACCTGAAACAATGAGGGAACCGGTAATAAATAAAACCATGGAAAAGTTTGACACGAGTATCGATCTGAAACGGGTCACAACTGTTCTCCACGTACTCAATAAGGACGCGACATCTGAGAATACCATAATCAAGCTGATCGACCGCAAATCAGATTATTTAAAACTCCTACGAGTCACTGCACATCTTTTCCGATTCATATCTAAGATCAGTACGAAACCAACGTGTGCCGATGAAATAGGAGCAATAGAACTACGGACAGCATTAACCACAATCGTAAGAGCAGTTCAAGGCGTTTTCTTTGCATATGAAATATAAACATTAAGGAATCAACAGTCAATTAAGAATAAGAGCACCATTGCCTCACTGAATCCGTTCCTAGACAACGACGGCCTCAAAAGGGTAGGAGGCAGACTAAAAAATTCGGATCTCCCATTCGGAGAGAAACACCCGCTAATTCTACCAGCTAAATCACATCTAACCAGCCTAATTATTAAGTGGGCAGATGCAGCCACGCTTTATGGCATCAATGCATTAACGTTAGCATTTATCCGGAAAACTTTCTGGAAATAAGGGGAGCTCAAGGAGTAAGGAATCACATTTAAAAATGCATTGTCTGTTTCCGATTTCAAAGTAAACGGACAGAACAGGAAGAGTTCGTGTAACCCCGTCGCGGTCATTTACGCACATGGGTGTCGATTAACCGGTCCATTGAATCTACGAATCTCAAACGACAGAGGAAATAAGGCCTACAAGGGATATATTGCTAACATTGTATGCCTTTCAACAAAGGCAGTTCATCTCGAAGTGGTCTCTGATTTAACAGCAAACACCTTCTTGGCAGCATTCAAAAGATTTACATCGCGCCGAGGAAATATTGCCCACATCTACAGTGATAACGGTGCAAACCTGAAGGCAAACAAACTTCTAATCCAAAACCAACGGCAGTGGGAGAAGGTTATCCAGAATTATTTTTCAACGCAGAGCATTACCTGACACTTTATACCTCCAAGCGCTCCACATTTCGGAGGATTATGGGAGGCGGCAGTGAAATCATAGAAACATCATCTATGCCGAGTCGTTGGAAATCAAACGTTCACATATGAGGAATTATCCACAACGCTCGGCATGATCGAAGCTTGCCTCAATTCACGTCCTTTGTATCCTATATCCAACGATGCAGATAATATGGATCTTCTCACTTCCGGACATTTTTTAACTGATGATGCTTTACTGGCTCCGCCGGAGACTGATGTATTAGATAAAAATCTCGGCATATTAACCAGATGGAAGTAAATCTAAGCCACCAACAGTTCTGGAAAATTTGGCACCAAGAATATTTATCCCAGCTTCAACACCGCACCAAGTGGAAGATCAAACAGCCGAACATAACCGTGGGCGACTTAGTACTGCTAAAAGAAGATAACTTATCTCTTTTGATGTGGGAAAGGAAATTCACCCTGGTAAAGATGATCTTGTAAGAGGTTAGATTCCAAATAACATTGCGGACATAACATCGGATTCGTGTCTTCTAGATATTGGCACGGTACTAGAGAAATTATCTAAATTGTCATGATTTAAAAGGCACTGTTCAACCGCGTTGCAACTTCTTGAATCGTCGACATTGTATATGGAAAAATAAATGGTCCACGTTATATTCATGTAGACAATTTTAAAATTTAAATCTTCTCGCCTAGTCGCACAACACTGACCGCCATTTCCATACACTCTGTGTAAATTGATTTCGAGTGATAGTAACTTCTGAGCCAACTATGAAAAATAAATTTCTTTTGCGATGACAAATTTAGAAACACGCTGATGTGTACGGACAGATGAAAATATGCATCTAAAACATCAGAGGTTACAATCGGAACTTGCAATTTAAGATTGCCGGTCTCATTGTGCCCGGTGTTCTCGCAATACAACAAACCTACACCCAAAACTTACTAAATCTGAAGACATAAATCACAAACTTTGGTCGCTAAGCAACCTAATGCGATTCAATAAAGTTTTTGAAAATGCTAAAGATGAGCAATCAAAACCTAGCAACTTCCAACTGGAAGCTTGTCAAGATTGTGGTCAATGCTGACGAAACAACTGTTATCATTGTTCACCAGTGCTTCTGCTCAAAGTGAATACGGACCTGATGAAAAATATCTTTATCTCCGAACCTCGGATCAATGAAGACCGTACAGTTGAACTTAGGACTCCAAACCTAGCATTTGCTTTGTACTGCTTCTAAATATAATTTAAATTGTAACAGTTGGTACGCAGGGTTTATAGATACGATCGTTCTGGATTTTATTGTGACGAAAAGGATTTGTTTCAGATAATAGCGTGGGTCAACCAAAGTGGAGTATCGTGTTGGCCACTTGTTGGGAATGAGTCCAAAATGGAGTGTAAAGTTTACTAAAATTTTGTATAAGTAAATAAATAAATAAAAATATATAAATGTAACCCAAATGTTTTAAACTTCAAAATTATAGAAACACTGACGAAGAAATGGCTAACATTAAGATAGATCGTGTATTTCTATATAGCTTACCAGTTAACCTATGCCATACTACGGAGAAAATATCCCACCTGGAATAATAGGAAGCTTACTAAAGGAGGCTCACACGAAAAATGATCGAGTTATCCTGGGAAGCGATGTTGGCACATCACAAAATCCGGTATAATAAGGATGCGAACGAAAATGGTAACAAATTTAATGATTTTATTCTAAGTACCACCACTATAAGATTTACAATATAGAACTTACGAACTAGATAGTTTCCGACAAACATTTATTTTTTATCATCTACAATATGGTGTGAGATACTTACAGAATTATTCCAGAAAATTAACTATAATATTTTAAGTTCTAAAACTATCCGCATCAATACAACGGCCGTATTACCTTTTAGTTTGTAGAATGCCTTTTAGTTGACTTTGAGCAACAATGGCAATTGGTGATCAAATAAACTCTAAGCACCTCTAAGAACTCTAGAGAAGATCTTCAGAAAATTGGAGAAAATAAAAACTGCTGAAACCGACCAAACGAAACAGTGGTTAAAGCGTTAGTGATGAATCAGTCTGTGATAAAAATGAACACAAGATGTTTTTATACGTAAATCGGAGCTATAGCCGTACGTCTTCGATTTGGCTGACAACTGCGTAAGATATGACGTGAAAAGCGAACAGCGAAAGAGTTGGGAGTATTACGGCCCCAGAAGAGGCTGCAAAGAATAAAAAAAGAACTGCTGAAGGCTAGGACTCATTTCAAAATGTTATCTTCAGAAAATACAAATTTGAGCTACAAAAGCGGGGAAACCATTGCATAAAAACTATACGGCGAACAAATACAGAATCCCTCGGGGTATATAGCCAACGTAATTTATACCAATTATCATCACGAATTATCTTAAACAACCAGATATCCTCCAGTTCACAACACGCGAGAAAATTATGGGACTGCTAATGCAAATTCACTATCCTTGTTGCTCCAAAATCACATCACAAAGGCCAAGGGTCACTAGAGCCCCAGGCCATGTATGTCAAATATTAAATAAGAGTCAAAAACTTCGAGATACCAACAGGAACTGATAGTATCAACCCAATGTACGGCCAACAGACTACTGATTTAGCGGTAGCTTGGCTAGATTAAAAGCCAATCTGGAAATGTGTCACTTATTTCCCATATTGAGAAACTCCTGACAATAAGGAACTTTCCATGATAACGTAGCTGGATAAAGAGGCCTGTAATAATGACAAATCCGGCAGTGTTCACTCAGGCATTCTTTGCTTACCGGAGGAGGGGGGAGGATAGTTACTTACAGACTGGATTGTCCAGATGCTGAAACACGCAGGATCGTCATAGCCAGCTTTGCTGAATCCGAAAGGGTGTAGCTTCCGGGTCGTTGCATAAGCAGATAATACTGCTATCGGTGTTTTCGTTACTACTACCACCCATTAAGTGAAATCTCAGGGGCCATATTATGAAACCGAATCGCATATCGAAATGCAATCGAAATGCGAGATGCGATATGCAACTGCTACTGAGCACTCGCATATACTCGTATGTTGCGATTATTTTACTGTTTAAAATACCAAAATACGATATCGCACGAAAACGAATAATCGCATTTTGTTCACAACAGAACCCAAGCATAGTCTCCAATTGAGCCGACTCCTGTGGTCCCTGTCTCCTTTTCTCTAGTTAGTAGAAACTTGCCTAGGTTGACCACTTAAAATGGTACCAGCTTAAACCGATCTGACAGTCAACGCAAGATGGTTGGGTCTCTTTTTAGATAACAAACTGCTTTGAGATTCTAATATAGTAAAGAACCCGTCGTATTTTTACATCTCTGTCTTCTATTATCGTCTTGACAAAAAATATATCGGTGGACGGTGATTTTATCTGTAAGGCTACACTTAAACTAAATGAGAGTCTACATGTATCTAGGACACTCATTTCTCATACGTAGAGACATCTCTGAAATTTGCGAGTATGTTGTTTTGGTGGCTTACCTGTTTGAACCTTGAAGTTGCTAACTTCTTCAAGCATTCCACGAAAAAATTAAATTAACCAATTTTCGTCTACCCAACTAGCACTTTCTAATAAGAAGGATTTGCGTTAAAATGGCCGGCAGAAGGGTTGTTGTAAGATTAAAGAACAGATTGGTTATTAATACCGTGTGCAATAACTAGGCAAATCTAGGAAAATCTAGATTTACTAACATCGAAAGAGCCGATGTCTAGTTGCGAAGATGAATAGAAGGATAATGAAGAGTTGCTAAATTTGAATGACATGAAAAACCTCTGAGCGTAGAGTGGACGTTGAAACAATTTTGCACTTTGTTCAAAGCTCTGAATGATTTAAAAGGGGGAAAATTATGTCCGTGCCACTTTAGAGAAGTACAATATCCTAAACTATAATACAAGTTTGTGCAGAAAATTAACAATTTAACAGTTAATATATATAACAGTAATAACCATTATAGTTGGGAAATTTACAATCTTCTCAAATTAATATTGAACAAAAACGCTTCGGGCGAATCCACTTCAAATCTCTCTATTTTACTAGTGCGTGTTACATCCCAACAGTTTTTTTTAATTGCTTCCAGATGATACTGACATTCCCGGGGGATGTGAGAGAAAATTTTCTTTTATTTTTTACACATTCACTCAAACTTACATTACCAATGGGCGCTTGACGTTACGACGAAAATATTTCCGTCTCTCCAATAAAATCATGTAATTCTAATAAATTTGAAATAAACTTTAATATAAACTGAAAAAATATAATAATTTGTTATATAAATATGATTTTATACAATCCTTACAAAAAATATCTATAAATTCAAACAGGATTTGAGCACTGCCCACAATCGTCCATCTCCTCTTTGTACAATTCGATTTGTACGGTCGATTCAAAGAAATGATACCTGGTATGCACCATAGTGGTGGCGATATGTAAAATTTCATCTGGATTCGCGGACGGCTCAATAACTAAATGGGCCGACAATGCCACTTTGTCCAAACTTAGCGCCCAAATACGAAGATTATGTACCAATTTCACACCGGGAATTTTTAAAAATGCCTGAAGAATTTCCGTATAGTCTAAATAGCTTGGTGTGCCCTCCATAAGTACCTGTGAAACAAGTGAAAAAAAAAAACAGTTTAAATCCTTTATCCATTTTTTTTATATTTATTTTTAAGTTAATTTCATTTTCACATGAAAATAGCCGTACAGTAAAAATTGCATTACACACTCAAAACATAATTGTTGACTTGTATATGCTAAAATCGAATATCCCTAGCGTGCTCAACAATAATATTTTCCAGACCATGTACACAGGTAAAAATGTTAAGTCTACAAATCATAATATGCAGGAACGTATAAATACGTATACATCAGGTTTCCCATGAATTTCTTATCTCTAAATCTTTAATTTTATAGACGTGAGACGATACCTCCCACTTTTCATTTTCAATTTAATTCAAATTTTTCAATTTATGCAATACACAGTTATGTATCGTCATGCGAATAAATATAACAACAACAATAAATTGGAGAAATAGTGATGGACAAAAATTGTTCGTTAGTTGTTCACGTCAACGAAAGTGAAAATTATTCCGAATGGATTGTAAGAAAATAATTTTTATTTGATATGATGAACGGTGAAGGTGTTGAAAGGTAAACATTTGTTAGTCGTCTAGACGTCGAAGTCAAAAGATACCTTTATCTTATATGTCGCCATCTATAGCAGCTATGGTTGATTTGATATTATGATGCAGCATCGTTAGGTGAGGATCGAATAATTTAATTTGGGTTGTCTATATACAGAGACGTTGCACAGACTCTATAATTTTCGTGTTGTGCAATTGAATAAATCTGATTTCGAAAAATATACGATTCTGTATGTCTGTGGCAATTACTCAAAAGAACATAACTCATAAAAGTGAGTTTTGAGATAAATTCATTTGAAGTTTAAAACTTACTCGTATATGGAAGAAATTATAATTACTTAATTCTATTAAAATGACTGTAGTATTTTAAGATATTTATTGAACAAGAATAGGTCATTTAAACTTTTGTAAACACTTAATTAATTCTAGTGATTTTTTTGGATTGTGATTTTTGTCAAAATCCGCATAACACCTCTATGTGTTTCTTAATGATTTTTCTTGTATTATCATTTTATGTAACTCGAGTTAAGCAGTTTTTCCTAAACAATTTTGAACAAAAAACAGGTTTCATGTACTTCATTGTAATTTTTATTAACAAAAAGAAAAGAATTCAGTTAGTTTCAAAAAGAAACATTCAAACTAATGTAATTTAATCATCATCTTATTCAGTAATGTCCGGATGAGTAACGAGCTGGTTCTCGGTATTTAAATTCATATAAAACTCATGAAAAGAATGCTGTATAAGATAGCGGAAATTTCTCAGCGGAAAATAAGAGATTTCGCTACTCGCCGCAGGTGGCAGCACAATCACAAAAGAGAATTTATTTTGTTATATAATTACCAGCTGAATTTTTTTATTCATTTTGTATCTCTTTTTTCACTAAATAAATCATCCCAGCAGAATAAAATATTAAAAGTAATCCTGAAAATGACAAATTGATTGATCTCCGAAGTAAAGGAACTCCGTAAATGAAATCTTGAAATTTAACAATATTCCGTCTTTCCGCTATTCCAAAAGAATGACGATGAAATTTAGATAAAAGTATTGATCAGGGCTCCAAAACTTAGGACAAAATTCTAGGATCTATTCATGCTGGACTAAACTAGGCCATTTCATAACAAATACTTTTGAAATTTTCAATTATTTTATTAGTTTATTGCCAGTTTTTGGCCAATATCTCAACAACTTCCACTAGTAACCAATACTTTCGGTTGTTTTTCTGAGACTACCAGGAAAATTTGGGGAAAATTGATTGATTAGAATTTTCACTGTAATTTTTTGATTTTATGCGGCCATACAAGTTATTTTCAGTTTTTGGCAGAAAATAAAAAGATTATTGTGAAAATTCTAATCAATCAATTTTTCCCAAATTTGTCTGGTAGTCTCGGAAAAACAACCGAAAGTAGTGGTTACTAGTGGAAATTTTTGATATATTGGCGAAAAACTGAAAATAACTTATATGGCCGCAGAAACTCAAAAAATTATTGTGAAAATTCTAATCAATCAATTTTCCCCAAATTTTTGTGGTAGTCTCAGTATGACCTAAGCTATTAGAAAAACTACCGAAAGTATTGGTTGCTAGTGAAAGTTTTTGAGATATCGGCCAAAAACTGGCAATAAACTAATAAAATAATTGAAAATTTCAAAAGTATTTGTTATGAAATGGCCTAGTTTAGTCCAGCATGAACAGATCCTAGAATTTTGTCCTAAGTTTTGGACCCCTGATCAATAATTTTATCCAAATTTCATCGTCATTCTTTTAGAATGGCGGAAAGACGGAATATTGTTAAATTTCAAGATTTCATTTACCGAGTTCCTTCACTTCGGAGATTAGTCAATTTGTCATTTTAAGGATCAATTTTAATATTTTATTCCGCTGGGATGTTTTATTTAGTGAAAAAAGCGGCGAGTAGCGAAATCTCTTATTTTCCGCTGAGAAATTTCCGCTATCTTATACAGCATATGAACAGATGGATCTAATAATAGGAGAAGACCCAACGTCAAAAGCGCTAGACCATATAAATTTGTATTACTAAATCCGCGGCGATTTATATTCAAAACCTGAAATGGCTCATGTTCATCAAAACTTGTTTTATATAATACTTTGTCCACGAACTTTAGTGTAGCGCATCCATTTAATATGTACGCCACATTAGCTTTGATTTAGTTAGAGTTGGAAAATCAAATATTTTGTCTTGTCCAATTTCGTGTACGAAAAACCGATTTTAAACAAAACGCACAAATTAGTACCAATCCCTGGGCTCATGAATTTTCACACTACTTCGTTTTTTTTGGCGCTGCGGCGTGGTCGCTTTCACACTCCATGTCCGTATGACCAGGCACCAAACACTTATGATCAATAAATTCGAGATTAGAATTAGAATTTTCTTGCATATAGCTGTAGAACATGGTTCCTACGAACGAATTTTTAGTTTGCCCTGTGCAGCAGTCGCTGTAAAAAAATGCCCGTTTCACTGTATTCGGCATTGGTTTTAAGTGAGCGAGTAGTCATGAAGCAATTTCGTTCCCTCCTCTTTGACCTATAACCTTATTCCACATATAGCAGTTTGATGCGCTCGTAAAGCAGTCATGAACGTGAGTGGGCAAACATTGTTGCAAATCGAACGTTAGGGTCTTTATTTCAACAAAGTTAGTCGCAGCAAGCAGTTTGTCACGTAGTTTTGATTTATAGGCTTCATCTGCTAAGGCGTGGTGCTGTTGTTGTTCTGCAATAAGCTCTTGTTTTTTAACGTCGGATTCAACATTTATGACATGTGTCGGTCTTCGGGGATTTAAATTTTATATTCATTGTTCAAACACCTTTGAAAATTTTGTTAGTGATACCGGGTGTTCTACTTTTTTCTGTGAACAGCTGAAATATTTTGGTCATAGTTAAATCACTATGAAAATACCTAATATAGTAAAGGAAGACAGTTAGTAGAAGTTTTTTATTAAAATTAAATGGGTTACCTTTTAGATGTGTCTCTTCTGGTGTAGTGACTTTCGTAGGACGGGAACGAATTAATAATAATTAAATAATTAATTGACTTTTAATTTCAGCAATTTTCTCGTCCGATGTCAAATTTGAGGGGTTCTATATCCTCGTTTGTCCAATGGAAATGCTGATCCTTGAGATTGAAATTTTTTATTTGTTATTGTTCTTATAATTCCAAAGTCTGTATCTCCAAAGGTTCTTTTAAAGCAATTTTTGCACACTGAAATTTTTTTAGGGCCAATTCCAATAAAATAATAACAAGTAAAATTTCGAGTCTTGGTGGATTTCTTTTGTAATTTCTGGTATTTTTTGTTCTCAATTTCAATCAACCCCGATAAAAATGCACAACGTAAATTATAAGAAATTAAACTCCAATACTGATTAAACATTTTTTTTTGTTCATCGAGCGTTAACTTAGATTGACAAAGCTTACGGCATTTATCTAATGGCTTGCATTCTCTTGAGTTTACGAATCGTCCGCTTGAGGAAATATAAGATTTACCTGTATTGCGCTTGTGATTGCAGAAGGTTTGTGATTGCTACTGCTAGGTAATGCAACGCTATTCGAGTCTTGTCCAATGTTCGAACTAGCGCCTTCCAAATTTCGTTCAATGCTTCGCGCAATCATTTCAATTTCGTCATTATCATTCTCAGATTCGTTATCTTCTGGAATGTAATGTGGATCAGCATCTGAATTATCACTATTTTCAAACGGATCATTTTCCAAAATATTTTCTTTTAATATATTTAGTAAACCGTCGTTTATTTTGTGTTTGCCAAATTTATCAGGCTCATGATCTTTGTTTTTCTCAAAAAATTGAAAATTTTGAAATGTAGTTTCTGTACCAAGGTATTTATTTCTATAATAAATCTCGTCCATACTGACTTCAAGTGTTGTTGAAGTTGGCCTTTCAACTTCTTTATTTTTGTTCTTTTTCTTCCTTACAAAAACCCACTAACTCAAAATAATTTAAAATAAAATTAAAATTTTTGACTTATGTATGTAGTTTTTGCTACACTTAAACAAACCAAAACGAGTCATGTCGTTTTTCTACCTTTCAGTTTATGTACGAATATAATCATTTTAATCCAGAGAATTAAAATTTTTGTAAATTTTAAAAACTACCTAACTCTAGTTATGATGTTTTGGGTAATTGCCACAGATGTTATGAACAAATGACTTGAGGCAAATATTTGGATAATTTGGGACTGTTGAAGACCTCAACATAGTTTATAGCTAACCGTTGTATGAAGCTCACCGTTGTGAATATGGTTCAAAAAGAATTTCCTTTATTGACTACTGAACATTATAAAAATTTAATTTTAAATAATCAGGTTATTGTGACGAAAATTACATAATGTAGCTAGTAAAGATTCGAATATTTTGACGAAATGCTCTAATGACCACAATTTGAGATATTACGTAAAATTATGGCAATCCATCGCTTTGTTCATTTACAATTTTGCACACTAGCAGGGAGAACAATGAAATTAATTACAATTAATGAAAACGCAAAATACTCAGAGTGAAATAAAACGTAAAATACTCAATACTCACAAAAGATAAAGTGTTAAATCTCAACCAACGAAAACTTAAGAGCTTAAGTTGTGCTCCGTTTGAACCACTTAGGGGAGCGGTACAATCACCAAAATGTAAAAGGTTAGTTGTTTATTTGTAACGAGAGTCCTATACAATTTTGGTGATTGTAACACTAACCGACATTGTACAAACAACGTGCAACTTAAGCTCTTAAGGGTTCGCTGGTTGAATCATTAACTTCTTCAAAAATTATCCGGTAAAAATTAAAATATGATTTGAACTAATTTTGTTTGAAATTCAATTTTAATTTTTTTTAATCGTTTTCTCGCAAAAGCTACAATATCTTTATTGCTATAGTTAATCTCTCCGTGGATAAACGTCCAGTTTTGCATTCAGTTTGGAAACTACGAGTTGTAATGTGGTGTGTTACGTAGTGTTTAGTAATTGTAATCCCTTGAACGTCAAATATACTCTATTTGAACTCGCCTAATAAGGGCAACACTCAGACTCCTAAAATACTAGTATTGATCACCCTTAATGAAGGACCTTCTAATGGCCAAGCAAATAGCTGTACTCATAGTGAGGTTAGTGCGTCGAATAAACGGTTGTTCAGAATATCGACTAACAAACCTGAGTATTTGAGGAAATCTGTCTCTATGATCGGCAACATGACATCTGTCAAAATGAATGTCCACGCCTTCAAGGCCGATATCTAATTATATTCCCCAGGAACCAAAAGTTCTGATCGTAGATCAGTTCATTAGGAGAATGAATCGTCTGTGGAAATTACATACCAGTTGTTCTGAACCTTTTGAAGTAGCGAAATGTCTACTGAAAGATCTATTTTTTGAGCGAGGTTTATGATAAGAACATTTTGTCACCTACCACGTGTCATTTTAACAATACAACGATCAATTGCAACACGATAAAGGATCCTATCAGATTCTCAGACTGGATGGACAATACTGAGCAATACATGAGCTTGCGGCATTGTTTCCAATATTCGATCAGTTAACTCAGCAAGTTTGGATGTATTTATTGAATCACTGGTTGGACCTAGTATTTCGTGTACAAAGGTGGGGTACACGTTTCAACAAGAACATCGACGTAACTTGCCAACCATTACTACGAACTGTTACTACTATATATATTTGTTTGATGGAGCAACTGCGATGGTTTAATATCACCAAGCTCTAAACCTTGCCACAATCTGTGAATTTTTATCTGTTTGAACTTGCATAATCTCCCTAGAATGGAGATGTTTAGATCGGTGTGCTTCGGTGGGATGTTTGACTGGGTAGGGCACCAATTTCAGACGCGTAACATGAAGTCAAAAACTATTTGATTTAAATTTTAATAAGCTACCTTTAGGTTTTGCGACCCTCAATCGTAAATGTTGTTTGATGTATAGAGAAAGTTGACGCACTATCAGAAAAATATGCGAAACTACGATGCTTTATTGCGAATAGGGCGTAAGTCGCATTTTGTAAATTTTACAGGAGAGAGAAAAAACTTTATATTTAACGCAGAATACGTTTTAAATCGTGATGAATGGTAACTCTATCTGTCGTTTAATCGAAAAAACACAATTTCTGAAAAATTTATGTTACGCCCTATTCGCAATAAGCAATCGTAAATGCAAATTTTAAACTGGTATCATACACTGGGCTATAGTCACAACAGAATGTTTTTGATCAATTTGTTCACAAAGAAAGTCGTGTTAAAGGGTTTAGATCAGGGGCCGCGGTGGCCATGCAATGGACCTTTCCCTTCAAATCCAGCACCTTAGATAATCAAGTAATTCTTCCAAGTCATTTTGAAGTAAACTTAGATAGATTTCCACGTTGATCAGGCGTGGGAGTTCAAATGGGGTAGGAGGGTCCTCCCTTGTAAAACATGTTTCGTCAGTCGACACAGCATTTCTTGACAAAAGTGCATCCTTTTTCATGGTCGGCAGGTAAAAGGTGTTGTACACGTTGCACGTGGTATATAATAAATCCAACAACAAAACGGATATTTTATTGCTATCAATATCACAATAAAATATTATCAATCTTTATGTAAATAATACTGTGGGCAAAAAATAGTAAGACTTCATTCATAATTTTAAAATTCTTTATTTATTTCTCCAAGTCTATTTCGTCCCCTCAAAGTAATCCCACCCGGCCTTAATACACTTGTGCCAACGTTTTCTCCAATCCTCGAAACAGTTGTTAAAGTCAATTTCCGGAATAGCCTCCAATGCGCGTAGCGATTCACGTTTAATGTCTTTAATTGGCTCAAAATGGTTTCCCCGGAGCGGTCGTTTGAGTTTGCTGAACAGCCAGAAGTCACACGAAGCTAAATCAAGCGAATACGGTGGTTGCGGAACGATATGGGTGGAATTTTGGCAAAAAAATCATGTAAAACCAATGCAGTATGAGACGGTGCTTTATCGTGGTGCAAAAACCATGCGTTGTCGACCCATAATTCCGGCCTCTTTTTACGAATAGCTTCGCGCAAACGACGCATAACCTTGATTTTTGACTTGCTTTGACGTGGTTTTTTCGGCTTCGGCTCACCTTTGACACGATATTCGGCCAATTGATCGTCTGTTTCCGGGTCGTCAGCATAGATCCAAGACTCATCGCCAGTTATAATACGTTTCATGACATCCTGGTAGTCGGAAAGCATTGTTTTACAGACGTCAACGCGACGCTGTTTTTGCAAAAAATTGAGTGATTTTGGAACCAATCGTGCTTTCACTTTTCTTAAGCCCAAATAATCTTTCAAAATGGTTTTCACTGATCCTTCCGATATTTCAACGATGCCAGTATGGTCTCTGACTGTTAATCGTCGATTCTCGACCACCAATTCCTTGATTTTATTAACGTGTTGATCATCAGTTGATGTTGATGGCCGTCCTAGACGTGGTTTGTCGTCAATACGTTCTCGACCCTCTTTGAACAATTTGTACCAATCAAAAACACTTGTTTCTGAACGTTTCGGCACCACAAAATTGATTCTGCACACAAAATTTATTGGAACTTATTTATTGAATAATTTCACTCATTGTAAAAAACGCCGAACGCACTTTTTGTACTTCAGGAAGACAAACGTATATTAAACACTAATGATTATATTGATGTGACATTTGGCACAGATGTCACTGACAGACATACCAACATAGAAAAAAAAATATTTCGACAAATGGTTTTCCGCGCAAAATTAAATTAAAAAGTCTTACTACTTTTTGCCCACAGAATCAAAAATGTTAGCAGCTTCAATTTGACTCTTTCATATTTAAAACGTTTTTTGGGAATCCTTTTGTTTTCTGGACATCGTCCTATGCCTCAAGAACACCTACATTGTTCGATATCTTTGGATCATGATTTTAAATTTATAAGAAATGCAATGCCACGAAGTATCCTTTTTAAAATAAAATCCAACTTGCATTTAGCAGATAACAATAAAATTGATGCTCCAGATAAATTTTATAAAGTGAGAACATATATGAGCATGATATTCAGTAATTGTTCGAAATTTGAAATTGTTCGAGACGAATCAATGTGGCCATATCACGGACGTCATAGCTGCAAAATGTTCATTCGTGCCAAGTCTATTCGATTTGGTTACAAGATTTGGTGCGTGACCTCTGCAGATGGATTTTTATATAAATTTTTTCCATATGGCGGTAAATCCGAGACTTTAAATCAAGAAAGAGGACTAGGAGAAAATGTAGAACGCAATCTTTTAGAAATTGTTGAACAGCCGGAGAACCATCGCGTATATTTTGATAATTTTTTCAGATCGCATAACCCGATAGTGGATTTGAACAATGATGGCTATTTTGCAACGGGCACTGTCCGCGATAACCGAACTAGAAAATGCCCATTGCTGGGCTTAAAAGAATTTAAGAAAAAGAAAGAGGATTTTACCAAGGAGCTTTTGATGATTATAGTCAATGTATTGGCCTAAGATGGAACGATAATTCCGTTGTAACATTTCTGTCAAACTGCGACACGATTGAACCCGTTGTCCATGCTAAAAGATTTTCGCAGAAACAAAAACGCTACATTCAAATACCTTGTCCTGAAATTGTGAACGCTTACAATAAAGAAATGGGTGGAGTCGATTTATTCGATAGATTTATTTCCCAATATCGAATAAAAATTAAAGGGAAGAAATGATGGTGGCCTATATTTGTGAATTGTTTGGATGCCGCAGTTTCCAATGCCTGGTGCTTACATAAGATGGTGTCTGAAAAACCTATGCCATTATTGACCTTTCGTCGAGAGTTTACTTTGGCATTGTTATCAACTCCAACATATAAACTTTATTTTACCTTTTGGTTTTTGCAATTGTAATGGTGTTATTGTGATTGTTCTGTATATTGGTATATTTCAGCACTCTCGAATTAAATTCACGAATCGTAGGAAATTCTTCCATTTAGCGTCACTATCTGTGTGACAAACGAATATGATAATCGACACTTACTTATACACAATCAACTTCCCCAACCACCCCATACTTGCTTTCCTTTTAACGCCGGATCGCGGATAAATTTGAATTTTTTTTTGACTTATAGATGGCTAATGTGTAAGAATCACAACAATCAGTTTCGAACAAATGAGACTATTGATTTGAAAAAATCAGTCTTCTCATCAGGTCGCGACGACTGATGTTGTATTACTCTACATTGGAATATTGTCTATATATATAGAACGTTGGGGAAGTTGATTGTGTATAAGTAAGTGTCGATTATCATATTCGTTTGTCACACAGATAGTGACGCTAAATGGAAGAATTTCCTACGATTCGTGAATTTAATTCGAGAGTGCTGAAATATACCAATATACAGAACAATCACAATAACACCATTACAATTGCAAAAACCAAAAGGTAAAATATATAATAAAATTCGTAAATGCGAAAAAACTTAATTGTTAAAACTGGATATAGATGGAAATATGAAAGAATCAAAAATTTCGTACGCTATGCAGTAATTCGCTAGTAGTACAACTACATGGTATGTTCTATATATATAGACAATATTCCAATGTAGAGTAATACAACATCAGTCGTCGCGACCTGATGAGAAGACTGATTTTTTCAAATCAATAGTCTCATTTGTTCGAAACTGATTGTTGTGATTCTTACACATTAGCCATCTATAAGTCAAAAAAAAATTCAAAAATATAAACTTTAATACTGAATTAGTTGCTAATTAAAGAAATCAAAAACGAATCCATTAATAAATGCTTGAGTGGCCTTACTGGGGAAAAAGATACCGAGTACTCCCTTTGAAAGGCGACAAAAAGTTTAAAACGGCCTAAACTACAAATTCCACCAGTAAAAAATTCAGAAGGCACATGGGCTATAAGTGCAAAGCAAAAAGCTTCGTTGTTTGCAACCTACCTCGAGAACACGTTTCAGCCTCTGCATAGACAAACTGCAGAGGAAAACATACCACCAGTATATAAAATGGATAACTGCGATATATCTCCTGTCACACTATAAGAATTAAAAGAGGAAATCAATCTCAGCCTAAATACAAAGAAGTCTCTAGGATATGACTTAATTACAGGACAAATAGTAAAAGCTCTTCCTGAAAAAGGACTACGTAAACTACTCCAAATAATTAACGAAGTGTTCAGACTTAAACACGTTCCAAATCAATGGAAAGTAGCAGAAGTAATTATGATACCTAAACCCAATAAACCATTAAATGACAAAAATTCGTATAGGCCGATTTCCTAACTCCCAATAATTTCAAAAACATTCGAGAAACTACTCCTAAAGAGACTAAAACCAATAATAGCAGAAAGAAATCTTATTCCTCCACATCAATTTGGCTTCAGAGAAAACCATTCAACAATAGAACGAGTACACCGAATTACAATCATAATTGAAGACGTACTTGAAAAAAAGAAAGTATGTTCAAGCGTCTTCTTGGAAGTAGCACAGGCCTTTGACAGAGTATGGCATAAAGGTTTGGAATATAAATTACAAAGAGAGCTACCAAAGCAGTTTTATGAAATTCTAAAATTTTATATATCTAACCGACACTTTCAAGTTAAATTAGATGGCGAATACTCAGAAATAAAGAAAATATCAGCAGGGATACCACAAGGTAGCGTAGGAGACTACGATGATACGGCCATCTTAGCAGTTGCTAATTGCATAGAAGAATCTACAAGCAAATTGCAAAGAGCTACTAATATTATCAGTACCTGGACCAAGAGATGGCGAATAAAACTTAATGAAACAAAAACTGTTCACGTAAACTTTACCAACAAGAAAGTCAACTGGATACCAGTAGAACTGAATTCCCAGCAAATTCCCTATGCAAATACGGCAAAATATCTAGGCATGTCTCTAGACGCGAAACTAAAATGGAAAGAGCACGTGAAAAAGAAAAAAGAAGAGTTAAACATCAAATACAGAAAGATGGATTGGCTCTTAGGAAGAAATTCTGAGCTACCTCTACATTGCTACTATACCGACAAATCCTAAAACCTGTGTGGACTTACGGTACTCAGCTCTGGGGCTGCACAAAGAAAACCAATATCACTATCATCCAGTCATTCCAAAGCAAAGTTCTTCGTTCAATAGTTAATGCACCGTGGTATATAAAAAATGATAACCTCCATAGAGATCTGAAGATGGATTTCGTTAGTGAAGAAATAAGCAAACACGCGAGAAAACACCTGCAACGTATTAGTCTACACCAAAACGCTGAGATACGTCGTATGTTGGACGACAAACCCAGTAAGATGGCTGCGCAGGAAGAAACCGCATGATCTATAAGATCCAATCAGGATCTACTAAAAATATAATAAAATTGTAAAGGGGTCTAGCCAAAGAGCTACAACCCTCCAAACAAGAATATAAATTCTGAAAGATAAATTCCTAGATGATTTGTAAATCAGTTGCAATAAATAAAAATATATAAAAAAAAAGTATGACGGACACGTTATTAGACGCAACTCTTAGACTATCGAATCAGCGGCATGACATAATAAAGATAGCAAACAGTAAGCAAAAGCGCAGCCATGTCTGCAAAAATAACACTACATTTAAATGTTCCCGATGCTCAAGCCATGGTTATGACATTCCACTTCATTTAAAATGTTCACCGCAGTTTCACAGCAAAACATAATAAGCTGTATTTACATCAATTTTGAAATAATTTGCAAATTTAAAAAAAAAATTATACTGATGTTCCAGTTATGGAACATTCCATATCTCCGAAAATACTTGTAACTATATTTAGTGAATCAAAATACGTTAAAGTTTTAGAAATCGTTAAAATTGCTCCAGTGACTTTATGGGCGGTATGAAACGGATTAAACAACAAAAAATTACCGATTATTTTAAGTCAAATTAATTTATTATAAATCGATAATAGTTCAATGCAATATGTTAATGAATTATGCTTATTAATTTTATTATAAACGGACGCCTCGGCTAAGGCCTACATACCAATCGGTCCCTTAACTGTACGTTATAAGCGAGTTTTACTGTATTTAGATTAGGCCGTACCAATTTTAAGAATTTTAACTTCAAGACACCCCAATAATAAAAAAATCATTATCCCCTTGTTTACAATTCAAAAGGTTAATAAAACTTTCGGAGTAAAGTCCTTCGTTTTGATTTCTATCAATTTTTTCAAACATTCCTCGAACCAAACATTTGGCATTTAAACTATGTTTCCAAAGAAGCTTTCCATAAGGAAAATCTACTGACACCATACGAGTAATACTCATTTGTCAATGCAACAATAAATTCTTATCTCGTATGTCACCAACTCGAATATAAACACAGATTCTCCCTTGAAATATCATAAATTCAAGATACTTTGTCTTATATATTACGCATACACACTATAAAAATGATAAATTGCATTCCACTAAATATGAAATGAGCTTAAGAGCTTTAAATAAAACGATACATATTCCTTTTACATCAACAACTTGTAGCCGACGACGCCAATGTGCCAATAAATTACGCATATAAATTGAGCAAATTGGGTAAAATCATCTTATTAATGGCCTCACATTATTCTCTTTCTGATAAGCATACGTAAAACCTATATACATTCATTGTTGTACATGCACACATAAAATATGTTGTTGTTTATGTTGAAATTATGAAAATTATACAGTCATACATAATTCAGGCAGTTATCAAATTCGAATTCATTATACCGAACACATTATAATGTAACCGTATAGAGATTTACATAATAATGGGTTTGTTCGCTCCCCTGGAAAATATTTGTAGTACACGCACATTATCTCTTAATACACAATGTCGTAATTGATGAAATGCTTTTCCAAAAAAAAAAAAAAAAAAAAATGAAAAATCTTTTTTGTTCACATAATGGAAATCACACATCTGGTAACTAATAGCTCATTCATATATACGAAATTTGAGATGTTTGTGATGGGAGGATGATGTAATAAAATAAAATGTTAAGATCTAGATTCATCAATCAAATCACTTAATAATGATGATACTGATTATTTTCTTATTTTTCCTGGATGTGTATATGTATTAAGTAGATGATATATACACGAATTGTGAATGACGGGGATGTGGCGGAGATAACATTAAATCGCTTTTCGATTATTAGCTAGCTGGACTTTCGATTTTTATTCAATATAATCAAAATTGATAAATTGAATTGTGTGACATTAGACCTAGTTGTATACAAATCGATTGATTGATTAAAATTAAATTATTTATTGGTGTGTCAAATAATATAGGTGATTGGACCGGCTGCCCTCGGTATACATTTTGGTATAACTTAAGTAACACAATCCATGATGTCTACCACATGATTTTGGATAATCTGTTTAATCCCACAAATTTGTGAAAGCTCTTTTATGAATGTCCTGTACAGCATCATCATGTAAGTATTATAATCACAATCCCATATGCCAGAGTATGAATCGCTGTATAATAAATCATAGGTCGGAAATAGATTCCGCAACATAAACAGAACGTACTTGTACTTGTGGCGTACAGAACACACACACACATACAATAGAAAATTCGCTAAAATTAATCCTATTATATTTTTCTTTCTATTTTTCATTTTGGGCAAATAGGAAGCTTTTTTGTTTTCGTTTTTATTTATTTGAGCTTCTGCTACTTTTGATTTTAATTTATTTCTATATATCCATTTTGTGGAATGTACTAGCCGCATTTTTCCTATATATCCGAATGTAACACACATTCCTATACATACATACAACAGCAATGTTTATATGTGTAGAACATAAAAATCATATTTTAGCGAAATGTTCGGGGTGTAAAGCTCGACTAACCAAAAATACCTGTATACGAGTATGAATGAGGTATTTATACATAAAGAAAAAGCTTTTTATTGCGTGACTAGCAACAATTGATATCATTGGGCATTGAAATAGTATCCCTATTAAATATTTTCTTCTCTTTTGGAGAATGTACAAATCGAAGTATTACAAAAAGTTCAGTCTGCCTTCAAAAATTCATGGCACGGATGATTCTAAGTGAATGTTTCGGATTAAAATTTCACATCAATTTTTGTAGAAAATTTGAAGCAAACAGTAAAGCTGACTGCTGTTCCAGGGTTTTATGAAAAAATAAGGTCAGGCAGGGATCCAATTTGATCGAAAACTATGGGAATACAATTTAGAAGATTTAACTTCCTTTCGCATACGTACTAGATGTAAATATTGAATTATTTAGCTGTTTTTATATCAAACAATTTTACAATTTAGGGGTATATCCTCTATCCGGTGGCAAATTATGTATTTGCTACCCAAAATACCATTCAAGTGAAATATGTCCCAAAAAATCCCAAATTTGTTGCATGCAATAAACGCTGCAAAATCAATAGGTTCTTGCAACATGTTTCATTTAATAAATAGGCCCAACAAATTTCAAAGATTAACATCTTAGTAGGTTTTTTGGAAGGCTCATGATAGGTTTACTTAACGGGAGAAATTAATCGAACGATTACTGGGGTCGACGATATCAATAACGAGTCTTTTACAAAAAAGTTGGTTCAACAAATTTCAAAGGATTGACATGTGGGTAGGATTTCTAGAATGCTCATGTTACGTTATCTTAACGGAACAAATGAATCGTACGATTCCTGGGGTCGGCGATATAAATAACGGCTCTTCTACAAAGGGGTTATTGCAACAAATTTCAATTAACAAATTTATTCAACAAATTTCAAAGGATTGACATGTGGGTAGAATTTCTAGAATGCTCATGTTAGGTTATCTTAACGGGACAAATTAATCGTACGATTCCTGGGGTCGGCGATATAAATAACGGCTCTTCTACAAAGGGGTTATTGCAACAAATTTCAATTAACAAATTTGTTCAATAAATTTCAAAAGATTGACATGTGGGTAGGCTTTCTAGAATGCTCATGTTAGGTTATCTTAACGGGACAAATGAATCGTACGATTCCTGGGGTCGGCGATATAAATAACGGCTCTTCTACAAAGGGGTTATTGCAACAAATTTCAATTAACAAATTTGTTCAATAAATTTCAAAAGATTGACATGTGGGTAGGCTTTCTAGAATGATCATGTTAGGTTATCTTAACGGGACAAATGAATCGTACGATTCCTGGGGTCGGCGATATAAATAGCGGCTCTTCTACAAAGGGGTTATTGCAACAAATTTCAATTAACAAATTTGTTCAATAAATTTCAAAAGATTGACATATGGGTAGGCTTTCTAGAATGCTCATGTTACGTTCTCTTAACGGTACAAATGAATCGTACGATTCCTGGGTTGCAACAAATTTCAATTAACAAATTTATTCAACAAATTTCAAAAGATTGACATGTGGGTAGGCTTTCTAGAATGCTCATGTTAGGTTATCTTAACGGGACAAATGAATCGTACGATTCCTGGGGTCGGCGATATAAATAACGGCTCTTCTACAAAGGGGTTATTGCAACAAATTTCAATTAACAAATTTGTTCAATAAATTTCAAAAGATTGACATATGGGGAGGCTTTCTAGCATGCTCATGTTACGTTCTCTTAACGGTACAAATGAAACGTACGATTTCTGGGTTGCAACAAATTTCAATTAACAAATTTATTCAACAAATTTCAAAGGATTGACATGTGGGTAGGATTTCTAGAATGCTCATGTTACGTTCTCTTAACGGTACAAATGAATCGAACGATTCCACGGGTCGGCCATATCAATAACGGGTCTTTTACAATTGGATGTTTTCAAATCGTTCGATTCATTTTTCCCTTTACGAGAAAGAATCACGAGCGTTCTAGAAAACCTACCCACAAGTCAATCTTTTGAAATTTGTTGCAAAAACTCCATTGTTTCTGGCTGCGCTGAAATAACCAGTTTTTCCACAGTGATAAACTCTTTATAGGAAACTGCGACTGTATTCCTCATAGTTGTTTCTGAAGAACTATTTGAAATCACACCATCTGCAACATTTTTAGTTTGAGATTCGTTCTCGTTTGACTTATTAAAGAATCTTAAAATCCACGGTAACCATTGTAGCTGTTTTTCTGATACTGCCTTTTTCGCCTTTTTTCTGCACTGCCTAAGGAAAATAATTTAATTTTAAGAAATTAAAGGCCATATGGCCCGGCCCTCCTTGCCCTCTTCCTCTATCTCGGCGTAATATATGTCGCTATGTTCCAAAATCTCCAGGATTTGCTCCACAGAATTCTCATTTTCAAGATTCGCCGCACAGAATTTCCGTGTTAGGATTTTTTCTTTGCTTTTATCATTGCAATTTGTTCTGGAGCCGCGACTCTTCCAACTCTCTTACGGATCGCTTTTCTAGTCCTTTCTTTTACGCCGTTGCTGGCTAATTCGAGAACGTACGACTATAGGTTCGATTTTCCCATGAGTTTTGCATTTCAGCAGGGGATCATAGTCGTCTTCTTTTTCATCACAGATCGTAATCTGCCCCTGTCACGATCCAAACCCGGTACCTCCAAACGCCAAAGCTTTAACCACTGTCCTCTTTAGTCGATTTTGTTAGAGTTTTTCCGTTCTAACTATGGTAAAACGAAAGAACCAATTTGTACCACCCTGATGACGCATAGACATATGACGTATTTTTCCGAAATTGGACAGCTTTCATCGATTGCAAGATGAGGGTGGCTATATGCTCAAATCTCTAGGGTTCGCCCCACAGAATTTTTATTTTCAGATCTTTCCTTCCTTGTTTATAGATTTTTTAATATTCAAATTGTCATTATCATATTTAACGGGTTTTGGAAATTAAATTAAATTTATAATCAAAACCTTGAATTTTCGTCTTATACAGGGGTTAACTCACTAATCCAGTTAAAATAAAATGTATCGTAGCAAATTTTTCTCATGATCCATCCGATTTGAGATATTTTTACGAAAACTTTTGCTAAACGATGCGTAAAGAAATTAGTAAACTTTTCTCGGACATATCATTTCCTTGAGTTTACTACTCATATGAATTGCTTTATTATGACATTTGTATGGCTATTATTGAACTGTTAGATTATATATTGTGAATTGTATGCCATAAAATATTATTCGTAAGACAGCGCTTTTAACTCCGAAAAAGGCCTTTTATTGTATTTTAAATAATTATAGTTGGCTAACAATCAAATCTTTATATGACATTGCCTGATAAGTTTCCGGTCTGACGCATAGATGGTGCCACAAATTTAAACTCCATATGATTTTTAAATTCTACCAACCTTCAAATGATACCTGTTAAAATTTCTTGACATTTCGATCATTAAGATTACAAGGTACAGTTGTTTTAGTGACGCCACTTTTGTTAATTTCAAAACAATGAAAAAAAAAAAGAATTTCAAGCAAAGCAGTGGCTTCATAACTGTTCTTCGTACTCTGGACCAGAAAAATCAATCATCACTGACCGGTAACTGTGGTCGTACAACATGAGGCTGTGACTGACCGTAAAGTGAAGTTGCTTGAGCTAGCTGACTTTGGAAAGATATCAATGGAATATTTTGCAGGAATATTTGCCCATAAGAAAGATGCACCCCGAGATTATTATTGTTTGCAGACCTACAAAAGAAAACTCTAGGGAGAAATATTTGGCTCCAAGTTAGACCGGCAACTTTTCAGCCGATGTGTTAGTATAAAAATTATACTCAAAGCTGTTTGTAAAATATTCATTTCTACTTGCGATTTCGTGAAATACGGAAGCGATTTTATTAAACCTCTGGCTTGCATTTGGGACCGAGAATTTGTTATCAACATTATTGAACTTTGGAACTGGGTTTCGGACAGCGACAGTTAATTACAAAATATAAGATTACATCCCAAAGTTTTAAAATAACTCCACTACACATGATGCGATGAGTTGTGCCGATTTTTAATTTATATCGCTATTTTGTGGCACCATCAATCAAGCTGTACGTGCCACGTGCAGTTTAATTCCCTTATCCCATGACACACGACAGAACAATTTTCACGTAATCCATTTTACTGATTTTTCCTTTAATTTTTCACCTAATTTTCATGTGAATTGATTAAACCGAACCGACTCACACAAGAAAACCAAAATATGGATAAAAGAAACTACCTTGAGAAAATGGTACACACACACACACACACACACACATACAAACAAAAATTATGTAAGGGATGCTCGCACATGAATGGCAATAAACTACTTATTATATTACACCTTCGTGCCTTTGTTGTTGTTGTTTTAATTCCTGTAATTATTTGTATTAAAAAAAGTTAATCAATTCCGATTTTCATACGGCAGTCGGTAGGCATCAGAGTAAAAAAATGTGAAATTCTATTGTATCCAATTTCCAATTCTGTGTGTTACATAATTCGATCGGGCGGCTGGGGTGAACTACAAAACACGGAGCGGAGACGGGAAAATGAACTAAATTGTTACAATTGATATACAAAACATAGTATGTAATGTGAGGAGTTTGGGGTGGCGAACGAATTAAATTAGATGAAAACTTTTCCTTTTTTTATTTGATGTTGTTGTTGGTGGTGCTGTTGTATGTGGTGTTTAAGGGTTTGGTTGGTTTATTTATTTATTACATTTATTCTTTCTTTTGTGCCTCGTGCTGTTATTTTTCGTCTTATGTATATTTTGTGTTTTTGTATATATATTTGGTGTTAAGTGATGGGTATAATTGGATAAACGATGAAAATGATAATAGGATGAGCACGCAGGAGAGCGTCGTACATAATTTTTCGTATACATTTTTGAAAATTAAATTTTCAACTGAAAAGATTTAATTTGTTTAAATCTTTTTACGGATATTTATTTTCCTAAAAAATGGTGGTGGGTACGTAGGCAATTTATTTAATTAATAGTTTTAAAGTTTTACAAAAAAAGCAAGATGCCACAATATTTTAGAACATAACCTATAAATTTAAATATGAATAATTTTATATTCGAGAGTTACTTACCAATAGAGCATCTTTCATAATAGTCATCGTTGTGATTAGTACTAATATGGAAAATAAAAATGTGCATATGGGATCCGCTATTTTCCATTCAGGTTTGAAAAATATTAAAAGCGCTGCGACGAATACACCAAAACTTTGAATAAAATCACCGATAACGTGAATAAATGCGGCTCGGACGTTTATGTTATCCTTGCCACTGGGCGCTGACTCATGCGAATGACCATGGCTATGCAGTTGACATGCCATACTGTAAATAGAAATAACAAAATAATTATTTAAGCGACATATGGCGCAAACATTCTTTAACATGTCTAGACTATATCATCCCCCTTACGCACCACCCGCATATAGAGTACGTATAAATTTACACAAATAACACATGTTGGCGAAATTCAAAATAGACCTTTTCGCATATGTTTTATCCACAATGAAATTTATTTAGGACGTGTGAAACGTCGCTTAATGCAAATGACATATAATACAAAGACGAAAATATTGACTTCTTGACGAATAAAAAATACGATAAATGTGACTACGAAAACACCAACATAACAGGGTGCTACAACTTTAGCTCGTTTTAAAACTATAAATTCAATACAAATATTTTTTTCAAGAGTCCATTCGAATAATAGTGGAATACTATTTCTTTCAAATGACTGCCTCGACTGGATCTACAGCTCCCCATTCTGTTGACTCCTTGCAAATAAACATCCACCGGTGTCAAATCGCAGCTCCTGGGCCGCCAGTTGACTTAGCCATTTCGGCGGATAATGCGCAAAACGTCGATTGAATCGTCCGCTGTTTATGGGCAGTGGTGCCGCACTGTCACGTATGGATTTTCTGTGTTCAAATTTTGTTTGTTCACATAACCCCCCAAGTGAAAATGGGCTTCATAGAAAAAATGATGTTTTGGTAAAAAATACCCAGTGTGAAGTTCTTAAAACATTTGTTAATTTTCCTAAAAAAAAATTAATTTACGAAAGTGTGCATTCAAATATTAACAGTGTAATTAAAATATGAATGGAATAAATCTAATTAAAAAGTTTAAATCTCAGATATAAGTAGGCATAACCACTAGTATATATAAACAGGGGACGCTAAGGCCCATTTAAATTGGTGAGTGTTATTCCAATAAAATGGTTTGGGCTCGTCAAAGGATTTTTGGAAATCCGATAAATTGTTTGCTAATGTTCTAATTATCAGAATCATTTTTCTGCAATGTTTCACGCTATGGTGGATCTAGGAGAAATATTGGGAATTCAACATAACCATTCACGTGTTTCATGGGTTTTAGAATTCCAGGGAAGCCTGTCTCTTTGTGTATAATAACAGCATCTGCTCTATGTGTAGAACCATGGTGGTAGAAGCAGTATGTGTCCCTTTCGAAATAGTCTGGTGTACGACAAGGAGATGTAATCGAGGCTGTGCTGTTTAATCTGGCGCTTGAGTACGTATAATAAGGAAAAGTGAAATTGGCAATTGCATATTCGCGATTCGTGTGCATATTCAATAAGTCGAGTCAAATTCTTGCATTCCAATTTTAATCAGCCTGAGTGTCTCCTATATACATATACCATTGGTTATGTTTACATATCTCTCCGATGTTTATTAATTGGTATGAATTGTGAGCCATCACAAGTAGTTATGTCGACACATCTCTGAAATTTTTGTTAATTGTTATGATGTCTGTATCTAGAAGACGTCTGATATCTAGAAAATCATCAAATGAGCTCAATCCTTATTATTGGAATAACACATATCAATTAAAATAGGCCTGAGTGTTCCATGGTTATGTCTACTAGAGGTTATGCCTATGTGTGAGATTTTAGCAATTTGATAAAATTTATTATTAATTCCATTCATAGTTTAATTACACTGTTAATATTTGAACGCGAAAATGTGTTAAAAACTTCACAGTAAAAATGCTCACCTTCTTCCAACCGAGAAATGGCCCATTCAGCGAAGTGAAAACGCAATGGATAGTCGACAGCGTTCAATTCTTGAACCAATTATACTTGGTAAGCGTTCATACCAAAGACTTTGTGTAAAATTATTCGCAAAGTCGCAGATGTTCAATTCTTGTAAATAATGGCGGTTTGAGGTGCTCAGACGTTGACGCACACTTTAAGCTACAGTAGCAATAACGAGCACGAACTAGCTGGACGGCAATACGGGACTTGTTTCTTGTGCATTGTCTATAACATGCCAGTCGAATGAACTTTATTGACAAAAATTTCCTCACACTGTTCTCACTCAGTTGGCGCTTCATTTCTACCGAATTTTGTTTGCAATTTTCGGTAAGCTTCGGCAACAGACTTACTGCTTTGTAAATAAGTTTTCAATATTTTCGAACGTTAATGAATAAATATTATAATGTGTTTCTGAGGCATGAGCGACAAAATAACCGCTAGTTCAAAGACGAAGCAACAGATAAACGAATACCTTTATAGTATTAAGATGAGCTGAATATCAAACTAATAACACAAATTGTCTTTGAAAAATATTTACGTATTCAGTGAACCAGCGGTAGGTTTTCGTTTGGCCGCAAATTGCGTATTAAAATTCCGAAAACGATGTGTCCCGAAATTGTCATTGTTTATCATATTCGGTTCTCGATACTTTTCAATTTCTTACTTCAATTTGCAATGTTATGCTTACGATTCAACACCGCCATGGAGTGAGCTCGTGTTTGTAGGTATTACCTGTCGTACCAAACTGAAACTTATGCGTAATTTTAACCGGTAATTTTCGTGCCTGTCATTTAAATGTTGATGATATTTCATCACCAACCGCAATGAAAAAAAAATCGTTAATGATTGTATGCAATTTAACGATGCCAAGGCTCACTTTAAAGCAAATGATTTAAAGTTGTTCTGAGCACGTTGTGCTGAGCATTTTGTTTTAAAGGTAACAAAAACTTATTTATAATTTAACAACAACTCGGTACCGTATTGTTTAATTATTTTTAAGAATGTTCAATTCAAGGATTCTGAAATGACAGATATGCATTTTGTTTACGGGCTTGCTGATGGAAATACTTTAAAACCATCGCATATTTATAGCGGGAGGTACCTTGTTCGCCGAGTATCAATATTTGGGCATTTATGAGAATACATCAGTGGCTTAGGGAAACAGGTTTCTTAAAACCAGCAAGTGTGCCAGGAAGTGCCATATATCTGAGGAGTCATATGCTAAATTCATAAATTAAGGAGCCTTGGACTTAAACAAGCCATGAAAATTTTGCCATAAAAATTGTATTTATTACTAACATAAATATGAAATTAAGATGTAAAAAATAAGGTTGGGAAACGTTGTTGTAGAGAAACTTTTGTATCGTGAATTCCCGACACGTTTAAATTTTTGTCATATTTTTAAGATGTCCGCAATTTTTAGATAAGGTGCGTGCTTTTTACTGGTGGACCAATTATTCGAAAGATGCCATCATGAATTTCCACATGATGTATGTGGAAGACGGCAACCCCACATGAAATAAAGCAACATAACTAGCAGCATTAATTTTCGCTGTTTCTTAAAATCCAATTGGAGAAATTGCTAAAATCTAGTAGTAGAAAATAATAATATTTTTTTAAAAATTTCATAATCCCAGAGATCAATGTCAGACTATTAAAATTGACTCACACTCGCCCCATAGATAGAAAATATTATAAGATGTCGAGAAATGTAGTCGACATTCCGTGAACATCTCTGGTGATGGCAGTATCGTAGAACGGATATCTCTAGTATCCACGGTAAAAAAATGTCAAATTTATGAAACCGTTAAAATCTGTATACATTTAATAAAATTCGTTCAGGGCACCGTATCGATCACCTCGAGAGTAGTGGTTTGTCACATCTATTTGTGAACACTGATAGGGACCTGTGAATCTATATTTAACCCGCCCGTTACAAAACTTGAAATATTCATCAAAGTTGTGAAGGTTCTAACATCTATAAAACACAGTAAAATCCATCATAATTATGCCCCATTTGCTATAGAGCGAATTAATTGCATGATATAATTGAAAATGTTGTTGAGTCCTCGTGAACATCTCCAGGATTGGTTAGAATATTGTTTGAAACCTGTCAAAAGCCTTAATTCAATTTTTAATACGACGAATCTCAAAAATATACTTCATTTAAATCTTATAAATAGGTGTTTGTTTAACCTCCCTAAAAATGTTAGCTAGAATCGGTAGATATTTCTTGGGTCGACGGCACAACATTTAGAATCGTGTCAAATTTTACAATTTTTTTTTTGAAAATTCAATCGTAGTGGAAAAATAACAAATTTAACAGTTCAATTTTTTAATATTTTTTTATAATCTTATGCCCTCCCCCTTGAATGCCCTTGCCCCGTACCTACAGCTTGGATAGGAGATTCGTTACAAACACTCTCTCTTACTTTTGACCGTCTCGGTCAATATTAAACCAAAATTTGTAGTTGTACGATAATACTTGGCTAAATGATCTACGTTAACGATTTTTGGTTTGGCACGTAGAATTAGTCGGATTCGGTAGGATATGATAAGGCCCTTCCAAATCACTTTGTAAATTTGTCTCTTCGGATTATATAGCCATACAAAAACTCCGTCACTAAATTTTGATGCGTTTGCATGGAAGTCCTATCCAGTCTTCATATTATCAACGCCTACGGATATTTTGTCTCTTGCAAATCGATGAACTTCTTCCAGGTTCTACTGAAATTCTGCTACTTCTACTTTTGGAGAAGGTATTGGTCCTCACAGTAAATCCCTTAGAAATCTGAGTTCTCTGTTTGACATGTGGTCTCGTGGTGGGGCGATCAATATGACATAAGGCATAGAGGCAAAACTTTATTGTCAATTTGATGGTCATCTACAAACATGCCAGGTATTGGAGTATTGTTGTATTCTGTTTTTCAACTAGCCCATCTGACTGCGGACGTAGAACTGTAGTTCAAGTTTTATGAACAACCAACGAGTTCATTACGGTTTCAAACAATGCTGAGTCGAAATTTTTGACAAGATCTGAGTGTTGTTCACGAGATACTACCATTTCGGTTGTTTGATTGGGTAGTGCTATTGCTTCGGCTCACTTAGTGAAATCGTCCATAACCACGAATATGTATTTATTTCCTCGACTGGTTAATTTCGGCGGGCCTAGAATATCGATGGGTATCCTTTCGAAGGGTCCTCCAACTTGGTATATTTGGAGCTATCTTTTATACCGTGACTGCGGACCCTTTTTGGTAAACCAAATGTGACATATTTTGCAACATTCCATGACATCCTTCCGGTATCCCAGCCAATAATAACGAGTGGGAGCAACTAATTTGAATCGATCCGTTCGGAACAACTAATTGGAATCGATGTTTCGTGTCATCCGGGATCCAAGGGTTTTTCATTGTGCCCTGTATCCACGTTGGTCGGTCTCTCTTCGTCCAAGATCGGGGCATCGATATTTTTTCGTCCTCATTTTGTTTCAATTGGAACTTTTCAACATTGATTTCAACATCTACAACTTGTGACTTAATGTCGTTCACAAATTACTTCTCTGGAAATACATTGTTGGTAATTTTCTTCGCAAGCGCCTCGAGATAAAGCGTCTGTATTTCCGTGGATACGACCGGGTCTTTGTTGAACCTTGAAATTGGATTTTTGAAAGTTATAAGCCAGTTAAGAGTAGCATATTAAGTCCTGAAATGAACTTTTGGCCATAGAGGTAGGGATAAAAATGGTTAACGTACAAAGTACATCGTACAATAATTCCGTTCGGCATTCGTATCTAAAATAAATTACTTTGCAGGTTGGGGAAATGTTAGTATCGGTGCTGTACTAAGAGCATTTTTTAAAATTGCAGAAGCAGACTCGCATTCTGGTGGCAAAACGAAATCGGATTGCAAAAAACATTCGAGAACATTGCAATGGTTTTGCAAATGTTCTCGAATGTTTTTCCATCTGAAATGGACAAAAACGGTCAAAACGGACGACATTAGCCTTTCAAACGTAGCTAGGGCATTACAAAGCCCGAAAGGTATTACAGTAAATTGAAACACGCCAGTACCGGTGGTGGTTTTCATTTCCACCTGCCAATATCCATTTTGAAAATTCAATGTGGAAAACCCAATTCTCGGCAATAGATAAGAATCCCTTAACAACATGAAGATTTCTCGAGCATGTCTTCCAGGTATTCCAGAAATTAATTATGTCGCCCAACGCGTATAGGTCTAGGAAAGGGCTCCAATACTATTTCAGTGGTTTTCTACTGGCAATTTTCCCCTTATGATGCTGACTAATGCTTGGTCTACACTCGCAAAATTTTGTCATGACGATAGAATGTCATGACAAATCTGTGTTTTTACACTCACAACTACTAACATCAAAATGAATGTAAAATCATTTTATGTTCTCTGTTTTGTTTCATTGAGAGTAAAATACAAATTTTCTACTCATTTTATCACAGTTTCATGACAAAAATATCAGCAATTTTAATAAATTTTCTCTTGGTCACAATGTAATGCGCATGATCAGATTCAATACAAATATATTTTGTCATGACATTCTAGCGTCATGACAAAATTTTGCGAGTGAAGACCGAGCATTATGCTTCCTTCTATACAAGCCCAGGATGGTTGAGATATGATAATTGGCTAATTATTCCTGCCGCCTCAAAATTATCAACGATTTTCCCATGCTCGACAGGAATTGTGGTATTACAAATCGTTCTTAAAGCGGCTTCTCGGCACGCTTGTTCGAAATCAAGTCTTATTGGGATTTCCTCTTCACCAATATAAAATTTTGCTGTCTCCATATTCATTATAAAGCCATGCTCCTCCAAAGAATCAAATTCCAGGGTGAAGTCACCTACCGTCTCTGCGACAATTACGAGGTGTAAATATTTTTTTCATCAATGTAGATATCCAGCCACTTCCGTCCCAAAATCATTGCTCCCTCTCCAGTAATCATTCTCAAGACCACATTGGGTTTCTCAACCAAATCGCCCAGTCCGAGTTCGGCCCACATTTAAGTACTTAATAGTAATCCATTATCTCCAATATCAATGGTTATTTTGACGCCTATCCCTCTTTTGCCTTATTATTGAAATCGGACTTAGGCCCCCAAGTCCAACGGCGTCCATCTTTTCGTTTTCTCTAGAATGGCCTTTTGTATCTTCTTCCAATTGCAGGAGATGTTGAAATTTGCCCATATTTGCAAATCCGTAGTTTTTATAAGAGCGTCCGCAAAGGTAGCTGAATCTCCATTCGCACTAAATCTTGTACCTCATAATCAGCAATGCCATTAATAAATTGCATTAGAGCAACTTTGTCCTGCATCGATGTCGGACATTCCCGGAACGCTGCCCATGCTAATGTTTCTATACCTCCATTGCAAATATTGATAACTCCTCTCCCTTAGCTGGAGCTCCAAAAAGCGGCTTTCAAGAGCCTGTTTTATTTTAGCGTAGTTGATGCAATCTTCTGACCACCGCTCCACCGATTTGATAGGCCTACCAGTGAAAAATATGATCATATCATTATTGTCCAAATTGTATTTTTCTGGCCTACCGAAGGAATAAGTGGTGTGCAAAAATGTTCAAACATTGTTAATTGGGAAACTTTTGTTCCACAACACTTTTATAGGGAAAAATTATTTTCCCTATTAACTTTGTTTCGAAAATATTTACACCAAACTTATTCAAAAATGTTATAAAATATTTTATTAGTTTAGTATTTTTCCAAATTTCCTATTCCCAAGGAAACCCATAATAGTTCCAGAGCGCGAACTGAATTCGCTCACAAAGTTGAAAGTCGTAGGGATGTGGCTTAACCGTGCAAGGACTAATGCTGGTTTTCGGCCTATCTGACTTCGAACTGTCATCATGTTTTTGATGTTTGGGACCCATTATTTTTGAACTTCGCTTTGACTTTTAGGCGCCGATGGTGTACTAGATCCATTTGGCGTCCTTTGGTCTCCAAATATTGAGTAATTGGGGCAAAGTGCATCGATTTTCGCATGAACTTGTTCCTGCGCTCTATGAAATTCTTCTTTCAGGTCTTCAATAGACTGGACTCGCGGATGAGTATAAAAGCTCGTTCGCTTTTATACTCATCCGGATATTTTCGAGCTCCTTCGGAATTTTCTGCAAAGCCTGATTACTTGCGACCCTCTCGTTTACAGTTTGTTGTCGCTCGGCCCCCGACATCGTCAATTCTGATGCCAATTACTCCATCTTGGTCATGCATACTCACAATGATAGCATGTAATAAATATTTCTGGCGGTGATCAGATTTCTGACGGAAAAATAATAATTTATTTATCACCCAAACAATTTTAACAACTGAACTTGTTATCAACTGAAATGCTGTTTCAACTTTAACTTATCATCGGTGTGGTTGGTACGTGATGTCATGGAGAAACATATTTGCTTTTTTGACAGTTGTTAAAACATTGGTAAGTATTATATATTCCGAGAAATTTATTTCCTCTTTTAGTTATGTCAGCTTAGCCGCAGATTCACTAGTCTAGGAAATGTTGGTTGACAACAATTCTTCTCTAAATAGAGTTTGCGACTATTAGGAATATTTCCAAATATTTAAGCTCCATACATCCACCGTTGCTGTAAAATGTAATGTTCGTATGTGTTGTAAAATTTACTTCTAACGGGTGTTTTTTTAGGAGGTTTGTTTTTCCGATAGATGTCGTTTTATTTTATGACAGTTGTTTTGACAGCTCAAAGTGGCATTTCTACTCAGTATTGTTTGGCAAATCATTATGAATAGGTTAACTCCAGAACAACGTTTTCAAATCGTGGAAATTTATTTTCAAAATCAGTGTTCAATTAAAAATGTTTATAGAGCACTTCGTGAATTTTATGGTGCACATAATCGTCCGTCAGAGACCACCATAAAGAACGTAATTACCAAATTTCGGTCTACATTCACTCTTTTGGATGCCAAGCCACCGACAAGAATGAGAAGAGTTCGTACAGAAGAAAATATTGCTGTCGTTGAGGCCAGTGTCGAAGAAAACGACAATTTATCGATTCGTCGTCGTGCTCAGCAAATTGGACTTTGTCCATCGACTTTATGGAAAATTTTACGTAAAGATTTGGGTTTGGTGCCATACAAAATTCAATTGGTGCAAGAATTAAAGCCACACGACCATCGTTTGCGCCGTGAATTCAGTGATTGGTCGTTAAATCAATTGAACGAAGATCCATTTTTTTACCGTAAAATTCTCTTCAGTGATGAGGCGCATTTTTGGTTAAATGGATACGTCAACAAACAAAATTGTCGCATTTGGAGCAAAGATAATCCACACGCCGTTCTAGAATTACCAATGCATCCTGATAAATGTACTGTTTGGTGCGGTCTATGGGCTGGTGGGATCATCGGTCCATATTTCTTTAAAAATGAGGAAGGACGACGCGTTACCGTGAATGGAAATCGATACAGAACCATGTTAAATGAGTTTTTGTTGTCAAATCTTGAAGATATGGATATGAATGAAATGATGGTGCCACTTGCCATACAGCACGTGAAACAATCGACTTATTGAAAGAAACTTTCAACGACAACATTATTTCGAGAAATGGTCCGGTGAATTGGCCTCCGCGTTCGTGCGATTTGACGCCACTCGATTACTTTTTGTGGGGATACGTGAAGTCATTGGTTTATGTGGATAAACCTCAATCGATTGACGCTTTGGAAACCAATATTCAACGTGTCATTGCTGACATACGCCCTCAAATGCTTGAAAAAGTGCTGGAAAATTGGACCTCCAGAATGACATTTGTGAAAAATAGTCGTGGTAGCCATATGCCAGAAATTGTGTTTAAATGTTAAATGCCAAAAAATTATCTACCAAATAAAAAAAAATTTTGGTCATTTCATAATTTTATATGTGTTTTATTCAAAAAAAAAATCGGCAACCTCTTAAAAAAACACCCTTTAGTAACAATAAATGGAATCGTCGTAATTGTGTGCTTTTACCATTCACTGGAGAATTTCAGAAATAACCTCACTCCTTTGCTTTACCTTTCGGTCCAGAAAAGGCAGTTTACCATTCCGTTGGGAATTTCCGGCCATATTTTGTCATCAAAATTCTTTTGATAATTTTTTATTGTGGTACACCATTGAAGGACTTATCACATTTTTGTTATCTAAAGTAATGTGAGTATTGTAAAAGCTTCCGAATTTTTATGTTTTTTAACTAATTTTGTATAAAGATATCTTTTTCTAAAAGTCGTTTCTAGTCAGAATTTAATTATGCAGAAGAAGATGTTTGAAATGTATTTGCAAAGATAAATTGAATTAAAAATTAATGAAAATTTTTAAAAAGCTTAATGGATTTTCTATGTATTTTTTCTGTGTTCGATTTTCGTAATGATTTTGTAATCGTTTTATACAAAAGATATTAAGCTTTATAAAATTCGTTTCTTAGAGGCATTTTGTATGCAAATTTACAAAAGGAATATTGTATCGTGTATGTCGTATCGATTCCCGCAAACACAAAATAATCGAATCTAACTTTTACAATATCTCGTCGTTTAGATACGACGGTGCTGTATCGCGAGCTTTTTTATTCAAATCGAAAAATTTTTCCACTTGAATAATTTATATGCGTACGAATTATGATAGAATATTAGCATACATTTTTTGCGTGAGTAGTGTAGTACCTCAGAAAATTCTATAACATTTTGCTAAAGGATATGAGAAATACTAATCCGAGCACACAATACAATTTCACCAACAACCCAGTCTATGTTATTGACAAGTGATTAAATCTATTCAAAAATCATTCAAATCATATTTAAACGTCTTAAAATATTTTCAACTTGCTGCGTGTGGGATGGCTTATTAAATCAATTTTAACAATTAAATCATGCAGAAAAATAAAATGTGTATTGTTCGAAAAATCAATGAACTAAAATTTAAGTTAAGCATCGAAAATATTAATCGATTTTTGTTCGACAAAACATGATGTACAATGCAAAATCCTACTTTTCAACTTCCTGGTCGCATCGCGCCAAAATAAAACTCGAAAATAATATCCATGTTTTGTTGTTGCTTTTCTTTTCCCCATTCACCAATAAAACATTTATGGTCGATTGGATTTAAGATGTGATCCCAAAAAGCAAAAAAAAAAAGTTTTCCAACTCACTAAATAAAATAAAAAATCGGATATCGACATGCCGAGCAGAAGAAGGGAAAAGCTCTCCGCCTCTGTGAATATTGCACAATATACGGACGGGTACATACGAAAAAAGGGTTTTTCAATCGAACCAATATTAGATGAGAGAGATGATACCTGAAATTATGTAACAAATTATTTTTTTTTTTTGGTTGCCCCAATTTCATATAAAGGGACATAATACCCTGATATTAGCTTCAATTTTATTCATAAAGGACATTCTAATGTATTCCTTTCGTGTATACATTCAATATTATTGAATCCTAAAATCGTTTGATACGTATATTAAATTGACCAAATCTTAAAGACGAGGAGCACACGAATATATATACACATAAAAAAGGGTTTCGCAAATCCTTAAATAAAAATACCAAACGGATATCGAATACAAAAAAAAATTGGAGACGTAAAATTCTTTGAACTTGAATTATTATATGGTTTAAGGGGGGCCGAATATAAATATTATGGTTCCCCCTTATATTTATGTAAAATGAAATCAATGATCATATTGTGTGATTCGATGAGTGGCCAAGGGATTACGTTGTAATACATTTAAATTAAGTGATGATTGGCTGAATATTAATGAATATTTATATTGAGTAATGTCAGATATTATTAATAACTCTACCGCGAGCCGAACTAATTGTGGAGTGCAATCGAATCTGTCGAATCGAATTAAACAGAATATATATGTAGGCATAGCTTAACGATATGAGCTCCGGATGTGGGTTTCCTTGCGGGCTATAAAAAAGCTCCAGATAATGATGATTAAATATTCTCAGTACATCTCCGGTAAAATAAAAATATTCCAATCAGAGCTATTTTGATAAGACCTCTTATCTAGCACTACGTAAATTGTTACAAATGAAAACAACCGCAATATCTTTCATCCTGTTTCCACACATAAAAAAATATGTTGTGTTTTAACGAGTATTTCTAAATTGGTCAAATTATTTATGGTGAATAATTCGTGATATCAAAAATTTTTGAAAGTCATATTTGAATTTTGTGACTTTTATGTTTTTGTAGTACTGGGTAAAAAAATATTGTAGAACTCGATTTTTTGTTGTTGTTGTTGCATAAGATACAGTCGGTCAAAAGTTTAACAATTTGTTGGAAATGGTGATGCATTTATACAAATATAAAAAAAAGTATTTATCCGAAAAATATAAAATTGGGCTCATTTTAAAGGTAAAAGAATAAGGATTAAGGAAATATTACAAAAGTAGTATCATCTTTAAGCTTTTAATTTTTAAAATGGCCACCAAACTGGTTGTTCTGAATTTTCTGAAAAACTTATTTTTTTGATTTATTTAATTCTATAAAACATACCAAAAAAAATTGGGTGATACTTTTTGTTTTCTTGCAAAACTCGTTTTAATATCATGACACATTCTATTTCTGCATATAACAGTTTTAACTTTTTTAAGTTTTATTTTATTTTCACTCCAACATACCATTTTCTTATAAAATACAACTAAATAAGACCACCAACTCTTTATTAGGGCATCCAATTTAAAGCAAAAATTTAATTCCGGAATTTTCGAATTGGAATATTCCCAATTCCGGAATTCCGGAATCAATTCCGGAATTGATTTTTTGTACTAAATTTTTGAAGCAAAATAATTAAAAACCAAAATTTGATTTTTATAAAACCAAATTATATATAAAGTATATTTCGATTTTCAATATAAAAAATAACAAATTCCTTTTATTACACATAACAAATGATTAAATAGATTTATAATTGGTTTAAAAATTAAGCTTTACCCGTTTTGTTCTGCTTTTTAAATGCGTATCGCATGCAACATAACGCATCGAGGGTTGTGTCGTTGAGTCTAGAACGAATTTTAGTGGCGATATTGCATGCTGCTGAAAATGGTCTTTCGGCCTCAACGCTAGTTGATAGTATATTTATTAGATTTTCATAAACATTGTTAAGCAGCGGGCCTCGAGGACCCCCATCATCCCAAAATTTAATTTCGTTTCGAAACGCAGAGGAAAGCGATTTTAAGTTTATTTTTTCCGTTTTTAAAGAACTGAGCGAATGATTTATCTTTTGTTGCAACAACGTTTCTAATGATTATTCTGGATTAAGATTATTTATATCCTCGTCCTCGCCATCTGAGCTTGAATTGCTCTCATCGAAATTATAACTGGAATTATAACGCCGAGAGAGTTCCTGCAAATTGTTTGTTTATTTCGGATTTTGAATGACGCTTCACTTTGATATTCAGCTTAGTTTTACCACGATTATGGATATTTTATAGTATGTCGGGCAAAATGGTTCTTCGTTTATTCAGTTGGACGGCCAGCTCGTCTTTTAATTTAATTCCAAAATCATCGTTTGATATATTATCAAACATAAATGAAATTATGACATCCGATGATAACAAATTCGTATCCTCTCTGCAAAGAGCTTTGACTGCTAATCTAACAGGGTTTAAACATTTTAAAATTAATGATAAGCTGTCCCATTCTATTTCAGAAAGAATCTTTTCTGGAGGTAAATTAAGGTCAATTGAAGCTTTTTGTATACATGTCTTAATTTTCGTTATCCGTTCTATCATGAAACAGAGGGATCTCCAACGTGTAGCGCAGTCTGTCAATAGTTGTAGTTCTTTACCGTCGTTTTCCTCTTTCACGTACTTCTGAAGTATTTCATTTTTTTAGGGGATCATCGAAATATCGTTCCAATTATTCGTACTATCTTTATAATTTCACTGATAGGAAAGTCAGGAGATAGTTCCGCGAGATTAACGTCATCCTTTGTTTGACATATTTCGAATCCCAGTTCTGCATTTTCATCATCAAGTTAGTAAGAATCGTCGTCACTATCAGTTGCACCTATTACGCCCTCATCGATTCGACTTTGATTGCAATCTAAAGAGTCCTGCAGATTTTTCTTTGTGTAGAGAAGATTTATAATTCCGATTTGAATTCCACTGCATAGCATAAAATTTGGTCGCATGGTAAACTACTCCCAACTTTTATCATTACAGCAGCCCCATCCGTTACTACGCATGAAATGTCTTTAATATTGATGTTAAATGATTATATTGTTTTATTCAACAAAGCTATACATTCATCAGCCCCAAACCAACCATAAATTCGTGCCAGCCCAAGGTTCCAAAATTCCCTTTTCCCATGAACATTGAAGTTTAAAAACCGACGATTTCTGGAAGAGGTCCATTCATCCAAAGTGAGACTCATTTTAAATTTTGTTGATTTCAGTGCGCCAAGTTCCGAAATGGTTATTTTTCGCAACTTTTTATAGTATTCCATGATCATTTTTTGAATGGTCGTCGGTGATTTCGGAAGGTTCGAAAATCCTCGCAATTGCAAACATTTCCGCAAATCGGCAAGTTGAATTTTTTTCGAGTTATATTCAATCAGGACAAAACTCAAAAATCATATCAGTCCTTAAAGTTTTAACCCATTTGAATAATTCTGCTGCATTCGTAATGATACCGTCAAATTCATCAGTGAAACTGGCTCTGGACACCATTCTCTTGATAGTACCTCCTATTCCATCGCATGGTCCCTTCCCATGTGCTGTGGCATGGAAATGGCATACACAATCGACTCCGAAATTATCTTTGTGTTTCATTATATTCATAAAATTATTTTTATTTTTATAATGTGTTAGAGCGGGATCAGTACTTATGCCCGTATTACAAAATCCCGAATGGAGAAAATCCCGTAGATCACAAAATGACCCTATTTCAAAATCCCGTATTTCAAAATCTGTATCATTTTTTCGATGAACAGATGAACTACCGCAGTGACATGACTAAGACAATCCGATATAACAATGAAGCTGTAGTGCTGCAATTTCCCATCTACATTTATGTGAATTACAAATGGATGAATAGTTGCTTACTTATTAGTACAACGAAAACCCTGCGCTGCATTCAGCATTATAAATGAATAATTTTCTGCAAAGTCACATGAAACAAGTGCTTCTGTAGGCTCCAGAGTAAGTTTTTTATTTTTTACGAAGCTAGATTGTTGAAGTGAAATGAAATAATGAGGAATCAGATTTTCCAGCTGCTTTATGAAGTAAACCAAAAAGTTCTTCTAACGGTTTTGAGTACTTTTCCAAATTGCATCTGTCAGTTGAAATCCACTGACTGAATGATAAATCAGCATCCTCGTAGTCATTTTCCAAAAAAGCATTTTTCAAATATTCTCGAAATAAACTTAATCCTAGACAATTCTTGCATTTTAGAAGATAACATGCCGGCTTATGATCTAGACATAAAATAGATGAAATGCAATCTTGGCATTTTGATATCTTTCCATTAGTAATAGTTTCTATTTTGGTTCCATAAATAATCAATTGTACATTTTGATGTATTGTACAAACACACACTGTATGCGTTTGACTGCTTCCTGGCTGCACACAGTTTTTAGGACGAAGCAAGCAAAATTTGGAAAATCCGATTTTTATTGACTCGTCGTTCTGATGGAGAATCTTGTGATGGAGAATCCGACTGACTCATCATCGTTATAATAATCTATCACTGATTGCTTTAGTTAATCGCTTATTCGTTTCCCAGTTTTAGGTACAAGAAGACCAAGTGGGCCGTTCGTTTTCCGAATATATAGGGTTTTCCAATAGGAATGATATGATTTTCAAGTGACGTTTCGGCCATTTGTAATATGTCATGATTTGTAATTTTTTGTTTCATTGTATTCAATAATGTTTACAATTTCATCGTGGTGAGATATACGCAAGAACAACGTTTACAAATTATTCAGTTTTATTATCAAAATGATCGTTCCCCAATTGCAACTTTTCGTGCGCTTGTGCCATTTTATAGTCGTAATAATCGTCCAAGTGTGCTCGCTATTCGTCGAATTGTTGAAAATTTTGAGCGTACATTTACTTTACATAATGTTGAAGTGCCAATAGGACAAAGATTCGCTCGAAGTAATGCAAATATTGCTGCCGTTCAGGCAAGTGTTGCTGAAGACCGCAATTTGTCGATTCCAAGACGTTCTCAAGAATTGGGACTGTCTCAAACCACAACCTGGCGGATTTTGAGAAAGGATTTGGGTTTGCATCAATATAAAAATTGTTCTAACTCAAGAACTGAAGCCATTGGACCACCGTAAACGTAGTGAATTTGCTGACTTTGCCTTGGAACAACTTGAAAACGATAACGATTTCTTTAAGAAAATCATCTTCTCCGATGATAATCACATTCATCTGAGTGGTGCGGTAAATAAACAAAACTGTCGATTCTGGTGCGAAGAAAATCCACAAATTATTCATGAAAAACCATTACATTCACCTAAATTGACAGTTTGGGGTTGTTTTTGGTCTGGTGGAATCATCGGTCCGTATTTTTTTCGGAATGAAGCTGGTAACACCGTTACTGTCAATGGAGATCGGTATAGATCGATGCCAACTTTTTATGGCCGAAATTGGAAGAAGTTGATCTTTACAACATTTGGTTCCAACAAGACGGGGCTACGCGCCACACAGCAAGTGCAACAATTGAATTATTGCGAGAAAAGTTTGGGGATTCGATTATTTAAAGAAATTGTGATATTGAATGGCCTCCAAGAAGTTGTGATTTAACACCATTATTCTATTTCTTGTTGGGTTATTTGAAGTCATTGGTCTTTAGCAATAAACCAAACTCTTTTCAAGCTTTACAAGTCAATATTGAACATGTTATTCATGACATACGACTTGATTTAGTGAAAAAGTGCTCGAAAATTGGGTTCATCGAATTCGTTCCTGCAGAAGAAGCCGTGGAGGCCATTTGAATGACGTTATATTCAGAACTTAAGTACTTCACATTAAATAAAAAACATTTCAATTTCCTTAACAATTAGTGTGTTTTTTTTAAGAAATCATATCACTCTGATTGGAAACCCCTATATTTAGCTTTATGCACCAAGTATTGTGTTGTGTTGAACTCCTGTTGAATTTGTTGTATGGTTAGTGACCTTAGCAGTATAGTCAGCAGCTGTATCTTATCACAATTTCTCTCCAATTGTTTGAATTTACTTTTATATGTATTCGTCATATAAATTGGCCTTCATTGCGTTGTCCATTGATTGATTCGCAAGAGGCTCGATTCCAGGAATCAAAGATGATGATGTTGATGGTACTATTGCAGCTAAATTGGTTAATTTTTGGTGTTGATGCTGTTGCTTAGCTACTAGATTATAGCATATATGGGTGACATTCCAATTACTAGTAAAATCTCATTGGTTTTTTGAAGATCGCCCTCTTTTTGTATTTGGCGTTCTTCACTATCACTCGTAATGGAATTTATTTCAGATTCTACTGCAGTTTCTGTTTCAATTTTTCGACGTTTAAAAGAAATGTTCACATAACAAGTTGTACAAATGAATAAATTTTCATTACTTTCAATCGAAGGCGGCAAAAAATCCATAATATGTGTATACACTTTTCGTAAATTTTTAGAACACTTGGAGCCAACAAACGGCTTACAACACTTTTTAATTTCACTCATTATTATTTTACTTCAAGTAATACAAATTCACTATATGATAAGCTAAAATTTAAATTTTGTTTAAGTCAATGTCACTTACTTTTACGCTTTAAAATTTGAACTACTTAAATATTGATTTTGACTCTTATTTATACCAAAAATTTAAAACTAGAAGTGTATAGCTGAAAAACTTCTTTTAAAAGGAGGACCAACAAATTTTTGTACTAAATATGCGGGGCCGAGCATTAAAAATAATTATTTTTATTATTCATACCTCAAAGATTATTTTCCCAATTCGCCCATTTGCGGCTGTATGTCCTCGATAACTTCACGAATTCCAACTTTAAGGTCTTGAATCGATTGTGGAGTATTGGCATAGGCCTTATCTTTCACGTGGTCCCAAATAAAAAAGTCTAAAGTTGTTAAATCACAAGATCTTGGTGGCCAATTGTGATCACCTCTTCGAGAAATAACTCGGTCAGGAAGCTTTTGCGATTGTTTCGTTGCTTGTGTGGCACGTAGTGTTCCAATTCCGGCCATAAAAAATCATTAATAATAGCGCGGTAGCACAATCCATTCACCGTAACAGTTGCACCAGCCTCATTTTCGAATAAGTAAGGTCCAATCACACCGCCAGCCCAAAAACCGCACAAAACAGTGAAACGTTGAGGATGGAGGAGTTTTTCAACAATCATTATTAGATTTTCTGAGCCCCTAATACGACAATTATGCTTATTAACGTAGTCTTCGAGGTGAAAATGGGCCTTATCACTGAAGTTGATTTTTCGATGAAAATCCGGATCATTTTGATGCATTTGAAGGACCCAATCAGCGGAGATACGACGTTTATGGTGATCGACCGGCCTGAGTTCTTGTGTTAACTGAACTTTAAGAGCCTTAAGATCTAAGTATTTATGCAAAATACGGTTTAATGTCGTTTGTGGAATGTCTGATTCCAAAGATCGACAAGGAATCGACAAACCTGGGTTTTCGTCAACACTACGGACTGGAGCAGCAATAGTCTCAGTTGTTCTTCAGCGACGCACACAGTTTCGGTTCTTCACTTCACTAACTTGTCCCAACAGCTCAAATTTTTCCACCAGTTTCACTATTGCCGGCCGAGAAGGTGCTTCACAACGACCCAAAAGTGATTTAGTTTTGCGAACTGTGACTTTTTGTAGTGAATTGTAACAATTTCAATGCGTTGTTGAAGCATGTATCGTACCATTTTTAGTAATGGTGTAGTTTTTACTTGTCAAACGTCAAAAGATGACAGCCTAAAAATTGACAGCTGCCCAAATATTCAAGATGAATCCTCTTATTGGAAAACCCTTTACAAAGATGTCGAATACATTACACTTGATTTCTAAAATCAACAAGGTCAACTCTTGTTGGCTGAAAATTTAATTTAGAAGTTTATTTATATCTTTTAATTTTCTGTCGTTTTATGTAAAAGCTTAACTTATCAACACTCGCAAAAATTAAAAAGCTCAGATAAGCTACTTCCAATATACAGATCTCCACCAGATTTCGCAGGGATCTCCCAATTAATGGACAAAGTTCAAGTATGATGTTTCATTCCGAATAGTTAATCCACCCGGACTGCAGAGTAATTTGGTGAATAAGACTTTATTTATCAAAACTCGTCATTTCCGGTAACATTTAAAAATGGTCTGAACTAATTTGTTTTTAATTTAATTTACAATTTCGAAACCATCAAATAATTCATCTTTAATTTGGCTCTTTGGCTAGTCCCCTTTACAGTGGTATATATATTTTCAGTCGATCTAGATTTTATCTAGAAAATCAAGTGATTTCTTCCTTCGCAACCGTCTTACAACGTATCTCAAAATTTTGGTGTTGACTATAAATCCATCTTCAGATCTCGATAGAGGTTGTCATTTCTTATGTACCACGGTGCATTAACTGATCCTTGTTAGAATTTGCTTTGGAATGTCTGGATGATACTGACATTGGTATTCTTTGTATAATCCCAGAGCTGAATATCGTAAGTTCATACAAGTTTTAGAATTTGCCGGTATACTAGTAATTTATTATGTCAAATAAGCTCAAAACTTCTTCCTAAGAGTCAATCCATCTTCGAGTATTTAATGTTTCTTTTATTCTCGCATGCTATTTCCATTTTAGTTTTGCGTCTAGAGTCGTGCCTAGATGTTTTGTCGTACTTGCATAGGGAATTCAGTATCCAGTTGACTGTTTGTTTGTAAACCTCTATTCGGCATCTCTTCGTCCAGGTTATGACAATATTAGTAGCTTTTTGCAATTTGCGTGTGGATTTTTTTATGCTATCGGATTTTTTTATGCTGTCAGTGACTGCTTAGATGCCCGCAAACATTGCTGTATTAGTCTTTTCAATGATGAATGATCCGAAATACATAGAACACATAAAATTGGTCCCAGAACGCTACCTTGTGGTACCCCTGCTGATATTTTTCTTATCTCCGTGTATTCGCCATCTAATTTAAAAGGAAAGTGTCTGTTAGTTACGTATGATTTTAGTAGTTTCAAAAAACTGTTTTGGTGTCTCTTTGTAGTTTATATTCCAAGCCTCCAGGCAGCATCCAAAAGGATACTTGAACAAACTTTCTTGTTTTCTAGTACATCTTCAATCATGTTTGTAATTCGATGTACTTGTTCTAATTGTGGAATGATTTTATCTGAAGCCAAATTTATGAAGAGACTCCTCTCTCTAGGAGTAGTTTCTCGAATATTTTTGAAATTATTGGAGGTAAGGAAATCAGTCTAAATGAATTTTTGCCATTTTGTGGTTCGTTATGGATTCAGGTATCATAGCTGAATACTGCTTTAGTTTTTACAGGAAGAGTTTACATCTTTCTTGTAATGTGACAGTAGATATATTGTATTTATCTACTAGATTTACTGGTGGTATGTTTTCATCTGCTGTTTAACTAGGTACATGCTGGAAAGTGTTCTCGAGGGAAGCTTCTTGTTTTGCATTTATAGCCCATATTCCATCTTCATTTTTAAGTGGTGAAATTTGAAGTTTTTTTACCCTTTTAAACTTTTTGGTTTGTTGGTTTATCTCCTGAACTGAAACTCGCCACTGCAAAGTCGCCTGCTGCAAACAACTCTCCTTTTTTAGAGGATCTCCTTTTTTACCTTGATCCCCAGCAAGTATTTATTGTATGAAAATCACCCCCGATTATGGAACTTGATCCAAGTGATTTAAATAATATGCGATACTCTTCCTTAATTAGGTTAAATGTTGCGAGCAATATTAGCTATAAGGTGACTACTTGCATAAATTCCTCTTCAATTTTAACATTTTATTTTATCGCCACCGACGATCATTTTCTTGCCCTACCTATCGATTGTTTGCACCATTTTAATAAAGAATGGATGTCATTTCATTAAGAGGGTCTGTCTTATCACCGATGTGAAGTTTTTGAACACTTTTAAATTTTTGGACATTTTTATAAATTGGACAGAAATTTACGCGAGTGTCCAACAATAATTATTTGGACAAAATATGGATTTTAGACAGATATTTGGACAAGTGTCCATTTCTAAAAATAAAAATATATTTGTAAAATAGATTAAATTTTTGTATTTCATATTAATTTTCAGACAATATTTTAATCATCAGGAATATAGTATGCATATAAAAGAATGTCATTATAGCTTATGGTAAATTACAAAAATCTCAGAAATTGGCTCGCACAGTTGTTATATCGGTTCGAACAGCATACATTGTGAAATTAAAATCAACTACTGCCATTTCAAAATTAGCCGTATGGCTCTCGTAAATAATTTTTGAACATTTACGCTTTTTGCGATTTTTGTGTGGAAGGATGTCGTGTAACAGTCGAAGTCTGTTACATAAACGTTTCAAAAATTTAACAAGACACGGAACTGTTCGATGTAAAATATACTTTGTCAAAACATTTTTTTGACTCACTGTATTCATATTTTTGGATTTCGGAATTCTCAAGCAATGCATAACTCTTCTTTATAATTGAAATAAACTTCATTTATGTATTATCTTCGTATTACGTTGTGTTTGCAATGTTGTTGATTAGCTTCCGGTTTTTTTATGGCCTTATTATTCTCTTGTTTATGGCCTGAATGCAAATTAGCAAAATATACCTTACGGTCATAATCAGTTGCATAGTGTCCGCCGTGGAATTTAAAGTTCCTTAAAAGGTATTAAAATACAAATTAGTTGTGCAATATTTAATAATAACACAGTTCAGCACAATAATAGTGAACTTGTGTGTTTTTTGGATCTTTGCATATTTGCAGATCCAACGTTATAAACATCTACAATTTGTAGATACGGATTAAGATAAAAGGTAAATGATTTTTTTATGTTTTTGGTTTCATTTGGCGGGAGAATAAAAATCACGCGCGATAACGTTGCAATTACCTAGCCACTTTGTCGTTGACCACAAAATTTTTCTATTACTATATAGAATCGTGAACGAACGGTATATATCCGTATGTAGGACGAGCATAATAAAACGCAAGATTGCAAGATTAAACGGCAATTTTTTATATAAAAACAACTAGCGTCTATACAATTTTACAAAACGCTGTAAAGGATTACACGTAAAACTATATACCCGATATTCGTTAATCAGCAACAATCAAAGTTTGTAAACAACTAATTCAGTTACGCCCTAGATTTGGAACAAAACTACTTTATAGTTTATTGTTTGCATTAAATTAGAAAATGTAATTAGCATTAAGACTTTTCCTTTTAACATACGTCCGCCATGGTTCTAGAACGTTTTTTTTATATGCATGCGTAATACATATTTACTTATTATATTACATATCTAATTTATTTATTGCCAATATATTATTAAAGATTTCATATTTATTTATTTACAATATATTTACATATTTCTTTTAATTTTGTTATAATAAAATTCGTGTTATGTATTAAATGAAAATTCCAAAATCTTTAAATTCTCATTTCCATGAAATTTTTTTTTTGTTGATTGCTTTGAATGATGATGTGTTTTGCCGGTTACGTGTTGTTAGTGATATATTATTACTGATAAATTTAAAATAGAAAGAATGAGTGATTAAAGTGATTCAAAAGTGAGGTAGTTCAGCCAGAGGGTACGCGATCTCGGTGGTAGCACAAAATGGTTGGGAGGGTTTAGCAAAAGGTGGTCACAACATCTATGATCACTACCAAAGTTAACAACGGTTGTGTTTGTAACAAGTGAAACCTCTAAAGAAAACTACTATATCGACCATCGATAGATTTATTTCAAGCAGCACTCTCAAGCTCCAGTGTGATTAGTGAAAAGATCCCACCCCAACTGACTGCCACCTAGCCGGCAACGTACTGCGTCAGTAATAATGAACACTAGGAGATTTCTGTTAACGAACTTATCAGATTTGCTTCTCCGATGTTAAATTTTGAAACGGTTCATTACAGTCGTTGTAGCTTATGGTAAATTACAAAAATTTCAGAGATTGGCTCGCATATTGGCTAGATAGGTTTGAAAAGGCATACATTGTGGAATTAAAATCACCTAATGTCATTTCGAAATTAGCCGTAAAGCTCTCGTATGCTACGGCTAATTTCGAAATGGCATTAGGTGATTTTATTTTCACAATGTATACCTTTTCAAACCTATATAGCCACTATGAGAGCCAATCTCTGAGATTTTTGTAATTTACCATAAGCTATAATGACATTCTTTTATATGCATACTATATTTCTGATGATTAAAATAATTTCTGAAAATTAATATGAAATACAAAAATTTAATCTATTTTACAAATATTTTTTTATTTACACTTTGTAGAAATGCACACTTCTCCAAATATCTGTCTAAAATCCATATTTTGTCTAACAAATTATTGTTGGACCAAAAACTTCGCACCGGGTGTCTTATCTAACCTTTTGTTTTTAAAATTTTTTGATCTTAAATTCTTAAATACTATAGCATTTAAGCGGAACCTTCCACTTCCGGTGGATTGATTTTCGCCAATAAACACTGAGATCTCCCAATTTATGGAAAAGCTTAAGTAAGAAGTTTCATCCCGAACAAACAATTTGGGCGGGCTTTTCGCCTCGATCAGTCAATTCCGCCTGAGATGTACAAGAGCCATGTTTTTGTTGAAAACAGTTTTCTTACAATATTGTTTAACAATTAATTTAGAATCGTTTAGTTCAAATAATGTTTTTTTTTGTAAATGATATATTGTAAAATTCAAAATAAAACGTAAAAGCTCGGCTGTAGCGTACCAAAAGGTATTTAGTCTGTACGCAACCACGTTCACAAACACACACACATGCACACAAAGAGTTTTTTAAAAAAGTGCGAATGATAAATCTGCAAAAATTCTTAAAAAGCCAAAATTTGTATGAGTACTTTACTTACACTTTTACTTTGTAAAATAAAGTAAAAGATAACGAGAGATAAAATAAAATTAAAATTCTGGCCTTACTTCAATGCAAGGTTCATATATAAAGGTTGTATAACGGGCGTTTTTGCAATGAGTCATGATTTCCAGAAAATTTCTATAGTTGCCCTTCGGTGGGTCGATATTTTGCAGAAAATAACTTTGAATAAGTTCTCGATCGATTGGGATAAGACCCGGTTTCTTAAAATTTCTAATTTTAATTTCCATAAAGCATTTATCCATCTATTAGGATGGATCTCTCGTTGAATGTTGAATTTATGATTTGAAAATACGTGCGCCGGATCTTCCAAAAAATGTATTTGTTCAGTTTGTTTAGAAAAAACCGCAGCCCCTATTTACACTGTCTTTTTTTAATAGAACTAAATCGTCTTTAACTGAGTGCGTTTGTTAACTGCCAGAACTGACAATAACGAGCCAACTGTTACTTGTTTCGACGTTCATTAATGTAAAGTCTCCAATTGGACTTTAGCTAATTATATTGAAAATGAGTAACTGTTCAAAATTTGAATCAATAACTTGATATAGTAAGAAGCACTGACCTGTTAATATAAAATATGAATATGTCTCTGAGGGATGCGTAATGTTTCCTAAATTGACAACATCATTACTAATAATAATCGTTAAACAAATTATTTTTAAATGTAATGTTTCTCAGCCCACATTGTATCGACCGGAATGAAACCCCTAACCAACCATAATATAATTATTATGGATATGTAAATATATTTAATTATCACATTAAACTAAATAAAAATATGAAGTAATATTTGTAGTAGTGCAATGATATCCCATAATAATGGTAATAAAAAGCACATTATCTTACAAACATTTTTAGAATTATAATTATGTACTTTATAATTCCCAAAAGATTAATAACTGTATTTGTATAATTAGATTTTTTTAACAATACTTACATTAAATTCACAACGACACCAACAACTGATGTGATTAACATAATTTTTGGGTCTAAATCAAAATCTTTACCAATCACCCGTTCCACAGCCAAAAATACAAGGATTGCAGTAATCACCCATATCATGAGGACCGAAACAAGTGCACCGAGTACTTCAGCACGATACCATCCAAATGACATTCTGTAGATTAAGAATAAATTAAGAAAAATTTTAAGATATATCGTATGAGGTGCCTTAATATTCTTACTTTTTGGTACGTTTGCGCCCGGCCAGCCATATTGCAAACAACGATATCATGAAGCTTGCAAAATCGGTTAAAAGATGCGCTGCATCCGTTGCAATAGCTAAACTATTCGATAACACACCACCTGAAATTAAAACATACAAAGACGTATTATTTATGAGACAAAAGTATTAAAAAAAATCAGAAGAGTTTTAAATATCAAATTTTGCAAACGCCGTGGGAAATGAATTTAAATTACACAAAAATGTAAGTTTTATTCTAGTAGACGACTTCATAGTCGATAGAATAATAAATTGTTACTTTGCAAATCACGTCAGTAAATTATCTCACATGAGGAAAACATAATTGCAACACTATACGAAACGTTTTTCCAGCACATCTCCGCCCGATATATAATAAATCGATACAAGTCATCGTAATTTCCTAAATCAATCATAACCTCACAAAAAATAAAAAAACTTAAATTATAATTCCTTCTAATATATTTTTCATACATTCAATTTTCCAAAATCCCATTTGTAATCAAACCGAGAGAAAAGTACGGAAGAACATGAAAAAAAAAATCGAAAATCATATTTTTCCAATTTATTACATTACAGTTTTAAACTCTTCTTCTGCTTACCAATGTACGGAATGAACGATCGAATACCAAAAAAAAAAAATTAGAAAAGCACCATGCAAATGGTACAAAAATAATATTCGAATGAAGCTTTTACAAGAAAAAAGAACGTGATTTATAAAATTTTACATTTGGTGTTCTTGCTGTTGTGAGAAGCGAGAAGTCAAAAAAACCGATTATGTCATAAAAAAATTTTTTGTTACTACTTAGTGTAGTTTTCCTCGAGTTGAGAAGCTTTTAGTGCTTTCATTTCACTATACATGATTTTTACGTATGCATGTGTATGTGACTGTCTGTAAATTCGGTTCCAAATTGAAACATTAAAGATATTCACTATTTAGGAGGAATCGAAATAATATTAATGGCATCATATATGGCATACACATACATATACAGAGCAAGCGGAATGTATAATGGATATATGCATGACATTAATAATAAATTGGTAACATTTTACATTCTGCCATTTTGCTCGTTATTAGCACATACAGATCCCTATTACATAACACAGGATAGAGATAAATGGGATTAATATTTGAATTGAAATTAAAATTAATTTTTAAAAAATTTGATATTTTTTGTGTTCGAAACACAAATACATACTTAGAAAAAAATATTTATAACATGTTCTAAAAATAAAGGATTAAATATCAGTTTAGGATAATTCGTATATATTGTTCGTAATAACAACTTAAACTAAATAAAATGTTTTTTTTGTTATTCGTAAAATTGTTTTAGGACGTATTTTATCTAATAAACAAACATACATACTCGTATGTGTTTAAAATGTATAAGGATGTTTATATAGTTATGCATAAATGCTTCCAATATGGTATGGCACATGTTGGGAATCTCTGAAACTATACACACGAAAATATTATTTTACAGTTTTTATCTTGTTCAAGTACCATAAGAATTATAGTCCACTTGTAATATTTTTCAAAATGGGTGGATTTTTAAAAACTTTCAAGTTGTATGCAAAATAATCTTTATTTATAGATAAAGATATGTGGTTTTCAGCATACTTCGAGCACATTGTGAATATTTTTTAAAATACATATTGTAAACTAGCAGAACAAAATATTGAAACAATCACGAGTTAAATAAATTTCTCCATTATATTCCCACCTAAACATGTTATTGAAAAAGCGTATAAATTGTTTAAACCTCTCAGGTGGTATTCCAATTATCAATACTGTATTGTGCCAGTCAATCAATAGAACAAATATTAAAGATCCCGGTTAAGTACATCAAGAAGTCGGGATTAGTCTGTAAAGTAAGTGTCAAACGGTTGCGATAATCCTGTAATCAAAAATTAAAATCGATAAAATTTAACTCTACGACAGCGAACTTTGGAGTATGAATCAACATTTCATGTCTTGAATTTGGTGGAATATAAGTAATGATCGTAATTCTACTTTACAATGAGCTTAAAATGTAAAATGTAAAATGTAAAATGTAAAATGTAAAATGTAAAATGTAAAATGTAAAATGTAAAATGTAAAATGTAAAATGTAAAATGTAAAATGTAAAATGTAAAATGTAAAATGTAAAATGTAAAATGTAAAATGTAAAATGTAAAATGTAAAATGTAAAATGTAAAATGTAAAATGTAAAATGTAAAATGTAAAATGTAAAATGTAAAATGTAAAATGTAAAATGTAAAATGTAAAATGTAAAATGTAAAATGTAAAATGTAAAATGTAAAATGTAAAATGTAAAATGTAAAATGTAAAATGTAAAATGTAAAATGTAAAATGTAAAATGTAAAATGTAAAATGTAAAATGTAAAATGTAAAATGTAAAATGTAAAATGTAAAATGTAAAATGTAAAATGTAAAATGTAAAATGTAAAATGTAAAATGTAAAATGTAAAATGTAAAATGTAAAATGTAAAATGTAAAATGTAAAATGTAAAATGTAAAATGTAAAATGTAAAATGTAAAATGTAAAATGTAAAATGTAAAATGTAAAATGTAAAATGTAAAATGTAAAATGTAAAATGTAAAATGTAAAATGTAAAATGTAAAATGTAAAATGTAAAATGTAAAATGTAAAATGTAAAATGTAAAATGTAAAATGTAAAATGTAAAATGTAAAATGTAAAATGTAAAATGTAAAATGTAAAATGTAAAATGTAAAATGTAAAATGTAAAATGTAAAATGTAAAATGTAAAATGTAAAATGTAAAATGTAAAATGTAAAATGTAAAATGTAAAATGTAAAATGTAAAATGTAAAATGTAAAATGTAAAATGTAAAATGTAAAATGTAAAATGTAAAATGTAAAATGTAAAATGTAAAATGTAAAATGTAAAATGTAAAATGTAAAATGTAAAATGTAAAATGTAAAATGTAAAATGTAAAATGTAAAATGTAAAATGTAAAATGTAAAATGTAAAATGTAAAATGTAAAATGTAAAATGTAAAATGTAAAATGTAAAATGTAAAATGTAAAATGTAAAATGTAAAATGTAAAATGTAAAATGTAAAATGTAAAATGTAAAATGTAAAATGTAAAATGTAAAATGTAAAATGTAAAATGTAAAATGTAAAATGTAAAATGTAAAATGTAAAATGTAAAATGTAAAATGTAAAATGTAAAATGTAAAATGTAAAATGTAAAATGTAAAATGTAAAATGTAAAATGTAAAATGTAAAATGTAAAATGTAAAATGTAAAATGTAAAATGTAAAATGTAAAATGTAAAATGTAAAATGTAAAATGTAAAATGTAAAATGTAAAATGTAAAATGTAAAATGTAAAATGTAAAATGTAAAATGTAAAATGTAAAATGTAAAATGTAAAATGTAAAATGTAAAATGTAAAATGTAAAATGTAAAATGTAAAATGTAAAATGTAAAATGTAAAATGTAAAATGTAAAATGTAAAATGTAAAATGTAAAATGTAAAATGTAAAATGTAAAATGTAAAATGTAAAATGTAAAATGTAAAATGTAAAATGTAAAATGTAAAATGTAAAATGTAAAATGTAAAATGTAAAATGTAAAATGTAAAATGTAAAATGTAAAATGTAAAATGTAAAATGTAAAATGTAAAATGTAAAATGTAAAATGTAAAATGTAAAATGTAAAATGTAAAATGTAAAATGTAAAATGTAAAATGTAAAATGTAAAATGTAAAATGTAAAATGTAAAATGTAAAATGTAAAATGTAAACTGAGTCATTAAACATGAAACATGAAACATGAAACATGACACATGAAACATGAAACATGAAACATGAAACATGAAACATGAAACATGAAACGTGAAACATGAAACATGAAACGTGAAACATGAAACATGAAACATGAAACATGAAACATGAAACATGAAACATGAAACATGAAACATGAAACATGAAACATGAAACATGAAACATGAAACATGAAACATGAAACATGAAACATGAAACATGTAGTATGGGTCATGAGTCATGAATCATGAATCATGAATCACGAGTCACTAATCATGAATCATGAATCATGAAACATGAACGTCTGATGCCTGATGACTGCATGAAACAAGAAACATGAATGACTGATGCCTGAAGCCTGATGCCTGATGCCTGATGCCTGATGCCTGATGCCTGATGCCTGATGCCTGATGTCTGATGCCTGATGCCTGATGCCTGATTCCTGATGCCTGATGCCAGATGCCAGATGCCTGATGACTGATGCCTGATGCCTGATGCCTGATGCCTGATGCCTGATACCTGATGCCTGATGTCTGATGCCTGATGCCTGATGCCTGATGCCAGATGCCTGATGTCTGATGTCTGATGCCTGATGTCTGATGCCTGATGCCTGATGCCTGATGCCTGATGCCTGATGCCTGATGCCTGATGCCTGATGCTGATGTCTGATGCCTGATGCCTGATGCCTGATGTCTGATGCCTGATGACAGATGTCTGATGCCTGATGCCTGATGCCTGATGACTAATGCCTTATGCCTGATGTCTGATGTATGATGGCTGATCACTGTTGTCTGATGGCTTATGAGTGATGGATGAGTTTTGATGGCTGCTGCCTGTTGCCCGATGTCTGATGTCTGATGTCTTTTGTCTGATGTATGATGTCTGCTGTCTGATGTCTGATGTCGGATGTATGATGCCTGATGTTTTATGCCTGATGTTTAATGTCTAATGTCTGATGTCTGATGTCTTATAGTTATAGAAAATCTTATCAAATCATAAATCAGTTTGTTATGATTTGAAATTATTTCATATGATTTGATACGATTTGGTATAATTTGATATCATTCGATGATGATTTGATATAATATGATTTGACAAAATTTAATATGATTTGATATGATTTGAACTGATTTGATTCGATTTGATTTGATATGATTTGATATGATTTGAACAGATTTGATTCGATTTGATTTGATTTGATATGATTTGATATGATTTGATATGATTTGATATGATTTGATATGATTTGATATGATTTGATATGATTTGATATGATTTGATATGATTTGATATGATTTGATATGATTTGATATGATTTAATCTGATTTGATATGAGTTGATTTGATTTGATATGATTTGATATGATTTGATATGATTTGATATGATTTGATATGATTTGATATGATTTGATATGATTTGATATGATTTGATATGATTTGATATGATTTGATATGATTTGATATGATTTGATATGATTTGATATGATTTGATATGATTTGATATGATTTGATATGATTTGATATGATTTGATATGATTTGATATGATTTGATATGATTTGATATGATTTGATATGATTTGATATGATTTGATATGATTTGATATGATTTGATATGATTTGATATGATTTGATATGATTTGATATGATTTGATATGATTTGATATGATTTGATATGATTTGATATGATTTGATATGATTTGAATGAGTTGATTTGATTTGATATGATTTGATATGATTTGATATGATTTGATATGATTTGATATGATTTGATATGATTTGATATGATTTGATATGATTTGATATGATTTGATATGATTTGATATGATTTGATATGATTTGATATGATTTGATATGATTTGATATGATTTGATATGATTTGATATGATTTGATATGATTTGATATGATTTGATATGATTTGATATGATTTGATATGATTTGATATGATTTGATATGATTTGATATGATTTGATATGATTTGATATGATTTGATATGATTTGATATGATTTGATATGATTTGACAAAATTTAATATGATTTGATATGATTCGAACTGATTTGATTCGAATTGATTTGATATGATTTGATATGATTTGATATGATTTGATTCGATTTGATTTGATTTGATATGATTTGATATGATTTGATATGATTTGATATGATTTGATTCGATTTGATTTGATTTGATATGATTCGATATGATTTGATATGATTTGATATGATTTGATATGATTTGATATGATTTGATATGATTTGCTATGATTTGATATGATTTGATATGATTTGATATGATTTGATATGATTTGATATGATTTGATATGATTTGATATGATTTGATAAGATTTGATATGATTTAATCTGATTTGATATGATTTGATATGATTTGGTATGGTTTGACATGATTTGATATGATTTGATATGATTTGATATGATTTGTTATGATTTGATATGACTTGATATGATTTGATATGATTTGATATGATTTGATATGATTTGATATGATTTGATATGATTTGATATGATTTGATATGATTTGATATGATTTGATATGATTTGATATGATTTGATATGATTTGATATGATTTGATATGATTTGATATGATTTGATATGATTTGATATGATTTGATATGATTTGATATGATTTGATATGATTTGATATGATTTGATATGATTTGATATGATTTGATATGATTTGATATGATTTGATATGATTTGATATGATTTGATATGATTTGATATGATTTGATATGATTTGATATGATTTGATATGATTTGATATGATTTGATATGATTTGATATGATTTGATATGATTTGATATGATTTGATATGATTTGATATGATTTGATATGATTTGATATGATTTGATATGATTTGATATGATTTGGTATGGTTTGATATGATTTGATATGATTTGATATGATTTGTTATGATTTGATATGATTTGATATGATTTGATATGATTTGATATGATTTGATATGATTTGATATGATTTGATATGATTTGATATGATTTGATATGATTTGATATGATTTGAACTGATTTGATTCGATTTGATTTGATATGAGTTGATTTGATTTGATATGATTTGATATGATTTGATATGATTTGATATGATTTGATATGATTTGATATGATTTGATATGATTTGATATGATTTGATATGATTTGATATGATTTGATATGATTTGATATGATTTGATATGATTTGATATGATTTGATATGATTTGATATGATTTGATATGATTTGATATGATTTGATATGATTTGATATGATTTGATATGATTTGATATGATTTGATATGATTTGATATGATTTGATATGATTTGATATGATTTGATATGATTTGATATGATTTGATATGATTTGATATGATTTGATATGATTTGATATGATTTGATATGATTTGATATGATTTGAATGAGTTGATTTGATTTGATATGATTTGATATGATTTGATATGATTTGATATGATTTGATATGATTTGATATGATTTGATATGATTTGATATGATTTGATATGATTTGATATGATTTGATATGATTTGATATGATTTGATATGATTTGATATGATTTGATATGATTTGATATGATTTGATATGATTTGATATGATTTGATATGATTTGATATGATTTGATATGATTTGATATGATTTGATATGATTTGATATGATTTGATATGATTTGATATGATTTGATATGATTTGATATGATTTGATATGATTTGATATGATTTGATATGATTTGATATGATTTGATATGATTTGATATGATTTGATATGATTTGATATGATTTGATATGATTTGATATGATTTGATATGATTTGATATGATTTGATATGATTTGATATGATTTGATATGATTTGGTATGGTTTGATATGATTTGATATGATTTGATATGATTTGTTATGATTTGATATGATTTGATATGATTTGATATGATTTGATATGATTTGATATGATTTGATATGATTTGATATGATTTGATATGATTTGATATGATTTGATATGATTTGATATGATTTGATATGATTTGATATGATTTGATATGATTTGATATGATTTGATATGATTTGATATGATTTGATATGATTTGATATGATTTGGTATGGTTTGATATGATTTGATATGATTTGATATGATTTGTTATGATTTGATATGATTTGATATGATTTGATATGATTTGATATGATTTGATATGATTTGATATGATTTGATATGATTTGATATGATTTGATATGATTTGATATGATTTGATATGATTTGATATGATTTGATATGATTTGATATGATTTGATATGATTTGATATGATTTGATATGATTTGATATGATTTGATATGATTTGATATGATTTGATATGATTTGATATGATTTGATATGATTTGATATGATTTAATCTGATTTGATATGAGTTGATTTGATTTGATATGATTTGATATGATTTGATATGATTTGATATGATTTGATATGATTTGATATGATTTGATATGATTTGATATGATTTGATATGATTTGATATGATTTGATATGATTTGATATGATTGGATATGATTTGATATGATTTGATATGATTTGATATGATTTGATATGATTTGATATGATTTGATATGATTTGATATGATTTCATATGATTTGATATGATTTGATATGACTTGGTATAATTTGATGTGATTTCATATAATTTGATATGAATTGAAATGATTTGATATGATTTGAGATTTGATATGATATGATTTATTTTTTATTATGTTTCTAATCTGTTCTAGAGCGTATGCTCTCCCAACTCTTTCGCAGTTCACTTTTAACGTCCTTAGTTTTACGCCATTGTCAGCCAATTTGAGGTCGTATGGCTATAAGTCCGTTTTTCATAGAACCATCTGCACATTGCATAGGGCTCCTTGCCAGCCTATAGTACTTGCAAAGAACATGGGTCGGTATTACATACTACCCCGTCAACAACAAGTCAAACTGTCTCACATACCACCCTGGCAGTTCAAATTGAAGCAATATGACGAAACAAGAGATCACAGAAATACATTCTGGCTAAATATGTTGTGTAAGCAAAATAACACAACCTTGAATTATTAGGATTAGCCTAATCTTACTGTAATATTTAAATTGTAATTTTTTAGTAAATAAAAAGAAAATAATAAAACAACTCTGAAGAAATCCAGAGTTATAAAAAAATAAGTTATTTTCATATATTAAAACATAACTTCGGCCCATGAGTTCTGCACTCCGACAGAGGGGTTCACAGTTATGTTCCTTTTCATCACAGATCTTAATCTGATGATGAACATTACATCTTGCCTTTATCGGGACTCGAACCCGGTACTTCTCGATCCAAACGCCAAAGCTTTCGCCACTATGCCGTTTGGTCGGCACTTCACTGTTTATTTTGCAATTTGGTTCAGCAGGAAAACGAAAATATACAAACGAACTACACAGAAGACGTCGTGAAATAGAAAAAATGACATCACAATTTAGCAATGAAATCGCTAAGGTTAAAAAGGAAAATTAAGAGCTACAGAAGACCAAACTGATAGAAGTTTCGGAAACCCCTCTTAAAACTTATAATGAAAACAGCATGATCAACTGTATTAGCGGTGTGTCATGCAGATGATAAGAAACTTGCAAGAGAAACAGATTGCATGCATAAACAGTACAAATGAAGAAAAACATCTAGCATAAATCTCGCAGAAGTTGGGAAGCCTTCACAAGTAATTATTAACGAAGCAATGACTGTTTCTCAACAACATCAGCAATAAGAACAACGCAAGCTCGCAATAAAAAAAAGGAATTGCTACTGCCAATTATTATGATGGGCATTACATGGTTTGAGAGTATTTAATATTTAATGAAATTGGTGTCCTCTAACAGCTATAAAGTAGTGGTAATAAGCAATAACATTACAATATTAATACTAAAAAGCAGGGTTTACCTACAAAGATAAAACTAATCAAAAAATTATAATTACGGCCAGCGGTCTTATCCCACCAACAATACAGAGAATATAATAGAAGACCTCAAAAGATGGACGTATTGCAAATTAAATAAACATCCTTAATGGGAGCAAATTGAAAAAAGTTTGATTGAAAATTCTAATGTTACAAGAGAGAGGATTCCAACTACAACAACTAGTGTCGCCACACCCACAGTTCATAGGAGCAGAGAGAAGATCCTAAAGATCCTACTCGCAAATTGGTTATTTCAGCTAATTAGCTGATCAGCTAATTAATTCTACTAAAGAAAATCTACTCGAAAGGATATTCCAAAGTTTAGAAAAGATAAAAGCACGCGTAGCAAAATAAGAACCTGGGCTAGTAGCTATATGTAAGCGACTAGAAAAACAATAAGCCACGAATGAGCTAACATCAATTCTATACTGATCAAATGAACAGAACATTTTGAAGTGGTTTCAATATCTCCGGTTTTTACTGTCTCACACGCTATCAGTTAAAAAAGGAAACTACATACGACTTTTTAAATCACTAGGATCAAATTTTATTATAGGCGGTGATTTTAATGGAAAGAATAACTATTGGAGAGCTAAACTTACAACCTCTAAGGGAAAAGCATTATTTAATGCAGCTCGCAAGAACAACTGCGAATTTAACTTTGGCGATGAACCAAAATATTGACCTGCTGACATATATAAGATTCCAGATCTTCTTGACTTATTTGCAGTAAAAGTGGTTTTATAGGACTAAAGGTAAATCGAATAAAACAGTAAGCTTGCCTAAATTAACAAATAATAAAATCAATTGGGATTTATTCAATAAGTGTGAAAGAGCGAACAAATATGTGAGTAACGCAATATTAAGTTTTTTTGTCTGATAGTGTTGCAATATTACCAAAGCTTTGCAAATTTTTTTGAATATTTTTTGTTTTGAAATATGTTGGTAGTAAGTCGACTGGATTTTACGTTATGGTTCCACAAAATTTGTGTCCTGCAATATACCCAAATCGAGCCTTAAAAGAGGCCTTAAAAATAATAGAAGTTCATAATATAGAATCCGATGCCAGAGTTTGGCTTAGCCAAGGATAGAGCGGTGTAATCGTGGTACATAATAATCTCTCTGTAATCAACTTAGGGGGAGAAAAATCTCGAGCTTTCTCTAAAAAAGGGAGCATTAATTGTATTTAAAAGGATATTAAAAATAAACCACAAATGTTTTCATTCAATTTACCAACAACTTGGCCAGTGTGTTTCTAGTTTTACTGCTGAAACAAGTTAATTTTTTTGTAAAACAAAGAATAAGTTTGATGGCCAGGGTAACATGAAAATGAAGTTAAATTGTTAGCCCTTGGAAGTATCCTTGGACATCATATTTTACACAAAATCATTATCAAATTAATGTGCGTTATTAATGTAGCGGTGATAGTGTTAGAATGTTAACATTATGTGAAAAAACTTATTAACACTTTTTAATGACATTGGGTGTTTCCAAGTCCCTCAACTGTTAACAACGTATTGAGAAAAATCAACGTGCTCAAAATTTTATATTTTATGCAATATTGAAATGATATTAACGAAGATTTCATTAATGATGTCAATGTTAATTTGGCGGTTTTGGGAACGCACACTGGTTATAAAAATAACTTTTGCGGATAATTTTTATTTAATGAAAAGTTTTGGCTAGATTAACAAAAACTTTCAATGGCCCATTAAACTATGTACTAAAATACGTATGACACTTTTTTAATCAAACAAGGAAATAAAAAAACTTTTTCAATTTTCTCTATAGCACTCGGCTTATATTTACTTCTAAATAATTAAGAAAAATGGTATAACTGTTTTCTTTCGTCTTCCCAAAATTTCCACCGTAAAGTAGAAAGTAACCATACACGAAATAGCATCAACAAAAATCCATTTAATAAATTATTCAATTTGTTACATTAAAATTAAAACCACACCACACATCAGTTGGAAAACACTATCGAGTAATAGAAAAACTTCATAAAGCACATAACGATTCGATAAATTTATATGTAAGACGACTTTTGTACGACTCTATCTATACACTATAGAGTAACCAAGAAGTGGTACCACTATAAGTACGTAGTCGAGCAAATAAGAAGAAATGTGTGGTTTGATGGTTTTGATTTTCAAAATTATTTGGTTTGAGTTAACACGTACTCGAACTAAAGTTAAACACACAGAAAAATTGTTAGATATTTTCTTATGGGTTATGTTGTTTTTCCATACTTCTTCTTCTTCTTCGTCGATGTCGTCTTCTGATATTTACTGTGTTTATTTTTAGATAAATTTCAGTGGAAAAACTTTGGTACAAACAGCAAACAAGAACAAAAAAAAATCTTACCAGAAGATACAATCGATAAATAGGTTTTGAACAAGATGTTTCGCTTCTTGAAAATTTGTTTGTTTTTCTTGGGAAACAAAAAACTTTTCAATCCTAAGGTATATATCTATAGTACACATACATGTACATTTCAACCTACACATACCCATACAAATAACAAGCACTTGAGATATTATAATGCCGCACACTAAAATTCAATTTATAACAAACAAAATTAAATTAACAACAATAAAAGTTCTAATATTTGTCAACACAAAATTTGTGTTGTTGTACGGTGTGAAGTGGCTGCAAGACGACGATGACAGCGACAATGGCAATCACATACATAAATACAATAACAATATAAATGAAAACGGGGCGAAAATTAAATGAACAATTTACAAATTTGACGATATGGCGACAAGGGCACGGTGCTGACGATAACAGCTTTTATGTTTATATATTCCGCGTTATTCTACTAATGCTCGTTCGCAAAAGCTTTCTGTGTACCGCGTGTATGTTCAACAAACTTATGAATAAAAATGATTCTGATAGATTGGACCATATATTGCACGTATATTTAGTTTATCATCATATGCCAGTAAATTTTAATTTAAATTACAAAACACACATAAAATTTTGGTGTCTACATACCAACGAGCTTTTTTCTATGTAAACAGGTATGTAGAAGGTGTAAACTTATAACGTTATGTAATTTTTTGTCGTTACGTATGTATGTTTCGGTTAGTTTACAGTGCTAATTTTTTATTTAAATCTATTTTTAATTATTATTAAATTTTTTTTTTAAATAATATGAGCTTTTTAAATTCAAATTTTATTTTAAATCGAAATATGTAAGTTGTTGGTGCAGTCCGACGTAGAAGCTCGTTTCGAAACGACAAAATAATTAATTTAATTTGATTGTAAAAAGAGCTTATTGTATAGAAATTTGGAGACAATTTTTTGTATGCCTGGTACACTATTTTACTTGGGACTTGGTACATGACTTGCAATGGTAAAATATCAAAACCGGCAAAATTACTATTTATATAGAATGAACTTCTTTTGTTGTGCGGAACTTTAAGCCGAACAATCTTCCATGTCAGAGAGCATGTTAATTTAAAACTGAAATGAGGATTTAGAGGCCTTAAAATAAAAGGATTTCCAAAATGTTTTATGTGTGTGTGTGTGTGTGTGTAATGACACTGGTGCACATTTAACTCAGTTATACAATTGGAGACATCGAAATACCTGCTGAGAAGATGAAAGGATGTAATGAATGAAAGGCAAATATCCATTGTGACCGGAAGAGTCCTACAAGAAACAGTGATAAGCTTCCAGTTCTCGAAGGTGATATACAAGAGAGATCTTAGCAAAACGCTTTAAAGTACGTTTGGAAAATGAAACAAAAACTCTTACAGTAATAAATGATTCCAATCGAACCAAATTGTGAAAGTTGTGTTTATTAATACTGGTCGAATCAAATAAGATAAGTGCATTGTTACGTCCTGCCACTGGCGAAATTCGATATCAAAACCTATAAATCAAAATGCTAAAGCATTAACAACTGTCGCCCTTGTCCGCTTAAGACATTTAGATTTTAAATTAAAATGGTTTGTTTGAGCTATAAAGCTCAAATCACCACCCAAAATTGAGCCCGTGAAGTTTCTAACAAAAAATAACACGTATATGTATACGGTTCCAATTGGAAAACATGACGTAAACATATTTCTTATTGGATTCAAATAGATTCCAATAGCCGCCATATTGATTGTTTTAGTGTAGGTGATTTGCGAGCCCGTGAAGTTTCTAACAAAAAATAACACGTATACGTATACGATCCCAATTGGAAAACATGGCGGAAACATAATTCTTATTGGATTCAAATAGATTCCAATAGCCGCCACATTGAATTTCCAATAACAAGCCACTTCCAGAGATTAGGCCAAGACACCACTGTATAGGTTTAATTTGCCTATCGATAGAAAACATTTTCCGGTATAAGGTTTTCCCAAGCGGAGAAAATGCAACCTTGTTAATAGCAATTTTCCACTGTAAATTTTGAGTATTTTTCAATCTGGGCCAATAAGAAGCCACTTCCAGAAATTAGAGCAAGACACTACTACATAGGTTAAATTGGCCTATCTCTAAAGAACATTTTCCGGTATAAGGTTTTTCCTAGCGGAGAAAATGTAACCTTGTTAATAGCCATTTTCCACTGTAAATTTTAAGTATTTTATCAATCTAGGCCAATAACAAGCCACTTCCAGAGATTAGCGCAAGACACCACTGTATAGGTTGAATTTGCCTATCGATAGAAAACATTTTCCGGAATAAGGTTTTCCCAAGCGGAGAAAATGCAACCTTGTTAATAGCAATTTTCTACTGTAAATTTTGAGTATTTTATCAATCTGGGCCAATAACAAGCCACTTCCAGAGATTAGAGCAAGACACTACTACATAGGTTAAATTGGCCTATCTCTAAAGAACATTTTCCGGTAAAAGGTTTTTCCTAGCGGAGAAAATGTAACCTTGTTAATAGCAATTTTCCACGGTAAATTTTGAGTATATCTCAATCTGGGCCAATAACAAGCCACTTCCAGAGATTATGGCAAGATACCACTATAAAGGTCGAATTTGCCTATCGATAGAGAACATTTTCCGGTATAAGGTTTTCCCAAGCGGAGAAAATGTAACCTTGTTAATACCAATTTTCCACCGTAAATTTTGAGTATTTATCAATCTCGGCCAATGACAAGCCACTCCCAGAGATTTGGGCAAGATACCACTATATAGGTTGAACTATCCTATCTCTAAAGAACAATTTCCGGCATAAGGTTTTCCCAAGCGGAGAAAATGCAATCTTGTTATTAGCAATTTTTATAATAGCAACCTTATACCGGAAAATGTCGACCTATACAGTGGTATCTTGCCATAATCTCTGGAAGTGGCTTGTTATTGGCCCAGATTGATAAAATACTCAAAATTTACAATCATGAACAATTTTTACTTGGAGATTTTGCAGATTTACATTTCGTTGTATCGCCGAAGTCTAAAATACCAGTTTTAAAAATTCTCTGTGTGTGTGTGTCTGTGCGTGGTGTCGCGCAGACTAAATATTGTTGGGTCTCTACAACCCACATGGTAATGACTGATAGAGGTAAAACTTCATACTTAAGCTATTTCCATAAATTCGGAAAACTAGGTGATTTTTGGCCGAAATTGGTCCACAGGAAATGGCAGCTTCCTCATATTTTTTTGAAAATATTTTGAAAAGTATATCATTTACGAGAAAAAAAAGCTAAGAACTATAAGATTCTAAACTAAATTTGAAACAATACCGGACCAAATCAGTTATCTAAAATTTTAACTGAAATGACAATTTTTGGCAAAACCCAGTTTTTAGTAGAATTGTTTGGAAATTTGTTCAATGACGTTGAAAAGTTTAGCATTTTGAAAAATCGATAAAGAAATGAAAAAAAATATATATAAGAATAAATATTCAACAATGATTGACCTTGTGGCTTTTCTAAAAATTAAGCAATAAGTTTGGCAAGTTTAATTTTTCGTTTTAGATATCAAGTATGAACAAATAGCTAATGGCAAGGTACCACGAAGCAATTTCAGTTGGAAGTGGATGCAACGATGTACCAAATACTGAGCAAGGCGTTAAGACCATAATAACAATAGCAGTCATTGTTAAACCATGTTTTTGATCACTTTGGTACGAATTTACCTAAAAAAAATTATAAAAATTCCGAGCTTTTGACCTTCTCCTCACACGCTACTTCAATTATATATGTAGCTTAGCCAAACACCTCGGCTAGTTCCGCATAGCTGGGGTACTCAGTGGGTGAGCTTAGCATTCGAATTAAGCATAGCCCCTTCAGAACTCGAAGTCAACCCAGAGTTGAAACCACCGACACTTCAAGTATCGAGGCTCAAAGTCGAACTCCGTGAAACCACCGAATTCGACTTTGAACCTCGATATTCGAAGTGTCGGTGGTTTTAACTCTGGCTTGACTTCGAGTTCTGAAGGGGCCGTGCTTAATTCTGATGCTAAGATCACTTACGGAGTACCCCAGCCGGAGTGTCTGGCTCATCAACTTTCGTGGTCACTCCTTAACGTTCTAGTACCTCATCTGGCATTACTTTGGAAATGGAAGCCAAGAAATCGAGTACTCTGGCGTTTGCTGTCGCTAAGTCTACCATGAGAAAAATAGCGATACGCAATGACCATTTGGCTATCATTTCTTGATGAGACAAAATATGATGTCTTTCGTTTGAATCTTCATCGTTTAGCACGAGTATTAGCTTCTGTTAACATGGTTAACTTTATTCCGCAATCGCTGGGATGTTACCAGACTGACAGTATCACTATTTGTAAATGCGCCAACCGTGACGACTCATGCAAATGGTTGTGTGAGGTTTTCTCTAATATCACAGATATCTGGAATGGTGTCATCTGTAGTCAAACCTCCCTAACCTCTGCTAGTATAGATTTGGGCCCCGTCCTCCAGAGGATCTAAAATTGAATTAACGAATATTGGATTGATGAACCCGACTGTGCCTGTCAATGTCAATAAATTGTATTCTGGGTTAACCAGATGTCCTGTGAGACCATCACAGGTTCCAGATATTCTTTGCACCAAGTACTGGACAGGATTTTCTTTAAGATTATATCGGAACGTGGGTTATCCACTTCAGTCATTCATTTGTCCTATACTGTTTCTATTATTATTCCATCCTTAATATAAAGATTAAATTGCACAACTGTAAGTTAGCTTCCTTTGAGCTAAGGAAGCTGCTTGCAGTATCACAAACAGATATTTACTCGATTAAGGGACCATACCTTCTTGATGATGTTGTTTCTGGATGGAATCTTTTTAATTTCTCAGCTTACAATTAGAAAATTAATATTGGGAACTCCCGGTTCTTTTTTGGGATTTCTAGTAACCGGCGTAAAGTAAGAGATTTTCGATAAGACTAAAGTCGATCCTATAGCCGTACGTCTTCGATTTGTCAGGAATTGCGTAAAGTAAGACAGAAAAATCAACCGCAAAAGAGCAGGGAGTGCTTCGGCCCCAGAAAAAAATTGCATGGATTAAAACAAAACAAAACAAAACAAAAACGTCGAATATTGTGAGGTTCCAGAATCGTGTGGTGGCCGCTTCTCCAAACAAGCCTATAGATCTTCTGCAGGGTTAGTTATTTCAGGGACATAGTTCGTTCACTATCTCATGTTTCTCTAACTTGTAATTTAATTCATGCTTGAACTGAAGCAGAATAACTTACATCATAGCAAAGCAGCATCTTTTGACTAAAATTTTTGCTTGCTATGGATCTAAAACAGGGATATGTCTAATTCAGGAACCTTTTCGACGGTGTGGTTTTTGGATTAGGTCCAATCGTTGACATAATCTTCTATAAAGGGACCAACGTTAAAGCTAGAACACAAACTGTTATTATTTTATTATTTCCCATAATATTAGTACGTCCCTAATTCATGAATGCAGCTCAACAGAAGTTGCCGCTGTGCTCGTTTCCCTTGGTGAATTCATGCAGACTATTGCTGGTAGCTTCAGTGTATTTACCTTATGATTCGGTTTCACCGCCGTCTTCGGAGAAGTTTATTATCCTTGTTTCGGGAAGCAGGTCAAAGAAAGTGCCTTTAGTGGTAGGTTGCGATGCCAATTTTCATCAAACGTTATGGGACAGCTCAAATATTAATAAAAAGGGTGTGTCTCTGAATAACTAAGCACATAAGCACACCCGAGCTTGAAATCCTCAATAAAGTCTGCGAGCCAGCTTCCTTCAATTCGGTAAGGACGGAAGTGATTGATATTGGTTCGTGCTCTATGTGGAATATCGATTTAATTATCAATTGGAAGGTGACCAATGATACAGCTCAAGAAGCTTACCAACTACATCGTATTTGATGGGCGCAACCACTCTAGCTTTCGAAAAACCCTGTCCTCTTATTACCAAACAAAAAACTCGAAACAATCATTTTTGGTGTACTGATCTTGGAACTGCCAAGCTCAATAGGTCTCTTGTTAGAAATGAATCTTGCAGATTTGATTTGCCGCGACTTCCAGAGGGCAGACTTATCTCTTTCAAAAATTAAATTGTCAAATTATTGATTTCTGCGTATTTTCCCGGTTGCAACGCTATCGATATTGTTTCTGTTGCTTCCGAGCAATCTAACACTACCGTTATTTCACCCGATTGGAACCGAGATGGCAGGCTTGTTGCTACCAACATTTTACGTTAGAGTCTATTCTCCTCCCACTCTATAAACCAGGTGATACGGATGGATGTCTTCCTTTTTAAATTACAGTACGGGTTGGGGTCGTTTTTATCCCAAAAGTTCGTAAGCCTCATTATATAGAAGACAGGGTATTTCTGCAACGTCTTCTAAACCATCGTTAAATGGATTGCATCCAAGTTAAGGTCTTCAATTGCTTTGCTCAATATCTCTATTCAATTGACCAAAGGCGGCCCCCATAGAGGTGTCTTATCACCTTTCTTGTGGTTATTGTTTATTGACGAATTAATTACTTGTTAAACTGCACAAATCTGACAGTTGATGACTTAGTCATTTTGGTTGTGAATAAACACCTTAATATGCTATCTGACTTATGCAATGCGCTACTCAAGTTTTAGAAAGGTTTTGTCTTAAACAGGGCTTGTACGTTAATGCATCTAAAACTAGTCAGCTAGTTTTTTCGAAAAGTCGTTGGTATGGACGCACTGTCTGCTCCTTCTTTTTTTGGGGACACGATCGCTAGTTCTGACACAATACAACATCTTGATCTAAAATATTAAGGACAAAGGCCGTAACGACCAGAAATTAAATAACGTTAAAAACGCACACTCGCAACTTGTTTACTGGTCACCATCAGGATTCGAATCAGAGACCTCCTAATAACAGAGTCTTTCGACTCTACTTACTAAGGTAACGAGAGCGACAAAATAATGTGTAGTACTTTTAGACAAGAAACTATTCTGGAAAACTCACATTGAAAGCAAACTTCAAAAAGCCTCTGCCTTTTTTTGGAAATGTAGAAGAGCATTTGGGAAATCTAAGGGCTTAACTCGAAACTTAACCGTTCACAAGGTATGGTGTGCCGCACTATTACCGGTGTTATGTCTTCGACTCCTATACTTACATCGTTCATCCCAGCCATAGCGTGGAATATTAGAGGACATAGCTAAATGTGTAATCTGTATAGTTCATTTATACCAGAAATTATTATGGTTAAAGACAAATGGCTACCAGAACTGTCTTTCGACCATTCTTTCTCAAGCGACTTATGGATGTCTCAAAACTGCAACAACTGGGTGCCTGATACCCTAGTGATTTTCGCGAACTGCTCTCACTCTGAATTTGGTGCGATTTCGGAACCTATTGTCCTTCAAGCGAGTCCTGCCAATCTCGCTATTTCAGGCGAAGCTATTATTCGTGTTCAGATTGTAAAGCTGGACCTAATTCGTTACGGAATACGTTAACCATTTCCAAATTAGCTCTAGCAATAGTACAAGGATTATGTGGGTTCCGGCTCATTAGAATATTGAAAAACATAAGAACTAAAGCATGGTCACTTTTGGAATTCATTGGACCTGAACTAGCGGTACCATTGACCTTTAATTATGGTAAAAAAAACTAAGCTACATTGATTACTAGGCTAAGCGTTAATGGCTACTATCTGCCTAGAGATAAAGTACCTTATTTGTGGACTTAAACTTTGGTTTACAAAGTGCGGTTTATCTTTGAAGAAAACCCAGCTAAGGGTTTTGGTTGCTATTTTGATCGGTTGCGGCCGATTTAAAACACATTTACAACGAATAGGGTTCCAGATTCCATGCGCGATAACTGCCTTGAAGAAGATGATTAAAGCTTTCACTTTATTTATGGTTATCCTGCTTTCGAGGCAGCTCGGTCTCGGATTCTTAACTATAAATCTCTCAATGTACTCGAGCTGAGTTCCCTGCCCTGGTTCAAGCTTATGTAGTTTGCCAGAGCCGCAGAGCGCATTTGCTTGCTGCACCAAGAGGTCAGTATCCCGTTGAGTGCGAAACTGATTGGAGTCTCGCTAACTTAAATAATAATAAAAATCCAAGAGAAAGAACTGGCACCGTACTCGTATATGATCTAAATATAGTACGGATTACGTTGCTTCTAGAAGTAAAAACATAAGTGGGCAAATCAAGGACAAACTTCGGAGTCATGGTCCATGACGACGCCCATCAAGGGTGAAACCTTTTTTGTTGCTAGAAGGCGTCAACTATTCAAGATAGTTTGTGGTTTTTCTAAAACAGTTAATTTGTTATCTGAAATTTACTAGATAATAAAAGGAACAGAAAAAGGTGGAATCTGCCTAGCTTTAATTGATATGTCACTTTCAGGAAGTCGAATTCACCAGGAATTCCAACTAAACTTTAAAACAATTAAATCTTGAGTTGATACATTCCAAGAACAGGCCTCGCAAAATATCGATCCAGAGAAGTCTAAGATTTAATTAATTGAAAATAGCCAGAAAATTCTTATTCTAAAAAAATGTATCCTTTTATAACCTGAGTGTATCAATTTAGGAAATTACTTCTCTTAACGTCTTAACTGGGAAATTGGAAATTTATAAAAAAAAAACATTTTTAAAATTCAACTTACCCACAATTTCCAAAATCATAAATAACACGCATAATACACTTGCAATTAATAATTTTCTTCGAGCGACTTTATCAATCCCTTCCGAATTCGGCTTGTGGCAGTGCTCTGCAATTCAAAATAAACAAATTTAAAATCTCGACACCACGCCCAAATGTTAAAAATTATATATTCGTACTTGAAGAAACTTTTGATATCGTTATGCCACTCGAACGTGGTAGACATTCCTGATTGAGGCACGCTTTTCTTGGTATTCCATGTACGCAATAGATTATAGTTGTATCTGTTGTTCCATAATTTGGTTTAAATTCCCTGAAATACAAGTAAAATAAATTAAAAATACAAAAATCATTCAAATATTTTTCAAAACTTTTATCTGATTTTGGGCTTTTCGTTTTATGCCAAAAATTAAAAGCAAAATAAATTAAATTCCTTTTCCCAAAAAATACACATTCCTCAATTAACCTTACTCGTTTACAAAAATTTTGTTTGATTTCAATCCGACAAAAGAGAATTTATTATTTTGTAGAATGCAGGTTTTACTTTTCACCTTTTGTTAGGCAACTATACATCAAAAATATGTTCAAGCCTCGCGCACACGATAACCGTACACAAAAATGTAAACGTGAGCCGAGGCATAAATACACGGTACGGAGGCGGCATAATAAAAAAAAAAATTCGGTTAACCTAATGCCCCAGACAAATTAATAAATAAATAAAATACTCTATACACGAGTATTTTGTGCCCGTTGACGCTTTTTTGATATAAACGTATAAGCTTCACTCCTTTGTGTTTGACGACAAAATCCGGCAAAATACATTTTTTTTTTCTATAAATAAAAAACGTTTTTGTTACGGACGAACACAAAAAAGGTTTACATCACAAAACAAAAATAAAAATAAAGTTCAAATGATAAAAAAATAAAAGTTTTTTTTTTATAAAAGCTCACAGTACACAAAATATTTAAAATAATTTAATTTAATTTTTCCTTTATAGAATAAAAATGAAATGAAAAAAGCACAAAAAATCCGTTAAAAGTTTGTTTTTTATCTTTAGATTTTTTTATTAAATAAGATAATCTTCCGATAAGAACTTGAATTTGTATCTGTTGGGTTTTGTTTTCGTTTTTATTGAAAAGCTGAAAAGTTTTATAGAATTTTTTTTTTCGGAAAATAAAAATTATGAAATAAAAACTTCTAGATGTTGCTTATTTATTTTATAATAATAATTTCGTAATAAAATCTAAGGAATACATAGCTACCAAAAAGGAAAATATACAAAAAAGCTTTATATGTTTGGATAAGTAGAAAATCATAAATCTAGAAATATTCAAAACAATTCATTTACGAAAAGTTTTATTTGATTGTGGCGCACGTGGATGGGTGGGTCAGAGGTTATTACTAATTTAATTAAACATAGCGTTATGCACACGAGGATTAGACAAAGTTTAGAAATACCGAATTTACCTGAGTGTTATATAGGTTCAGCAATACATATGCATATTCTTATAAACTTTCAAAAACAATAAAAAATAATTATAGAATTTTAAAAACTCAGCACAAATTATAAAATTACAAAAGAACAATCGATTTCGAAAATTCGATAATTTTTAGAAAAACCCTTATAAACTTACAGTATATAAATCGACGTGCATGCACCCAAGAATTCTAACCTCGAAAAAAATGTATAACTTATTCACTTTCTAGCTCAAATGTCATTTTCGGGAATACTCCTATGCCACAAAACATCTCTTTTTCAAACTTGTATCACAAAATATCGTGAACGGTTGCTAGGTCGAAATGCAGACAAAGGGATTACGCAGGAATTACCTACGATCCCGTTTCTTTATGGGACTTCAGCAAGTGTTCAAACCGCCTCGCGGCGACTACCGGTAACTACCCCGTAACAGCGGTAGATAAAGTGAGTGAGGACTGTCGTCCTGCTACAGAGTGTTTGCGTTGGGCTAACAACCCAACCAAAAAAAAAGCATTGTTACGAATCTTCAAAAAAGTCTTGCATAATTACCTCGGACACGAAATAATGACAACGATTTAAAATTTCGAGCATGGATTTCGAGTATTCAGAATAAACCGCCCAGGGATCAGCCTCCAACTCAACGATCAGATATCGCAGTTGGAACGAATTTTCGCTATGCCACAGCAACAACTTTGATAGGCACGAGTTCGAAATTAGTTTTCTGACTAGCAATCGTTTACGCCAATTCGAAATGAATTTCAGACTCATAAACAACCAGATATGCGTACTCAGATTGCACACACGCCACTTTAACTTCTCATTTATGAACGTGCATCCCCTAATGCAGGTGAAATGAGAACATACCAAAGGCACCTCCGTCGACCATCGCTAAAGTTTAAACACAATTACCAAATACGATGTAAAGATTATTTTGGGTGACTTTAATGCACAAATCGGTAAACCAGAGCATCGCAGTACTATCAGCTCAGACTCCCTACACCATGCACACCAACGAACTGGCTCTGCTATATAATCTGGTGGTAACCAGCACTTTCCGTACAAGCGAATTCATAAAGATTCAATCAAATTAATTGATTACATCCTTGTTTCCAAAAAAAAATTTACTGGCATCAAAGATATTAAAACCAAACGCGCCAACATCGATTCTGACCATTTTATGGTAGTTGCAAAATATGCCAGCCTGGGTAGACGGCTAATAATAGTCAATTCTAACAAATTTCAAGTTAGAATACTGAAACATTGAATAATCAAGTTACCCGGGCCAACATCGAACCTATAGTATAATGACCTAGTCAGCTAACCACTATCTCATTCTTTAGAAGAACAGTGGATCCTAATTAGAAACACATGGATGGATGAGAACTGTCTAGCTTCAATTTAAAAAACGGATCGCACACGAAAACGACATCTTTCTCAACCAACAAGACAAGTAAACAACGATTACATGATCGCGAGGAAGCACTCTACTCTAACAGACTGTGTAGAAGGAAGAAACTTGAATGACATTAAAAAAAGTGCGTAAAAACTGAAAGTTTAAGAGTTTAAGACTGACTTCCATCCACGTAGTAGCGCTACTTGCAGTCTTAACAGTTGCCGTGAATTTTTATTTGTGCTCGCTTTTCGGCTCATAGATGTATTCGGATCAGTGAATATTCTTTAGAAAAACTTGAATGTAACTTGGTACTTACTGTGTTATCAGTGTTTTAATACTAAACTGCATTTTGTAACTTAACTGTGTATCCAAAACAAAGAAGAAAAGGTAAAAATTCATTTAGCTCCACACATTTATACGGAGCCGCTATCGGGAGCGCTTTTCTACTTGCTGGGAAATTTTCAAAAAGGCAGTTTTTTCTTATTTCAAAAATTGAAAACTCAAGAAGCTGAATTGTTTACAACGTCATGTCAAATTAAATGTCAATTGACATATTTCAGATCATTAACAGCCCAATATAGAAAATGTGTGGATGACATAAAATTTGTTCGTTGAGATTTTACTTAAGACAAATGTCTCACATCTGTTATTGACAGAAATCCTTGTTGACGATTCAAGATGTCAGGTTAACAGGCACAAAAGTCTATTTGACAATTCGAAATATCATAGAATCAAGTGAAAGGCAGCTGGCGAAAATGGCATTTGTACCGAAATGTTCAAAAGGGACGGGGGCAATTACCTCTTCTACCGCATGTCTGAGCTGGTTTCATCGATTTGGGTCGCATAGAAAGACGCAGGCGAATTAATCTGTCCGCTATATAAAATGAGAGGTATCAACTACCGCGGAAACACCAGCTACAATGTCCTGCAAAATATAGTTGCTACCGAGCTATGGATTTACATAGTGCATGATGGGCGACTATCAATGCAGGATTCTTGCGCGACGATAAGGACATCCTTGCACATCTTCTATTTATAGGTTTTCGGCAGGCGGATGATATAGCATCCAGAGGAACATGCCTTGTCACTTTTAGGCATTCTCTCAAAATATAACCATATATTGCAATTTTTAATGGATTCCTCTAAAAGCAAGTAGTTAGTCTGTCAAAGGGTCTTAAAATAACACCGAGAGTGCGACAAGGAGAGCAAATTGCCAAAATTATATTAAACCTGTTTAGAGAATATGTTCTTCGACACCTTAACATAGCGCAGCGGAGCTGTTTATATTAGAAATTAACCAAATTTTAGATTAGACGGAAGACATCCAAGGACACAACATCGTGTTTCTTAAAGAAGCTCTGCGAGGCAAACTCGCGGATAATTTCGAACAAGCGGCAGAGAATACGAAAACGTGAATTAGTTTAAATATTTGGGACCGATGGTAAATGTGAAAAACTTAGTCTCTGTAGACATAACATTGCGGAACGCAGCAGCTTACCGAGTATTTTTAACCTAACATTAACGTTTTGAAGTTAAAACAAAATTAAATATCTACAAAGCACAAACAACACGGGACAGCCAAAGCTTGCCGTTTTTAAGCGCAAATCACTACTTTTGATGCTGGGCTCAATAAGGGTGCCGAAATGTATCGGGTGTGTCTGAATTTCGAAATCAGAAATGATTGAACCAGTTCCTTATGATTGGGTCAAATAAATCTTCAATGCTGAAATGGCTCGGACACGTTCTAATTTCGCAAAACCGTACCATAAAACATGTCATAGTCCTCGAACAGGATCTTCAAACTCTTGGTTACCGTGCCTGGTGCCCTCTTGTTAAGTACTTAGTTTTCTGGAAGAGCATTGATGAAGGCCAATCTCTTCAAGGGATGTAGCGTCATCGAAGAACAGAATCACAGGGCAGTAGGATGCTCTTCATAGACTAATTAAATTAAGACTGAAGGTGCGTCTGCGAGCTGTCACTCGCAAAATGGTATTGGTACCCTTCAAATTTGGATCAAATAATTATAATAATTTGAAATTTTTTAAAGAAACATTTTTGTTTCTGGACTTAACACTTAAAAATTACTGAAGGGCAGCATGTTTTTAATGGAAAAATGTTGCAGACCATTAGCTGACAGAAAAGCTAACTATTAATTATAGTTGCCATATTACGTTGTCTACACAAACAATTTGTTTATCAATTTTTGAAGTAAATATTAGTATTTACAAATATCTACATATACAGTAAATGCGCAAAATGATCACCATTAACCGTTGCGTATTATGAACACCGCCTAATTTCGATATAAGCTTCGTATCTCCTAAAAGTTACTGGGATAGATGAGCAGAAACTAGTTTTTAAATGGCCCCAGAGATAAAAATCGAATGGATTTAGATCCGGTGGTCTTGCGAGACATTACATGAGTCATCCCCGGGCCAATCCAGAGTATTCAATGAGTTTTACAGTATTGAAATATCAAAACTCTGCCAAAGCACACTTACATTAGACATTCTTTCTCTCGTGATATCTTAGTTGATAAATGCTACAGTTCCAAAAGGGGACATAGCTTTTCACTATACGATTTTAACAGTGGACGTTTCTCTGATAATTTTCCAAATAATTTATTGGCAAAGGTGGTTCCTGCAAATGAGATCTTGGCAATAAAATGTGTAGGTTTCAGTGGTTTGCTTACTGCACACTAAGGCCAATTTTTAGGCCCATTGTGATACCACTCATTAACCCACCTACTTCACCTACTCACACAACTACAGTATACCACCTGCACATTGCAAGCTCCATGTCAACCTGTACATTGACATGGAAGGTGGGTCGGCGCGCGACACGGAATTCTGCACTCCATCAGAGGGTCTTAGTTGTATTTATTAGCATCACCGATCGTAATCGATGATGAAAATTCGATTTGCATCTAGCCTCTGATGGGATTCGAACCCAGCACCTCCCGGTCCAAGTGCCGAAGCTTTAACCACTGCACCACTTGTCCGGTCAATAAAATGTGTAAGCGCAGCCAGAAACGGTTCAGTATCTTAACTGCTGACCACTTCCAAATCACTCCAAACATTGCCCTAGTCATGCAAATAAACTATACTGAGAACAATTTTGCATTACGAAATGGGCCATAACCGAAAAGATCAATAATAAATCTCATTTTACTTTCTATTAGCAATGATCAATTTTTAAATTTTTTTCCGGAAATAACGATTTAAAAAAACTAATTATTGAACATAAATTCAGCCCTGTACAGCCCAGAGGAATTGATTGATCAGGATGCAACATTATACTTAATTTTGTTTCACAAATTTGCAGTAGTAAGTAACAGCTTCCGTGAAAGCTTTCTCGTTTGTATGAGGAAGTCGACTATAAACCAAAATATTTTAAACTAAATTAGCAACAATATCGGTTCAGATGAATTTTTCCAAATTGAAGCAGAAAGGTCGATTTTTGACCAAAAATAATTTTTCTTTTCTTTTACATATTTTAAAATGGGGTGAAATTTCATACCTACATAATTTCTTCATAAATTGGGAGATTTCAGTGTTTTCTCGCGGAAATCAGTTTACCGGAAGTGGCAGTTTCCATAAGAGCCTTTTGTTTTTAGCAAATATTTTGAAAAGTAAGGCATTTACCAGCAAAACAATATAACCTAAAGATTTAAACTTAAATCAGGATTAATGTCGGCACAGATAAATTATTAAAAATTTTGCCAGAAATGCCGATTTTTGTCAAAACACCGGTTTTCAACATAATTTCGGCTCTGTACAGCCTACACAGATTGATTGGTTAGAAAGAAATGTCATGCCTAAGCTTTTTTCACAAATTAGGAGATCCCAGAGCATTTTGGCCGAAATCGGTTCACCAGAAGTGACAGCGTTCATAGGAGCTTTCTGTTGTCTGCAAATATTTTGAAATTTTGATTTGGTTATTTTAAATAAAACCATTTTTCAACAAATATGCGGCCGCTGTACAACCCGGACGGAGTAACTGATCGGAATGAAATTTCATACCTAAGCTTCTTCACAAATTGGGAGATCCCAGTAAATTTTGCTCGAAATTAGTCCACCGGAAGTGACTGTTTTCGTAGAAGCTTTTCCACCTGAAGATTTTTCCACCTAAAGTGACAGCTTCAATAAGTGCTGTTTGTTTTTCCCATGTATTGATATGTCATTTAGGAAACAATCGGTTATGAACTAATAGATTCTAAATTAATTTTGCTATATCACCGGTCCAGATCAGTTTACCAAAATTTAAGGGGAGATTGGGGTAAAACTTCATGCTTAATAATAATACAGGAAAACGAAGCATACACTTTAAATCTTCTGAAAAATCAAACCTCGATTATTGACAACACGTTAAAACTGTTCAAACACAGCAACAACATCACTGCTTAACAATTGAAACACCTAATGGAGGCACAACAACAGTTCGAAGTCGAGTTACCACTCATCAATGAATACCGAACCCACCAAGATAAAGCATTAGCGGTCATTCTTTTATCCCTGCAATTAGAGCTGGGGATCAAACATCTTGAAGATACACAACAAGGATTAGTGGACGTTCTTATAGGTGCGAAACGCCAGATTAGTCATCCTTCGCTGATATCGCCGTGGCAGCTGGAGCAAGAGATGGCCACTATACTTAAACATCTTCCGAAGGCCTGCACTTTGCCACGGCATGGGCTTTTAGTGTTACACAACCTGTATCGTCTAATGACAATAAGGATAAGAGTAACTAAAGCCAACGTCATAATCGTGATACAAAACCCATTGGTGTAATCATGGGACTACCTGCTCTACGAAACCATCTCTGTCCCAATTTCCCGCCACGATTCACAAATAAAAATAAAGCCCGCCACACAGTACATGCTCGTCTATCCGTACCGAGAGCGCTTTGTACCCATCACGGTTCAGGAACTATCCCAGTGCAAGGAATTAGCTGACGGTTTGTTGATATGTGACATAGTGACGTTGTATACTCAACAAAGCAAGTAAAATCAATGTGAGATATCCATGTTTCTCAAGGCAACTGTCCTCCATCCAAGCTGCAGCACCGAGCTAATGAATGCTGAAAGCTACTTTATCAAACTACAAGCTGCAAATCAATGGATTTTCGTGCAGCGAGAGAAACGGGTCCTATATTCCTGCGTTTAACATCTCAGTACTCACGCCGCTTGTTGATAGTAAACATCGTTTGAGGCTTGGACATCCACGAAACTTCACCATCACGACAGCCGACACTACGTAACTGGAGCAGGACATAAGAGCGGAATAATTCGATGAGGCAATATCCATAGATAACCACGACGTCCACCACTACGTGATGACCCATCTTGTCTTCTGGGCGCTCCTTGCTCTTGGAATCATGCTATTTATACGGTGCGTACGAACCAGGCGACAGAGTTCACAACTAGCAGCCAGCTGTGGCCGGCCCCCAACATGTTCTACAGAACACGGCACGTGGGTGTGATAACCCCAACATGTGCGCCTATATTTTTTTGTTGTATGGTCAGCACATCAGTAGTATATATAGCATAAATATTTCTTAAATAAAATCAGAATTGATAAGAACATAATGTCGTTCTCATTCATATGAAACTTAATATTCCCGCACGCGTCGTAAGTTTATTAAGTTTCCACTAAAAACCAAAAAGAATCTAGGTAGATCGTGGATTTGCAACCTACGATCAAATCTATAAGATTTACACACCTCCTAAAAGCCGCATATATAAAAAATCATAAAATGAAAATTTTTCAAAATATTACCCGATTTCGGAGAAGTGTACGTTATCTTCACTTTAGCCAAGTTCATTTACCTAGAGAGAAACGGAAAGCTCGTAAAATCTGGCAGCAGCCTTTGCTCCGCAATATTCTGTGCAACAAATTAAAACAACTAATAAGGAACAAAAGCACAAATAAGCGACTACAGGCTTCTGAACTAATGTATGACGATTACTCACTTTGGGAAGCAACGAAGCTTCCAAACCCGAAAACGGATCCCGGGCTCAATCGATCATGCAGATCGACACTTTCCACTTGAAAATGAGTGCTCTGAACTCTAGCGTAATTGGACCTATTCTCTCAATCTTTGTACGATAAATTTGTCTAGCATTCAAGGTACTACAGTAGCAACAATTACAGATGATATGATAGCTGCCAAAAATTGTAAATAAATAATTCAATGAACATAAAGTATATGTTGCTTCGTTTTCTTCAAAACTTATTAGGATGAAGCTTTTTTATTGTGAGAATGTTGGAAATTTAGGCTTGCGAAACCAATTTAGTTCCGTTAGAATGTCGCTTAATTTATTGATGAAGTAGTTGCTTAAAAAACAGGCCTAGATTGCTTACTTGAAGGGACTTTGCAAATTTAAACTTTCAAATAACAAATATAATTTCAACTAATAAACATTAGTTACTACTAAGTTTTAATAACTTAGTTCAAAGCGCACCACATCAATTCACTTAACTCAATATGCCAAATAAGATCCAAAATTCAATAAACTTACTGTATAAAATTCATACACATAAGAAGTAAGTAACTATATATCTTATACCGTTCTGGTTTAGAAAACTAAATATTTTAAGTTTCGATAGCACAGTCAAATAAACATGAAAAGGAGTCGGGTGGTGGTAAACTACATATACCAAAAGCTTAGTAAAAACAAAACAGTGTTTTTCTATAAAATTGTAACAATATAAAGTTTGTATTTTCTTACACTAAAAAATATGAGATGAAAACTTAAATTTTTTTGTTGTGTAAGTAATTTTTGTGCTTATACAGTTTCTTAAAAAATTAATTATTTTAAAACTAGAGAGTTGGAGCTTTCGTTTATTATTCGATTTTTCTATTTATAAAACGATGCTACACTTATAATTGCATACAGTTGAGATGCAAAAACAATAAAAATATATTTTGAGCGTGTTATCTTCATTCAAAGCTTTTTGAGCTTTTTTATATCATTACTTACCGGTTTATATATAAAATTCATATTAAATTTATAAAATTGAGAAAGTTTTTTAGTTTTTATTTTTTTTGGGGTATCATGTTATTTGTTTGGCAAGCGAATTTTATTTCTCTGTGCCAAACAATATCTTTGTATGTTGGTTGTGTGACCCAAAATTTTAATTGAAAAATAATTTTTTGTGTTAACGAGAATAAATATAAAACTTAACCAAAAAAAAAAAGATTTTTTTATACGATACTGTAATCAATTTTCCTATCTCACCGGAGAATACTATCCAGAGTGTTATTTCAGTGAATAGTTTTTCTTCTGTTTGTGTTGATTTCGTCTTCTGGATACCCTAGATAGTAGTTCGTGTGCTTTTTTTGTGTTTGGGTTATTTTTTGAAATTTTCTCGTGAAAAAAGATTTATTGTTGATGCGATTCTAGAAAAATGTAATTTGTGTTAAAATTGAAATTTTACTGCTCTCTATAGTGCGGTGTGGAATGTATTTAACACTCTCACATTTACAACAAAAAAAAACAAAATGACAATTTTTAATGGATTTTTTGTTGGTCTTGCATGTATACGAGTTTAGTAATGGAGATACCATGAGGGGTAGTTGAAGCTGGATTTTAAATTTGATTTATTAATTCTTTTTATACTTTGTAAGCTAGCCAGATTAATGATACAATTCTCTTCGAACATATTTACAAATCTATTGCTCCAGTTGCATATGATCTTAATGATGTTGCCTCCATACCAAAAAAAAATCTCCAGTTTTATTGGTAATTTATGTTTTTGCTTGCAAGACTTCCAATACAGATATTTGTATAAATACAATATAAAATAGTTTCAGTCTAGTTCCAGTCTAATTTATACGGAGTATGTATTAGAGAGCCAAAATAAAAGTGTCTAATGATTAATGTATAATTACAATTTATGACGCTATAATCTCCCTTTAAACAAGGGGCCGTTATAAACGAATTTCATTGTACAGTTAAAATAATGGACCAACAAAAATGGTATTCACTGTGTGAAAGAGGAAGAAAAATGCGAGGTGGTTACGCAATGTAATCTACGTGGTTGTCGACCGAAATCTATTACGTGAAACATAGCAATTTTTAGCGTGCCTCACGCCGACAATGTAGACAACGTCTACGACCTATGAAAAGATAATAAAAACTCAACTTTCTCGTTATTTATTTTTTATTTTACGTTAGCCGGTCCGATAAAGTTGCTGTCAGATTTATTCTAGCATTTAATTCGGTCTCCGGTATGCTAATTACATTTAAAGTAAATGCATCGGCCATAGAATCAATTTTAACAAAAAAAAATTCTTCCCTTAATTTGTGCTTAAAAGAAATATTTGTTCAGCGAACTAAATGTTTACATATTTTTTGGTTTTTGCAATTGTAATGGTGTTTTATTGTGATTGTTCTGTATATTGGTATATTTCAGCACTCTCGAATTAAATTCACAAATCGTAGGAAATTCTTCCATTTAGCGTCACTATCTAGTAGTACAACTACATGTTATGTTCTATATATATAGACAATATTCCAATGTAGTAATACAACATCAGTCGACGCGACCTGATGAGAAGACTGATTTTTTCAAATCAATAGTCTCATTTGTTCGAAACTGGTTGTTGTGATTCTTACACATTAGCCAATCTATAAGTCAAAAATTCAAAAATAAATGTTTACAGTTTACTTTAACTCTGTATGATTTTAGTTTGGACAAATGTCAGTAGATGTCAGCAAAATAAATATGGTTCGATTCTTTCACTATTATTTAGAAATGGCACTCTGAATTTTTAATTATGGTTGTCAAACGAACATTTTGTTTTAAGTCACACAGCTACGGTTAGAAAAAAAAATTGTACTTAGTTTTAAATTAACGTTCGACAACTGATAAAACTCAAATTAAAACTCAGCGAATTAAAAAAAAAATTTGTACATGTATGTGCCATCTAAAGGGTGGTTAAATTTTAAGGGCCGACGTTGAATTTGAACCACACCTAAAGGTCAAGTTTTTTTCTGCATTTAATTTGACATTTCTCAATTTCAGACTAACTCAATTTGAACCATGGAAAGATACACAATCGAGCAACGCGTTAAAGTTATTTAGGCATATTATGAAAATGGGCGTTCAAATCAATATGCATATCGTGCACTTCGTGATTTTTTCGGTCAATTTAATCGTCCAAACGTGCGTACAATCGGAAAAATCGTGCTAAAATTAGAGCAAATCGGGTCTGTAGGAGATTTTAAAACACCAGTGCATGCTCGTACAGCTCGTACAGCAGAAAATATTGCTGCTGTTCGCGATAGTGCGGCTGAAGAGCCGTCCACCTCAACTCGTCGTCGTGCCCAACAATTGCACCTCTTACGCTCGTCGTTGATGAACATTATGCATGAAGACTTGCATTTACACGCTTATAAGGTGCAATTGACTCAAGAACTAAAGCCTCTTGACCATTCCAAACGTCGTCAACGGTCAGCATGGTGGCAAGAAATGGCAACAGTGGATGATCAATTTTCGAAGAAAATCATCTTCAGTGATGAGGCACATTTTCACCTTAGTGGATTCGTCAATAAGCAGAATTGCCGCATTTGGGCGGAGCATAATCCAAGAGTGATTGTCAAAAAACCAATGCACCCACAAAGAGTGACTGTTTGATTTTTTCCAAAATGAGGCCGGTCAGGCAGTTACTGTGAATGGTGTTCGCTATCGTGAGATGATAACGAACTTTTTATGGCTCGAATTGGAAGATCTGGATGTGGACGATATGTGGTTTCAACAGGACGGTGCCACTTGCCACACAGCTAACGAAACAATGGCTCTTTTGCGCGACAAATTCAATGGCCGTGTTATCTTACGTGGTGGCGATGTCAATTGGCCGCCAAGATCACGTGATTTGACACCGTTGGACTTCTTTCTTTGGCGTTATTTGAAAGAAAAGGTGTACGTCGATAAGCCAGCAACAATTCAAGAGCTAAAGGATGAGATGATTTGGACCATCGAGTGAAGGTGTGCCGCCGAGATCGCTGTGGCCATTTGGCCGATATTTTTTCCATACATAATTAAACCATACCATATTATCATAATAAAAAGAATTGACAATAATTTCCTAAATAATTTGTGTTTTATTCAAAATCAACATCGGCCCTTAAAATTTAACCACCCTTTATTGTGAACTGGTATAATTTAATATAAAATTTACATACACAAAGTACTAGAGTTTTCGGTCTAGTACTTTGTGCCTGGTGCCACTTTTTTCGGTTAAATTACTGACTAAACCATTTGTATGTTAAATCGTAATTGGCGCATAATGTACTAAAATTTTATTCTAATTCGCTGAGTTTTAGTTTGAGTTGTATCAACCGTCGAAGTTAGGTTCAGTACATTTTACGGATACAGTGACAACTATAAATCACTAGTACAAACTAACGGCATCATGATTTAGTCAGTAATTTAGACTGTGTTGCTCACGCCGATTTTTTTGTCCTAATTTCTGAGCAATAAAATTGGTGGATAGCTCATACTGGTCGTCTTAAGATAAAAAGATGGAAAATTAGATCTATCCGACGTTGATGCGGCAAACGTCAAAACCAAAAGCTTTCGCCGTCTTTTCAGAAATTGTTCAAATACAAAAATTACTTTTCTAATTTACACTGGGGGCGATTTATCTGATTTACTGCTACAAACAATATCGTTATTACAACCTTAGATTCAAAACATCTGAATCTAGACTTTGGGTTTTGGAGAATATTGTGCCATACATTTGTATGGTAGCATCGGTTGATAGACCAGTAATAGGAACAGATATTTTGCCAAAGTTTGGTATTATAGTCGATCTCAAAAGGAAGTGACTAGTTATGTTGTTACTCTTTCTCAAATACAATATGCAGTGCCTCGTATACATGGAGATATCATCCAAAAATTTCAAACTCTTATAAGCGAACCTAAATATTGTATACCGGTTAAGCACAAAATGGGACAGAGAATAGTCACACAGAGACCACATTGCAAAAAATGAGATCCAGTATATGACACAACTGGGCAATTGCCCCCCGTCTTCTCCTTCTGTTTCATCACGAATACATTTGGTCCCAAAGAAAGAACAAAATGACTGGCAACCTTGTGGAGACTATTAAATCAGGTAGCTAGGCCAGACCGATATCCCATACCATACATATGATGTACAATACATGACATCTCTTCTAATTTGGAAGAATAAACAATATTTTCGAAGGTCAACTTAATAAGGGCTTATCACCAAATTCCGATGGTCACGCGGACGATGTGTATAAAACCACCATAACCGCGGCTCAAACGTTCCAGAGTTTTATGAATGAAGTAACGAATAGATTCAATATTGCGTTTGTTTACCTAGATGACATTTTTGTGGGAAGTAAATCAAACGAGCAACATAAAAATTATTTACCAAAACGCATCTAAATGCGATTTTGGAGTACCCTCGTTGATTTTCATTCGCCATAATATTTTAAAATTACGTTCGTAAGAGGTAAACATTCTGGCTATATATTCGAGATTTTCGACAACCAACATCCATCAGGTTCAACGTTTCGTACGATGATAAATTGATTGTTATCACCGTTTTATACCACATATACCTACCTCAACTTATTACTCCTTTTCACGAGCACCTACATGAGTTGGCTAGATGAAATAAAAAATTTAAGTTTAGCCGGACTCCAGAATGTGAACAGGTTATGAACAATTTTAAGTTAGCGCTGATTAATTCAACTCTTCTGGCATTTTCGAAAAAAAATGTCAATTATAGCATTTAAACCTACGCACGTGGAACAAATGTAGGCACAGTTTTAGAACAAAATAAAATGGAAATTGGGAAACGCTTGGGTTCTTTTCGAAAAAGCTAACGCCAGCGGAAAGCAAATATACTCTGCGTTTAATCGTAAACTTTTGGAAATTTGTCTGCCAGTGAAGCACTTTCGTTATGTTACTGACCATAAACGATTAACAACAGACGTGGCACCAAAACCGAAAGAAGCCCCTCGTCAAGCGTGTCATCTAGATGTTATAGCCCAATCCTCGACTAATATGAGGCATATAAAAGATTCATCGACGGGTGTCAATCGTCCTTATATTCTTGCGAAACCACGTTGCCCCATTTTTAAATCGTATCATGATTTGGCTGATCCTGGAATGAAGACCACCAGAAAAATTATTTCTTTGGAATGTTTCTGGCCTTCAATGAATATAGACATAGAATTTTGGGCAAAGACTTATCATACTCATTCGAAATTCGGCCATTTTCAGATTAATTCGCGCAGATTTGCTCACGTTCGTTCACATTCTGCATAACGGCCGATGGTCGATTTACTATTCGGTGTACAAATGTATTTCCGACCATTTCTAGTGAAATAGAAGACATTAGTTTGTGTAGAAAATGAAAGAATGTTTTATTCAAAGTATGCTCCTTCGGAAGCTGTAACCTTCGCTTATTGTTGAGGTAATAAACGGATTCCCCGAAGGAAGAAGTCTGGTTGTTACGAGACGATCCAGTCATCGACCCATACATACCCATCGTTCAGCCTGAAGTAGATTTTGACAGGTATATCAACAAATGGCCTAGCGTGTTCATGTTGCAAAATAATGTTATCGTGTCTTTTGTCCCATCCCGGTCATTTTGCAGCTAGAGCTTGCTTTAAAGCCATCAGTGGCCGTCGATAAACTTGTCCCGTAATGGTTTCATGCTCGTTCAGCAGCTCATAATAAACGACACCACCCTTCATATCCCACCAAATACAAAACATCACCTGGATTGATCACCTGGCCCTTTATCCCTTTATTGTCGTTGAAGCAACAATTCGCACATGGTTTTCCGACGTTCCATGTCCCGTTCTTTCAGTTTGTGTGGCACCCAATTTCCCAGTTTCTGAACCACCCCCATTGCATGTAGACGTGTCGAAACACATTGTTGGGTAATATTCAACTTTTCTGCCAATTGCTTTTCGGTCTGACAAGGGCCCACATCAAGCAATTCTGCCAATTCTGTATCTTCAAATTTTCTTCGTCCGCCTTCACGTTCTTTGTCTCTTACGTCAAAATCACCAATTTTGAATCGTTGAAACCACTCTTTGCATGTTGTATTCGATGGAGCATGTTCACCGTAAACTTCCACAAGCAAACGATTTGTTTTCGCTGCACTTTTCTTCAACAAAAAATAATGAAGTAAAACTTCCCGCCAATTCTATTTTTTGCCATTAAATTCGACATTTTCAATGACATCAAAATAATTGTTGTTTACGCTTTGAATAAATGTCACTAGTAATTATTCAAGCTTGACATCTAACCTCTATAAACATGTATTGCCCGATTGAATAATATGCAAGCAGTGATACTAACGACACCTCTATAAAATGGACGAAAATACATTTGTACACCCAACAGATGGCCAGAGGCCGTCTCGGTTCGTTAACCGATTGCACTGCTGCTACAGTAATTAGAGCCTTCATCGAACAATATGTTGCTCGATTCAGAATTCCATTGGAAACTGATCAAGCGATTTGAGTCCAGAATGTATCAAGAACTATAAGAAGTGCTAGGCTCACATAAAATTAACAGCTGAAAGCAAAAGCTCAGGGAATACCGATGGTTTAATTAGGTATTCGAACTGCAATTAAAATGGACCTGTGATGTTCACCGGCAGAACTGTTCTACAAACAATGTTTGACGATACCAGGGGACATTATCATACAATCAAAGGCAAATCCAAAAGATTCTTAAACTTTTGTTGAGAAATTGGGATATAATATGCGAAGTTTAATTCCGAAAGAGACACGATAACAACCACAAGGCAACTTTTATGATGCAGTGGATTTAACGGAATATGACTATGTATTCTTACTAATGGACAAGATAAAATCTGGGTTAAGCTGGGTTAACTTTATGTGCCTATGTGCTGTAAACCACAAAATGATAATCCTCAGTTGTTCGATGATAGACTAGTTAACTTAAAAAATCGGAAGTCGAAAGCGTAAGCCAAAATGTTGAAAAGCGGGTTAGAAGCGGACAAAACAATGTTTCTACAACACAGAAACGAATTTGAAATTTACTTCAAATCAAAATACAGGTCATATCTCGATCAAATTCAAGGAAAAGTCAAAGTAAATCCAGAACCATTTAAACGTAAAATTGAAGGAGATACTCTGCTAATATGACCTACAATAATACCAGCTCCCCAAACTCCAAAGGTATAGCTGACATGTTCGCGAAGTTTTTCCAATCAGTCTACAAACCAAACGTTACTAGTGGATTGTAGCAACAACCCAGCAATACCAACGTATCAATAACTCCTCCTGTTATTTTTGAGGATAATCTTTTATCGGGTTTAAAGGAATTTGGAGACGGTTGTGGTCTTGACAATATACACCCTCTTTAATTCTGAAGGAGTACGGGGATATTTTAGCAATTCCATTATGTTACCTATTCCACGACTCCTTAAGCACCAGGGTGTTTCCCGAAAAATGTAAAATTACACGTTACAAGCTACAGAGGAATATCAACTACATCATCAATTCCAAAATTGTTTGAATTAGTTTTATGCAACAACTTTAAATCTACGATTGCACGTCATATCAATAAACCAGCACGGGTGTATGAGAAGAAGAGAAGTAAAAAACCACCATCAAGTTCATGTAGCGTACACAGATTTCAGTAAAGCATTTGATTCCATCTGCCATCAAAAAGCACTCCAGAGTTTATTCGCATTTGGGTTTTTATCAAACCGGCGACAATTTGTAGTAATGGGAAATGAGAAATCAATCGTTATTACAGTTACGTCTGTTGTTCCCCAAGGATCTCACCTTAGGCCGTGGATATTTATTGTTTTCATAGATCAAATAACCGAGATAATCAAATAACTCAATCGTGCTCATATTTACTGATGACGTGAAAATTTTTCAAACTGTTAACGGAATGCTAGATACGAAGAAACTTCAAGAAGACATCGATAGTTTATGTGAGTAGTGTGATTGAAACCCGCTTTACTTAAATATTAAGAAATGTCAAATCATGTTTTAACCATCATAAAAAAGATCCGTTAATTACTTCATATACAAAGTCAACAACGAAGTATTGCAAAGAGTCAATGAGATCATTGATTTAGGTGTTACATTTGTCGAAAATGCCAGTTTCAAAAGGCATATTGAAAATTGTATTGCGAAAGCGAACTCCATGTTTGAATTTGTTAAAAGATGGACAGGTGATTTTAAGAATATTCAAATCTTATGTGCACCGTATTTCGCTTACATTCGATCTCAACTGGAATACGCTGTATCGGTCGGTCTGAATTGAAAGCATTCAAAAGAAGTTTCTGATTTTTTTGTTAAAGAAAAGTGACTCCGATTACGACCACAAGTTACCATTCCATGAAAATGTGGCTCGGTTATCTCCTTACTCAACAAGATGCACGGATTACAAAATATGCACGCTTGAAAGTAGACGACTTCTCTTAGGTGCGGCTTTATTGGTAACGTTTTGCTTGGTCACATTGATTCAGCATACATTCTGGAAAACATATCAATTCATGAGCCTTGCAGAACATTTCGAAACCATGAGTTTTTAGCACTAGACCACCATTCCACAAACTATGGAGAAAATAATCCCATTAATAGGTTGTCTAAATCTTTCAACATCGTCGATGACCTATTTGACTTTAATTTAGCAAAGGACAACTTCAAAAATATCCTTAAGAATTATTTTTAAAATTTCAATCAAGATTTGATTTATGGGCTTCTGCACTCAGTCTTGTAAAAATGAAACAAGGATTAATATTTTCGGCCAAAATAATTTATTTTTCAACGTAGTCGCCTTTTAGCTCGATACGCTTAAGGCTGCTGTACGACTTAGATTGTATCCGCACTCACAGTCTGAAGTTATTAACTAATAGTTTTTGCTCAATAAAATTCGTCTACATTATTTGACGTTTAAACTTCATTCGAATGAAATTGTTGTCATTGTGTGCAGCGAGAAACTTTTTACGTATTGTGTCCTATGATTAAGATCCCTATATTATTCCAAATGCAGAAACATCAAAATAACAAAGCGGGCACGGATAATTTTGAACGCCCCCATCAAGTTGCGGGATTCCATTCCGTTCCGGGATTGATAACAGCGATCGAGCGAAAAATCAACTTGGTAAATCGTTGGTAGTAATACATCGAGTAATAATCTAGAAAATTTTAATGGATTGTATCGTCTTAGCAATCAAACTCAATTCTGTACGTGGATATTAATGTCTGCATCAGTACATATCGATTATTATGGACGATCCGTTGAATTTTCTTAAAAAAGTCGGAGATGGTGGGGAAGTCAATATGTCGATGACATGAAAGCGGGATTTGCGGGATAATTGACGGCACAAACGCTGCTCATACCCTCCGAGATGTTAATCAACAGAAATATAAAGAGTTCGATGAACGTTCCGACTGTTGAATGAAACCGATTTGCAGATACTCACGATTATGAGTATACATCGCAAAAACGCCGCAGACGGGATATTCTGAAAAAATTTCAACGTCAAACAATATTCAAAAATATTCAAACAATTTGTTTATTACATTTGTTCCATTTTCACGCTATCAATAAATAAGACACCCACTAATTACTTTGATCCCCTTCATTTTTAAAAATTTGCGAACACAACCTAAACACAAAAAAAATTGAATGACAAATTCTTGTCATCAAATAGCAAAACGCTTGCTCATTTTCTTTTTTAAGCAAAATGTTTTATATCTGTAGGTTGGTCGTCTGCCGACCAAGTAGCGCAAACATAAAAATATTTTAACTCGCAGGGGAATTTTTATATGGAAAAAAAAGAAGGAGAAATATTTTCAAGAGTTTCGATTGGTTTAGCGTGCGAATCAAAAATTATACATTTTTGCTCGCGCCCGTGCAGTCGGCTTTAGCCCAACGTTTTTCCAATTTTTCGATCCCTACCGAATAATACGATTGCTCCAACCATTCAAAAAAGGCGTTTGTTGAATCGATGTTCTAGTCATTAGCGCAGAATCTCTTTCCGACGAGTAATTTCTTCAAGTTTGGAAACATAAAATAGTCGCAGGTGGCTAAGTCTGGAGAATATGACGGTTGGGGAAGCGTAATTCATAAATTTTGGCCATGGCAACTACACACGTGTGCACCCGTGCATTGTCTTGATGAAAGAGAACTTTTTTCCTTCGAGAACGCAGTCATTTTTCTTTCAAAACGTCGTTGAAACGGTCCAATAAGTAGCAGTAATATTTTCCATAGACTCTTCTCCCCCTTTTGAAGGTAATGGATGTGGATTATGCCGTGTGCATCCCAAAACACTGTGGCCATGACCTTGATGGCCGATAAAACCACCTTAGCCTTCTTCGATGCAGATTCGCCAGTAGAAATCCACTGTTTAGACTCTTCTATGGTCTCTGGTGTCTAGTGATGGATCATACACAGTTAAGAAACGAGGCAAACACTTCTTTTTATTGCGCTTGAACATCGGCAAACCTGCCCCTGAACTTATCACACGTGTGTGTTTTTGGTCGATTGTAAGCAAACGCGGCAAATGTTCGTGTAATATATTGCGCACACATTCATCTGAGATGCCTACTATCTCAGCTATCTCGCGCATTTCCACCGTGAAGAGTCCCCATAGTATATATCAAGCGTGGTTTTGGTTTGCGTAATGGTTTTTAGATGCAAAAAATAATTCACTTTTTTCCATGTTTGCAAGGAACAATGGGTTGTCTGTTTTCAATGGCTGTCAAAACTAAACTAAATGACAGATCTGTCTGAAAATTTTAATTTGGTCTATAGAGAGAGAACCATGTGTCATGGTATTAACACATAACATCTGGGATTTGCGAATGTGGCGCCCTCTGTTGCAATTTTACCAAACTTCTCACCTCGTCTGGTTGTGTTTACCTGTTTATTTTATTACATTTTTTTAAAGAAACCGCTAAATGGCCCACCCCTTATTTAGAGTATTGCACAGAAGATTTAAATATAGTTAATTTCGTAATCTATATTGATATTTTCATCCCTTGTTGCATATCTCTGATCTAACGTCTCTTATAAGCTTAATAAAAATCTCGACTTCGGTTCAACTGCATGAATGCAATTTCTAATCATGAATTTTGCATTACAGAATGTAGATACAGGTAAGTTCATTTAATATGAAAATATAGAAAATCCGTTTTGTTATAGACAGATCTAGAATATAAAAAGCTCTAATACACAAAGGTAATTATAAAAAATATTTAAAACGCTAAGTAATTCCATTAAACTAAAATGCAATACACAAAAAATACAAAAATTGAATGTAAAATTTAAAGGATTTAGCTTTTAGTTTTGTTGCTGCTTCAATTTTTGCTATCATGTTATCAAAGGATAGCAAAAAAATCACTTAAAAATACTATAAACTAGTTTTGCTGTTGTTGTATGCTATTATTATCTACCTGTATACGAGCATGTAACTTAACAATTAAAATTTTCCACATGAATATGCAAATATTTAATTTTATTGTATATATGGTATTTTTCCAAAAGCTTTTCTATACTGGTATAGGTACCAAGCCACGTAAGTAAATTAGCCACCGTTATGGTATATAGAAATATAAGAAACTGTATGGTTGTATTCATGAATAGCCCACTCATAATCAAAATATAATCGTCCAGAGCTTTCGAAAGCACACAAATGTGTTTTTGTACATAAGTTGTATATCGCGCATCAGTAAGATGAGATCTAATAAAAACCTAGTTACATAACAACAACAACAATCAAAAATAAAAGCTTTCCATTTGTTTATAATTTTTACGTTGGAAGGCGAAACGGACGAGAAAAAAGTTTTTTAAGAATTTTTTTTATTGTTAAGCTCATCTCTTGATAATTTCAACAATATTGTGTAATTTTAATTTAAATTTTTTATTTAACTTTTTTTCCAGATAAAAATCATTCGAAATTTAATCCGAATTAAAATACAATTTCTCCGTATTTTTTCCTATTGGATTCGTTTCGTTTAAACATTTAGAGTGTTGAAAGCTTGTTCTACATGATACTTGTCGTCGTGTAGATCTGAAACGAATGCGGATGGACAAAATGGGTTATATTTGAAAAAAAAAAAAAAAAAAAAATTAGATGGAAATCAAATTAAATTTTATTTGTTTTTATTGTTTTAATATTTAATTCGAATTAAATAGAAATCAGAATCAACATAGACAATAGCATTTCATGGTGTTTCGAGTGTAGAACCGGCAGCTAAATATTTAAATTTTATAAAAAGAGATTAGATATTTTGTTAGTTATCATTTTACATCAAAAATTGAACTGTCTTCGTTTACGTTTATCTGTGCGGCTAATCACAATCAATAATTAAAAATTTCAAATTATTTTCTGTATTGTTTCGATATGAATGACGATTAAACCTTCATCAGGTATAAATGAATTCCTTTTTTAATAATAACTTTTTTCGATGCATGTAAATTTAGCATAAACAGGTTGCATAATTTGGGATATTTAAAAAAATAATTATTATTATTAAGGAAACCTGAGCCATATTAAAAATTACGTCTAGGCACATTGGAATACAGTCCTGACCAATATGAAACTGAAAACGTCAAAAACAAAGTAGTGATCATTATTGTGGTCAGGTGCTGTAGTAATTTTGATAAATATTTCAAAGCGTATCTAACTTTTAACCGATTAATTTATTAAGGCCGATGCTCGTATAAACCATAACACTATATGTTTACACGAAGAAAGCTAGTCTAACAAATACTAGTTAACTTTTCCTCCAAACAACACTTAAGCCAACATAATTTTATATCTGTACTAGCTGTACCCTGCGCGCGTTGCTACGCTACCAACTAAAATAAACTTGAAGGTAAGACATTATACAGGGTTTCCCAATAGGAATGATATGATTTTTAAGTGACGTTCCGGCCATTTGCAATATATCATGATCTGTCATTTTTTGTTTCATTGTATTCAGTAATGCTTACAATTTCATCATGGTGAGGTATACGCAAGAACAACGTTTACAAATTATTCAGTTTTATTATCAAAATAATCGTTCTCCAATTGCAACTTTTCGTGCGCTTTTGCCATTTTATAGTCGTAATAATCGTCCAAGTGTGCACGCTATTCGTCGAATTGTTGAAAATTTTGAGCGTACATTTTCTTTACATAATGTTGAAGTGCCAATAAGACAAAGATTCGCTCGAAGTAATGCAAATATTGCTGCCGTTCAGGCAAGTGTTGCTGAAGACCGCAATTTGTCAATTCCAAGACGTTCTCAAGAATTGGGACTGTCTCAAACCACAACCTGGTGGGTTTTGTGAAAGAATTTGGGTTTGCATCCGTATAAAATTGTTCTCACTGAAGAACTGAAGCCATTGGACCACCGGAAACGTCGTGAAATTGCTGATTATGCCTTGGAACAATTTGAAAATGATAACGATTTTTTTAAGAAAATCATCTTCTCCGATGAGGCTCACTTTCATCTGAGTGGTGTGGTAAATAAACAAAACTGTCGATTCTGATGCGAATAAAATCCACAAATTATTCATGAAAAACCATTACATTCACCTAAATTGACACTTTGGTGTGGTTTTTGGTCTGGTGGAATCATCGGTCCGTATTTTTTTTCGAAATGAAACTGCTAACACCGTTACTGTCAATGGAGATCGGTATAGATCGATGCCATTTTTTTATGGCCGAAATTGGAAGAAGTTGATCTTTACAACATTTGGTTCCAACAAGACGGGGCTACGTGCCACACAGCAAGTGCAACAATTGAATTATTGCGAGGAAAATTTGGAGATTCGATTATTTCAAGAAAATGTGATATTGAATGGCCTCCAAGAAATTGTGATTTAATATCATTAGACTATTTCTTGTGGGGTTATTTGAAGTCATTGGTCTTTAGCAATAAACCAAACTCTCTTCAAGCTTTACAAGTCAATATTGAACGTGCTAATCATGACATACGACTTGATTTAGTGGATAAAGTGCTCGAAAATTGGGTTCATCGAATTCGTTCCTGCAGAAGAAGTCGTGGAGGCCATTTGAATGACGTTTTATTCAGAACTTAATTGTATCAATTGTACTTCACATTAAATAAAAAACATTTCAATTGTTAAGGAATTAGTGTGTTTTTTTTAAAGAAATCATATCACTCTTATTGGAAAACCCTATACAAATATTCAATTCATTTTGAGTCATTTTATTGATTTTGTTCATTTCGAAAAAATTGTGACATTGCAGCGTTTCGTTTCAATTCGCTATTTATTGAAGTGCTGTGGGATGCACAATATTTCTTGTTTTTCCATTTGGTGTGTAAACGAATAAATCAGAAGGTTTTCCGACGCGTGAGCAGACCACATAGAGCTGCCCATGTGAGAAGCATGGATTCACCAAATTTAATCCACGCACTTGCAATGATTGTCCTTGTGCTTTGTTGATAGTTATTGCGCAAGCGAGTCGCACCGGGAATTGCAAACGTTTGAATTCGAATGGCATATCTGTCGGGATCATTGGGATACGTGGCAATAGTACGTCTTCACCTTTGAATTTTCCAGTCAAAATTGTTGCATCGATAACATTGTTCATCATTTTCTTGAGTCTGGTTCCGTTGTCAAAAGAATGCAAAGTCATGGTGGATTTATATTTCGAAGAAGAATTATGGGTACGCCAATTTTCAATGTAAGAACATGCCGTGGTATGCCTGGCAAATCAAGCGAATTCAAGAATTCAGTTGGCTAGTTGACAACTTTGTCATGATTCACCACAGTATCGATAAACTTATATGTTGTCGTTTCGCCGGGTATTCCATTCTGAATAGTGAAGGTGATGGTATTGACATCGATGTTTTTGACCGCTAATATAGCACGCGTACTGAGCCACTGATGATTTTCGTAGTTCTGTGCAATGTTTGGGAAAACTTGTTGCACCAATTCGTCTATGCTTTCTGTGATCTGACAGAAGTTTGTTGGCAAGGTGATTCATTGCGTAGATTCATTAATTTGTATTCGCTCATTTCCAATATCCATTAATTGTTTTGCAAAATTTCCAGCCGATGCATCCCGTTGTAGTTGTACACGCATGTTGGTTTTCAAAGTCAATTGCTGTAAATGACGCCATAAAACTGATGAGACATGCATTAAGTTCATCAGCGGGTGTTGAACGTGGTATAACCGGCCGTGTTTTTCTAAAATCACCAGACAATAAAACGAGTGCGCCACATAATTTGACACGTTTGGTGTACTTTGCCCATTCCAGAGTTTTTGTTGATGTTGCATGTTGGTGCCTCAGTGTTTTGTAAATTCAACGGCAGTTTCAATACTGAATGATCGTATGGTTGCCAAAATGAGTGGAAGAAGAAAAGTCTTGCCTTTACCACTGGGCGCATCTATGAAAAACAGTCCACCGCTTTGTTCTGTGATTGCACGCATAATTCTGCCATACGCAATGCGTTGTTCTGGAACCAACTGCTGAAGATTTGCCTGAACAAATGTCCTCACTTAGTCAGAATCAAAGTGTGTTTCTAATTGCAAATCACAATCGAAAAGGTCGTTCGCTGGTCGGTTCGGAGCAGGCTTCCAGTTGCGCCAGTGCCTTGTTAGCGATTGCCAAACATACTCGTATGTCTTCAATCAAAATCAATGCCTCATTATACACGTTTGGTGTGAATTGAATGTCCGGATTTTGATTCGCAGCGCGCAAACGATGTAGAATATCTTCACTCATGTAGTCCTTGTATTTTTCCCAAAGATCTTTTGGATTCGATGGGAAGCAGGTTGTCAATATTATGGCAAATAACGTGCGTATTTGCTATGGTCGAGCAGTATTCGATGCCTCAGCGAGTGCAGTGTCCCAATGTGCATCATTCTCAAGAAGATTTAGTTCCTGGCAAGCTTGGCGATAAGTGGCGCACAGCTGACCGTTCACTGTTCTTAAACCTTGGAAAGATGTCGGCTCACGTACAATGATTAACAGCAACCGCAGATAGAAGCATCCTGTATTGTTTGGGTGAACAGTGTACAGACGACCCAATGCGTCACTGGAATACAAATTGGGATGTCCTTCAACTGCTTTGCCGTGTTTGCGACGTTCAAACTTTTTAGCCCATACATTCCATGTGTAAAATCTCGGTACCTCAGAATAAAGTAGAGTGTTTGCAAAAATATCATCTTTACACAATGAGCTCTTGCACGTACATTATCTGCTGTGAAGTATACGCGCTGTTCATTCTCGAGATGCACCGCCAAGTGTACTAATGTTGGCTGTCGTTCATGGATTGGAAATGATAAGATGCGTCATACTGTGATAATGTAACGTTCATCGAGTGGTGCGGCCACATTCTGTATTCCGAAGACTGCCATGTTTGCTTTCTTTGTTGACATATTTGCAAATATATTTGATCGACTTCAGTGAATTGCAATACTCAACATTAATGTGTGCTTTGAAGGTCTTTGAGAGCAACGGTGAATATAACACAACTCAACGATTATCGACTTCGACATCGAAACGTACTTTCAGAACGATGGATTTGCCGCCATCCTCAACTGATCGTCGACGATACAGTGGGTATCCGTCATTGCCAGTAATGGTATCAGAAACCATAAGTTTCTTGGGTATCGTTTCGTGCATTTCCCATCAAACACGCATGGTGAATTGAATTGTTGTTGAATGCGCCACATGGACCATGAATCATATTTTGGTAACGACGTCGAATAAGTCTGGATCAATGTTCTTATCTGGTATTTCTGCTGAGAGGATTTGGTCAATTTGATCTGGCGTAATTTTGTTGATTAACCAAATCAAAAGATGTGCATGTGGCAATCTTTTTTTCTGCCATTCAATATTGCTTGATAATAAAATCCATCAAAAATTTCAATTTTTGTTTAACGCTGAACGTCACCACTTCTGCGATGAACAATTATGTCGCGCGATTCGAATTCTTCGCCAATTATCACGATCGCCACTTCATCGATTGTTGGTGCATTGAACTGCCTTTCGTGTTGGCCAACGCAGCCACGATTTCTCGTCTAGTGCCGCATTATAATGACATCGTTGTTCAATTTGTTCATCACTGTTTGCCATAAAATAAATTTGAAGAAACTTGTGATCTGCGTCCAGCAATGGTAGAAACGATCCGGCACAATGATAAATTTGCCCATTGGGCTCTGAATGTAGGCATGTAAATTTTTGCGCACGATGTTCATGGCACCGAACGATGTCATTTTAAAACATGAATTGTATTTGCGGATGTTTTCCAAGAAATGCTTCGACTAACGTATAACACCTGATAGCAACGTTGATAGTGGTTGATAGTGGTGGATGTAATTCTGACAGTTTAACTTTTCTATTGGCACAGCACATTCCTGGAATTTCGTTCTTAAATTTGAGGGCGCTACAATACATGCAAATTTTATCCATTTTTCCAATGACGACACTTGGATGAAGACTGTAATCAGTATTGCTGTCTTAATGGAATGCACGAGGAATGCAAGATTTAAAGCAGCATACAATATTCGTCTTGATCGAGCGGTGCTTATTCGAACATTTTGAAACCTTCTTTCCCATTGTTCAGTTGTCTCAGACGAACGGGCCTGAGTAGTACGTATTCGATCAGTTTCTAACCTCACTTCTCTTTGTTCAGAAGATTCAGACGAACGGGTCTCAGCGGCATGTACTCGAAGATTTTCCAGCCTTAATGCTCGTTGCTCGTCTGATTCTGAGGCTCGTAATGCTCTTTTCTTCCATGCTTGAGGTGTAGATCGACCAACTGCTTGTCGTTTTGGAGGCATAATTGTACGGGAACTACGCGAAAAATCCAATTGAACCGGCTGTTCACACACCGATGAAAATGTTAATATTGACGGTGACCACCAATTCGCTGAGGGAAATTTGTAGTGAAAAAATCAGCATTCGAGAAGTGTTGAAATCGATTTTAATTCCACTCACGATGATATCCGAAAAAAAACTGCACAGCATATGCGTTCGGAACGTCAATCAGCAGTCAGATCCTTCACATACACATTCGATTATCTTATCACATTCGATATCCAATATTAAGTATGCTCCATCTACAGCTACAACTTTGCCCTATCTTTCAGGCAGTTTACGGATTCCCTCTCTGAAGAAATCCTGATCTTTGGAGGCGATCCAATCATTAAGTCAATTTTTGATTTCTGCGCGAGAACTGAATCGTTGTTCAGAAAGAGACGAATGCATCGGCCGGAATAAGTAGAAATCTGAAGGACCTATATGTTTGGTGAATACGGTGGGTGAAGTAGAAGTTTCTAGTTCTGTTCATTTAAATAATTTTTCACATCCTTTGCAACATGTGTTTTCGCAAAAACCATTTGTTTATTGTCTTTGAGGCATTATTGCAAAATTGTTTTTCGACGTTCGAGGTCCCTTTCTGTTAAATTCATATGGATTTGGGACAGTAACCCAGTTGCTAGCTTTTTGAACCATTCCGATTATTTGTAACCGTTTTGCAACAGTAGATCGATCAACATTTACTGCTACAGCTAATTCTGATTGTGGTTGAGAAGAATCTTCAGCCACGACACCTATTGGTAACGAGTGGAGCCATATTCACACTCCCAATAGTTTTATTCGATGACAAGAAGTTCCCAAATTGTAGCTGGTCCGATGAAACATTTAAAGAAATAGTCCCAATGTATTATGATTATATTTTGTTCTTTTATACCTGGGTACCTAATATGCCTAAGTTAAGGTATCTTCGAATATTCTTTAATCGAAACCATTTACCATACAATTTTGTTTTGTGGCCAAATTTGGTTTTGATTCGGGTTGGGTTCTGCTTCAACGTCATATTAAGAATGAGTGAAACCAAAATTTTAACCAAAACTTTCCAATTGGATTATGCTACCTAAAAATTGCACAAAACCAATATTTTACCAAAAATGAGTAGAGCTCAAACCTTTTTAACAAAGCATTTAGTTAGCCTGCAGAGAGCTTCAAATTATTCCCAGAACATAACATCTTGTTTTGAGTTCTAAAATAGGATTATGTTGGATTTTTGGATTAGGTGTCCTCAAGATCCATTAAATCCAACATATTTTGATGGACCTTTAGTTATTTGTATGTGAATAGAACTTGTTCTTAATTCTTGTTCTCAGTTCTTTAAAATATAAAGAACTCCAGCGTTTTATCTAAAGAATGGAGGTTAAATATTTTCAGAAGGGAATTTATTTAGCCTAAAAAAAGGGTTCAGAAAAGTTAGAAATTATGTCTCTATACCGTTCACCGTCGACTGTAACATTCCGCTCATCATCGTTTTTGAAAGACATGCGGTCCACAACGCGCACCAGACAATGATTTTATCTGGATGTAATGGTGTTTCCTCAAAGACTTGTGGATTAACTGTACTCCAAATCCGACAATTCTGTTTATTAACAGTTCGTTGCCAAATTAAACATGTGAACCTCTAAAAACCAACCTTTACTAACTTTTTCTAATGCTACCAAAGTGCATCGTTGCGTTGAGAATTCCAGGTTCAATATTTAATATTGAACATATTTTGCTGAAGGAGTTCTGCTAAGTTAAAATTACTTGATAGTTTACAGCAATATGACTTTATTAGTTATTTCAGCTACCCTGAAGCCCTGGTCGTTTCAGTTTAAGATAAACTTTTAAATATCATGTAGACTTATAAACGCGCCCTTCAAATTATATAGATGTGGTTTCTTGAGAAAAGTTTGCGCGTTAATCCAAGAGCAGATTACTGATTACAAGTCTAAACTAAGAAATATCGGTGAAACATTTATCCCTTTTCTTTTTGTGAAAACGATTCACTTTTTTGGAATTCTGGAAATTTCGCTTCGCTTTATTGTTATTTATTTCGAGTTCTTACCACTGCTCATTAATAACTGTAAATAATTGCTGTTATGCCGGCAGGTACAAGTTTACCATAAACTTAACATTAAAGAGGTTGTACAACATTTTGCTATTTTTGTCTATTTATACAAAATCTAAAATTAACTGTCGGGCAAAACTGAAAGGCGAGAAATCAAAATAAAACTTACTTCTAGATTTTTGTGCAAAATACCTGACCAGATTTAGAAAATGACTATATCGTAAACCCTTCCAACGTTAACCGATATCGAGATTCTTTGTAAAGATTTCGATAAAAAATTTAATGAAGAAGGCGAACGTCTTATAGAAAAAAGAAATTCTGGAAATGCTACAAATTTTGCAAACCAGAACTGCCTACAGTTGACTGAAGAGTTGCCAATTTGGAAGAACCAGAGGCTGATTATAGATCAGCTATTATCATGTTAAACAGAAAGTCACTGGCTCCGTTGGCAAAAATTAATGGTTTAATTAGCTCTGGTTTCAGCGCTGGCACACTCAATATTTATAAGAATTATGAGGGCTGCATCTTGAGGACGCCGATACCGGTAGAGGTCTCAGCTGACAACCTGATCAACATGGAAATAGGTAAGGAGGTAGAACACTCTCTCTTGGAACACATTTTTAAGTTCGGATTTTCCAGCCAGTTTGTAGCCTGGTTCAAATCTGATTTGAGTAATCGAATCCAATATACATATTGAAATAGGAGGTAAAACGTCGAATAAAATACAAGTAACCTCTGGTGTACCACAAGTATCTCACGTAGGCCAATGGATTTTCACAATCATCATGAATGGTATTACTGAAGTAATAAATCATTCCAATATCCTAATGTTCGCAGATGACCTCAAAATCTACAGAGCTATCGAGCCAGTCGACGATGCCAATAAACTACATGAAGTTTAATTCTCTGAGTCTCATATTGCAAAGTGCAAATCTCTATCATTCCACCGAAAAGCCAACCCTGTACAAAAGGCTACAAGATAAATGGTGTACTCCTTCATGTAATAGTTGAAAGTAAAGACCTAGGGGTTACTTTCGTTGAAAACATGAGCCTTACTAAGCACATTGAGCTGAGCATTGCTTGAGCGAACTCAATGCGAACTCAAGTTTGATGTGGCAACAATTAAGATCCCATATTGTGCTTACGTTTGATCCCAGCTGGAATATACAGTAAATAAGTGGTGTCCGTTCTATGAAGTATCCAAAGTATTGAGAAAATTCAAAAGAAATGTATTCACTGCTCGACCTGGAAAGACGGAAAGGTCGATGATCATGATTCACCATATCACGTAAATATACAGCGACAGCCACCATATTTAACCGGGTGACATACAACTTAACAACTCTAGAAAATGGACGCGAATTGCTAGAAAGTACATTTACTGGCAATCTCTTATTAGGCCTAATCAACGCACCGGTTGTGCTAAAGTCAATTAAAATAAAGGTTCCTTGTAGACAACTAAGGGATCATGACTTCCTCCACTTAGATAGACACGGAACCAACTATGGCGATAATGAACCAGTGACGATGATGTGTAAGAGTTTCAATAGAATTAACTATTTATTTGATTTTGTTTAACTAAAGATAATTTTGAAAGTAGGTTAAGCAATTGTATGCCCCTCAGTGATTTTTCTTGTTACTTTACTTTTACATTTCAAATTTCATTTTGTATTTTTTTCAAGTCAAATTTGTAGACTTATTTAAATATAAATAAATAAATACAGACACGGAGATGTCACCTTCGGTGGAATTACTTTGTGCATCTTTTAGAAATTACAGTCAGAGGAGAACTCTAATGCAATATGGTGGAAGTAAAAAATCAAACCTAATGTTTATGTTCTTGCCGATTAACCTATACATCACCACAAGGCAGCTTCAGTAACCTTGGGCTAATTGTGACCGGGTACTTGGACTTAGGACTCCTGAATAAAACCGCATGTTCAAAGAAGGTAGGTAAAATTCGTTTCTGCATTCTTGCCAAAAATATTTTGAATATCTTTCTGTTATCAAATTACAGCAATTGAGATGTGGTTACAATAAGCATTGACAAGGCTGGTCAAAACAACTGGCTAATATCAGTTTCCCTTTCACATTATGGGGAAGAAATCTTACCTGTCTTTAGGCTCTAAATCAAACAATTTGAATCATCCTGGGAAGTGCTGCAATTTCGCTTCAAACAATTCAATTCCGGGAAGCACTGATACGAATGAACGAGGTGACTTATGTGCAATATTGACTGTAAACAGACACCATTAAGGATAATTCAGTAATTTGGAAAGTGCTCCAATTTGAATTGGAGACAAAACTCTAGCTACAGAAACAGGGGAAAACCGACTGGTATATATTTTTAGAACTATTCTAAGTAATTAACTACCGGTACCGATTCCGAACCCCCTAATTCAAGACAAGAGCATAATGTCCTAGTGGGTGCGTGACTTCCTAGTAGACCTCATACCTCGACCGCCATGATGGTCGAAAAGACTATAAAACACGTATAAAAATGCAGGAGGTTCTTTAGAAGAAAAGGAAACTAAAGCTGTTTAGAACTGGGACTGCTACAGGGAAGTCCTCAAAACATACAAATATGAATTAAGAAATACTAGAATAGATGCCTGTAGATTATAATACTGTAGCAAAAAATAGGAGTCCCCAGAGACATTTAAGATGCATAAACTCTATCTCTAAGTCTCACTACATCGCGTTTTCTGCAACGGCCAGATGGTTCTTGGACCGTAACTAGTGCAGAATACTTGGTGCTACTACTGGAAACTCACTTTTCAGATAGCTCCAATTCTGCGGCACAAAGATCTAGAGACAACACAGTCGCAGGCATTACGAGGGCGGATTGAAAATTAAACTACCTAGCGCTAGATGGCAGACACACAAAAAAAATTTTTTTTTTTAGAAATTGCGATCTGTCAAACGTCAGCTGTTAAAATTTCACCCAAATTCATCGATTAGTTTATTTGTTGTTTATTCGTTTGAAGTAAGCAACTTTTTTGTTTCTTGAAAAATGGAAAAAAACGAATTTCGTGCAGTGATTAAACACTATTATTTGAAAGGGAAAAGGCGAAAGAGACAAAACAAAAGCTCGATAAACATTACGGTGAGTCTGCTCCGTCAGATTACATGGTAAAATATTGGATTGCTGAATTTAAATGCGGCCGAAGAAGCACTGCAACAATACCATCAACAGGAAGGCCAAAAGAGGTGGTTACTGAAAAAAATATCAAGAAAATCCTCGATATCGTTATGAATGACCGCCAAGTCAAGTTGCGTGAGATTGTTGAAATGGTAAACATATCATATGAACGTGTGTTCAACATTTTGCATGAACATTTGCATATGAAAAAGCTATCGGCAAGATGGGTGCCGCGTTTGCTCAGTGTCGAACAAAAACTAAACAAATTCTAAAATTCGAACAAATGCTAAAATTACGTGAAATACACTTCGAATAGGTTGATCATCCACCTTATAGTCCAGATTTAGCTCCTAGTGACTTTTTCCTGTTTCCAAACTTGAAAAAATGGCTCGCAGGACAAAGATTCATCTCAGACAAAGAAGTGATTATCGAAACTAACGCGTATTTTGAGGGGTTCCCGAAATCGTATTATTCAGAAGTGTATCGAACTAAATGGAGACTATGTTGAGAAATAAATGGTTTTTGGCAAAAAAAATTATGTTTTCCTACTTAGGTAGCTTCATTTTCAATCCACCCTCGTATAAGCCAGGTTATCACCAGGCGAAAACCCATTGGACTATAAGTAGCTTTAAGCCTTATAAGTCGGCAGGACCCAATGGCATAGAGGTTACATTCAATAGCAGCCTAAAACTCTATCACATTCCCAGTAAATGGAGTGAATTAAATGTAACATCTTTATCTAAGACGGGAAAACGATTTCATTACAGTCGCAAAGGCCGTATAGACTTATAAGTTTAGTCTCTTTCCCACAAAAAATTTTAGGAAGACGGATTAAAGCTAACATTAGGAGTTAGAATAAGTCAAATAGGCTTCACTCCCTTTCCCTTATTGCCCAATCGAGAAATCTCCTGAGCGTAACGAATATACCATGACAATTATTCTGGATATAGACGGAGCCTTTAACAACGCCGGACCAGAAACGACCACGCACGAACTCTCCTCTCTATATGCGTGAACGAGTCACTCATCACCTTAGTAGATCAAATGTCTAAAAGCAGTGTCGTGACGGACAGCCTGAGTGGGTCCTTCAATAGCAGATTTGAAGATAGAGGAACTACTCGAGGTGGGGTTATTAAACCTGGAAGGGTACGACTCTAAGGTGATGATTGGAGTCTTCGGTAAATATCCTTGCATCTTAAGAGAACGTGTGCAAAGTGCGCTTGGCATTCTCTCCAATTGGGCTAACAGTTGCGGTTTAAATGTGAATCCAAACAAAACTGAGTGGGTCCTTTTCTTCAGGAAATACAAAATTCCTCAGATCGACCAATAGTTTAGAGATTTGACTGATCTTCATTGATAAAGCGTATTATCTGGGCTACATTCTGGACAACAAACTAAGCTGGAAACCTAACATATTACAAAGAGTATAGAAAGCTACAATATTGATATTGATATTCCCATCAGAGAAAACCGGAGGAGAGAAACTAATTCAAAGATGGATAGAAAGGTTAGGAGTTGAGTTTTCTGTGAAGAAATAAATGAAAACCTCTCTTTGAGTCGCCCGGAGTACCGCAGCGCTGCAAGCTGAACTAATCGTGGTCTGCAAGGAAGATTCGAATTTTTACGGACAGTCAGGTTGCAATTAAGACGCTCAAATTATATTTCCTTACGTCGAAAGTAGTCCAGAGCTATCTATCATCTCTTAACGAGATGCCAATCCAAGGCGCGATGCCAAGACTAAGGCGAAACCTGCCCAACTTCACCAAGCTGGGCAGATGTTGATATACTGCTCGTTATGTAGAAGAACAATGAGAGACAGATGGTCAAAAAGTACCTCATGCAGAACAATTATGTTGATCTGGCCAAAATTTGACCAGTCATCAAGGCAAATGGCATCGCTACGGCGTCGGCATGTGAGAGTGGTAGTGGGTACTATTACAGGACGCTGTCTCGTAGGTAACCATGCGAGCATAATGTCAGTCTCCTCCGTGACTTGACGGACCTCAGCAAAATGGACGTCTAGAATATCCTCCGATTCGTTGAGGCGCAAAACGGTTCGATGAGTAGGTGTCTATATGCCAGTTCTTTAGGACAACCACCCTAACCTAACCTGTAGAAACTAATATATTGGTAAAGAAGAACTAATAATCATTACATTAATCATCTGTTGCTTAACAAATTCCCATAAACGTATCTCTTTATAATAACCCGTATAATAAAAAGCACAAAATAATAAGATAACAAACCACTTTGAACAATACTATTGAACATAATACCTATCTATACGATGATTATGAATCTAATTGATCTTGTACTTTCCATTAAAATAAAGAATTCGATTTACGTTCGATTCAATTCGATTCGCTCCTTGATTTGCTCTCCAAAGGAAACCTAGACGATGTGAAAATTGTTTTTTTTTTTGGTTTGTGATAAAAATATAAAGATGAAAATTTATATATCGATTCTATAATAACAATAATAATAGTAATAATAATAAAAACTAGAATAACAACCAACAATAGAAACATAACAAATAAAGAATCTACTCTTGTTTAATATACAAAAGCAGCGCAACCGAATGAAGATAAGAATAACTATGAGGTATAACCTCGTTGCTGTCTTATATACGAGCTTTCATATTCCTCCGAGAATCATCATCAATCAATTTTTATTTATTTTTTTTTTTCTTGCTCATGGTTGGTGTTAGTTTTGAAATTTTGTTGTTCTTCTTTTAACAAATTTTCTTTAAAACTTCCGTTAGAATTTTTTTTAATGCTTTGTAAAAAGAATACATTGAGGTATATTCGGTATAAAATAAAAAATTAATGTTTTTGCACCTCGAGAAGAAATATTCAATTTATGTTTGCTTGATGGGAAAATAATTGTGGAAGTTGAATTTTTTGTGTACACCTAATGAAAATCCCTATGGTCATTAGCTAAAAAGATCTAGAAATTCTTAAATTATCATAATTTGCACACAAACGAATTAAGCTTCCAATCTAGGGTCATGAGTTTTCAAATTAACTTAGCCAGATCGGAGCTGGCAAAATTTCGATTGGTACTTTTAAGTGGCGGAAAGAATTCAGAATTTAAATATTTTTTTTGTAGAAAAAAGGTTGATTCAATTTAAAAATTTCAGGACAGGTTTTAGTGTGACCGGAAATCCGTCAAAATAAATGTTATGAATGCTTAGTGAAGAGAATAAGAAACTATTTTTTGTGTGAGTATAGCAGCGGTCGTGACTTTTCGGTGTGCCTGACCTAATTCTGGGTGGGTCGTACACACACACACAGATGAGTTTCCTACATTGTCGTTTTCCTGTACCGCATCTCCGAATATTCAGTTCGCCTGTGGCAAGTCCCGACCCGCACTCTGGGGTATGAACTGGTATTTGTGGTGGTATATGAAACTCCTGATCCGCATCTTTTGTGAATTTTATTTGAGTGTTAGGATGCGGTCCTTATGTAACGTTTGTGAAGCTAGTTCGAAAACCATTCCGAAAAACGCCTTTAAAGTGTAGGTGTGTTTCTCCGCTAAATGCATTAAAAGGCCTTTCACCCCGAAAAATTAAGAATATGGGGAAAATCAAATTCAATTCCGAAAAAATAAAAACAATCTCACGTACACAAAGCAAATTTTAAGTTTAATTAAATTAAGAAGTTTAAAAAACAATATCATCAAATAAATTTGATTCAAAAATTTTAAACGACCTTATAATATATATTTCCATTCACAGAGGTTGGTATATGCCCAATTAATGTACTGACCATCAGCATTAAGAATACAAATGCTCGTTACCTTACACTGGGGATAAGGGGCCTCCCCAGTTGATTTAATATTCGCTTCTGTTAGATTGGGTATTGGAATTATGCTCAGTACATGATGGTTAGTACATTAATTGGACATATACAGTTATAGCTGCCAACCTCTGTGTATGGAAATATTAAGTTCGGATATTGTTTTTTAAATTTCTTAATTTAATTAAACTTAAAATTTGCTTTGTGTGCGTGAGATTGTTTTTATTTTCTCCATAATATTTTTAATTTTTCGGTCTGAAGGGCTTTTTAATGAATTAGCGGAGAAACGCACCACGCGCAATTTTTAAAGGCGTTTTCGGGATGGTTTTCGAGCCAGTTTTACATACATCCTTATGTATATTTTTGTTTTTTACGAACCAGGGTGCTCCTGTAATCATTTTGAGAATTTTAGGTTGATTGCCATAATTGACACCCATACGAAAAAATTGTTTAGTCATTGTGTTATACAGGAGAAGTTTGTATTCTAGGTTAATGGTTGAATATTTCCCCATCAACCAATGCACTTTATCAATTTTTAATTTGATATGGTCTCGTTTCAATTTAATTTGTTTTCGCCAAGTTAACCGTCGGCTCAGATGGACTGTAAAGATTCACTTTTGACTTGTGGTGAATCAAGACCTAAAAGCTAGTTTAACAGCTCAACCAGGGTGATGGCTGTGTGACTAGCGAGATTTAAAACACTTGACTGCGGTATAGATGGTGTAACTCCAAGAGTCCGTGTCCGGGAAGAATAGTTTATTTTGGCACATGCTTCAATATCTTTGCCAGTTCTTGCTCCATCTGTACGAGAAGTAACAACGAGGGATGAATGATGTGATTTTTAGCCCCGGTTAGTACTTGTAGTAGACCTCGTTGGGTGTCTTCAACGTGCTTCATGGCTTGTCCTAATTGCAATGAGAAAAATATTGTTGCTAACGCCTTATCTTGAAACGTCCGGTACTCGTTCAATGCTGCTAACTCGTGTTCCAGGCGTTTGTGTGCGTTCACGAGTTGTTTTAATTGTTGGGCGGTTATATCGCTGCTGTGTTTGAATAATTTCACCGTATTGTTAATGATAGATGTTTGATTTTTTAACAATTTTAAGGTGTATTCTTCATTGCGTTGAATTCGTTCAAACTCTTCTTCATATTGCTCTGCTTCCCTTTGAGATAGGATATCGAACATGTCCCCAGCTATTTTGCCAATGGTATCGCACAATCCTCGTTTTCTTCAGTGATAGTTTAAGTCGTTGCGTGTTAGGAAGTCATTGTCTTGCTTTATGTTATTGAATTGCCACTGTAATTGTTGTATTAAGAGGTCGCAGTTGATGGTGATTACAAGGCTGCAGGCTGTTTCAAGTAGCGTAAGACCCTTTTCCATGTTACGAATTTCATGACAATAATTGGTCAAGTTATACTGAATGACCAGAGTCCATTTGGTCACCAATAATTCTACTTTAGCGATGCTATCAAAGTATATTCCTGAGCTGGCCCATTCCTTGATTATCACCGATGATTGAGGTTGTGTGGCATACGATTCCCTGCCGCATGGATGAGTATGTACCAAATATCGAGGAGTAAGACAACAAGTAACCAAAGCAATAGACGTGAACATCAACAACATAACCTTATGGACCGATTCCATGATCACGCTGGCGTGGATTCAAAACCCGCCGTCCACGTGGAAAATGTTTGTCGCAAACCGGGTCGCAGAGATTCAAACCATCAGCGACATACAATCATGGAAACATATTCGGTCAGAGGATAATCCCGCAAACTTCGCATCAAGAGGAGTGACGGCAAAAAAAATGGGATCCATAGACAGTTGGTAGAAGAGACCCAGTTTCCTGCTAAACAAGAAACTATATGAGGAGGAGCAGATTTCCGAGACATCAGAATAGACCACATTCGGTTCACATCTCCAAATACTAACTAGTCAAATAGCAGTTGATTAGTTAATCAATAAATATTCATCTCTTACCAAACTCATCCGAGTAACAGTCTACATATTAAGATGGCGGACCAAATATCGAGGACTAATACGGCACAAAGATTGGGATCACGCATTGTTACGTTTAGTCCAAGCAGTCAAGTGGCATTCGCAGAAGAATATTCATCGCTAAGCAGAAACAAGTCTCTTAATAAGCATAGCAAGCGTCGTTCACTATATCTCTTCCAGGTCAAAAACGACGTATTTTGGGTAGGAGGTAGACTGGAAAATTCTAAGCTCCCGTATAAAGAACGACATCCGGTTATAATCCAATACAACGGACACTTTACCGACTTGGTCCTGGATTGGGGCCATCGCCAAACATTACATGGGAGTAATTCTCCAACTTTGGCATATACTCGAAAACGGTTCTGGATCATCAGAGGGGTTCAATCAGTTAAACAACACACGCACCATTGCATACGATGCCATCGATTCAAGGTTAAAACCTTGGAATAGCCATGGGAAACTTGCCTGCTCCTCGAGTCACTGTAACTCGACCATTCACATACACGGGTGTGGATTATGCAGGACCCATTAATATGCGAACGAGCAAAGGCCATGGAAATAAGTCCTACAAGGGGTATATCTGCATCTTCATATGGATTTAACTACGGGGGGATTCATAAGCGCCTCTAGGCGATTCACTGCACGGCGAGGCAACGTCGCCTATATATACAGTGACAATGGAACCAACTTTGTAGGAGCTAGCAATCTAATGCAGCCCATCAATTGGCATTTTATTCCTCCTTCAGCACCACACTTCGGGGGACTGTGGGAAGCAGGAATAACGTCCGTCAAAACTCATCTTAAAAAATGTATAGGCGATACGAGGTTAACATTCGAGGAATTGACAACTTTACTAAACCAGATAAAAGCGTGCCTAAATTCCAGGCCACTCTGCAGAATCCCTTGAGGTGTTAACACCAGGCCATTTCTTAATTGGAAATTAACTTACAGCTCCTCCAGAAAAAGAACATCCAGACGCCCCAAAAAACTTTTCATCTCGATGGAGGGTGGTGCAGAACATGCGGTCGCAGTTTTGGAAAAAGTGGACAAGGGATTACTTACATCGTCTACAGCAGCGGCACAAATGGCGAAAGGAATCACAAACCATCGTCAAAGGTGACATTGTTATTACGAGATGAACTGCTACCCCAAACAGATGGAAGCTAGGCCGACCAATAACAAAGGTGTCACCATTGCCTATCCAACAACCAATAAGTGAGGGAGAGAGAGAGTGAGAAGTTACAGGACATAGCGAACCATCCCGCTCGTCGACAACAACCAAGTCGTCACGCCAATCATACTAGTAGACTTTTACTACTGACCTGCGCAGTGATTTATGTCCATGAGGATACATCGGTGCAGCCGATCAATCTCCTTCATTTCGGAGTTGAGTTCATGAGTTTTTAATTTGAGGTACTCGTCTGAGAACTCTCCTGATGTTAGTTTTGTATTAATTACGTTCATTTTTCGATACATTAAACGCATTCCAATATCATGTTGACGAAGTAGTTTTTATACCGTAGCTTGACCTTTCTCTGTTGATCTGTACTCACTTGTATCATGATGTTTGAGCTGCCGCAATGGTTCACTAGATTCTTTTTGTGCCGTATCGGATGTTGGAGGTGATGCTTCTTCCTTACTGGTGATTGACAATCCGGTCCTAAGGATGTTGAGTGGGAGACTTGTGGCTACGGTAAGCTTTTGGATGTCCCTTTCAGGCTTGGGAATGTTCACTTCAAGGCCGCGGATGTCGTCCATCGCTTTTGTGTACGCCCGTTTTATCTCCTGGCGCTCGTCCAAATATAGATGTGCTTTGGGTAACGTCCCAAGATCGACAATCTGTTTGTCGTTGTCGCAATATTTTTTATATTGTGCTTCGATATTTTTCTTGAGTGTTTCGTAGAACCCTCTGGTGATAGCACTTTATTTTCGCGATGTGATGAAACAGCTCTTCACTAAGGCCCGACTGATTTTGTAGAAGTGTGTCCAATTTTACGCTTTCGACTCGATGACTGGATGTTGTTTTGTCGAAATGAATTTAGAGATTCTGGACGTTCTCAACTTGAAGTTGTTTGTGCACTTAATTGTTTCGTGGACTGTATTTGTTTTGCTCGAAGGACCAATGTAAAGATTCACTCTTGATTTGTGGTGAATCAAGACCTAAAAGCTAGTTTAACAGCTCAACCAGGGTCATGGCTGTGTGACTAGCGAGATTTAAAACACTTGACTGTTTACTTGAATCTGACCTATATTATATCAAATTTGTTTCATTATTTACTAGTTAAATCATAAGTACAATAACAACTATAATAACGACTAGCAGGTAAATTTGCTGATCGTACATTTTACCAAATTAAAAAATATTCAGTGCGGTCATAACATGCACCTATGTACTCGTATTCACACACAGGAAGTCGGGCATTATGATAGAATCGCATAATTTTGTGGGAAAATATTTATGCTTGACCGATATATGATCCTATACGAGCATATGTGAGGTGTTGTTGTGCCATAATCGTGTATATGGATGACACAGTTATTGGTGTGGTGGTATGTTAAATCAACATGCACGCTTGGATATTTTGCTCCATTTGTTTGAGCGATTTGTATTCCGATCATTGTGACAGGCGGGCAAGTAAGCTTATTTAATGTGAATGTTGCGTGGGTCGATTTCTCTTCATTGACTTATTTCGATGTCATAAATATGTTGTTGCAGAGTTTCGGACGCCGTTTGTGGATTTTTATGGCTACATACGATTGCCTTATCATCTGCGAAAGTAGACGTCATAGTTTCCGAAGACGTTGGTAGATCTGAAGTGAAAATTAAATATAACGTTGGGTCAAACACACTACTTTGTGGTACTCCAGTCAAAATGTGTTTCTCTAATTTTATGAAACAGGCCCTCGTGCCAAACTTTATCGAATGCTTGGGGAACATCCAAGAAGACGGTGGAGCAGTATTTTTTTCTTCGTAAGCTGTCCTTATTTCTGTAGCTACTCGGTGCAATTGCTCAATGATTTCGTGCTCGGCTCTGAAACCATATTGATGATTAGGGATGCAATTTCGTAGTTCCGGTTTAATGAAAATTCCATCCACATCCCATAATTCAAATATCACAATGAACGGTCAAGAAATCGAGTTGTATAAGATTCTTATTTGTTTAAAAAAAATTATCTTCTTGGTGACACATTTTAAGATTCAGCAAACGCGGGATTCTCAAAGATCGGAACTGTAAAAAGCGAGGTTTTGAAAAGCAGATTTTTTAAAGCGGGATATTTTAAAATGAGATTTTTGTAATTTGGGAATTTGAAATTCGAACTTCCGTACCGATCCCGTTAGTATTTATCGCTGTGCAGGATCAATGATAATTTTAAAATGAGTGGAAATCAATTCCATTGAAGTTTCGAAAATGTATTAAGCCACGTAGTATATAACCTAAAACATTTGTCAATTGTTGACAATTATAAGTTATAGGTATTACTGTTCAAAATTAAATCATTTTTTTTACAAATCTAAGATCTATAACATAAAAAAAATTTCAATAGTATTGCTGTACTAACATAAGCTTCCATGCACTCGGTGGAGTTAGATTAAAATTTATTTCTCGCACATCTGCCGTTAAATAAGCGTATACCGGTAGAATTAGTGAACTTAGGGATCTAATATGATCGAACAGACATCAATGTAATCCGCTTCGTATGTAATCCTTTGTGAAGGAATTCGAAAAATGAAAACATCGGCGTTCTACATCTGCCGTTGTCACTATAAAAAAGAGTTAAGAATTGCATTACATCTTTCATATAACTCTAAACATCCATCCAAAACGAATGGCGTACAGATATAGCGGCCACACATTGGGGCTGGGTTCAATTAATTTGGTTACGATCAATTTAAAATCCACTTCATTTTGAACCACAAAAATACCCCAATATTTGTTTTGCATTAAAATTTGGTAACGTGTGATAGGATAATACAAGGAGGTTGATTTTTAATGTCATTAATATTTGTCTTTGTCTGCCCAACTATCGGTCAAACTATAGCGCTTATAAGGATGATTAACGCAGAGAAACACTTTTTGACTTTTTAACATATTTTAGTACATTTTAGTACATTAACAGTTTGACAGCTCTGTTGTGTTTTGATATAAACATTTAACTGTGAATCAAATTCTACTTCTTAAAAAAGTTGTCTATAGTTCTTCATTTTTTTCGAAATAGTCAACTGTTAAAGCTTTATCAAATGTGGAGTAAGAATCAATCTCTCCACCTTGAAATGGTTCCATCAACCAAAAAAATGGTAAAATTTTACGGATTGCTAAAAGAAACAGTAATTTTCGACATGTTGTCTACAATTTCTACCATGTAGAACATTAAATAACTATACAGAGTAGACAATACGGCACAACCCTGCTCGAACCAAAAGCAGAATATCTATACAAAGTTTCAGGCCAAAGTTTATGTGGGATCACAGTTAGGTTTCTGAAAATCCAAAACCATGTCTGAAATTTCTATTCAAAAATTCACGTAGCCCGCGTTATTCATTTGATGTAATTTTCGGAAGCGCCACATAAACTTTGGCTTCAAACTTTGCCAGGATATTCTTTTTTATAGGCTCGAGCCTAAAAATGTAGAGTTGGCTTACACAAAAAATGAATAACTTGAGTTACGCACATTTTTGAATATAAAAATCGGGTGACGGCAAAAAGGGATTTCAAACATAATATAAGATTTTCGGAAATCTAACTATGATCCCACATAGACTTTGACCTGAAATTTTGCATGGATGGATATTGTCCACCAAGGCCCGAACTTTGAAGTAAAGAATGCTTACACGACAGCGAATATCGCTAGTTTTGCCAATTTTCATATGCAGAATGTAGTTCAAATTTAATAGACATAATAAACTTACATTAAGTATTTATTGTGGGCACAAATAAGTTTTGAGGTTTTTATACAACTCCAAAGGTTTATTCTGAGAAATTGGTACAATGTATTTTGTTCAAAGTAATGTCCGTCGTTAACTGCGACTTTTTTGCATCTTTCAGTGAAGTGCTGCTCGGCCAGACCATGAGTCATCCACTGGAACAAGTAGTAGTCGGAAGGAGCAATGTCTGGTGAATACGGCGGGTGGAGTAAAACATCCCATTAAGGCGCCTCCGAAGTTTCCTTGACGACTCTTGCAACATATGACCGAGCGTTGTCGTGATTAAAAATAACTTTGTCATGTATTTTGGTATATTGTGGGCGTTTAAACTCGGCTTAATTGCATCAATTATTGTTGATAACGCTCTCCAGTGTTGGTTTCGTTAGGCTAGAGTAGTTCACAGTAGACCACTCCGAACTGATCCCACCAGATAAACAGCATTAGCATCTTGGCAGGAATATTCGGTTTGAATCAGTTGAGCTTGAGCCGGTTTTAAATCGCTTGTTGAATCATTGCCAACGTTTTAGCTAGCTCTTCTTGAGTTTGGTATGAATCATGGTCCAATAACGTCTCCAATTCAGCTTTTAAAACTTTAGTGGTCTCCCTTCGCGTTCTCTGTCACTGGTGTCAAAATCTCCACTTTTAAATCGGCGGAACCAGTGCTCACATATTTTTATTGACGGAGCATTGAGCAGAAATTGTGTTTTGTTGGCAAAAAATTGACATGGTTAGAGCACAAAAAATACAGGGTGGTTCATTTGTTGGACCTTTTTTCAATCAATGAATTTTAGTAATTAACGTTATTTGTTTTAAAAAATTCGTTGACATATGAAAAGTCAAAAATAGTTTATTTAGGAGTGCTCTCCATGATGACGATAACAACACAACAACGCCACAACAAATAATCGTTCAAAAACAACATCATTTCGTAAATTACGTGAGAGATTTGGTCGACATGGATTTCCTACAGAACGTGCAATTAGTAAAATTATTGATCGTTTAGAAGAAACTGGTTCAGTGGAAGGTCGTAAACCGAATATCAATATGTTCATCCAGTTCGTACTCCTGATGCAGGAAGCTGTTAGTGAAGAACTAAACATTTCACAAACCACATTACGACACATTTTGCACGTTGGTCTTCATTTGCAACCATACAAAATTCAACTAGCTCAAAAATTGAAGCCACCAGACCATTTAAATCGTCGTCGTTTTGTTAATTGGATGCTTGAACGAAATTAAGGTTTTTAATCAAAAATCATCTTTAGCAATGAAGCTCATTTTTATCTTAAATGAGGGAACGTCAATAAACAAAATTGTGAATATGGGGAGCGGAGAGTCCTCATGTTATTCACGAAGCAGAAGTTCATCCTCCAAGAGTCACTGTTTGGTGTGGTATGGGCTGGTGGCATCATTGGGTCATTAATCTTTTAAAATGAACAGGCAAATTTCCTTACAGTGAAAAGGGAATGTTAAATGTTAACTGTTTTTTGTGGCCCAAATTGAATGAATTGCGTGTTAACGACCTTTGGTTTCAACAAGATGGAGTGATATGCCACGCAAGTCGTGCAACAATTTATTTATTGTCAACCAAACTGTGAAGCCCGGATTTAACACCACTTGATTATTTTTTGTGGTGTTATTTGAAAGGTAATGTGTATGCTAATCATCCGCAACCAACTCAACAACTTAAAAACAACATTCCGAGGTTTTATCCTCGGTCATTTATCCGCTTTTATTGGAAAACGTCATCGAAAATTTTGATGTTCGGATGCAGGCCTATAGACGAAGCCGTGATAAACATATGAACGATATTGTCATACATAAATGGCATAGAACCATCATTTTTTTTATTATCAATAAAAAAATTGATTTTTCATCCCAAAATGTGTGTTTTAGTTACAAATGGAAAAAGGACTAACAGATGGCCCGCGCTATATGTTGTTTATACTTCAGCGAAATAACACATACTGATTTTTAGAGGGAAATGAAAACGCTTTAACCAGAAAACAGTTACAAAATGACCCGATGTGATTTAATACTAGTTACGCCATCTTTTGTAAATCACTTAAAGCTTATTGGTACCCCCAAGTTATAGTTTGGCTCGAATGAAAAATAAATTCTTTTGATTTTTTGTTATTAAAACCAACAATTAACAAAAATTGATATACCAAGCATATAGCGTGGTAGCGTGGTGCTTCACAAAAACCGGTCATGTGGCTACTGTGGCTCTTGAAAATCAAAAGACAATCAATTGAGCTATACGACCATTTGTTTGCCCGGGGTTTGCCAGAAATTCAGAGAAAATAACCCAAAACGGTCTCGAATCATTTTGCATCACGATAATGCGAGCTCACACACATCACATCAAACAAGCGAGTATTTGAGCACTCAAACGAGCAAATTGGTGGGTCATCCGTTTTACTTGGCCCCCAATGACTTCTTCCTGTTCCCAACAATCAAAGATAAGATGCGTGGACAACAATTTTTATCGCTTGAAGAAGTGATTAAAGCATTCAAAAACCATGTTTTGGAGCTATCATCTTCGGACTGCCAAAAGTGTTTCAATATTTTGAAAAGCAATAAAGCTGAAAAGTTTTAATTTTTTATTATACTTTTTCAAAAACTTTACGGCAGCCCTCGTACTAAATTTTTTTGTAGCTGCTGCACTCAAGATAAAATATGTTAAACTGTTCACTTTAACATTATACCGCAATTTTCTGTTTCTATCGGTACTTGAACCCACCTACATCATGTAGGATGTCGTTTTATTTCACAAACATTATTTTTTGCGATCCAGCCGACCCACCATAATTCGCACAAATAAAATTCATTATGGTTTACAACATACCGTGCAATTCATCCAACCTTTAATTTATTGGCCTTTAAGATATTTAAAATTATTAATGAAAATTTATAAATCGTTTACAGTTAACGAATATAAATAAACAAAACAAATTGAAACGAAAATTCCGCCCCAGTTGCGCGGATCAAACCGAAAAAATTATTTATTCGTCGTCGAATATTAAAATTGTCTTGTTGAGAAAGTTTTACAAAAGCTCTCAAAATTCATTGTAAAACCGCCCGACGTGGAGCAAACCTGAAATAAAATACCTGAAATTGTATGTTTTGTCTTCATCAATTATAGATTTTCCAATTTTAAACTGGATTCTGTTATGAGTTGTTGTTGTTGTTGTTGTCACCGTCATGTAATATATATACAAAGAGAGCATACAGAAAATGAAAACAATAAACCATTTTATGATCACCCTATATTCGTTGTTACAAGTTTTATTTTTATTAAAAAATTAATTTTTAATGAAATAAGTAATTAAAGTTTTTTTGTGTTTTTGCTATTTTTAAATCATAAATAATTTATTACACAGAACACAACAAAAAAATTATTTATTGTGTGCTAATGTTGATAACGAACGGTTTGTTATGTTACTGCAGGTTCAACTAGGTATGTAAAGCCTGAATTGATATGATATACCATAGTTGCTGTTTTGCCATTGCATTAAAATACTGTGCGATAACACACTTTGGTTGGTTTATATTTTACAGCTTTCAATAAATTATTTATAAAATGCAGGAAAAGAGCTTTTTATTTAAAAAGCACATCTTCCTTAAGCTCACATCCAATATCGTGGTAATCCACTGTACCATAATTAATCCAATTTTCAATTTAAAAAATATATCTCCACGAAATCATAAATCTTGGACAATGGCATTGCGCTTTATAACCAGCTAACCACAGCAAACAGTATTTTGTATAGAAAAAAAAAGAAAATCCATAGAAATTTTACCTGTTTTTCTACTTCATTTTTTTTTTCATTCGGTCAAGAGGAAAATCGAGATAAACAATAAAAGATATAGATTTTTGCGATGATTCAAAAATGTATAAGGTATTCGATTAAATTTCATTTTATTTTTGGTTCACATTCTTATCTAGATATTTGTCAATTGGATAAATGGATCAAAAATTGATGAAAAATATTTGAAAGAAAAAATTAATAAATCTATTTCTGTATAAGCCAATATTAAAAAAATTTTGGATTGAATTTTATCCTTTGAACATACAAAACATACACGAAACCGTTTTGGCTGGCCATTTATAAATCTGTCGTCTGTGTGTGTAATTAACTTAAACCGTCGCTTTTAAATTCAACAAAGCTTAATATAAGCCACAATACTACTTTCAAGAAAAAATACACATAGATAAGCATGAAATAGGTTTAGGAATTTACCCCCCCCCCCTCCCACCCATTTTCCCAAAGGATGTTATCCCCCGCCATTATACCAAGCCAATTACATCCGGTAGAATAATTGCAGCAATTATGCACCCCGATATTACCTTCTCCACTGATCACTACCCCGGAAATTACCGCCGCTCTTCGCTCCCGGTTATCACCACCGATACTTAGCAATCCCCCTCCCCCCGTATGGTATTGTCAATTTATTATTCGCCACATAAGAGACACAGAAGTATTACACTACAATAGAAGAACAAGTTCCGTCCATTACACAAATATTTGTTATATATTTCACTGATCATAGATAGTTAAAATGATAATTGGTGTTTAAAGTGGTTTTCAGATGAAACTCTGAATGTTAGTTAGCTGAGTCTGATGCAAATTAACTATAGGCAATCCTTAATTGGTTTTGATTATATCGACTTATTGGACGGAAAAGGATGATTGTGAAGTTATTTATGTATGAAACTCCGAAAAGTAGGTAACTCTCTTCTCTGTGATATTTACATCACAATTACCCCAGTCAATTATTGTATGTCATACCAACCCGCCATTAGCCCATCGGTGATTTTCCGTCAATTTTAAGCCCCCCCCCCCCCCCCTCCTGTCTGACTTCATTAGGTTTGGTTAAAATGCTGTAGTTAAAAATCATAATTTTCATCACTTAACAAATATAATGTTTAAAAACGTAAGAATATCTCATCAGAATCACAAGCTTTATATGTGGAAAAGAAAATAAACTATAATGCAAGATATTGAAACAAGCAATCCAATGAACTAGGCCTCAATCGCCAAAGGGAACTGAAAACAGTAACTACATAATTTCCGTCTATTTTCCTTCCACTAAATAGGGCGGACTGCCATCAGAAAATTATAAAACATCAAGTTTACTAAAATCATTTAATTGTATTTTACCTAGTAACAATAAAGTAGAGTGATAATGAAAATTTCGACCTCGAAATTTTTGCAGGTTTACCATTCACTATATAATTCCGAAAAAGTCGTTACGAGAAAAAATGTTTAGGCTTCACATGTAAACCACTACTAAACAACAAATTCTTATTACCGGTTAACTATGCGTTCGACTCCGTGGAACTACCGTTAGGGATTACTTTACGAGGCTGATTCAATCTAGGCTGCTTGAATTACCTCACAACTTTGTTTTGCTTCTTGCAAGGCGGTTAAATTCTCCCACAATACACTCCCACTCCTGACTTAGAATGGGGAGCCAAAGCAAATCATCGAATATTATATTCCCTGAGGGTAGGGTCTAGGACAAATTGCTGGAGAGCTTCACTACTTAAATCATAAGTTTCAATTCCATCTTCGAGATTCAAGATTTTCTGGTTTCCTTTCCACTCATCGTGACAATTGTATTCCGATACAGCTTTTGATCGATCCGATGTATCGTCATTCTTTACCAAAAAAACAATTACAGTTCCGTTTTTATCTAATAAACAGAAAAAACAATTATGAAATTCAAATAAGTCTTAATAGAATTTTCGAGAACGAATAAATCGAAAAATTTAATATTATTTTTCGATATATTTTCGTACAATTTCAAGACGACATATGTCTCGAAGAGTTAAACAAAAAAATGTCGGAGCCGCCATTGAAACAGATACCAATAAGAGAGTTCCATATACAAAAAAATCAGCTAGAGACCTACAAATCAACAGTGATTCTGTTCAAAAAATAACCAGATATCTAAAACTAAAGCCTTTCAAAAACGTAAAGTTCGTGGAGTTGAACTATCAACAAAGAAGCGCTGGGTACAGGTGGTAAAATGCCGGAGAGTGATGACCGAGGGTAAATGGCCGGAGGGTAAATGACGGAGGTGATTGTTGAGGGGAGGCGGTGATATGAAAAGGGAAACGGTGGATGGTGGTGGTGTGAAGTAATGACCGGGGTAAATGCCTAGGAGGTAATGACGCTAAGTGTAGTGCGTCTACGCGTAGTTCGGAATTGTCCATATATTAGCAAGGGTCAAAAATAGCATAGAAAATTCATTTTAGAAAGTTATTCGATTTCATTCTCAAGTTTTTTATTTACAACCAAATATGATTTTTCATTCACAAACTCGAACGCCACATGTTACATGCATTATTGGATAAATAGGTAACTTTTCACTTATCAGAGAAATTTAATATTTTGCCACTACGTAGTTGTTACGATTTGGCCTTTTCTTTTCAAAAAATAGAAATTTCAAAAAAAAATACTCAAACTAAACTAAACTGTTAACCGTTCATTTTTAAATTATCAAAGCCACCTGCAAAAAACCAAAATGGGGGAGGGGGTGTTTTTGTACATACATTGAAAGGTACACACCGAAATATCAGCCATTTATTGACTTGCAGTTATGCAATAAGCCTACGCAAATCAAACGCTGTGTACGGGAAGTCTGCACCATCATTTACTGCCGTGAAATTTTGAACACTTGAATTTAAACGTGGCCGTACCAGCTTTGGTGGCGATGAACGTTCGAAACGTCGTGGGTGCCGCGTTTGCTCACTTTAGACCAGAAACGAGTTACAATAAACATTTTCATCGATCTGTTGGCGCAGTTTAGGCACAATAAATCAGTGTTGGCCAAGGCTTATTACTGTTGATGAAACTTGGATACATGGTATATACACTCAAGAATCAAAAATATAGTCAAAACAGTGAACTGCCAGGGGGGGGGATACCATTTATCATGACGTCACAGAGATTCTTCTAAGACATCTTCAAAAGGTTACAATAACTCTATGTACTAAGTATTAAAGTTGTTTATCTAATTTGTATGGCGACATCTTAGAAGATCACAGTGCGCCTTCTGGTATTACTCGAAATATAAATTATTCAAACAGGTGAAATTGTCATACCGAGTATAGATTTTTTAGGAATTCCCCTTTTATTGTTAACCAAAATTCCTTTTTCGATTACATCTGTCATCTGTATTGATAAGTGTTTTGTTATAATTATTTGTTAGCTATAAAGGGTGATCCAATAGGAGGTAATTTTTCCAATTGGGATTCTCATTGGAACTCATGCGTCACAACTGTCATGTTCATATGATATTTGTGTTCAGTATTCATTGACATTTCACCATGAATAGACGTGCGCGAGAATAACGTTTACAAATTGTGGAAATTTATTTCAAAAATCAGTGTTCAGTGAAAAAAATTGTTTTCGTGCTCTTCGACCACTTTATGGTGTTCATAATCGTCCAACTGAACTCACTGTTCGCGGAATCAATAAATTTCGAACCTCTTTTTCATTATTGGATTTCATCAACCGACTAGAGTGCATACAAGTCGTTCTTTTGTGAAAAATGCTGCTTTAGCTAAAAGTGTACGTGAAGACCGCATCAATCAATTCGTCGTCGTTCTCAAGCTCTGGGTCTCTTGTATGGCACATTGTGGCGTATTTTGAAGAGAAATCTTGTTTTGAAGGCATACAAAATACAGCTTGTTCAAGAATTGAAGCCGAGGTTGACCTTCCTTTGCGTCAACGATTTGGTTTATGGGCGTTGGAACAGAAACAGACCCGTGAAAGGCCTCCAAGATCTTGTGATCTAACGCCGTTAGATTACTTTTTACGGAGTATCTGAAATCACTTGTTTATATCGATAAACCACAATCGATTCCTGCATTAGAAGCGAACATAACACGCGTAATTAATGAAATGTCAGCCGAAATGCTCGAGAGTGCTCGAAAATTGGACCTATAGAATGGATCATCTAAGAGTCAGCCGCTGACAACATTTAAAAGAAATTATTTTCAAACATTAAATGTTATAAACCGAACTTACGTCACAAATACAATTTTTGATTATTGTAATGCGTTTTATTTCAAAAAAAAACTTTCGGAAGCTCTTATTGAATCACCCTTTACAATAAAAATGTCAGAAGATGTAAGAAAAACAAATCAAAAACGTAAAATCGAAAGGAAGTTCTTTGAAAATAAAAATTTACATTTTAGACCATCTAACAAAAAATCGAAAGGGTCTACATTTATAAGCAAGCAAAACTGTAATTAGGCCATCTGTAGCTTCGGGAACAAAAAAGACAATCAAAACAGGAAACCAATAGATGGTAATGCAAATAAAGAGAAGGCCATCTAATCTACAACCAAATTAAAGAGCAACAGCATAATGCGACGACTCAGTCAAGGCGATTTAATTTTCGGCAAGTACGAGATGGCTTACGCGAATTTTAGGAAAACAGTCATTACATAACATAAAAATTAAAGGCGAAATTGCCATACCCATCTGAGCCTATCACAATCTGAGAAAAATGCAGGTGGATTCCACGCAGCGAAAGACCGCATCACAGTTTAGCCAAGCCATTAGTAATAAATAGAGCTCAAGGCCCACGTGTATTGAAAGGTATGGATTTAAATAAATTGCCAGTGCATTGAAAATTTAATAAACATGTCTGGATGACAGCAGGAATGTTTGCGGAGGGGTTACATAATTTGTTGATTTCTGAAGTAAGAAAATATTTGAAGAATAAAGGCCTACCGTTTAAAGCCCTACTGATTATTGACAATGCGCCCGGATACGCACCAGATTTAACGAATCCAAATCTCAAAGTTGTATTTTTACCACCCACGATAAGACGCTTACATTAATCAATACATGGACAAAAATCACCTAATGGATTGTAAAGAGCTACCATAGCGGTTTCTGAAGTTATGCAATCTAAACTGAATGCATGTCGGTAAACACTTCACCGACATGCATAAAATGGAAAAATTTGACATCGCCAAATCCAGTTGAAATATACGCAGACAACGTCAATATAGCACATTTGATTAGGGGTGAAGGTTTAGCTGATTTGGCTGTAGAAGAGATCGCGGAACTGAGGGCAAATAGAGTCCTTGGCGAGGAGAAAATTCTAGAGCCGGCATTAGAGACTATATAGATCCAAAAGAAAACTGTGATGATAAAGAAGCAGTATTATTAAGCGCAGAGGACATTAGGCAATATTTTTTTTTACAAAAGATCACGGGATTTAATGCAAGCATTTGACTCGATATAGAGAATGCTACAAAGCACTTGAGAAAACTGGATCTCAAATTTGTAATAAAACCACAGGAAAAAGATAAACAACGAAGCCTAACAACGCTCACCTCTTCATATTATTGAGCATATTCGAAGGAAACGTAACCGTTTGTTGTCAGGAACTGACAATGATTGAAATGCGTCTGACTAGTTTGATTTTTATTTAAATTGAATTTGTAATATGTTTATGATTTTTGTATACATATACAGGGTGTGGCATATTAAATAGGTGTTGCCACCCTGTTGAAACCAGGACAGTGGCGCCGTCCTATTGAAACCAAATATCAACCAAGACTTCCTCTTTAATCGTAAGGAATAAAAAATCTGTTAACATGGCACAATAACGGTCGCGATTGACTGTGCGGCTCCTTGCTCATTTTCGAGGAAAAATGGCATATAATGCCTTTGGACCACACTCCACACCAAACAGTCACTCGTTTTGGGTGTATTGGCTTCTCAATCCTCACGTGTGGATTTTCTGTGCCCCAAACACGGCAATTTTGCTAGTTCACATAACCGCCGATGTAAAAATTTTCCGCTTCGTCGAAAAAGTTGATTTCGTACGGCCTCAAAATCAATAAATGTGGCATTAACTTATTAGTTGAATTAAATTCAATAAATGTACAAAAATCAAAATGAAACCTATTTTAATTACATTGAATTGAATGTAATTCACGTGGCAACAAGTCATTTGCTTTGTTAAAGTGAATCAAAATGATTCGCGTAGCATTGTTACACTACCTAATGTTAAACAATTTGCTGGATGGGTTGCACTCGGGTCGATTCCCTTCATTGAAACACCTAGTGATATATGACATTTTCGTTTTGTTGCCAAATGGAGAACGAACAAAGCGGATGGATCCGCAATACATCGTAAGAACGGTGTGTTTCGTATATTCGTTGCAGTGGTCCAGTGGCGCGATTGTAAGCGCAAACTGAAAACGCGCTCGTGTGTTCCAGCGGGTCGTTTATCCGCTCTGATCACGACCTTGTAACCATCACTTGGTATGCAATCCAACGCAATTTTGAACAACCGATTCAATGCACGATGTTCATGAAGTAGTTGCTGCTGATCTTGAATAATTGCTCTTTTCATTGCCGTATTGATCGTTTCACGCCGATCAAGTTGGTCCTAATATTGTTCATGAAGTAAATTTGAATGAATTTATGCTGCCTATAAAGTCGAAGGCGAAGTCGGAGTTATGGATTTATGATCACCAAACGAAAATGAACGTTTACTCTCTCGAGCAGAAATGACCTTGAATGTTGGATTGAATCCGCGTTGTTGATCTGTGCGATAAGCTCGACGATTTCTCATTGCCAACTCAGCCGTTTGACGTTCTGCCTCTCTTTGTTCTTGAATTAGTGAAGCACGAAGTCGAGCGATACTAACGAGGCGCGCTTCTTGTGCGATTTCTTGTTCATCTGCAGTGGATTGATTCGCAATATTCCGAAGTCTAATTGAATTATAGCTTCGTGGTGAAAGATAGGATCTTCAGGATCGCGGCATTGCAAATAACAATGAAAAATCAATCCCGCAATTCAAAATTGTATAATGAAGCAAGCCTCACAAAGTGAATATCTTCGAAGGCTACTTACCGTTTAAAAATCATGATCGAAAATAGAATCCCACAGAATTACGAACGAACTTGCTTGGAAAATCAAACACGCAGTCCAAAATTACCCTTAATTTATTGGATTGATTGTTGATGACAATGACAAACTACATAACCATTCACAATGTGCAATTCATGAAACTCAACTCACCTCTTTGAAATCACTTTTCGCTGATGAAATTCAGAAATAATCGATTGAAGAGAATTAATTGATCCGAACTCAAATGTAAGACCCATCGAAAACTGAATGAAAATTCTGTTCAAATTCGCACGTGCTCAATGGTGTGCAACAGGCATGAAATACTAAGGCCAGACACAAATAAAACCAAAAACAAATTCCCATATAAAATCTTTTGACAGTTGAAGATAGATGAATATAGACAAATAATATATGGTTGGCCTGTTTCATACTTTTCCAAATATGCGCAAGCAAACTTCCAGAGGCCGAGACGAACAAAAAAAATTCTTCGAAATCAGTCAATCCGTTATCGAGATATCGTCAAAAAAGCCGTGCCACACAAAAAATATGGGAAAATGAATTTTCTTCATAAACTTTTTTTTCGTGAGTTTTTCCGATGTTTTCTTCACCGACTTAAATGATTTTTGAAATAAGTTCTGGAATATGGCCACCTGGGACGGAACTCGGTCATTTCCTAACTGATTATGATAGGATTGGGTAAATTGGACGGAAATGGGATTCTTAAACAATTTTGGAAGAAGTTTTGGAATATGGCCATCTGGGGTGGAACTCGGCAATTTGGGAAATGGGATTCTTAAATGATTTTTGGAAGAAGTTCTGGAATATCGCCACCTGGGCCGGAACTCGGTAATTTGTTAACCGATTATGATGAGATTGGATATGATGGTCGAAAATTAGATTCTTAAATGATTTTGGAAGAAGATCTGGAATATGGCCACCTGGGCGGAACTCGCTCATTTCCTAACTGATTATGATGGGATTAGGTATGTTGGATGGAAATGGGATTCTTAACTGAATTTTGGGAGAAGTTCTAGAATATTGTCTGCTGTGGTGGGACTCGATAATTTGTGAACTGATTATGATGAGATTGGATATGTTGGTCGAAAATGAGATTCTTAAATGATTTTTGGAAGAAGTTTTAGAAGGGGGCGGGAAGAAGTTGGGCAAAATTTAATTTTTTTTTGGTTATTTATATAGCGGTATAAAGAGAAAGAGTGAAAATTCTATAAAAAAAAATTTATATTTATTTTGTTTAAGGTAAGTAAAAAGGAAAATAACTCACTAACCTAAAACCAGCCCAGGTATTAGAGTGTCAATGGTTAACCCCTTTCCTTTCTACCAGAACTACCTTAATACCCCCTAACGTAGTAACAACGATAATAGGCCCGAGGCCATATCTTTTTATTATGATTTTGAGTAATTAAGATGAAAATTTAAGCACCCTAATATACCTCCACGGTTGATTCGATCCGCATAATGGGTTGGTGACGCTACCACTACTTAGGGGTCCGGTACTGTGCCTTTCCTTCCTTCTTCAATAGCGATTAACAAGGCTACTATCCGAGCACCCCAACGCCCACGCCATTTCCTCTTAACAACAGAGCTGCGGAAACAATTGCCGCAAGGGGTGCATGGCGGATAGCTGGCAAATTATATGAAACCGGGCTGGCCTCAACAAAGTTAGAGGCTAACCCGTTTCAGATTCTTAAATGATTTTTGAAAGAAGTTCTGGAATATGGCCACCTGGGACGGAGCTCAGTCATTTCCTAACTGATTATGAAAGGATTTGGTATGTTGGATGGAAATGGGATTCATAAATGATTTTTGGAAGAAGTCCTGGAATATGGCCACCTGGGGCGGAACTATAAAATTATATATGCGTTAAATTGTACGTATTCATATCATGTGTCTGTACACGTGGCACATATATTCACTTTTTTGTTAGAAACGTCACTGCCGTCTCTAACATATTTTTGGTGAGTTTCGTTTCCGTTTAATTATCATTTTTGGTGCATTTTCCAGAGTCTTCTCATCATTTTCTTTGTTAGAGCAATTAGATAACTATAATATCTGTTTAGGCGGTTCTAGATTATATACACATTAAATTTGGAATAAAGTGTGCAATAATAATAAACACGGTTAGCAAAGACACAAAGTAATTTTGGGCTAAATTCACATATGCGCGGTATTACGAAAATTGCAGCATGTTTACGGCAAGCCAATTTTCACTGAGGCCAAATAATTTACTGAGGCCAATTAATACTCTCAGTAAAGTAATTAAGCTAGGTAAATTCCATAATTAGTTAGGTGATTAGATTAGTTTTAGTTTCTGCTGATTTAACCCGAATGTTTCATTGGTATTCTAGTGGTGACCAATCACAGCAAGAATATAAACAATTTCACTTCCGTCATACAAATTAATCATCCACCTATATTGAATTTCTTAATAAATTCTTTTTCAATTAAAAATTGGAACAAACAAAACCCTCGACATAAATCCAGTTTCATAATTTTATAATATTTTTTTTTTAAATCACAGACAAAAAATTGTCTTCTCCCACAGCCACGGTACATGACGATGTGTATTGTATATATCTGCACCTAGATATCCAGAAATACTTTAATCTCTACACTAACTTCAAAGTCTAGGTATATAATATTCCTTCAGTTGGGTATTTTTATGTTGCTTCTGCTGTATTAGAAAACTTTTTCCATTAAAATGAAAGGAGCTTTTTTCAATTTTGTTGTTGCTGTTGTTGTTATTATTATTTTATATTTATCTATCAATGAACAGTTAGCTCTTAAATATCAAATAAAAAACAACGATGAACTTAACAAAAAAAAAATCAACGTAAAATAAAAATCGGGATACAAAATTAAATTACGTTGAATTGAAAGCTCAAACAAACAAATAAAGTTTCGGATTTTTGGTAAAGTTTGTGCACAGTATTACAAAAACAATGCAAAGCTATAATTTTAAATTGGTTTGGTGGTTAATCCGGAAATATTAATTTATATTTGATACTGCAAAATTAATTCAAATTCTTCCGCCCCTCACTCTTTCACTCTTTAGTATTTATATACAGTGTTGAGCTTTTTATAATTAAGAACGTAAAACTTTTTAATTACAACTTTTTACCACGATCATTAATTTTGATTCAACATTTTTAGCTTTTGGTTTATGTTCGTCGACAATACGTATACTGTGCATGTATACAGTTTTTTCATTTCATTTCGTCTGCATGTGTCTGTCTGTCTCTATACAATCGAATTTAAAGCTCATACTGTGTGAACTTGCTGTTTTACACTCAACATTGTTACAGAATTTAATTATTGTGGAAGTAAAACAAAAAAATAATGTAAAATTAATGTGACGACACAACTATATGTATAAAATTAAAGCAACAGATTGCTTGTTCGTCGTTCATAGATATTCTGCCGTCACATCACATCGTCATATACATCTCACACTTACACAACAGTCTCCTTCTCGCCATTTACTTGCTTACTCATTTTGCGTGCACACACACTTCACTCACGGATTAATTTTCAAATTTATTATTATCTCAGATTTTTTTGATTTTTTTTTGTAATTCAACAATGACTATCAATTAATTATTACGAGCAATTAAACACTTCACCGCCACTCACTTATTACGAAATACAGAATTAGGCACTACGACACAACAATTAAATTTAATTGAAAACTATTTACGGAATAATTCGTAATCTAAAGCTCACGAGTGAAATAAGACTGTGCGCAAGATGCCGAATAAAATGATTTTTTTTAAATAACTGATAAGAAGCTGTTACTACAACTGATAAGAGCCATATTTATAGTATAAGATTTGATAAAAAATTTTATTGTCTACTCGTATCAATCATCTGAACTAAACGATTTCACACAGTCTTACCTGATGTTACTCAAACAGAAGCTGAACCTGTACTTTTATTTGTAAGTAAGTAAAACGAAAATGTTGATTGCGTTTTAAGGGTTTAAACTCTTTGAGATTCTTAAAAGGATTTTGAAACATGAAAACGAAAATTTTGACATGACATGACATTGCACAATTCAAGATGTATACAAGAAGCTAGCCCGATACTCAGCTCGAAAATATGCGATGGCAGTACTAAACTATCACTGTCAAGAGAGTTTAGTATTCCGGCCCGAGAAAAGGTCACTATCGCGACAGTAAACAGTGTCATGATATCCTGTCATGAAATTTATAAAATTCAGCACGAAATTTTCAAAATTACTTTTATGTATTTTTATGAGTATGAAGTTTTGAATCCAATAAGAATATACAGGGTTGGCCAAATAGTTTTATTTTTTTGAAGTAACGGTCATTTTGAGTATGGTAAGGGTTATGTCACTTCTGATTTGACAGAAAGTTAGTTTTATCCTTCCGCTGAACGAAAAGGATTATGTATTCGGTTCGCTGAGAGGGTTTGCGATCGACTTGAAGAAGATGCCGATTTTGGCAAAAAAATCATCTTTTCGGATGAGGCGCATTTCCATCTTGGCGGCTATGTAAGCAAACAGAATTGTTGAATTTGGGGCACGGAGAACCCACACGTGATCGTGGAGAAGCAATGCATCCTCAACGAGTTATTGTTTGGTGCAGATTTTGCTCCGGTGGCATCATTGGGCCAATTTTCTTTGAAAATGAGCAAGGAGCCGCCGTTACTGTCAATGGTGAGCGCTACGGCGCCATGATAAACGATTTTTTGTTCCCGGCACTTAAAGAGGAGGACATAGGCAACATTTGGTTTCAACAAGACGGCGCACCGTGCCACACAGCACACGTTTCAATTGATCTTTTGCGCACTGTCTTCGAAGATCGAATTATCAGCCAAAATGCTGATGTGATTTGGCCGCCTCGGAGCTGTGATTTGACGCCGTTGGACTATACCCTTTGGAGTGCCGTCAAAGATAAATGTTACGCCGATAAACCAGCAACGATTGACGCTCTCAAGAACAATATTCGCATTGCCATTCAAGACATAATGCCGCATACCATCGAAAATGTGCTCAAAAATTGGACCAACCGTATGGAGTACGTCAAGGCCAGCCGAGGCAGTTATATGAATGAAATAGTATTCCATAATTAATCGGAAGGATTGCTCTTTACGATGAAAAAATAAATTTGAAAAAATATTGAGAACCTTTTGTTTTATTGCATTTAAATAAAAATTATTTGGCCCACCCTATATTTAAGCGATATTGACGGATTTTCCTGGAAAATTAAGGTACATTTAAAATATAAAACAACTGAAACAATTATATTCTATTTCTGAGTGATATACAGGTAAATAACGGGTTATCCAATTCGAGGTTGATAAAGTAGAAGTCTGTATACCGACATCTGTCAAAGATAAACGTCAAGTACGCTGTCATTTATTTAGTTGACATTCTGCCATTTAAGAATATGGAGCATTTAACAATCGACCAACGCGTTAAAATTATTAAATCTTATTATAAAAATAGTGATTCTGCCGTATCCACATTTCGCGCTTTACGAGCAGATTATGGTCGTCATAATCGTCCTACAAAGCAAACCATATTGAATACAGTGAATAAATTTAAACAAACTGGATCTGTTACTGATATTGTAAGGTCTGTGCATCATCGAAACATTCGCAATGCTGAAAATATCGCTTCTGTAGCTGAAAGTGTGGAAGAAGATCCAAATTTGTCAATTCCTCGTCGAGCTCAACATTTTAGCCTATCTTATGGCTTATTATGGCGCATTTTGCATCTGGATTTGCATCTTCATCCGTATAAAGTCCATTTGACACAAGAGCTAAAGCCTGCTGATCATGGACAACGAAGAACATACGCAAATTGGGTGTTGGAAAAACAGGCCGTCGATGCTGATTTTTCGAACAAAATTTTCTTCAGTGATGAAGCTCATTTTTCGCTTGGTGGATACGTTAATAAGCAAAACTGTAGAATTTGGGGCTCAGAAAATCCACAATTGATTGTAGAGAAGCCATTACACCCGGAAAAAGTCACTGTTTGGTGCGCATTGTGGTCTGGTGGTGTGATTGGGCCGTATTTTTTTGAGAACAACCATGGACGAACCGTTACCGTCAATTCTGAGCGCTATGGACGCATGTTAACCGATTATTTTTTTACGAAAATCGAAGATTATGATCTTGACGATATGTGGTTCCAGGAGGATGGAGCAACCAGTCACGTAACACGAGCAAATCGAGATCTTTTGCAAGAGAAATTTCCTGGACGTTTGATTTCGCGATTGGCTGATGTTAATTGGCCTCCAAGATCCTGTGATTTAACGCCTTTGGATTTCTTTTTGTGGGGCTACGCGAAAGATCGTGTTTACGCAAACAATCCTCAAACTCTTGACGAATTGAAAACTAATATTCGTAAGGTAATGGCCGAGATACCGCCCGAAATGTGCCGAAAAGTCATTGAAAATTACCGCAAAAGAATCAAGGCCTGTAAGAAGTCCCGTGGAGGACATTTGAATGATATCTTGTTTAACTAAAAATGGCAAGGATCAATCTGTAAAATGAAATAAAAATTACAATACATTCCGAATATTTTGTGTGTTTTTTTTAAGTTTACTTTATCAAGCTTGAATTGGATAACCTTGTACATATACATTTAAAGTGATGATCATTTACAGTTCGATATTTGATACGATGCCAAGAAGAGTGACCTCTTGGTAACATTGGTCGGCGCTCTCAGAATGCAACGCGACACCGAAATGCCGCAGCACGTCGAACGGAAGAGGAACGTGCTATTGAAACGGAATCAGCTCGAATCAGAATGATTGAAAATCGTGCACGACATTCAGAAGAGATCAATGAAGCTTACAACGAGCAACAGCGATTGAGAAGAAAAGATGTTTGTACTCGGCAAAGTGATGAAGCAAGATCACAACGTGCTACTATTGAACGACAATGTCGACAACAAAAAATTCCGGTGAACATTGAACGTGCAGCCTTTCGATATGAGCCAAACATTCGTGCGCATGCATCAGCTCAATTCGGTCAGATGTCTGTCATTTGTCAACATTGCAATGCAGTAAAATTTGAGAAAGAACCGCCTGGATTGTGCTGCGCGAACACCTAGAGTTAGTGAAATATCAATTGTTGTTGTTGGCGAAAATTTGGAATCGCGTGATTTAATCATCAAACGCCGAACTGGAAACGCACTACAGCGAATAAGTGAGACTCATCGATCGTATGACGCACTGCAATATCCGCTTATGTTCTGCCGCGGTGAAGACGGATATCATTTGAGATACAACATGGTAAATCCGGCCAATGGTTAGTACAAAAAAAACATTTTTGATTGTCACTTCTTTAGGGGTCGAGATAAATAAAAAGGTCAGTTCAATGAACTTTTACGCATATCGAATGATGTTTCGCCAAAACATTGACAACCACTTAACGAAGTATCGTCGATTGTTTCAACAATATGCAGTTGATATGTACGTTACGGTTGAGATAGAACGACTATACATTCGATTCAATCTGGCTAAGTTGCGATCTGAAGAATATATTCACTTGCGAGATGCGGTCAATAGCGACAGTATTACAGATGTTGGCCGACTCACAATTTTGCCATCGACATACATTGGCAGTCCGAGACACATGCGCGAGTATTCCTAGGACGCGATAACTCACGTGCGCAATTATGGACGACCGGATTTGTTTGTGACGTTTACTTGCAATCCAAAATGGCCCGAGATTACACAGTTATTGCATTCCGGTTAATCACCAAGCGATCGTCACGACGTTACAGCACGAGTGTTCAAACAAAAACTGAGATGTTTAATGGACTTCATTGCGAAACAACGTGTATACGGTACTGTTCGATATTGGATGTATTCAGTTGAGTGGCAGAAAAGAGGTTTGCCGCCCGCACACATTATTTTTTGGATGGTCGACAAAATTACGCCAGACAAAATTAATGAAATCATTTCCGCTAAAATTCCAGACCCTGAGATAGATCCAGAGTTGCACAAAGTGGTGAAGACCAATATGCTCCACGGACCATGCGGACAACACAATTACCACTTCGGTTTGCATGTCCGACAATAAATGCACAAAACGATATCCACGTACTTTTATTATTGAAACCCAAACTGGAAACGATGGATATCCACTCTATCGGCATCTCTCACCAGATGCCAATGGCAGAACATTCATCACTCAATTAAAAGGAGCGGATATCGTGATTGATAACACATGGATCGTGAAATATTCGCCAATATTGTGTAAGGCATTTAAAATACATATCAATGTTGAGTATTGCAGTTCGCGGTGAAATCGATTAAGTATGTTCGCAAATACGTCACCAAAGGAAGCGATATGGTGGTTATTGGTGTTGAACGAGATGAAATCAGCAAGTTTCAAATGGGCCGATATATGAACTGCAACGAAGCACTCTGGAGAATATTTTCATTTGCGATTCATGAACGTCATCCGACTGTTGTGCATCCGACAGTTCATTTGGAGAATGGCCAAAGAGTGCAGCACAGCGAGTGAAAAGACCGCCAGCAACAACGTTAACGAGTTTCTTTTCAACTTGCGCCAGTGATCCGTTTGCGAGAACATTGCTTTACTATGATATGTCACGATATTACTTACACATGGAATGCATCATCGAAGAAATGGTTACGCAGAAAGCGAGGCAAACCACTAGATGGATATCCAGGTGTGTTTTCAAGTGATGCATTAGGACGAATTTACACAATACATCCAAAGAATGACGATTGCTTCTACCTTCGGTTGCGGACTATGAATGGTACAGTGTGTGCAACGAGCAGCATGTCAACAGTTACAATTGCTTGAAGACGACAATCATTGGAATAAAACGCTAGACGATGCAATAACTTCTTCGCCCGCCAATCAAGTTCGTGCACTTTTCGCTATGATCATTTCGACATGGCGGCTTTCAAACCCACGTCAATTATGGGATACGTACAAAGATGACATCGAAGAAGACATTTTGCATCGCTTTCGAGTCGCGATAAGAAATTTCGAATTGCAAATGAACGATGACATCTTCAGTGAAGCGTTAGTGCTGATTGACGATTTGTGTTTGCTTATGAGTGGAAAACTTTTGACTGAAATTCATATGCCAGCGCCAAGTCGTCAAACTAGAGATGTATTGAATCGTGAATTGGAACGCGGGCGTGCTTACGACATGACAACTTTGCAACAACAAGCACAAACAAATGTGCCACTGTTGAATGAACAGCAAAAGAGTGCGTATGATCGACTGATGAAGGCTATCGATGATGGAAACGGTGAACTATTTTTCGTTGATGCGCCCGGCGGAACTGGGAAAGCGTTCCAGATATCATTGACATTAGCAGCAATACGTGCTCAACGTGGTATTGCGTTAGCTCTCGCATCTACCGGAATTGCTGCAACACTGTTAGCAGGTGGAAGACCGGCACATTCAGCACTGAAGCTTCCGTTAAACCCGCAAATCAACGAGAATCCTGTTTGCAACATTTCAAAGCAATCAGCCATACCAAATGTATTAAAAAATTGTAAATTGAAAATATGGGATGAGTGCACGATGTCGCATAAACGATCATTAGAAGCACTCGATCGAACATTGAAAGATTTACGCAACAATAATCGTCGCTTTGGTGGCGTGATGATATTGTTGGCGGGCGACTTCCGACAAACACTTTCAATGTTTCCCAAATCAACAGCGGCGGATGAGTAAAACGCATGTCTCAAGTCATCGTATTGGTGGCGAGTGCTCTTGCAGCAGGATGGAACCGCAGAAGTTTTCTCCAAAGAACTGTTAAGAATCGGAAATGGACAAATTCCTGTAGATACTTCAAGTGGTTTAATATCGATTCCATCTGAAATTTGCCAATTCACTTCAACGAAAGATGAACTCATCACTAATGTATTTCCGAACATTGGAATTATCGTAACTACGATTGGTTGAGCGTACGCGCATTTTTAGCAGCGAAAACTATTGATGTCAATGACTTGAATTGGACAATTCAAAATCAAATTCCGGGAGGATTGCGTTCATTCAAATGAATTGATCGCGTTGAAAACGAAGACGAAGTCTTGCAATTCCTAAATTCTTTGGACTTGCCAGGCATGCCGCCTCATCATTTGCGTCTTAAAGTTGGATCTGTTATCATTATGTTACGAAATCTTAATGCCCCGAAACTGAAGCTAATGAACAATGTGAAAGTGGCAAGGATTTTGAAAGGGTCGTTCAAGGGATGCTTAATGCGTAATTCCACGAATTCGTCTGACTTAACCGATTTGCCGTTCCAATTCAAACGCGTTCAGTTCCCAGTGAAACTTGCATTTGCGATGACCATAAATAAGTCACAAGGGCAATCGCTGGAAGTGTGCGGCATAAATCTGGAGATGTCATGCTTTTTCCGAGTTGGGAAACCATCCTCACTCTTCGTTTACGCTCCAGAGCAGTAAACAGAAAATGTAGTGTATCATGCAGCCTTAAATTGAATACAATCATTGTTCTATTCTTTTTTTAGATTTCAATAAAACGAATAGAATTCAATGAAATTAATACGAAGGAACGAAGTCTGTCGGGTCAGCTCTCCGTATAAATGTAGGATAATGAATTGAATTAAATTCGAAAAGTGTTTCATTCAATCTATAATTGAAATTATATTGTTGCGTCATCTGTTAATTATCGATAATTTTCGGGTGGCATCATGAATGCTCGAAATTAATTCAATCAAAAAATATATTTTGGGCAACACGAGGTTTGCCGGGCCAGCTAGTTCTATATAAAAATGATTCATTCAGTACAAAATAAAAATATCAATTTTTCATCCTATTGTTGTTGCCCAAATTTTGTGCGTATCGATGCCCGATTTTACAAAAATCTTTATAACATAAACATAAGAAGGACACTTATACCTATAAAATTCGGGCGATCGTAACATGATTTTTTGGGTACCCAACGAACGAATCACCTTTACATAGAATTATCTTTAGTTAAATGTACTTTATCCCGGGAAACTGAATTAATGTTACAACACATGCTCATAATGGTATAGTTAAAATAAACACCCTTTAGCCTGCATAAATCAGCCTGCATCATTCTGTAACATCAAATCATTGAGGAAAATGTTCGAATGATTGGGCTTGCCTTCAGTGATCGTAACCGACAAGGCGGCAAACATTCAAACGTTACATCAATAGAATTTTCCATCCTTAAACGGACAATCAAAACGGAGTGTTTACAGATAGAAATTGCTATACGCACCTGTACGATCCAGGAGATATTGAGGAACACCTACATATTAACAACAGTTATATGGATTGCTTCCTTCATTTTAGTAGTCTTCAAAAACATTTAAAACAAAATTAAGAGAAGGTAAACAAATTTCCCTGCTTTCAAGTAGAATCTCAAGAATTTATATTGGAGGTCATCAGCTGTTTAATTATGCACAATAATTAATTTTATAATATGTAATTAATTATCATTCAATGTATTTACAATGCCCTTCGACCCAGCGATTAAATTGCTATTGAATATTATGGGTTTACCCCTGTGCCGCATTATCAGTTTAAATAGATGTAAATTACCCTGCTGATAACAACAAATTAATTGACAATCTCGTACACATTCGATTTAACAAATTATCTTGTCTCATATAAATCACCAAATCGATGTAAAAATCCGCACAGAATAATATTCAAATTGTATACGTATGAGCGTGCACACACGATTCCTCAGCTTCTTATCGTAAATCTTAAATATTTTATTTGCTCATCGTAAATATTTTTTTGAGATAAATGGAAAATGATAACATGATATCGCAATCATTATATCGTAAGCATATTGTGTTTGAAACTATTTGGAGCAAAACAAATTTCGTGTACACATTATGGAAATATGACTAATTCATCATCTTAATGTTTTTAATTAAGAATTAGTTGTTCACCTAGCCCAGAGTTACTCACTATAATAATTATTATTCGGTCATAAAAAGTTATAAATTTTTATTTATCCAAAACACAAACCTTGAAGAATTCACTGTTCTTGATTGTCCCGCCATCGTTTGCACATATATAGTACTAAAACAAATTGTACTAAACTTAGCAAATAATAATATTTCAACTATTTTTATGAAGATGTCACTACAATTTAGTTAAAAGAATATTTTAGTTGAGAAACACACCGAACATGGAAAACATTCCCAAAAGCTTTGACATTATTTCTAATTCTTTTCACTATGAGAACAAATTTTTTTTTTATTAAACTTTTCGCAAAACTTACACTAAAGATTTCACAATTTTATTACACTTAATTAATAAAGTTGAGTTTAGTTTCTAGATACGCAATTATCTATATAATTGTTTAATTTAAAATACACTCACGCGCCATGTTAACAAGCATGAATTTAAAACAAAACTGATGATTACTGACAGTGGCTGGATGAATAAATGTATTGAACGGTAAAGTTATGGTTACTGTGCTTTTCACTGTTTACTGTAAGGTGACCAAATGTTCATCTAATTGGAGTTGGAAGTTTTATTCGTGGGAACTATTACCTAAACTATCCTAAAAATAGAATTAGGATTATTTAGGAAAAAATTCACGTGTTTGCTCATGACAGTGAAGTATTTCCTAAACTTTCCTAAAAATTTAAGGTCATTTTACAAATTTGATTTCCTAAAACACCCGGGGCCCCTAGATTTTTCAATGGAATGGTGTTTATCTGTTAGTTTTGATCCAGAATAACTCAAAAAAGCGCTTAGTATTTGGTAGCGGTGTTTCTGGAATTGGGGAAATTGTCCGGAAAAACCCTACGCTATGCAAATTGACCTCTTTACAAGTACTTCATCACCGTACTTATTTGCATTTTTTTCATATAATTTATAATTCACTCGTTTATACGAAGTTTTACGCATACATTGAAACAAAAATGGCGGATTTAAAATTTTAGGAAAGTTTAGGAAATACTTCACTATTGTGAAGTTTTGGTGCTTATGCTAGGGATAGCCACAAACCACATAATAAATTTGCACGAAATGACCTAATTGAAGCCTAATGATAGAATAAATGTTTTATTTATGGTTTTGTGGGGTTTGTGAGCGTCACTAATATTAATTAATAGTATGACGCATATACGAGTCGCCGGTTTATGGAACAAAATTTCGTTGTATAAACCGCAGGACGCACATATGCGTCGTTATAAAATAAAGTTGAAAGCGTTGTTTTTGTAATTATTTTATTCTTCCATATATTATTTGTAACGAGTTCCATAGTAAAGAATTCGTTAACAGAATTTACTTGGTCAGGGATTCCAATCGAATTTACGGTCTTATGCTGGCTAGCCTCAGGGCTGGGGTGGGTTGGATTGCAATATGACTAAGTCGTGAGAGACCGGATGAAGAAGGGGAAATAAAATAAAAAAGAAAATGATAAAAAGAAATTGAACAGCAAAAGAAAACCCAAGCTACAATAACCTAACCCAAACGTACTCACCTATATTACATCCTCATGTATTTATATTTACTTCATCTCGTGGAAAACAAAAATATTAACAATAAAATCCAAAAAAATGAAAAAATTTGAAGCGCAAACGATTGAATTATGTAAACTTCTTTTGACGAATTCATTTAATTTTGGACATTTTCATATTACAAAAAAAAAAAGAAAATTACTTATAATCTTAATCCTATGCTACCCTGCCTGACCTTATAATCTAATGGTTACGTATACAGTGCTGGGAAAAAAAAGTGGGACAAACGAATTTATTGCAAATTGGAGTCTTTTTTTGCTAAAATTACAAAACTTTTGAAAACAATTTGTTTATTGTTTCACTTTAAATACATGTATGACGTAATTTTTTGAAAAAAAAAATTTACCTGCAATTTAGGGGCAGAACCCCGAAAAATGCCAAAATATTCAAAATATTTTGATGGGTGTTAAAGTAATTTAATAAATTAAAAACTTATTTTTTATTTTTTTGTTTGTGTTTTATTGATTTATAGAAGTTCAATCTTTAATATTAATATTTTGTTGGACCGCCTTTTGTTTTAATTACACCGGTACAACACGCAACTGATGTGCAAAAAAATTGGTCAAGCAATTATTTTATTTTACGCCTACCGTTCTCGGCCGTCATTAGGGTGCAGATGTTTTATTGCCTGTAATTTTTTTTTGAGTATAAATAGTGCATATTTTGTAAGGTTTAAGTTATTCTGTAAGTGATTCTAGTCAAATAAAGAATAAAGTGCAATTTTAGTTTAAAAAAATGGGACAAGTTAGTGAGCAGTGTAAAAGCAATATGTTGATTTTGGCGCGAGCAAATTTAACCATTCGTGAAATAGCTGAAAGATTAAACATTCCTAAAAGTACTGTAGCGAGGAATCTTAAAAAAATGCGAGAGATGGGCAGTACACAAAGAAAGAAAGGCTCTGGAAGGCCCAGAAAGACAACTCCAGTGGAAGATCGTTTTATAATATTACAATGTCGTCGGAACCGTTTTAAAACTTCATCAGACATAAGACAGGATCTTGAGCGAGCAACGGGAAAAAAATTTCAGCCAGCTTAGTGAGAAAGAGACTTGTTAAAGCTGGTTTGAGAGCACTTAAACCAGTCCAGAAGCCTGAGTTCACACTACTAGTGAAAAAAAAACGTTTGCTATGGGCCCAGGCGCATGTTTCTTGGACTCCAGAAATGTGGAATGAAGTGATCTTCTCCGATGAATCAATATTCAAGCTACATGTTGGAGATGGAAGAATTCTCGTAAGGATAAAACCGGGCGAGAGACTTAGCAACGAATGTTTTTTAAGACTTCCACCGAAAAATGAAGGAGTTATGGTCTGGGGATGCTTTTCTGGACATGAAACCGGTAGATTGTGCTTCCTTAGTTCCAGCGTGACAGCAGCTGTTTATCTGCAGGTCCTTCAGAACGAATTAGAGCCTTCTGTGTTAAAGTTCTTTGGCGAGACTTGCCCATTTATTTTTCAACAGGACAACGCTCCGTGCCATACCGCCAAAGTGGTGAGTTATTAATTTTGAATTGTAGATAGACAAACTGGCTTTCAGATAAACATAAATAATTTGTTAAAAACTTGTTTTTTTTTCTTATCTCTTCATTTAAAGGTAAAAAAGTACTTCGAAGAAAACAGTATCGATGTGTTGAACTGGCCCCCGTATAGTCCAGACTTAAATCCAATTGAAAATATTTGGTCTATAATGAAGCTAGAAGTAGCAAGAAAGCGCCCAGAATCGATTGAAGCTTTAAAAAGTTTGTTAATCACGATTTGGGAATCCATATCTCCTGCGACTTTGAGAAATTTATCAAATTCAGTTCAAGCCATACTTCGGGTACGCTCAGGCAGCAAAACCCAAAAATATCGAGAAAGCATACGCTTTCTTAAGCAAATTTAGTATAGCATGAAACAATTTCAAATAACTCAAAACAATTCCAACAACCTAATTATACCATACAAAAATCAAATCAGGTCGGTACAGCTGAGTCAAAATTTAACCAATTCCAAGCAAGGACAAAACATTTCAATCTGGTTAAAAGATTGAACGGGCTAGGTACCGAGCATATGGAAATAAACCCTTCAGTGAGAACTAAGAATTCATACACCAAGAGATTGGTTAATAACCACCAAACGGTGTCAGAAACCGACCCGAATGTCGAGATTCTGAGTATAGAAAATTCACAATAAACTGAGGATTTTAACCCAGAAATTGTTCAAGCGGATCTAAATTCAGACACGGAAGATTCAACTTCCTACCATACCTGAAATGCTGCAACAAACACACAAACCAAACCATTACCTTATTATTAGACACGGACGCCAATAAAAACATTCGGTGAAAAAAATTCTAGGGATACAAAAACAACGATGAAGGGAAAAATTAATTTTATACACAAAGATCTACCAGCCCAAACCTATTATTAATTGGAATTTTACAGATTTTTCGATGGCATTTTAGGGTCCAAGTCAATGGCTAAACTAAACGCTAATATTGACTATAAGTCAAATAAAATGTATTCAAACTCTACCGATCCTTCAAAAAATTTCTATCACCATTTAGTTACATTTGATACCTCCGAAAATTGTCTAGTACTGAGCAGTACTAGAATTTGGGAAAGTAAATGAAAAAATTAACATTCAACCTGGCGTATATAAAGCTACCGATCATAAGACAACAGTTAAAATCTTATCGAGCAAACCAGAACCACCAAAAACCGTACCAAAATTAAAATTAAAAATTAATTATTTCGAAACAATAAAATCAATTCCCGTTTCAAACAATACACCAATCAGTAAGGAAGATATAGGAAAAGTAATTAGGCAAAATCACCTCAATGAAAACGAGCGTCAATCACTCTTAAAACAAAACGAGAAATTGTGGTCAACAACAGCGATCAAACACGTAATTCATACACGGAACGAATTACCTGTTTATGCTAAAACCTACAGATACCCACATCATTTCAAAGGAGATGTGGAGGAACAAATTCAGGAAATGCTAAACAACGGCATTATTAAACACTCCAAAAGTAACTATTCAGCACCGATTTGGGTAGTCCCAAAAAAATTAGGCGCATCAGAAATCAAAAAAGTAAGAGTCGTATATAGGAAACTCAATGAGAAAACAGTCGATGATAAGTTTCCAATGCCCCAAATTGAGTAGATACTCGTATTGGACAATTTAGGTAAATCTACGTATTTCACGACACTAGACCTTAAATCTGGTGTAAACGAATTACTGGGCTACTGGGAAAATATGCCACGTATATCTAGATGATATCGTTGTAGTGGGGGAAAAAATAAAGAACCACTAAAATAATCTAAGCACTGTTCTAAAAAGACTTTCTGCTTTCAATCTACAGATACAACTCGACAAGTGCGAGTTTATGAAAAAAGAAACGGAATTCTTAGGGCATGTAATCTCGCAAGATGGTGTTAAACCAAATAGAGACAAAGTGCAAAATGGCCACTACCTCGTAATCAAAAAGAGATCAAGCAATTTTTAGGTCTTTCCGGTTATTATAGAAGATTTATTAAAGATGATTCTAAAATAGCAAAAAACATGACCAAATACTTAAAGAGAGACGTACGACTAAATCTTGCACTAAATCTTGATTAAATTGTAATTTTAAATTATACTAGCCAGTGTTAATCGTTATCATTTATCCCCCATCTTGAACACTCTGCTGTCCAATTTCTACTGGTAAAGGACATAGATTTACAATGGCTCGTTTAATTGTTTCAGTTGAAATTTTTATTGATGCCACTCGTTGTAATTGTTGCAAATACTCTGTAGACCATCTCGACCAGAATTGTTTGTGTAAATAGCTGACCAATTCCCATAACATAACATAATTTATGGTTCAAGAATCTGTCTTATTTAATTCCGGTATTGTGGATAATGGCCGTCCGATGGGAAAATCACCCGGTGTTAGTATTTCCGTGTTGCCATCGGTAGTGAGTGGAGTGATGGGAGATGAATTTATATTGCCTCGGCCTGTTTTATTAAAGTATTAAGTTCTTCGTAGGTCAGGTTAGCGTTTCCCAGCATCCGTCGAAGATGATATTTAGCTGATTTAATGTGGAGAACCTGGTGGCGATAACTTCCAGATAATGCTTAAAGAATTGATTTGCTGTTGAAGTTGTGAATAATCCCAGCATCCTTCGAGGGCCAAGAATCTTACGTAAATGACGACACCAAATGCCATTTCGCTGGCATCAGCGGAACCATGCAACTGAATTCCAGGGTATTTCTCCTTACCGTTGAACAAATGACGCGGGACGGTCAAGTTGATCAACTTTGGGAGTTCACTAAGACATGTAAACCAATATGTATGATATTCCATGGGAACACCTTCATCCCAGCTAAGCTTAAGTGACCATAACCTTTGCAGTAATAACTTCCCGACGACTACTATTGGGGCTACTAATTCAAGGGGATCAAAGATTTTTTCAACTTGTGATATGATAATTCTTTTCGTAAGACTAGAGGTACTCGCAGAACCGAAGTTGACATTGATACGAAAATTATCTTGGACAGGGTGCCAGTAGAAACCTAACGGTTTTATTCTTGTCTTATCATCGATTAGATAACGACCTTCCCTATTTTTAACTGGAATATCGGCAAGAAGCTCTAGACTATTGGAGCACCATTTACGTAAACTAGCTGCTTCTTCTAACGAGTCGGAACCAGTTAGCAAATCATGGACATAGAAGCCATTTTGAATAGTTGTGCTTGCTTCTGGCTGACTACTTTGAGAGTCAAGAGCAAGTTGAAGTAGGAAATGTGTTGCTAAGCATGGAGCTGATCTAGTGCCATAAGTCATCGTCGTTAACTTGAATGTTTGAAGCTCATCGGACGGGTTGTTCCGGCAAAAAATGAGCGCAAAAACGGAGTAGCACAGCGAATAATTCGGTCTGCATTACAGGCCTGTTCGTCAATAAATCATTCAGTGAATAACCACTGAACGATTTTGCTGAACCTTCGAAAACGACTCTCAGCTTAGTTGTAGTTGAATTGACTTTTAGAGAACGGAAGTTTTACTGTAAATTTACCATCTGTATCCCGACTGAAATTCTCTCGAAAGTGGTTGTAGCAGTCCGAGCTTAATAATGAAGATTTATCCGTGTGGCATTCCTCGACGTTCCAGAACCATTCCAATCTAACTGATCATCATCCAACTGATTTGATTCAGAGGCAACTAGATGGCAATTACTATATGTTGCTGTAAAGAAACTGAAGTTCTGCCTGCCACTACCCAACTTAATACCGCATTCTGAAGAACAGGCAAATCTTTAGCAATTTTTATTTGCCCAATAGATTGCAATTTAAAGAAAATATCGGCTCCGAGAAGTAAATCTACTTCATGTTCTGTTCAGTTCATAGAACGATAGATCAACTAATTTGATATTTGCCGGAATTGACCATCAATTCGAAGTGACGGTTGTCAATCAGAAATTTTATTCAATAAGTGCACTTCAATTTTGGCAAAACTGGTTTATTCGCGAATGGATCGTAATTGTCGAACTTTTCGATGAAAAAGTAGAAGCACAAGCAATACCCTTGATGTTCACCAACGAATTATGAGTTTTAACTTCTAAAACCCTTATCAACGACTCTGTGATAACATTCAGTTGCGAACCTGAATCGAGTAATGCATGTGCTGTAATTGAACGACCATCCTTATCAATAATTTCAACAAGTGCTGTAGCAATGAAAACAAATTTTGGAATGGATGTCCCAACAAATGTTGTTAATTTTGGATTGCTCGGAGAAGTAGTTGTACTGGTCAAGGCTGATGATTCAGTGTTGATTTGAGATGGGATCGTGAAGCTAATTGCTGAAGCAGAACTATTCGGATGCAATAAAGTGTGATGTTTTGTCTTAAAAACTCGACATACATTGTTCAACTAAATGTGATGACCTCAAACAATTTGTACACAATTTTAGCTCGGTTGCCGCTTTTTTTCGTTCATCAACCGACATTGCAATATATTTATGACATCGAATAATAGAATGACCGAATTTGGTACAAATGACGCAATTATATCCCGTTTGTACTGAAAATGATGTTCGTTTAAATGGTTTCTATTGATATTGTTGAACTTTTGAATCGTTTACACTGTTTGATGTAGATGGCAGTTCCGATTTATGTCCAGCTATTTTGTGACTTCCAACTTGAATAAACTTTGAAGTGTCATCGAATGATGGAAGCACATTCGGTAAAAACGCTTCTTTCCATTTAGCTTTTGTATGTGAATCGAACTTAGAAGTAATTAAGGACACTAGAAAATCGTCCCAATATTGTACTGGACGACCCAAAGTTTTTAGAGAACGAAGGTGAGAATTAAAGTCATCCAACAAGTTTAACAATTTTCGGGAGTTGGCTTATCAATCGGTTTAATAGCAAATAACACGCAACCAATAAACGTCGACCTTCAACATAATTTGCCGCTATAAAATCTAAATTTTCGAAAGATTTGGCCGCGAAACCTTTAACAGAATTTTTCAAATATTGAAATCTAGTTAAATCGTTTAATTCGGGGTTGTTATGCACATGGTTATCGAAAGCTTCGATAAATCCCTTCCATTTGGTAATCTCTCCAGTAAATGAATCCAGCATCATTTCTGGTAATTTCGGAATAAATGAGAACTCCTCCGCAGTGTTGGTAACCGGGGTTCCCTTCTTCTTCGCGAGATCTGATATTCTAACTTCTAATGCTGGTCGCAATCCATAATATAATCGATTTACCTTGGTTCTAACCTTCGAATCTAACTGTGTTTCGTCTAACAATTCGTATTGGCTGTGATTTTTCTCATAATTGAGAATTACCTAAATCATTAAGTCGGAGCTGAATCTGAGACCTGGGCGCAGTTTCCAATTTAGTTTCAACAAAGTCGGATAATTCAGAAAGAAACTCATCGAAATTTGCGTTACACTGTTTGCACCGTTTTAATTGGGTTTCAGTCGCCATAAACAGGAAACAACTCAAAAGAACTAACACCACCACGAGGTATAACTGACACTTGAACCGTTACACAATGAGACCGTTATCTGACTAATCTCGCGATTTCTAAATCACTTAAATAATGTGCGTTATCAGCCTCATTCATTTATTTGGTTTCCCACTTTTTCAAGTTATAATCTTTACACAAATAACCCAAGAACTGTTTAAGAATGTGTCGTAGACTGCTTAAACTCTATACAAATTAGATTAAGAAAACTAAGAATATGCAAAACACCATTCCTTCAAAAAACAAAAAAAAAACCTAATTGAAGGAGTTTCAAAAATTAGAACATGTATCAATTTTCATCAGAAACAAGCAAAACTCAATAAAAGTTAATACAAAAAGAAAAATTATAAGAAAATAATAAAATGAATAAGACACTATTATCAAGTTATTTGCATATCATCATCGTCATCATTTTCAACGTGTATACGTACGAACAACTTTATCCACTTCGTGTTCTCAGCTTTCCTTTCTTCTCAAATAAAAATTCGTCACAGTCGCTTTATGTATGGTAGAATGGAAGCAGAAGTTAACAATAACAACACAATCAAAAAGAAAATGAGGTTTTCAAATTTTTTGTTCTGCAGCGCTCATCCTCGCGTCTCCCCCATTTCGAACACATAACATATATACTCGTAGATGTAGATGGATACGAACGAAGATAAATAGAAAAAAAATGCGATAGGGTGTTGATTTCTTTCAAAATAAGTTCATTACAATTTTTTTTGTGCCACTGCTGTTCGAAGGGTGAAACTTTTCCGTTTTGTTTTCCGAATTTTTTTTTATTTTTAAGTTTTTCAGAGATAAATGAAATTACGTAGACAAGATTCGATTTGTCAACGAAACCTGAACATGGTTTGAATGTTCGATAAGATGTTTATCTATTTTCATTTTGTTTTTGTTTCGTCTTTGGAGTTCGTTCTTATCAGTTAGTCGCTCATATAAATATCTGCATACTAAAATTTTGTTGTTGTTGTCGTAATTTGCTTTTTATTATTTTAAATTGATTGGGTGGTAATAAAATTTGGATAAGGAAATACATCACACACGCACCGTATAGTGGAAATGCTACGAAAATAAAGTTCAACGATTATTTCATTATGACTTCATCATGCTCTGATCAAATTAATTTTAAAGGAAGATTTTTGCGTTTGAGCTAATTTGTATATAAGGGAGAAATTATGTGAGTTAAGAAAATTGAACAACGCTTTAAATAAAGACGTTTACTTTATGCGAGAGGGTATGTCCGAAGAAAAATAAATTAAGACAGGTACATTTCGAAAATATTTAACATTGCGCTAATTGATGAGCGTGATAATATGAGCTACAATAATGAAATTATGGCTTCAGTAGAAACGTGTCTCCTTATGCTCGGCCAACACAATTTATTAGGATAAACCTCAGTGGATACCAATATCCGGCAAGGTTTATTGCCGACATATAGTTATGACCCTGAGATACAAACCTTTTGTGGTGAGAACTCCCAAAGAAATGAAAAATTCACTGTTATCACTTCACTGATGTAGCCACACTACAACACGATTGACCAATTAAAATTAAAAAAAATAATTCAGTTCTAAATTTTAGAAATATTTCTTTATATATAAAAACAAAATGGAATGTCTGAAAAATAATATTCCTATACTAAAAGAAAGTTGCTTTCAAAACTAAAGAAATGCCCACGAAAAAAAAAAAAAATGCGGTGGAGTTTATTAATGTGAGCTTCTCGGGAGTGGTATCGAGAGACACGTTCCGCGGGTTATCAATAATAAATCCGTCTTTCGGGAGCCGTGGTATAATACCGAGTTGATGCTGCTCGAGAAACGACGCAACAAGTTTCATTCCCTTTACAGGCTTTACGGCGTAGAACACTATCCCGATTTCGTTAACGCCCGCAATGAATTTAAGACCAATAATTGGTTCCTTTTCATTAATTACGTAATGCAAATCGAGCAAGTTTTGACATCCAATCCCAAAAAATTATGTAACTTCATTAACAGCAAGAAAAAGGTATCTGGGTTTCAATCGAATATGTCTTACCAGACCTCCATCGCCAGTCAGCCATCCGACACTGGGTCTCCTATACTACTTCCACCTCCATTGTATTCAATCATTTCAAATTTACGGAACAGAAGATTCTGGATCAACTGCTCTGGATCAAGGGCGCGGGTTATGATGGTCTTCAACCCAACCAATTCAAACGTTGTGCTGTAAGTCTGGCCCCTGCAGTTACCTTCTTGTTTAACGAAAGCCTTCGTCGTGGTATTTTTCCAGATCCCTGGAAGATCTCATGTGTTCATCCAATTTTCAAGGCGAGTAATAGAAGTGAGGTAAGTAATTACCGTGGGATCGCCATCCTCTCTGTCTTACTATGGCTCACAGAGTACTGCACTTCCATACCAAGAGACTTATTTCCCCTTTTCAGCAGGGATTTTCTCCCGAGGTCTACCGTGTCTAACTTGTCTTCATTTTGTGGTCATCTATTTGACAGTCTAAACTCCAAGCAGCAGTTTCACGTTGTCTCGACTGTGATTTCATTCCCATCGACTGGTTGCGTTCGTATCTCTCAGATCGTTGGCATTCTGTTAGGATTCTAGATTCTTTATCCCCATTATTTCGGGCGCCATCCTGCCTGCCTCAAGGTAGCCATATCGGCCCACTGTTATTTACATGAATTAACGACGTTGTAAAATGTTTTAAGTTTGCCAACTGCCTCCTTTTCGCAGACGACATGAAGAATTTTTCCCGGATCTCAAGTGTGTTAGACTGCGAAATGTTACAAGATGACTTAAACCGCTTTTGCAGTTGGTCAATTAACACCTTACTGGCGTTAAACGTATGAGTAAATGCAAAACGCTTTCGTTCTTCCGTATCCGCTCGCCTGTTTTTTATCAATATCAACTGTACAACGAAACCATTGATCGGGTTGAGTTCATTTTGGAGTGATCTTTGAATCTGATGCTACATTAACCAGACATGTAAACGCCATTATTTCAAAATCGTGCTTATGCTTGGCTTCATTAAACGAAACTGCAAGAACTTTGGTGACCCGTTATTTTGACTTCATTATACGTATGCTTTGTTCGGTTTATTTTGGAGTATGTATCTCCTATTTGGTCACCATCCTACCACTGTCATTCCGAGAGGATTGAGAGTATCCATAAACAATTTATTTTGTTCGCCCTAGTACGTTTACCATCCATGCGTGCTGTGGAGTACGTTCTTCGGCCTTATCAGAATCGATGTAATCTTTTGTAACTGCAACGTCTATACTATCGCCGATATGTATACCTTCCGCGCTGTTTGTGCGTGATATCAAGTATTCCCGTGTCGATTGTATCGAGTATGTATCAACTTGTACGCTCCCGAACGTCGAATGCGTCAACGGCCTTTTTGATCCAATTCCGAGGGAATCGCGGGTGTTCAACAAGGTCTACGGAGCTTTCGATTATCACTTGTAGAGAAATTCATTCAAGAAAGTTTTATACAATCTTTTTAGTCGAGCTTATGTGTCGTAATTTTTTTACCAATTGTTTTGTTGTGCCGATTGTAGTCACATTCATATTTTAAAATTTTGTTCCTATATAAACTTAAAGTTTTAATAATTTTAAAATTTGCTATGAATAATTAATTTTAGGATGATTGAATTCTTGCTTCAGCATTTTTGTTTTATTTAATAAATGAATTTTGTCTTTATTTATTTTTTTTCGGGTAACCGGATAGTTCAAAGAATAAGTACCCGATACCCAGGTATTTATTTTTCGGGTATTTTGGAAACTCTAATCTAACTAACCACCTCAGAATCGCACTTCAATTGCAGGATCAGGATTTGAAGTAACAGCGATTTGATTTAACGATTTTGTTTGAACCAATATCTACGTCCCTTAAGCTAGCAGAACCCATACAGCAGAACATTACAAGATAGTATGAATAATTTTAGGCTAATTAAATGCTCTAATAAAAAATTTTGGGCTCCACCCCTTCCAACAACGATGGGTTCTGCTAGCTTTAGAAAAAGTTAGCAGAACCCATATCGATAAATATTTTAAAAACGATTGGAAAATTAAAGGTTAATTTTAGGCTAATTAAATGCCCTATGTAAATTTTATTATTCTGCTCATTCTAGAAAAGGCATAAGGTTTTATCATTTCAGAGCTAGCAGAACCCAAATCGAAAATCGAACCAAAACCGAAATTGGAACCCAAAACAAGATCAATTAACATACAAATAGTTTTAGGCTCATTATGGCCTAATCAAATGCCCCATTAAAAAATTTTGGACTCCACTAGTTCTTGACCAAACTTCAGGTCATTTAATCTAAAGCTAGCAGAACCCAAATCGAAAATCGGACTAAAACCGAAATTAGAACCCAAAACAAGATCAACTAACATACAAATAATTTTAGGCTCATTATGGCGTAACCAAATGCCCCATTAAACAATTTTGGGCTCCAGTAGTTCTTGACCAAACTGCAGGTCATTTAATCTAAAGCTAGCAGAACCCAAACCGAAAATCGGATCAAAACCGAAATTGGAACCCAAAACAAGATCAATTAACATGCAAATAATTTTAGGCTCATTATGGCCTAACCAAATGCCCCATTAAAAAATTTTGGGCTCCACTAGTTCTTGACCAAACTTCAGGTCATTTAATCTAAAGCTAGCAGAACCCAAACCGAAAATCGGACCAAAACCGAAATTGGAACCCAAAACAATATAAATTAACATGCAAATAATTTTAGGCTCATTATGGCCTAACCAAATGCCCCATTAAAAAATTTTGGGCTCCACTAGCTCTTGACCAAACTTCAGGTCATTTAATCTAAAGCTAGCAGAATCCAAAACGAAAATCAGACCAAAACCGAAATTAGAACCCAAAACAATATCAATTAACATGCAAATAATTTTAGACTCATTATGGCCTAACCAAATGCCCCATTAAAAAATTTTGGGCTCCACTAGCTCTTGACCAAACTTCAGGTCATTTAATCTAAAGCTAGCAGAATCCAAAACGAAAATCAGACCAAAACCGAAATTAGAACCCAAAACAATATCAATTAACATGCAAATAATTTTAGGCTCATTATGGCCTAACCAAATGCCCCATTAAACAATTTTGGGCTCCACTAGTTCTTGACCAAACTTCAGGTCATTTAATCTAAAGCTAGCAGAACCCAAACCGAAAATCGGATCAAAACCGAAATTGGAACCCAAAACAAGATCAATTAACATGCAAATAATTTTAGGCTCATTATGGCCTAACCAAATGCCCCATTAAAAAATTTTGGGCTCCACTAGTTCTTGACCAAACTTCACGTCATTTAATCTAAAGCTAGCAGAATCCAAAACGAAAATCAGACCAAAACCGAAATTGGAACCCAAAACAATATCAATTAACATGCAAATAATTTTAGGCTCATTATGGCCTAACCAAATGCCCCATTAAACAATTTTGGGCTCTACTAGTTCTTGACCAAACTTCAGGTCATTTAATCTAAAGCTAGCAGAACCCAAACCGAAAATCGGATCAAAACCGAAATTGGAACCCAAAACAAGATCAATTAACATGCAAATAATTTTAGGCTCATTATGGCCTAACCAAATGCCCCATTAAAAAAATTTTGGGCTCCACTAGTTATTGACCAAATTTCAGGCCATTTAATCTAAAGCTAGCAGAACCCAAAACGAAAATCAGACCAAAACCGAAATTAGAACCCAAAACAATATCAATTAACATGCAAATAATTTTAGGCTCATTATGGCCTAACCAAATGCCCCATTAAAAAATTTTGGGCTCCACTAGTTCTTGACCAAACTTCAGGTCATTTAATCTAAAGCTAGCAGAACCCAAATCGAAAATCGGACCGAAACCGAAATTCGAACCCAAAACAAGATCAACTAACATACAAATAATTTTAGGCTCATTATGGCCTAACCAAATGCCCCATTAAAAAAATTTTGGGCTCCACTAGTTATTGACCAAATTTCAGGCCATTTAATCTAAAGCTAGCAGAACCCAAAACGAAAATCAGACCAAAACCGAAATTAGAACCCAAAACAATATCAATTAACATGCAAATAATTTTAGGCTCATTATGGCCTAACCAAATGCCCCATTAAAAAATTTTGGGCTCCACTAGTTCTTGACCAAACTTCAGGTCATTTAATCTAAAGCTAGCAGAACCCAAATCGAAAATCGGACCGAAACCGAAATTAGAACCCAAAACAAGATCAACTAACATACAAATAATTTTAGGCTCATTATGGCCTAACCAAATGCCCCATTAAAAAATTTTGGGCTCCACTAGTTCTTGACCAAACTTCAGGTCATTTAATCTAAAGCTAGCAGAACCCAAACCGAAAATCGGACCAAAACCGAAATTGGAACCCAAAACAATATCAATTAACATGCAAATAATTTTAGGCTCATTATGGCCTAACCAAATGCCCCATTAAACAATTTTGGGCTCCACTAGTTCTTGACCAAACTTCATGTCATTTAATCTAAAGCTAGCAGAACCCAAACCGAAAATCGGACCAAAACCGAAATTGGAACCCAAAACAATATCAATTAACATGCAAATAATTTTAGGCTCATTATGGCCTAACCAAATGCCCCATTAAAAAATTTTGGGCTCCACTAGTTCTTGACCAAACTTCAGGTCATTTAATCTAAAGCTAGCAGAACCCAAACCGAAAATCGGACCAAAACCGAAATTGGAACCCAAAACAATATCAATTAACATGCAAATAATTTTAGGCTCATTATGGCCTAACCAAATGCCCCATTAAAAAATTTTGGGCTCCACTAGTTCTTGACCAAAACTAGTGGAGCCCAAAATTTTTTATTGGGGCATCTGATTAGGCCATAATGAGCCTAAAATTATTTGTATGTTAATTTATCTTGTTTTGGGTACTAATTTCGGTTTTGGTTCGATTTTCGATTTGGGTTCTGCTAGCTCTGAAATGATAAAACCTTGTGCCTTTTCTAGAATGAGCAGAATAATAAAATTTATTTAGGGAATTTAATTAGCTTAAAATTAACCTTTAATTTTCCAATTGTTTTTAAAATATTTATCGATATGGGTTCTGCTAACTTTTTCTAAAGCTAGCAGAACCCATCGTTTTTGTTGGAAGGGGTGGAGCCCAAAATTTTTTATTAGAGCATTTAATTAGCCTATTATTAGCCTAAAATTATTCATACTATCTTGTAATGTTCTGCTGTATGGGTTCTGCTAGCTTAAGGGACGTTAATATCTGCGTTTGCACCAACATGTTGAACTAATGTCTGATTTACGCTAAAACTTTTTTTTATAATATTCTACCATTTCTTTAGTTAGTTGGTTTAGTTTACAAATACTGTAATCCAAAAATTGTTAATGTATTCAATGAAATGTGCTAATCCTCTCCCCAATCCAGCATTTCACCCTGTCATATCTTTTCAATAATAACTAATAATGAAAAATCTCACCGCAGAAGATTGATGAAACCCAAATCGAATGAAAAACAAACGAAGCACAAAGTGACGAAAATTTGGAAATTGGTGTACAACGATGATATCACATATCATCCATTTATTAAAAATTGATAAGGAGTGTATCACTCGAAATGGAAAACCAACCAAATTTTATAATTTTTTATTTTCTGGATATATTTGAAAATTTCTATTAAAATTCATAAAACGTATAAAACAATAAAATAAATAATTTTTATTTTTTTTATTCAATTTTGTCAAAATAAAATTAATACTGAAATAAATAAAAGTAAAAAAAAAATTTCCACAATGATAGTGACATTTTCAATATTTCACAAAAAGCGACGAATGAAATATTTTCCAATTGTGTTTCATCTGAATCGTATATTGTGGTGCTGGTGATGATCACGGTGGTGAACAATTCTTGAATTGAATTTTAAATTTTTAATTTTATTATTGAATTGTGTATCAAATTTTTGTGTGAGCTTTTGTACCCTCATGCTGTGCGGGAACGAGTGCTCTATATGGATTATATGAAGTGATTAACAATATCACTGTGCACAAAATATTATATACCGGTGTATTGCATAGATACGAAATATTATATTACGAGGAGCATTCTAACGAATTTATTTGGAAATCATATAATTTGATACAAAATATGTGTTTGAACAAAAAGCTTTTTATCTGGGATAATTAAATTTTTATTTGTCTATTCACAAAATTTATGGTATTTTGACAGTACGAGTAATTTGATGCATAATATCCAGCATCCAAAGTAACAAAGTAAATAAATCAAATTTCGCAAAACATGAAAGTTTTAATATACAGATTAAGCTTCCAGCCAAATTTATATGCAGTTGGGTTTAGACACGTTTTGTTAAGATTTTACTGAATCCATATGTGTACTTGTTATGTTCGGTAAGATTCACAGACACTGCATATATTCTAAACAACCATTTCACTGTATACATTTTACTCATATGGTTGGGTCGTTTATAAATGTATAAAAATCTTGATTATTCTCCTTAAGGAATATAACAATTACGTTCTTGGAATAATAATCAGTGGTATGCTACGGTTACACTTACATTGTATATTGTATAGAGTCTACATCTAAAGTGTATCGTCGAGCAGATTTATATTATTTCTATATTTAATTTTAGATGAGGAAGAACTCATACGTATACGAATGAAACATTTTGTATTTTGACAGTTTCTTATTTTGATTTTATGTGTTAGAGTTTGGAAGTTTTACGGTTGAACTCGGATCATAAAATATTGAGTGAATAGATTTTATTATGTGCCAGTTTACACGAATATTGTACCCACCATATCACTTGTATTTGATCAGCGCTCTTCTTCCCCGTGATAGGCAAATAATCGACCAGCTGCAGGTACGCTTAATACTTTTGTAAATTGTCATTAGCATTATTACATTAAACATATTTCTATACTCGATTGATCTGATCACCAACTTTGAAGTGTGTGTGTGTGTGTGTGTGTGTGTGTGTGTGTGTGTGTTTGTGTGTGTGTGTGTGTGTGTGTGTGTGTGTATGTGTGTGTGTGTGTGTGTGTGTGTGTGTGTGTGTGTTATTAATCTACCAGTAAAATTTGTCATACATCATATATTTATTTTTCATTGATTTTAGTAGCTGGAAGTAAATCAGCAAATTCAGAACACGCAGAGTAGTAGTTGTAACTGATGACGGTGTTACACATATATATAACAGGTAAAACTACTCGTCAACAACTACCAATTGCACTCCACACCCTTCTTCTCTAGTGGCATCATTATGAATTCATATTCAATTCATATTCAATTCATATTCAATTCATATTCAATTCATATTCAATTCATATTCAATTCATATTCAATTCATATTCAATTCATATTCAATTCATATTCAATTCATATTCAATTCATATTCAATTCCAATTCAATTCACATTCAATTCATATTCAATCCATATTCAATTCATATTCAATTCATATTCAATACATAATCAATTCATTTTCAATTCATATGCAATTCATATTCAATTCATATGCAATTCATATTCAATTCATATTTAATTCATATTCATTTTGTATTCAATTCATATTCAATTCACGTTCAATTCATTTTCAATTCATATTCAATTTATATTCAATTCATATTCAGTTCATATTTAATTATATTCAATTCATATGCAATTATATTCAATTCATTTTCAATTCATTTAATTCATATTTAATTCATATTCAATTAATATCCAATTTATATTCAATTCATATTCAATTCATATTTAATTCATATTCTTTTCACATTCAATTCACGTTCAATTCACGTTCAATTCACATTCAATTCATATTCAATTCGTATTCAATTCAAATTGAAAATCCCTGACAATTCCTCCTCTATTCATATTAAATTCATATTCAATTCATGTTCAATTCATATTCAATTCATGTTCGATTCATATTCAATTCATATTCAATTCACATTCAATTCATATTCAATTCATATTCAATTCATATTCAATTCATATTCAATTCATATTCAATTCATAATCAAATCATATTCAATTCATATTCAATTCATATTCAATTCATATTCAATACATAATCAATTCATTTTCAATTCATATGCAATTCATATTCAATTCATATGCAATTCATATTCAATTCATATTTAATTCATATTCATTTTATATTCAATTCATATTCAGTTCATATTTAATTATATTCAATTCATATGCAATTATATTCAATTCATATTCAATTCATATTCAATTCATATGCAATTCATATTCAATTCATATGCAATTCATATTCAATTCATATTTAATTCATATTCATTTTGTATTCAATTCATATTCATTTCACGTTCAATTCATGTTCAATTCATATTCAATTTATATTCAATTCATATTCAGTTCATATTTAATTATATTCAATTCATATTCAATTATATTCAATTCATATTCAATTCATATTCAATTCATATTCAATTCATATTCAATTCATATTCAATTCATATTCAATTCATATTCAATTCATATTCAATTCATATTCAATTTATATTCAATTCATATTCAATTCATATTCAATTCATATTCAATTCATATTCAATTCATATTCAATTCATATTCAATTCATATTCAATTCATATTCAATTCATATTCAATTCATATTCAATTCATATTCAATTCATATTCAATTCATATTCAATTCATATTCAATTCATATTCAATTCATATTCAATTCATATTCAATTCAAATTCAACATATTCAATTTAAATTCAATATTCAATTCATATTTAATTCATATTCAATTCATATTCAATTCATATTCAATTCATATTCAATTCATATTCAATTCATATTCAATTCATATTCAATTCATATTCAATTCAAATTCAACATATTCAATTTAAATTCAATATTCAATTCATATTTAATTCATATTCAATTCATATTTAATTCATATTCAATTCATATTCAATTCATATTCAATTCATATTCAATTCATATTCAATTCATACTCAATTCATATTCAATTCATATTCAATTCATATTCAATTCATATTCAATTCATATTTAATTCATATTCATTTTGTATTCAATTCATATTCAATTCATATTCAATTCATATTCAATTCATATTCAATTCATATTCAATTCATATTCAATTCATATTCAATTCATATTCAATTCATATTCAATTCATATTCAATTCAAATTCAACATATTCAATTTAAATTCAATATTCAATTCATATTTAATTCATATTCAATTCATATTTAATTCATATTCAATTCATATTCAATTCATATTCAATTCATATTCAATTCATACTCAATTCATATTCAATTCATATTCAATTCATATTCAATTCATATTCAATTCATATTTAATTCATATTCATTTTGTATTCAATTCATATTCAATTCACGTTCAATTCATGTTCAATTCATATTCAATTTATATTCAATTCATATTCAGTTCATATTTAATTATATTCAATTCATATTCAATTATATTCAATTCATATTCAATTCATATTCAATTCATATTCAATTCATATTCAATTCATATTCAATTCATATTCAATTCATATTCAATTCATATTCAATTTATATTCAATTCATATTCAATTCATATTCAATTCATATTCAATTCATATTCAATTCATATTCAATTCATATTCAATTCATATTCAATTCATATTCAATTCATATTCAATTCATATTCAATTCATATTCAATTCATATTCAATTCATATTCAATTCATATTCAATTCATATTCAATTCATATTCAATTCATATTCAATTCATATTCAATTCATATTCAATTCATATTCAATTCAAATTCAACATATTCAATTTAAATTCAATATTCAATTCATATTTAATTCATATTCAATTCATATTTAATTCATATTCAATTCATATTCAATTCATATTCAATTCATATTCAATTCATATTCAATTCATACTCAATTCATATTCAATTCATATTCAATTCATATTCAATTCATATTCAATTCATATTTAATTCATATTCATTTTGTATTCAATTCATATTCAATTCACGTTCAATTCATGTTCAATTCATATTCAATTCATATTCAATTCATATTCAATTCATATTCAATTCATATTCAATTCATATTCAATTTATATTCAATCCATATTCAATTTATATTCAATTCATATTCAATTAATATTCAATTCATATTCAATTCATATTCAATTCATATTCAATTCATATTCAATTCATATCCAATTCATATTCAAGTCATATCCAATTCATATTCGAATCATACTCAACTCGTATTCAATTCATATTCAATTCATATTTAATTCATATTCATTTTGTATTCAATTCATATTCAATTCACGTTCAATCCATGTTCAATTCATATTCAATTTATATTCAATTCATATTCAGTTCATATTTAATTATATTCAATTCATATTCAATTAAATTCAATTCATATTAAATTCATATTCAATTCATATTCAATTCATTTTCAACTAATATTCAATTCATATTCTATTCATTTAATTCATATTCAATATATATTGAATAAGATAAATATATGGATTGGCTATGAATTGATTATGAATTAGAGATCCCGTGAACCGATTTTTGAAATGATCCACCACAACAGCATATTTTAAAATGAGTGGTACCTACGAGTAGGTTTGGAGCCTGAACATTCTTCCCAAAGCTTTAGGACCTCATAATACGAAAATCACTTGGTGAATAATTATAGGGTTTATTTCGCTAATTTAAAGAAAAATTCAATTTTTCGTTTGTAAGTTAACGAAATTGTTTCATCCAAAAACATAACAATCCGAGTTGATTTACATAAAAGCATGATTCTGTTGTATCTATCCCGTTATTCAGTGCAACTTTACCGAATATAAATTTGACTGTGTGACTTATTTTTCCAATATAATCATAATAATCGGAATTTTCAAATTTTATTGCCCTTCTTACGCGCCGACGAATAACCCTTTATAGCACTTTTGGAAAATAACCAATATATTTTTTGGCTATCATAAAATTACAATTTTGTGTCTCGGTATTTGTTTGCGTTTATAGGATAAGTGTGTGTATATCCTATTTACCGAATAAAAGATTAAATTCAATAAAAATTTATGATTTTTTATGTTTTGGAAAATATGAATATTTAAAAGATTTTTCTCAAATGAAAATTTATTCCAGTATTTTGTATTTCATACTCTCCGATCAATCTTCTTCAATTTACAAATTGATATTTTATTGGTTATTCGATTCGTCTTCTTGGGTACAGTAAATATTGTATACGGATCTAAACGTATGACGATGATGACAAACAAACAAATTTGCAAATTAAATTTTGTGATAAGGACGATGCATATGAGTACATCCTTAAAGGGCGGAAATATATAATAAAATTGATTTGGGTAATAAAATATTTAAAAAGGGTTGAATATTCAAAATCATTTAAAACGGAGTAGAATTATTTTTTATAATAAAACGCTTGGTGGTCATTCGGCTTAACACAAAAAATCCGATCCGGCCACATTATGTCTCAAGCAACATCACGCCACGACATAACTATTTTTCAAGCTCAATAATCCCAATCCTAAAATCATAATTTTCATATACCCACATCTTGAAAAGACGACAGCAAAAAATAAAATATTTCGATTATCATTTAAATTTATTTCTTTCATTGTGTGTAGAGATTACAGCAAAGTACAAATTTTCCCCAATTTTGCCTTGAGGCAATGATGATGATGATGATGATGATGATGATGTGGAAATAAAAAATCTAAATCCGAAAATATTTTAAACCATATAATAGACCACAAACCAAAAATAACGAATAAAAGACATTCAAAGCATTACAGCCCCAGATGTCCATTCTCCCAAGAATCTTTTCGATTTTCTTTTCCATTTTCCATTTAAAATAATTTTTTGGGATTTTCATGCGGCTCAACTTCGTATCAATTTCTCTTTTATTTATTATAACGGTCGTTCGTTGCATGTCAAAATCGGGTCACGTGATTTATTACCATCACAATATACGCCATTTTTGGTTGGTTTTTTCTAACCAAAGATAATAAATATTCAAAAGAAAATGATTTCGAGGAGGTAAAATCGGGGCCACAGTGAAATGAAAAGTATTTTGATTTCAGTTTAGCCTGAATTTTTGAAGATATACGAACATTGTGGTTTATGAAATATTTCGAAACGTGTATGGGATAAAATGATATCTTTGGGTCATATACAATGGGCCCCACCAAGTCACAATATTATGTCCGAACATGCGAATCTCTTCTCGATATGTAAATATGTTAACCGGCAATTAGTTGAAACCTTGTTAGAGCGCAATGAGAAATTTTTATAAATTTTAAGACCAGTGTTTACCGAAATAAACCGGTCTTATGATCTTATGGTCTCATAGTATTTTCACTTCATGATCTTATGTTCTGTTGGTGTTAAGGCCTTATGCTCTTAAAACGGTGAAAATGCATAATTTGCCGTCCAAATCGGTAGAGTTATAATCCTACTCAAATAAATCACCTCCAACGTATACTTTCACTTGTCGCTGCTGGGTGTGAATTATGGGGCACAAAGTTATATGCTTCCGGAGATGAGAATGGACAATTCCCTGAATCGACCGTTGCCTGAAAAGAACTACGCTAGGTAAAAGACTACTTTTTTAGGTTTGCGGTTTTTCCAGAGGGTTATTTCCGTGAATAAGGAAAAAAAATCTGACCTTTAAATCTTTAAGGGAAATTTTTTTAAATTATCAAACTTTGTTATATTTTCTTGGTCAGGAGGAATCTATTCTGAAATCAGAGAAAAGAAATACACTACAAACGTGAGGCAGGTGATAAATTTTGTAAATCACTTGCCTTCAATTTTTTAATTTTTAATAAAAGTTATTTTTACACCATATCGCCGTAACGAAAGTCATTCAGTGAGGTGTTCCTTGGCAATATATTTGTAAGCAAAAATTTTACTGGTGCAGTAGCTCACCTCCGATCTTTTTCATTGCTGTTACCATTCGCATAGAATATCCTCTCTGTGTATTCTTGTGTTATTAACTAGTATCATTGTTGTAATAGTCTTCCTCAAAGGCTACCTCCATACAACTACAGTTCTTCCATTACCCGTTAATATTTGGCTGTTTTGCCTGAAACAGATATGAGCACACTACTCAGCCATTTTGTCACAATATACGCATTTGAGTGAAATTGTTATAAAAACATTTCAACTAGTTTTAACCACAGCTTGTGTATTATACTCAGCCACAGCCTAAATAAATCAAGCTATTTTGCCGACATTTGCCCACAATTGTGTCCACAATTTAGATTGACAATTCCGATGTCTCCTACAAAATACAATTATTGAAAGAGTTGGCAATTGTTCGGGTTATGAACCCTTAACCGTTCCTGGTATTAATGACTTTCATAATCTGTTCCGATTTTGTAGTGGTAATTTTGTCCTTCTGAAGCAGTATTGCTTGCTTTGTTTTAGGGCCATCTCTATGTTATTTTAAGTGCCTTTTTATATGTTTGTTGTAAAGGAGGTACCTTTCCATGTTTGAAATTGCATCTGGATCGTTTACACTTAACATGATTTTCAGCATTGTTTCTTTTAAGCTAGATTACATTCTTAGCGGTATCCGTCCGGTTGGAATAGTGAAGAACGAATCTGCCTGTTAGGGTAACATAGGGCTTAGCAGAGCCTATAGAAGTCACACACAGGTCTTCTAAGTTATTCCTGTTCTAGACAGAGATTCTCTAACAAACAATAGATCAATCATAGAACCAGCATTACCCCGACTAAATATATGTAAATTACCGGTATTGCAAAGATCAATAGCAAGGACTGAGTAGGCATCCAGTAGAACCGGACCTCTTATATTTCTATGGATACTAGTGTCTTTCAATACATGCGACATTGTCGCATATACCTGGCTGAATGGCGTTCGTTATGTTGACTTTGAGAGTATCTATTGCTTGTGCTTTGTTCGCATAGATCTGCGATTTAAGATAACCTCAAAAGAAGAAGTCTAAAGGCGTTAAATCGCATGATCTCAGTGGCCATCGTAACATTCGTTGTGTGACACGTAGTGCCGTCTTGTTGGAACCTTATATCATCGGTATCGATATCAACCAGTTTTGGTCACAAGAACTTGCATATCATCGATCTGCAGTGCTCGCTCTTGACGATTATAGTGTCAGTTTCGTTTTGGTAAAAGTACAGACCCATGATTGTGCCAGAACAAAATTCGTACCAAACAGTGACTTTCTCGAGATGCATTTGGGGCTGATGTATCTCTTGTGGATTGGTATCGCCTCAAATCCGAAAATTTTCTCGTTCGCATATCCATTCATACAAAAATAGGCCTCGTCGCTAAACATTATATTTGGCGAAATTTCGGTTGACTGCTTCTGAGTCCATAGGGAACACACGGCATTGGATATGGTCGGTTACCTTAAATTCCTGGGTCACTTGGATTTTATACGGGTGCAAAGCCAAGTATCGACACAAAATCCTCCAAGTTGAAGTCGCAGAAAGACCAAGCTCTGGTGAACGAAGAGAAATTGACTGCCTAGGGGTTTCCCGTACACTGTCACGTACAGTAGCGATGTTTTCCGCAAACCTTCCGTTTTGCTGATTATTTATCGAAACGATGAATAATTGATTCGGCAGGACGGTTGTGGTGAGGATAAAAATCACGTAATGCGCGGAACGTTTTTCGAACGGAGTACTGATTGTGAAAATAAAATTTGATGATTTGCATACGTTGTTCAACGCTATAACCTTCTAAGGTAATTTGCAATACGCTACAAAACAAATCGCAGCGTCCCTGTTGAAAGATCCTTTATACTACTCCACTCGCGAGCCTACGCATTTAATCTCCATTCCATTGACATGTATTTCATTATGTTTCTCTCGAACATATTCAACGAAACTTTTCGAGTTTCTTCGATGCTCAAACTAACACATGTTTAGTTCGCAGCCTTCACTTCATCATGTGAAATCTGCGATTGGAAGTACTGTGCGGCTTCGCAGATTTTTAAATTTAATTAAAATAGCGTCATTTTCTGTGATACTACCTTCTGTCAGCCGACTTTACAGTACCTAAAGCAAAGGATTCATAGATCATCCTCACACCTAATCTATACGAATTCAGCCAACATCGGCCTTTTTTCAAGCTACGACCGTTGGTACTTTAACAACCACAATTTGTGTCTGGCTGCGTTAGTCCAAGACTGGTCACAATTTTATTTAGACATTTATTTTTAAATGATCTCATCTATGGTACAAAACTTTAGATACTCAAGACGATATCGGCAAAAGTTAATTTTTAGTTAAACATTGAGATACGTCTCAATTTTAGTGCGCGTCTAATAAAGAGTGCGGTACTACCGCTTGCCGGCCTCTTTATATTCAGAAGTAAGCAGACCACCTGGGTTCTGAGAACGCGAGTGGCTCACGTTAGCCTCAGCATTATTTGGAGAGCAACGACAATTAGAAATGAACTCTTCTTTTTGGTAGAGGTTTGTTCTGTTTGTCAACGCAAGCCTTTGGCTTGAGAGTGGCCTGCCGAAATAAATTCTGCCACTTCATCGATGTGCCTGCTAGTGCGCATCAATAGGGTTAGGTCTCCCTGATGAAGAAAAACTTCTTGCTCTATCGGTCGGTACAATAGTTCCGAATTTCCGAAGCGGTCGGTACATAAGTTCCGAATTTCCGCAGCCTAACGCTGTTCTGGTTGGTTGATTTGATTGTGAATTTCAGGGTCTGTCTAATGGTTCTGCGAGTCTAACCTGTATTTTGCCTCTGCATAGTGGGTTATGGCCTTAAGCTAGTTTATGATTTTATGGTTTTCCTGCTCTATGGACTTTCATCCAATGATTATATGGCTTTAAATAGTTTTCTGGCAATGCGGTATTTTGGTATTGTGATCTTATGGTCGTTTATTCAGTTTTATGGTATTATGGTCTTATGGTCTTATGGACTTATGGTCTTATGGTCTTATGGTCTTATGGTCTTATGGTCTTATGGTCTTATGGTCTTATGGTCTTATGGTCTTATGGTCTTATGGTCTTATGGTCTTATGGTCTTATGGTCTTACGGTCTTATGGTCTTATGGTCTTATGGTCTTATGGTCTTATGGTCTTATGGTCTTATGGTCTTATGGTCTTATGGTCTTATGGTCTTATGGTCTTATGGTCTTATGGTCTTATGGTCTTATAGTCTTATGGTCTTAGGCCTCATGGTCTTATGGTCTTACGGTCTTATGGTCTTATGGTCTTATGGTCTTATGGTCTTATGGTCTCATGGTCTTATGGTCTTATGGTCTTATGGTCTTATGGTCTTATGGTCTTATGGTCTTATGGTCTTATGGTCTTATGGTCTTATGGTCTTATGGTCTTACGGTCTTATGGTCTTATGGTCTTATGGTCTTATGGTCTTATGGTATTATGGCCATATGATCTTATGGTCATATGTTCTTATGGTGTTATGGTTTTATGGTCTTATGTTCTTATGGTCTTATGGTCTTATGGCCTTATGGTTTTATGGTTTTATGTTCTTATGGTCTAATGGTCATATGGTCGTAGGGTCTTAGGGTCTTATTGTCTTATGGTCTTTTAATCTTCAGTCTTTATACTTGGGGTCCCCTCGATTTCTCAATATTTTTTAGAAATAAATGTTAATCTTACACGTTAACCTCGATATCCCAAACATGTTAGCACCGAAAAGCAAAATCCAAAAAGCTAATCCGAAAAAGTAATTTCCAATGGGAAGATCAAAAAGAAGATGTGCACGGGCAAGTTTCGATTAATTTGGTCTTATTTGAGTATTGTTGTAAAGAATTTATGGTTTTTAAGTAAATTGGCTTAATATTTATTGTCAAGAGATGCGTTCCTTTATATGCACCCGTTTTTAGTAGTCTGAGTGATTCTGTTTAAAGTTAATTATAAACAAATTGGCAAAAGCAAAGTAATCACCTAGATCATGGAAATATGTATTAAGGATTAACAGAGCTCATGAAAATAAACACACTTCAATTACTATGTGCGATGTAACAATAGGCTAGTGGTCCAGTATAAATTGTCTAAAAATTAATTTCATGATAAATACTTAAATTAACTGTTTACAACGAAAATAATTCGAATTAAATTTTTGTTTCATGTAAAACTATTTTATGGTAAACGACGTCGGCGATGTCTCTTTTCCACGTTGATTAGTACTTTAAGACACTTAGTATCTGCTTTTTGTCAATATCCCTGTTGTTCTTTAGTCGGTGCCTACCTTTCCTCAGTTTCGACCGGTTTTCAGTATTGAGCTTATATTTATTCGGTCTTCAGACCGCGTCCACCATTTGCAAATGTCCGCCTTTTTTCAATGTCGGTCTTTTGCACATTTCCGTTTTTTATTTGCCGGTTGTTTCTCTCGGGGTGTTGATTTTCTCGCTCTGTTGTCTTTTGGCATTTTGTACGTGTTACCCACTTGTTGTACTCTCATTGAAATGTAGCTAAATTCGTCCATTCAATATTAAGTTTTAGCTTAATACGGAAGCTTTATTTACGGACTTTTCGAACTTGAGCAACGATAACATTTTGGAAAGAAATTGATGAAATAAATTTATCTAATTAAATTGAGGTTATGAGATGTAATTCAAAGCAGATATTCACCTATCGAAGATTATTAATTGCCTCTGAGCTTATAAGAAACTAAATCATCTAAAATTCGAGAACTCATTGGAAATTACTAAATTTTAAGTAGCGCGTAAAATAATATTTGCACCACGATAAAGCTACGGTTTCACCTTTGTTCATAACGAGGCCTTCGAATAAATTATAATTAGTTAATATTTAGCAAGATATGTGTCCTTTGTGCTCGATACCAATTTATATAACTAAAATATTGGGTGTGTTAAGGTAATTGATCTTTTCCATACAGTTTATAAAATAGAATTTAACCCTTCGAACATATCAATTCACCAAAGTGACTTTGTATATACGAATATGGAGCGAATTTGTACAAAAATTTTATAGCTTTTGAAATTGACGAATGTCCGTCGTATTATTTATTATTTATATCAAATATTTATCTTATTTTGACATTTTCGATATACACATATCTCAGATATACGGTAACATACAGAATTTTTCATTCCAATTTGCTACTTGCAAAATATTTTATTTTCTTGTCATTTAAAATTGAACATTTTGTGCTGATGTGGTTGTTGTTGTGGGATATTCTGGATATGATTACATTTGGATATCAAATAAAATTGAAATATTATTTGCTTCTCAGTAAACAATTTTTTTTTTATTTTGAGGTATGCATGACACCTGAAGATGAAGAAAATATTTTTTTTTGTTCCAGATAAGAAAATAAAAAATCAACCAAATTGACAAATAAAATTTAAAAGACTGGAACGAGTGGTTGTTTAATATTATGGTCGATGCATAATTTATAAAGGATATCATAGATGGAAGAAGGGATTACAAGCCTTGATAATATAATGGTTTAGTTTACCAAAATATCACACCAATTACAACATGTTCGGTGCCGCTTATATTCCCTAATTGAAATATTTTATTGTGCAATTACAGCATAATTTAAACTTTTTTTTTGTGTTTAAACTTTTTTGAAACATTAACAACACAATTCAAAACTTTATAGAGTTAACCAAAGAAAATGATAAAAAATAAATTGTTGCTGCTAAATTTTATAATCATTTTCATCGTCTTTATTTTTTGTACATTTTCTTGTAACTTTACCCAAGTCATTTTCTTCCTTCGAATGTGCATAAAACTTTAGTCGTTTTTGGTTTCTGTATTTTACTTAGAAGATGAAACTTTTTTTTCGAGTTTTGTATAAATTTTTTGGTTTTATAATCAAACACTAAATTTGAATAATACTTTGCTAAACAATATTCCGAGCTGAGGGGACAGGGCACAAAACATAAGTTTTTGTAAATTGTTAATTTTTCAAAAGGTTAATGAACTGATAGGTTTTCCTGTAGTTCACAACATAAATAGCCGAACCTCAACCAAGACCACTCAATCGTCAAATTTTGATGATTGGAGATTTTGTATCTGAGGAAGAAGTCAGAACAAGGTTAAGGTTATTATTTGGAACCAACCACTATTAAGTCTGGACGTCTTTATCATAACAAATTGTAACAAAATGATTTTTTTTTTGTACTTTTTACTGTAAGCATTTTATAGGAAGATAAAAGGAAGATAAAAAATGTGCGTGTCATCTACGACGCACGACTGGAGTTTACTCCTTAAGAAAGATGCTTGTTAAATTATACAATAGGCAAAGGGAGTAAATAAATGCTGTGTATAAGATAGCGGTGATTTTCTACGGCCATTATTTTCAGTTATTTTCAGTTTTTGGCCAATATCTCAAGAACTTATACTAGTAACCAATGCTTTTGGTTGTTCTTCTAATAGGTTAGGTCATACTGAGACTACAAGGAAAATTTGGGAAAATATATGGATTAGAATTTTCACTATAATTTTTTCATTTTCATTGTAGTCTCAATATGGCCTAAGCTGTTAGAAAAACAACCGAAAGTATTGGTTACTAGTGGAAATTTTTGAGATATTGGCCAAAAACTGAAAATAAATAAATAAAAATATTGTAAATTTGCAAAAGGATTGGTTCTGAAATGGCCAAGTTTAGTCCAGCATGAACAGATCCTAGAATTTTGTCCAAAACTTAATTTAAACTTACGTCATTCTTTAAGAAATGGCGAAAAGACGGAATATTGTTAAATTTCAAGATTTCATTTACCGAGTTCCTTTACTTCGGAGATCAATCAATTTGTCATTTTAAAGATCACTTTTAATATTTTATTCCGCTGGGATGTTTTATTTAGTTTTTTTTTAAATATATATATTTATTTATTACAACTGATTTACAAATCATCTAGTAATTTATCTTTCATAATTTATATTCTTGTTTGGAGGGTTGTAGCCCTTTGGCTAGTCCCCTTTACAATTTTATTATATTTTTAGTCGATCCTGATTGGATCTTGTAGATCATGCGGTTTCTTCATTTTGGTGTAGACTAATACGTTGCATGTGTTTTCTCGCGTGTTTGCTTATTTCTTCACTAACGAAATCCATCTTCAGATCTCTATGGAGGTTGTCATTTCTTATGTACCACGGTGCATTAACTATTCCTCTAAAGACTTTGCTTTGGAATGACTGGATAATATTGACATTGGTTTTCTTTGTACAGCCCCAGAGCTGAATAGCGTAAGTCCACAAAGGTTTTAGGATTTGCCGGTATAGTAGCAATTTATTATGTAGAGTTAGCTTAGAATTTCTTCCTAAGAGCCAATCCATCTTTCCGTATTTGATGTTTAACTCTTCCTTTTCTTTTTCACATGCTCTTTCCATTTTAGTTTCGCATCTAGAATCATGCCTAGATATTGCGCCGTATTGGCATAGGGAATTTGCTGGGAGTTCAGCTCTACTGGTATCCAGTTGACCTTCTTGTTGGTAAAGTTTACGTGAACAGATTTTGTTTCATTAAGTTTTATTCGCCATCTCTTGGTCCAGGTACTGACAATATTAGTAGCTCTTTGCAATTTGCTAGTAGATTCTTCTATGCAATTAGCAACTACTAAGATGGCCGTATCATCCGCAAACGCAGCTATGTTAGCCTCCTCTATCGTTGGCAGGTCCGAGGTGTATAGAACATATAAAGTTGGTCCCAGAACGCTACCTTGTGGTACCCCTGCTGATATTTTCTTTATTTCTGAGTATTCGCCATCTAATTTAACTCGAAAGTGTCGGTTAGATATGTAAGATTTTAGAATTTCATAAAACTGCTTTGGTAAGACTAGTTGTAATTTATATTCCAAACCTTTATGTCATACTCTGTCAAAGGCCTGTGCTACATCCAAGAAGACGCTTGAACATACTTTCTTTTTTTCAAGTACGTCTTCAATTATGTTTGTAATTCGGTGTACTTGTTCTATTGTTGAATGGTTTTCTCTGAAGCCAAATTGATGTGGAGGAACAAGATTTCTTTCTGCTATTATTGGTTTTGGTCTCTTTAGGAGTAGTTTCTCGAATAATTTTGAAATTATTGGTAGTAAGGAAATCGGCCTATAAATAAATTTTTATCATTAAGTAGTTTGTTTGGTTTAGGTATCATAATTACTTCTGCTATTTTCCATTGACTTGGAACGTGTTTAAGCCTGAACACTGCATTAATTATTTGGAGTAGTTTACGTAGTCCTTTTTCAATAAGTGCTTTTACTATTTGTCCTGTAATTAAGCCATATCCTGGAGATTTCTTTTTATTTAGGTTGAGATTAATTTCCTCTTTTAATTCTTGTAATGTGACAGGAGATATATTGCAGTTATCCATTTTATATAGTGGTGGTATGTTTTCCAAGAGATCCAAGTTTAGTTTGAAAATCTGAATCTAATACTACGACACACTAAATGTCTAATTGTTGGCTCAGATTTGAGCAGTTTCCCATGATGTTAGTCAAAAATGAAGCTCTGCGTAATTACTCAGCATAGCCTAGAGATTTCCCATGTGAATTTTCACGATACTTGGAGCATTTTTAGAGCATTCGTCGATAAGAGTATTCGTTGATTTTTGAGCATCACATGACGAGAATATTCATATCTCAGTTCCTACTTAAGAAATCGCCAAGCGGCTTACTGGTCTAGATAGAGGACGAAGTATATAGCATATCTATGTTAAACAACATATTTATGTGAATTACCTGCGAGATTTATACTGATTTTTTAAAAATTGGGCGATCGAACCAACGCGTGACAGAAAAGTTAAATTTATAGAAATTTAACATAGGTTTACAATTTTTTGCGACATTAAGTGTGTCGAAGTTTTAGATTCAGACTTTTAAACTTAACTCGAATTCGTCACCCTAATTTCCCGAAATGCTCGAATTATTATAACAATTCAGTTTGATTTAAATATATTAAGCTGTATCATTTAGCTGTATATTAAATTGATCAATATTTTTTAATATGCATTACAATTCTTTTTGATGAATTGTTCAGAGTAGAATTGTTTCGGTGTACAATTGTTTGTATTACAACTATTTTTCTCTGACTTCATTTCTAACAATTGTGATTGTGTTAAATTGTGTTATGTATAACTTTCGGGTTGCCGGTTTAAACCGAAATGTTCAACCAACAAAAAACATACTTTTTGATTAGAGTACCTCTGAATACATATCATCCATATATTATATCGTCACATATAATCACTCACGACGTTTGAAAGAAATAATATGTATACTTACCTACAGATAAAACCCCATCATGTCGCATGTTTTTTATTATTATTTTTTAAAAATTAATAAAATGTGACATTTAAATTTATATAAAATTCAAACCAGTATCAGGACACACAATAAAAAAAATTGTTATTTTGAAATAGAGTAAGTTAAAATAACATCCACTACCTATATCCACTCGTGTACCATCCCGCTTGGCAGTGAAGGAAAAATAAAACCAAGAAAATACCAATAGAGTAGTCGTTTAGGGAATTGGCGAATTGTGAATTGAGAATTGGTTAAAGTTTATAACCATAAAACCTTTTAGTGTTATTGAATGTATCTGGGTAGGTACTCTATACATGCGGATAGATACATATTCATATATCCGTTTTATTTTTTTTGTTATCATGACGATTTTTAACCAATATTATGTATATATCTATATCTATAGCCACCCGACCACCAGCCAGCCATAAATATACTCAGTCGTACAAATATATTTTCAAAATTGGATACATATCTCGTTTCTCATATCTATATTCATATTTTTCTAGTCCTCTGTTGACTGTTTTAATATTATTATTAAAATATTATTATTTTTTTTATTATTTTTGAAACGAAACCCCTAAATTGGTATGGTGTGCACAGAAAAAATATATTTAGAAAATGATATTTCCCATGGACCGCGTGGCTCGAGTCGATATACATTTCAATGCGAAATAAATAAACATTTTTATGTACTCTAGATGTGTATTTGGTTTCAAAAATAAATTTATTTATATAAAAATAAAATTATTTATTAATAAAATAAATTATTATTTGGTATTTTTGAGAAAAAAAAAGAATGAAAAAAAATTCTAAACATTTTCATTGGCTGTACTTACTCGTACCAAACAAAAACTTAATTCGGCTTGTGCCGTCGCAGCAATAAATGTTTAGTTTTATGTTTAGAGATTTGGGAAATTGTTTATGTTTTAATTTAAATAATCATAAATAATTTTATAATTAATTTTAATTTGTAGGCCTACGTAAAATATTTTTATGGAAAAACTTATCAAAAATTTAGAAATATCTAGCCAAAATTACACTCTAACGTTACAACTGCCAAATCGTAATTTCCTCACCAACAATGCTTTTTGTTTTCGGTTGTTGTTGCTCAATGAAATTGAACCAAATCTGGATTAGCACAAATTCAGCCACTATATTTTTTGGATGGAAATCAATACACCTAATCGGAATATGCAAACAGAATTGCCAACTTCATATGTTTCTAGAACACTATTTGTCAGAAAATTGTTCATTCAACGGTGATTGTTGTTCAATGGAATTGGGCCAATTCTGGATTAGCACAAACTCAGCCACTATAACATATCTGATCGGAATATGCAATCAGAAGTGCCAACTTCATTGGTTTCTAGAACATTTTTTGTCAGAAAATTGTTCATTCAATGGTCGTTGTTGTCAATGGAGTTGGGCTAATTCTGGATTAGCACAAATTCAGCCACTATATTTTTTGGATGGCACTCCACATATCTGATCGGAATATGCAATCAGAAGTGCCAACTTCATTGGTTTCTAGAACATTTTTTGTCAGAAAACTGTTCATTCAATGGTCGTTGTTGTTCAATAGAACTGGGCTATCTGATCTATATCTGATCTATATCTGATCGGAATATGCAATCAGAAGTGCCAACTTCATTGGTTTCTAGAACATTTTTTGTCAAAAAATTGTTCCTTCAACGGTGGTTGTTGTTCAATAGAATTGGGCCAATTCTGGATTAGCACAAACTCAGCCACTATATTTTTTCGAATGAAACTCCCCATATCTGATCGGAATATGTAATCAGAAGTGCCGACTTCATTGGTTTCTAGTACACTTTTTGTTTGAAAACTGTTCAATCAACGGTCGTTGTTGTTCAATGGGATTGGGCCAATTCTGGATTAGCACAAACTCAGCCACTATAACATATCTGATCGAAATATGCAATCAGAAGTGCCAACTTCATTGGTTTCTAGAACACTTTTTGTTTGAAAACTGTTCATTCAACGGTCGTTTTTGTTCAATAGAATTGGGCCAATTCTGGATTAGCACAAATTCAGCCACTATAACATATCTGATCGAAATATGCAATCAGAAGTGCCAACTTCATTGGTTTCTAGAACATTTTTTGTCAGAAAATTGTTCATTCAATGGTCGTTGTTGTTCAATAGAGTTGGGCTAATTCTGGATTAGCACAAATTCAGCCACTATATTTTTTGGATGGCACTCCACATATCTGATCGGAATATGCAATCAGAAGTGCCAACTTCATTGGTTTCTAGAACACTTTTTGTTTGAAAACTGTTCATTCAACGGTCGTTTTTGTTCAATAGAATTGGGCCAATTCTGGATTAGCACAAACTCAGCCACTATAACATATCTGATCGAAATATGCAATCACAAGTGCCAACTTCATTGGTTTCTAGAACATTTTTTGTCAGAAAATTGTTCATTCAATGGTCGTTGTTGTTCAATGGAGTTGGGCCAATTCTGGATTAGCACAAACTCAGCCACTATATTTTTTGGATGGCACTCCACATATCTGATCGGAATATGCAATCAGAAGTGCCAACTTCATTGGTTTCTAGAACACTTTTTGTTTGAAAACTGTTCATTCAACGGTCGTTTTGATTCAATGGAATTGGGCCAATTCTGGATTAGCACAAACTCAGCAACTATAACATATCTGATCGGAATATGCAATCAGAAGTGCCAACTTCATTGGTTTCTAGAACATTTTTTGTCAGAAAATTGTTCATTCAATGGTCGTTGTTGTTCAATGGAGTTGGGCTAATTCTGGATTAGCACAAATTCAGCCACTATATTTTTTGGATGGCACTCCACATATCTGATCGGAATATGCAATCAGAAGTGCCAACTTCATTGATTTCTAGAACATTTTTTGTCAAAAAATTGTTCCTTCAACAGTCGTTGTTGTTCAATGGAATTGGGCCAATTCTGGATTAGCACAAATTCAGCCACTATATTTTTTCGAATGGCACTCCCCATATCTGATCGAAATATGTAATCAGAAGTGCCAACTTCATTGGTTTCTAGAACACTTTTTGTTTGAAACTGTTCATTCAACGGTCGTTTTTGTTCAATAGAATTGGGCCAATTCTGGATTAGCACAAACTCAGCCACTATAACATATCTGACCGAAATATGCAATCAGAAGTGCCAACTTCATTGGTTTCTAGAACATTTTTTGTCAGAAAATTGTTCATTCAATGGTCGTTGTTGTCAATGGAGTTGGGCTAATTCTGGATTAGCACAAATTCAGCCACTATATTTTTTGGATGGCACTCCACATATCTGATCGGAATATGCAATCAGAAGTGCCAACTTCATTGGTTTCTAGAACATTTTTTGTCAGAAAACTGTTCATTCAATGGTCGTTGTTGTTCAATAGAACTGGGCTAATTCTGGATTAGCACAAATTCAGCCACTATATTTTTTGGATGGCACTCCACATATCTGATCGGAATATGCAATCAGAAGTGCCAACTTCATTGGTTTCTAGAACATTTTTTGTCAAAAAATTGTTCCTTCAACGGTCGTTGTTGTTCAATGGAATTGGGCCAATTCTGGATTAGCACAAATTCAGCCACTATATTTTTTCGAATGGCACTCCCCATATCTGATCGGAATATGTAATCAGAAGTGCCAACTTCATTGGTTTCTAGAACACTTTTTGTTTGAAAACTGTTCAATCAACGGTCGTTGTTGTTCAATGGGATTGGGCCAATTCTGGATTAGCACAAACTCAGCCACTATAACATATCTGATCGAAATATGCAATCAGAAGTGCCAACTTCATTGTTTTCTAGAACATTTTTTGTCAGAAAATTGTTCATTCAATGGTCGTTGTTGTTCAATGGAATTGGACCAATTCTGGATTAGCACAAATTCAGCCACTATATTTTTTGGATGGCACTCCACATATCTGATCGGAATATGCAATCAGAATGCCAACTTCATTGGTTTCTAGAACACTTTTTGTTTGAAAACTGTTCATTCAACGGTCGTTTTTGTTCAATAGAATTGGGTCAATTCTGGATTAGCACAAACTCAGCCACTATATTTTTTGGATGGCAATGAACATACCTGATAGGAATATACTATCTGAATTGCTTATGACTTGGATTTTAGAACATTTTGTTTCTATTGTTTTATTTGTTGTTCAACACAAATATTATTGAACGCTATACCTCTGTGTTTTGTTTGTTCAATATAGTATCTTTCAGAGGCTAGTTTGGTTTTCCTCGATTTATGAATAAAAACTTATGAAAATCATATTTCTATGATAAGCACAAATTTCATCAGTTTAGCGGCCTTTGAAAAGTTTTAAAATTAGGCTTAAATTATTTCCGGTTTTTTCTAGAAATCAGGTTTTATTTATTTCGTCTTTCAGGAGAAATTTGAAATTTCTTTTCCCGATTTTTCGGCTCCTGGACTAGCACTAATTTTTTCCCGTGAACGCTAATTAGCACAAATTGGGCTTAATCGGTATGCAAAGTTTCATTTTGAAATTCGAAAGTGTCCCTGCTGCAGTTACTCACGTTGTAATATCTCACACATAACCAAAAATATTACATTATACCATTTTTTTTTATTTTTTATTATTTTAATCCAAGCAATCTTTTTCTGGGGCGATCACATCTTCCTATATTGACGTAAGATGTGATGAACGTCATGCATGTTTACTTCGGTAGCTGATGCCCTTAGATTCCTTTCTTGATTTTGAATTGACACTTTAATGGCTTCGATAACTGAGTTAAATTGTGAATTCTGATTTGCTCCGAAGGTGGGATCTAACATCATATGATCACTCAAATTAAATCGTGGCATGAACGAAAGTTCTAATCTACTGCTATATGCACTGTATCCTGTCAACGTGAATGTTTTTCCTTTTAGCACACAGTTTGGATCTAGTGTTAGGATTCCCCCTAGTATCTGCTGGTTGTTGCTGCTCCATTTCTACAGATTGAAAGTTCCTTGCTTCAAACATTTACCTACTTGTTCTTGCATCCTCCTAGTTAGTTTGATGATATCCGCACCTGATAGTATATGTCATCGACATAAAAATCTTCAGCGACAGCTCTTTTGCAGCTGTGTATGTATCGCCCTCATCTTGCGCTAGCTGTCTAAACCTCTTTTCGATGTCGGCTTTAAACGTACATACTTATGTTTCCTCCAGCGTAAGAATATATCTACGAGTGGTTGTTGTATTGTTGGGCCGGTGGATCACCCAATTTGATATATTCATCAATGAAGCTTCTGTATTCATTCCTCATCTGTGGGCTTTTATTTAGTTGTTTTTCCACTTGAAGAAGGTGCAGCTTTTTTCCTGGATTCGCCTAATATGAAATTGTCGCTTTTAAATGGTAATGCGACCTGGTATGCACCATTTTCTAATCTTGTGTAGTTCATTTGAAAGTGCTCTTGGCATCTTTGTTCATTGCTGGTAAGTTCCCTCTCTACGTGGACTTATTCAATTTCCCAAAACACTTCTTGAGCTAATTTTCTAAATCGATATACGATATCATAGATTTTATGTGTTGATGTTGGATACTTGAGCTTCTGAATTTTCCAAACACAATCAATCCTAATTCTGTTTTTTGTGCAATTGATTGTTCTGTATTTCCTTTTACAAAGTCATTCAATACGATCTTTGGATAATCATGTGCACCAAGCAACATGTCTATGGGACCCGGTGTTTTGTAGTTTGGATCTGCATGCTATAAGTTGTTTAGATGTCCCCATCCTTTCGGTTTGTATCCGTGAGTGTCGCGAGTTTTTGAAATACTAAAGTATCTAAGTGTAATTCAAATTTGGGTGCTCTGACAGGTTGGATTTTGAGACTGACTATTTTCTTTACCTCCCTAATATTGTGACAACCGACTCCAGCAATCTAATAAAAGTAATAAAAGTGGCTTGAGATCCTGGGTCAGTCAGGACTCTTAAAGTTGCGTGGTTTCCACTATTATTAGTGGATTTAACCTTTGCTGTTGCTAACAATGCGTGTTCTTTATCGTGATCTACATTGGTTGTTAGTTTACCATTTTTTAGTTCATCCGTGCTCGTGGTTTGTACTTTGGGCTTTGTTGTATGCAAGACAGTATGATGTATACCGTTACAGATTAAGCATTTTGTCTCTCGGTCAGTTGTTGTGGCAAACGATTGTCTTACCACTTGCGGGTTTCGTTGTTGCGATCGATTTTTTGGGCTATATGATGCTTCTAAGGACTTGAAGAAAGTTCAGAAATTCTTCGGTGAATTTCAGTTGGGTCCTGGAGAAAACTTTCATATAATCGTCGCGTTTCAATGTCCAATTTCTTGGATAATGTCGATTCTAAGTGGCCTACTAGTTTAACTGCTGCTCCACAAAGATGATTTTTCAGATAGTTTATTCTATGTGCGTCTGAGAGCATTTGGTTTTGATCTATCAGACGTTTGAATATTTCAGAAAAACTATTCCATTTCATGTAATCGGTTTTAGCTTTGTTTCAGATGTTGTGTGACTGATAGCTGATGTTTCTTCCATCGCAGTGGTGATTTCGATTGTCATCTTTGTGTAACTTTCTTTTAACGCTTCATAATCCCCTCTTGTGAAGTATTCTAGCCCCTCGTGGTTATCGTCTGAGGCTTCGACACCAAGCTCTTCATGCCTATCAATTATTTGTTCCATCGCTTCCATCAATTATTTGTTCCATGTAATGTATGGCGAATTGCATAGCTTGCTTGCTTTGTCTTTCACCCAAAACGTTTCTGGCTTTCGCCATTTCTCTGTACAACTCTTTGGTTGGTGTATGGATGATCTTTATTGATTGGTGGAACAAGGTTGTATATTTGTTCATCCGTTTTTCGAACTCTGTGTATATAGTTTTTAATTGGTCTATCTTCGTCTCTAAATATTTGCTCGTCTTACGAGACGGTCCATCTTTGTTGTAATTGCTCTCGAATTGAACTATTTTTCCTCTAACAATTTCTTGTTGATCAAGTAAGTTATCCATTCATTATGACCGGTTGTTTTGTGACTGTTGAATGATGATACTCGGTTTTTATGGTTGTTGTGTAGCGCTTGATTATTGTTGAGAATTTCGCTGGTTGGTATTAAGCCTAATTTTCGATGGATTTGGTAGTTACTGGAGCGAACGATAATTTAACTGTTTGGCCGGTTGGTGTTTGGCGTTGAAATTAATTTTGCCTGGTTGTTGTTTTGCTTTCATGGCAGTGTACAATTTTGATATTTTATTTTTACTTTTGTACAGTGTACTGGATTTTGCAAGTTTGTCCTAGCGAACTGGGAGACCTACCACTTATGCTTCACCTTTATGCCTTCTTATAGTGCCAGATTAGAGTCAAGCTCAACAGGGTCTTTCCTCCACGCTAATTTGTATTATTATTTGACATTACATAAATTAGTCGCTTTAACATAAATTCTTGTTAAAGCATCATCATTTCCCTCTAAAAATCTGTATATGTTGTTGAATACCAGCAATAAAAACATGTTAGTACTAATTCCTCCGTTTTAAAAGTGGCGATTTTGACACCAGTGACAAAACACATAAAGGGAGACCAGTAAAGTTTAAAGAAGCTGAGCTAGAGGCGGGTCCAATCATGATTCAAGTCAAACTCAAAAGAAACTCGCTGAAACTTTGGGAGTAACTCAAAAAGTGATTCAAACCCGTCCCAAGACCATGGCTATGGCGTAAAAACAAGGAAATTGGGTTTTATAAGAAGCCGAGATACGCCGAAAGCAGTTTTTTCACGTGCAAGTCACTGCTCCAAAGGCAAAGTTTGAAGGATTTTTTGCATAGAATCGTGACGGGGGACGAAAAGTGAATCCAATACTACACCCCAAAGCGCAGAAAATCGTGGGGTAAGCCCGGTAAGATTCATGGCAAGAAGGTAATGCTGAATCAATTCAGAGTGATCTACTATGAGCAACACCAGCCTGCAATGAAACCATCACTAGAGAACGTTATCAATACCAATTGATGCAATTAAACCGAGCATTGAAGATCAAATGTCCACAATAAGCCAAAAGACATGACAAAGTGATCGTTCAGCGCTTCAGTGGGATGTCTTACCCCACCCGCCGTCTTCATCAGACATTGTCCTTCCGACTACCGATCGATTTTTGGATCGCTTCAAAACACGCAGATTTTTTTCGACGCGTAATTCGTATGCTGCCTGAAAGATGGGAAAAAGTCGTAGCTAACGATGGACAATACTTTCAATAAAATACATTGTACCAATTTCTCTGAATAAAGCTTCGAAGTTATAAAAAAAAAACTCAAAACTTATTTTTACCCCCAATAATACTTGTTCATGTTATTATTTCATTAGAAAACAGCGTAACAAAATGTAAAGAAAACGCAAAGGACCTCGAGTCCCTTAAAAGAGAAATGCTCATTTAAAGTTAAATAACATAATGACATATTTTGTGAAATTAGTGACATCTAGGATTAAGTAGTAGCATTAGAGATAGTTTAATAAAAGTTCTGTGGTAATGCAGATTATAGCAGAAAAATTATTTACGTAATATAATTTACATTTACATTTACATTCACATTCACATTTACATTTACATTTACATTTACATTTACATTTACATTTACATTTACATTTACATTTACATTTACATTTACATTTACATTTACATTTACATTTACATTTCCATTTACATTTACATTTACATTTACATTTACATTTACATTTACATTTACATTTACATTTCCATTTACATTTACATTTACATTTACATTTACATTTACATTTACATTTACATTTACATTTACATTTACATTTACATTTACTTTTACATTTACATTTACATTTACATTTACATTTACATTTACATTTACATTTACATTTACATTTACATTTACATTTACATTTACATTTACATTTACATTTACATTTACATTTACATTTACATTTACATTTACATTTACATTTACATTTACATTTACATTTACATTTACATTTACATTTACATTTACATTTACATTTACATTTACGTTTACATTTACATTTACATTTACATTTACATTTACATTTACATTTACATTTACATTTACATTTACATTTACATTTACATTTGCATTTACATTTACATTTGCATTTACATTTACATTTACATTTACATTTACATTTACATTTACATTTACATTTACATTTACATTTACATTTACATTTACATTTACATTTACATTTACATTTACATTTACATTTACATTTACATTTACATTTACATTTACATTTACATTTACATTTACATTTACATTTACATTTACATTTACATTTACATTTACATTTACATTTACATTTACATTTACATTTACATTTACATTTACATTTACATTTACATTTACATTTACATTTACGTTTACATTTACATTTACATTTACATTTACATTTACATTTACATTTACATTTACATTTACATTTACATTTACATTTGCATTTACATTTACATTTGCATTTACATTTACATTTACATTTACATTTACATTTACATTTACATTTACATTTACATTTACATTTACATTTACATTTACATTTACATTTACATTTACATTTACATTTACATTTACATTTACATTTACATTTACATTTACATTTACATTTACATTTACATTTACATTTACATTTACATTTACATTTACATTTACATTTACATTTACATTTACATTTACATTTACATTTACATTTACATTTACATTTACATTTACATTTACATTTACATTTACATTTACATTTACATTTACATTTACATTTACATTTACATTTACATTTACATTTACATTTACATTTGCTTGATCGGAGGCATCCTGTATTTTGTTGCTTATCGTCAACATTATATTTTAATTACAATATTTTACCCGAGTAAAGAAGTCAAAATCTCAATCCTGTTATCTAAATATAACAAAATTTATAAATTTTCAAAACACATATCTAGCGGCAATATTACCTTACGATAACATGTTTAAAAATTTATAGATTTTATCTAAATTCGAACCATCAGAAAATTTTAATTGATATTTTCATAACTCGTTTCCACCTATATATTTTTATGTATGTCTGCTCTCGTATATTTTAAAATGAATCAAAACTCACTCGAAAAACTAATTGCATGTCATCATGTACCAAATAAAAATTAACATCCGATAATTATAGACTGTACGAGCATAATAGGAAAATAATAACCTGTTGAAGAAAAATTTGCATTTAAATATTGTTTATACTACAATGGGAGATGCCTGACGATACGAGTATAACAATTAAGTGTTGTCTGATGGGTAGATTGCCTGTCCCACGTATCCAATATACAAATTGCTGTAATTCTCAAAATATTGAAAAATAACAACAAATTGACATAATGATGACACATAAGAATCATAATTTTTCCTATCAATTTTCCTAAATTTAAAATTCAAGAGATACGAGTGTGTTGGGTTTTATTTTATGATAACCTAGATGGGGGACCTGAGGGATGTAAATAATTATTTTGAAATATTAGAAAATCAATTAAATTATGGAATATTAATTCGAATTGTTGTTATAGGTGTATACATAACATATTGTTGTATTTGAAGGTGGAAACATCTAGAACAAATATTAATTTTGTTTATTTATTTATGTTGATACGATATTTTCTAATCCATTAATATTCATTCGCGCGAATGATTGATTTCCGTTCTTTTTATAACGATGTACAAGAAGTGCGGTAGAATGATGGTTCATTATATAGAAGGTCTGGTTAGTTGTTGTTTGTGCCACCACCAATCTCATCCTCGGCACACGTCTAGTAAATTAATAGTAATGGGTCATTTTAAATGGATGATTTGTTACTTGTAGTATGTTGTATGGGTGGAAAGTTGATTTATTCCGTTAATAATTAAATTAATTGCCGTGTGACGTTGGTGATTTTTGTTTGTCAAGAGTAAACTTATTATTAACCTAAATATTATTTGGCTGAATTCAGTTACAAAAAATATCAAAATTAGAACTCCAAAATTAGTTCTCCAAGGATTGCCATCTTCTATTCGAGCCATGTATATTGTTTCGACCGGTTGCCATTCTAAAGAAAACAAATCTTTTAGAAATTCGATATGCTAGATGCATTGATCGACTGCGTTTATCTAATTATGTAAATACAAATTTTAGTCACTTCACACCCCGCTTTGAAATTACGAAAAGCACCAATTTGAAAATAAAATTGAGCGCTCCATTTATATGATATTTATGCGCTGATTGAGCGCTACATTGTAGTACTGGGATTTGTTATTGTTGGTATCGTCGTTAAATACATTAAACAGGATCGGTGGATTTGAAAATGAGCCATGTCTTGTGTTATTTACTACTTAAATGTGGTAAAAGTATGTATTTTGGTCGACGTATAACCTCCCTGCGGATAAGTTACGATCGGGGATGTTGTTGTGATAAATATTCATCGATATGATCAATACATATCTTATCTTTGGCATCGTGAGATTATTGGTGGTATCGTGAGATACCGAAAGATATCCGTATAAGAAATTTAATCTTTCGGTATTGATTGTTTTGTTCAATGAGTACCTTCGAATTGTGTGCCTGATTAAGTTGATCGATACTCCGAATCTAGAAATATAGATTTCGTGTAAAAGTAACAGTTTGTTTGAATGTTGTCAAGCTGATGATCGTCGCTAGTTGTCGTGTTCCCGAAAGATATCCGTCACTTGACACATCTAACCTCTCGATGTTGGTTGTGTAGCCATTAATATCGTTCCCGCAAAATTTTGTGGGATTGTCATAATTGTAAAACGAAAACATTATGGTGAAAGCTTATTTTACACAAACAAAGTGGTGTGGTTCACAGCATCATTGGTCCTAGCACCTAAATCTCATTCTTAATTACTTGACCAAACAAAGGACACAAAACCCAGGTTTGCTCTACAGTCAAAACTTCTAAAACAGTTTAAAACTAATTTGAAAAGAAATAATCACTAAGCCTTTAAAAAATATTGACGATGTTAGACATCTAACATAATTTAAATTGGTCATTAATCTTCAAATTTCCTCATTCAAGGATTTTGCTTACTTTTGTTAAATTCAAAATTTCCAAAATATAAATGGTATGGTTGTATGCACCTTATATTTTCGGGATATTTTAAGTTTGTTGACCAACTTGGCTGAAGCATCTATGGTAAATATATTAATTTATATACGTTTACTTTGAAAAAATTGGGTGTGAGTATATGTTGTGGTCAACACTCGACTTTCTTTTGCCTACACGAATGTACATAGATCTCGAATACACCACTCTTGATTTCTAAATTGAAAAACTAAACTTATCAGAATTGTGTGTGCCACGCCAGAAATCCCATTTTGGAAATCTTACGGTTTTTTTTATTTTGTCAAGTTGTGTGGCTGATGGGGAGTACGCACGATCATGAAATTTGATCAGAATGTTTATTTCAAGTAGTTTAAATCATTTCATTAATAAAAGGTGGGATTTTCAAAAATCATTCATAAAATGTATTTCAAAAATTTAACTTGTTAATATAGGGTTGAATTAAGGGTTTTCTATTCCCAATTCTGGCTGATATTGAGTATGCCATCAGTGAATCCCGGTCTTATCATATTATATACTTCTAGTCTAAACATTGTGGCTAGGAAACTCCACTTTGTCTTACATATAGTTGATCTACTTTAACAGATTTTGTGCATAACGCATGTAAATGGGCAGGCAAAGCCGTTCTAGGGAAAATCGTGACCAATTCTGGAGGAGAACGAAATTGATTTTGGCATGCACAGTTTTGCACAATTAAACTAAAGCAAAACATATGCTCTAATGACTAAATGGATCTTTGGGATTTCTGGTGTGATAATCAGGCCAGAAATCCCACATTGTCCCCCAAAATACATTATACAACAAATTTTACCGTTAGACGCACAAAATTGCACACTCAAATACTATCCGACAAAATAAGAAAACCGTAGGATTTACAAAATTGGGTTTCTGGTGTGACTCACACAGAATTTTGCTAAAAACTATCTTGTATAATCAAAAATCGTCATTCCTGCTTAAATTTCAAAAACCAATCTAAGTTGATAATTAAATTTTTAAATTTATTTAATTCTTGCAATTCTTTGTCGTTTTTTGTAAATGCTAAACTTTTCAACATCATTGTAAAAATTGAAAAAGCTCTCTTAGACGCTACGACTTCCAGTACACAGATTTCTACCAAATTTTGAAAGAATCTCCCAAGTAAAAGAAAAAGTTGATGTATGAAGTATCATTCCGAATAGTCAATCCGCCTGGACTTTATAGATGCAGAATTTTGGTAAAAAAAATTTCATTCGTCAAACTCGTTCAACTCGTCATTTCCGGTAAAATTTAAAAATGATCTAAATAAACTAATTTTGTTTTAAAATTAATTTACAATCTTCTTGTTTTTAACCGTTTTCTCGTAAATTCTATAAAGTAAATCAAAATATTTGCAAACAAACGAAAAAGTTCCAATAGAATTTTGACCCTATTAGTCCACCGGAGTGACAGTTACCATAAGATATTTTCGTTTTTCCACCAGAATTCCGCTTCATTAAAAGCTTTTTCGTTTTTTGCAAGTATTTTGAAAATATCATTTACGAGAAAAACGGGTATGAACTTATAGATTCTAAATTAATTTTGCAATAATTTGGGGTTTTATTATAAAAAATTTGGTCCCTGTACAACAAAGACGGATTGATTGTTCTGGATGAAACTTCTTACCAAAGCTTTTTCCACAAATTAGGAGATCCTTCAGATTTGTGGCCTAGATCGGTCTACCGGAAGTGACAGACAGATCTAGGCCAAAAATGTCTGGGATCTCCAAATTTATGGAAGTAAGAAGTTCCATCCAGAACCATCAGTCTGTATGGACTTTACAGGGACCAAAGTTTAACTAAAACTGATTTTGGGCAAACATCGTCGTTTCCGCTTAAATTTTGGGGAACTGATTTGATCCGGCATTGTTGCAGAATTAGTTTAGAATCTGTTAGTTCATACCCGTTTATCTCGTCAATGATATACTTTTCAAAACACATGCAAAAAACGAAAACATTTCTATTGAAGCTGTCAATTCCGGTGGAAAAACGAAAATACCCTATGACAGCTGTCATGTAGTCGTTTTATTCGTTAATGCTAAACTTTTCAAAATATTTGCGAAAATTGAAAATGTTCTTATATAGAAGATGTCACTTCCGATAGACCAATTTTGATCAAAATTCACTGGGATCTCTCAGTTTATGGAATTTGCTTAAATATGAAGTTAATTCTGATCAATCAAATCGCTTGAGCTGTACAGGACACAATTTTTGATCAAAAACAGTCTATTGTCTAAAACTGTAATTTATTGTTTAAATTTTGGGAAAATGACCTGAGCCTGTATTGTGGCAAATTTAATATAAAATTTTTGCATAATCGTGTTTTTCGGTAGTGCTATACTTTTCAGAATAATAACAAAAAACCGTAAAGCTCTTATGGAAGCAGCTACTTCCGGTTGACCGACTTTTTGGTCGAAACCACAAGGATCTCCAATGAAATTAGCATGACATTTCTTTCTGATCCGGCAAACCGTCTGGGCTGTACAGCTGACACAAACATTTAGTCTGCTCGCACGCATGCACACAGAAAATTTAAATTTATTTTTTTGACTTCGGCGATCAAGCGAAATGTAAAATTGAAAAATTATCGAGGTCAAAATTTGTCATGACTATTCTTTATTTAACTTTAAATTTTGGAATAATGATCTGAATCATATTGTTGCAAATTTTATTTAAAAACTTTTAGTTCATAGTCGTTTTTCTCGTAAATGTGGAATGTGTAGTCCACAATATTTACAAAAAACCCAAAAAGCTCCTACGGAAGCTTTCACTTCCGATGGAAGTACGAAAATCTCCTACGGAAACTGTCACTTCTGATACGCCTATTTCGGTTAAAATTCAATGGGATTTCCCAATTTATGGGAAACGGTTAAATGTGGAGTTTCTTTCCCATCAATTAAACCGTCTGGGCTATACAGGGCCGAATTTTTGATTGGTCTGAACCGTGATTGTTGTAAGAAAACATATTGTAAGATATCCCTATTATTTTTTAAAAATGTTTGCATCTAAATGACCGCGTCTGGATTTTTTTTTAAATTCGATTCTGGAACACCAATTTTTGGTCACTTTTTCACATAAATCTGTACTTATTTCACCAATAATACGAATAATGTTGGTTTTAAGGTTATTGAGCGTTTGTGGTTTATTGAAGTAAATCAATGAATTAATAAACCGAAAGAAAAATTCCAGTTCACATCGGAATTTTTTTCACATCTTGTCGAAACCACATATCGTTCAAGTCAAAATCAGATAATTCAAACCACAAGAAATCAGTAATCATGTGCCTGTAGCGGTAGCTGAAATACCATTTTCATTTTCCAAAAATATGGTACAATTACACCTCCAGACCGTAAACCACACCAAACTGTTAATTTTTGTGCATGTTACTGTCATGAAGTGCATGTTCTTTGTGTCATGAACAGCATGTGAGTTTTTTTTCAATCAAGCCATTTAACCAGTAATGAGCTTCATCGCTGAAGCTGATCTTTCCATAAAATAATATGGATCTGTTTCAAGTTGCTCCAAAGACCAATCTGTAAAATTTCTACAAAATAAATAGCCATTTGGTTTAAGTTCTTGGGTCAACTGAATTTTATACGCCTTGAAATGAAAATCTATATGAAGAATGTTTCCGGTGCTGCCATAAGAATATCCTAGTTCAATTGAATGTTCCTACGTCTAATTAATTGTTCTCGATTTTCATCCACATACTTTGGTTCACAGCATCGACATTTTACAGCAGTACGCTTAGGTTTTTAAAGGGTTGGATTCTTAATAAAAAATTCATTCATTAATTTACGAATATAAACTCTGTTGGTCGATTTTGTGGAATAGATTCATTTTTTTTGTAATAAATTTTAACAATTTCTAACCGCTGTGCCACTGTGCATCTTAGGTACCTGTGTACCAATACTCTACACAAATGTTAATTTTTAATGGAATCTGCAAAAAAATCGTAGCATGCCTGATGATCAGTTCTGGTATTGTTTTTTGACTAAATTAGTGACTAAACTAATTTAATCACTCTAGCCATTCATAGATGTCACTACGAACCATATACATAAATGTTTAAAAAGGTATTTTCATTAGCCTATTTATGCTGAATTTATTGGTTATGACTTGTCTAGTTTGTTGTATTCAGGTTAAAGTGATATAATATAACAAGCGAGGAGTATCTTTAAATCAGAAAAACAAATAGGAACGATGAAATAACAAATCATTGCTGAAATGATACTTTACATGACTAACACTTGTCCGATAAACTGTTCTAGCAATTGCTTAACGTCTTTCGACAATTTTCTTTGTAAAAATATATACAACGACACATTTGAAAGTCGACCGCAGCAATTTTAAATCTCTTTATGTAATCAATTTATTACTTTTTGTATTCTTACATTTTATAAAAAAATCCCACTATTGGTTATAAACGGATCTGGTTCAAGCGACTTGAAATCGTGAACGCGATTTGGTTTGGCCTAGAATCGACGTCAGTATAGCTCGACGAAATACAACGAATTTTCGTCAGCTCCGATAATTTTATTTTCCCAAAAATTAATTTAAATTTTCACCTCAACATAATTAATCAAAATCAAATCATTTTTTTTTTTTCGTTTTTGAAATTTATGTACATATACGAATACATTTGTTGTGCATAGATAAGAAATGATAAGAAAATTAAAACCAAATTTACCATTATTTTGTAAATATAAATAACAAATAAACTCCACCCAGGCACCCCATTTTAAATCCCCAACAGTTTTGTTATTGTATATAGAAATTTCCTCCGCATACCACTACATGCATCAAAATAAAATATTTATAGAATAATCTTCTGTGGCTTTTTCATAATCATAGATCACACATGTACACAATGGAAAATGCATATCAGTGTTTTCTCTATACATGTATAGGTGGTACTCGTAGAGGAAATAGTTAGGGTGGATGAAATACAAAGGAGTGAAAAAGTAGTTTTTCAAAATTACTCGGGTGATGATAAAACGTTATACCAACGTATTCATTGGTGTTAAGTGTGAGGAGGACCTCATACCGGAATGCTGAGTCTACATGATGCCAAAGTGTCACACGGTGATTAAATACCTTTAATGTGTATACATTTTATTATTGTTCTCATCTTTTAATTTATCTATTTTCTAAAATATTTTTCAATTATATATAATTTATCTTGCTCTCTGTATTGTGTGTGTGTAGAGTTTTATAACATAGGGATTAGAATTAGAATTATTGTAGGAATGATATTTAATTCTTGTACATATTTTTGTTTGGTGTAAATTTTAAAATATTTCGAATTAAATGGAAAATGTATTTTGGTTTTCCAGAAAATATTCCAAATTTATTAGAGCTAAATTTTGTTGTTGGGTGTTTACAGTTACGAGATGACCATAGCACGATCATAATACTATTTATGTTAAGATTTTCTGTGATGTTCATATAGGTAATTTCACATATTACGATAGTTATATGAACCGTACCACTCCCCACTCTTTCACAGTTCGCTTTTCACGTCCATACCTTACGCAATCGTGGTTCATAGTTGTGTTCCATTTCATTCATTTCATCCTGTCTCTATCGGGATTCGAACCCAGTACCTCCCGATCCAAATGCCAAAGCTTTAACCACTGTACCATTTAATCGGTAGTAAAGATATTAATTTGCATACGTACGTATGTGCAGCTGGCCCAAAAACCATCCAGAAAAACGCCTTTAAAATTTGGGTGTGTTTCTCCGCTAAATCCATTAAAAGACTTTTCTGCCCGAAAAATTAAAAAATATGGAGAAAATCAAATTCCATCCCGAAAAAATAAAACAAGCTCACGAACAAATTTTAAGTATAAAATTACAGTGCAGTGGGGATAAGGGCTCCCCAGCTGATTTAATATTCGCTTCTGTTAGATTAGGTATCGGAATTATGCTCATATGTCGATGAAAATTTCTCCGCTCACAGAGATTGGCAGATGTAACGGTATATGCCTAATTAATGCACTGACTGCGAAATTAAATCAGCTGGGGAGGTCCCTTATCCCCACTGTAAGGTAATGAGCATTTGTATGCTTAATGCTGATGGGCAGTGCATTAGTTAGGCATATACCGTTATATCTGCCAATCTATGTGAGCGGAGAAATTTTCATCGACATATGAGCATAATTCCGATACCTAATCTAACAGAAGCGAGTATTAAATCAGCTGGGGAGGCCCCTTATCCCCACTGTAAGGTAATTTTATACTTAAAATTTGTTGTGTGTGCGTGAGCTTGTTTTATTTTCTCGGGATGGAATTTGATTTTCTCCATATTTTTTTAATTTTTCGGGCTGAAAAGTCTTTTAATGGATTTAGCGGAGAAACGCACCTAAATTTTAAAGGCGTTTTCGGGACCGTCAGTCATGGATTTAAACTTCATCTGGTGCGCAAATGAAAACTTATAGTCATAATTCAGAATATTAACATGTAAAAGCCACAACAATTTTACAGTCAATAGTGTTATAGTACTGTCGTCATAGCAGCATACCAAGAGCTTTGACTTACTGTTTCAAATTGTTTGTAATGTTCTGATCAAAATTGTATTTTTTGTTTTGACTGTGCTATAAAAGAGATTATATACATAAACATACAGTACCGAACTAGTCGAACCACTGCGACTGCTCTTCAACCAGTCTCTGCAGCCATCAATTCCTAAACTCTTTGAACTAGAACTTTATCAATTTACTAGTAAAATGATAAAAGCAATTGATCGATTTTAGTAAAGCATTTAACTCGGTATACCACGATAAAGTAAAACAAAGCTCATTAAACTTTGGGATTTCAAGGGCATTAATTAATTGGATTTCTTCGTACTTAAGTGATAGAAAGCAAAACATTGAAATTGGGGTTAAATATTTAAACCAATTTGGAGTACCACAACGCTCTCACTTGGGTCCATGGATCTTTATCATCTTCATAAGTGACTTAATCAATGTTGTTCAAAATTCAGATGTGCTGTTATACGCTGATGAGACTGCGCTAGCAGGACGATTTAAATAGAGTTAGCCGGTGGTGTGAAACTAATCATTTGCATAGTAAATAATAGTAAATGCAAAATTATTTAGTTTATTAACAGGACATATCCAAAAGTGACTACCGAAATTCGGGACCTGGGAAGGAAAAGCCAACTGTATATTGGTGTTTATTAAAAGTCGTTAAAGTTAGCCCGAAAAATGTCAGCCCGAAAAAATGGTGCGTTTCTCGGATAAAGTGTAGCTTTCCCGAAAAAGTGTAAATGTAAGTGGAAAATGTAGCTCCATCCCGAATTAAAATTTCATCACGAATAATAAGCTAATTTTAGTATTGAAGAAAATGTAATGAGAATTTTTTATTAAAAAAACATTATTCTGTATCTTGCACCTTGCAGCTTCCATTATTAATATAAAAAGTTAAGATTTAATAACCGATTCGCCAGCTACGGCGCAGAGTAGTATAGTATACCGATGTTTGACCGCCGTGGAAACAGGTTACATAATAAAATGATACAGTTCGGACGGAGAGTTGAACCAAGCAATTGTATTTTGTGTTTTATTCTCACCAACATTCTCCCGCACCTTAAGGAATTTTATTACTTAAGATTAACAGGAAACTTCATTATTTTGTCAGCGGCTCATCACAGATCTACACAATCATTTTTTGGTGCCGAAACCCGGGAATAGCAGATATTCAGCTAAGTAAAACCTTTTATATATTTTACTGTGTCGTTTGCAAATAATTAAACCGGTTGCAAGGTATCTTGCAAGGTGCAAGATACAGAATAATATTTTTTTAATAGAAAATTCTCATTACATTTTCTTCAATACTAAAATTAGCTTATTATTCGTGATGAAATTTTAATTCGGGATGGAGCTACATTTTCTACTTACATTATCACTTTTTCGGGATAGCTACATTTTATCCTAGAAATGCACCATTTTTTTCGGGCTAACATATTTCGAGCTAACTGCAATGACTTTTTATTAAACGATGGTCGTGGGCAATAAACAACAATAAATGTTTATTCACAATTTACTTCGCGCATGTTCGATCTCAGCTTGAGTTTGTCCAAAAACAATTCTTGTTATATATTCCGCCATATTCTGATCGCTATCACAAATATAATCCCACAACCCTGAATAATAGTAGGAAACAACTCGGTGCCTCGTTGTTAGGAAATGTTATATTCGGATATATAGACCCACCTTATCTTGGAAAACATTTCATTGCGGGTTCCAGCCAGAGCTAGTCGACAGTCGAATTTAATACTGCTAAAACGAAAGAATGAACTAATCAACCATATGTCAAAATACCTGAAAACAAAGATGTATTCGACTTCCACTTCTCAAAAGACGCTTCAAACAATCATTTAAAGAGGTTTTTAATTGGTTTTAGATTTTTAAATTTTTGATTGATGAAACTTTGGTAGGGAGTTTGTTTGCTCCAAAGATTGAATGAAATACTTAGAAGTCGATGCAGTAAAAATAAACACGAGCCTTATTAGGGTACTTTTATCTGTTTTGCATTCGATTTATTTGTTTTGTTTTGACTCGAAGCTGAATGAGCTTTTAGCGACGTTATACAAATTTGATAAAACACCTTGTTCGTTCTGGAATTCAGATCTTATTGGCCATGTTTGGTTGAAATGGAAGAGTGTCTCATCCACATGACTACGTAGTAGCTTGATTTATATTAATGAAATAATAGAACGATAAACTTAAAGAAAATTTGTCATCGAGGATGGATACACCCAAGAAAGTTAAAATTTTCCATGAAAAAACAAAACGAAAGCCCATAAAACCGAACATGTTCTATTTTAATCAAACTCAATATGTTCACAAAAAATGTCAATAAAATAAATTAAACTTTAAATGGGAATGATTTTTAATTATAAATTATTCAGACATTTTTTTCTAGCCACTTTTTGGCTTCTTTGATTTGATTTCATTGAGTGACATGTGGGTCCGGCTTGTTAAATTTGAATCGCTTGCTTATTTAATTCAATCGCCTGGATTTTTAATTGCACTTTAATTGTGAGCATATCATTCGTTGAAACTGATGAGTTCGTTATCTTTTCGGAAGTTCCTCTTTCTCCTCTCGTTTACCTTTGACTTCAACTGTATTATCAACCGTTTTTATGGTTTGCGTAACAAAATGATCGATATTTATTCGATTAGTTTCCAGCCAAACTGGCGATTGTACAGGGTTTTCCAATAAGAGTGATATGATTCGTAATAATTCAATTGTTGCACTTGCTGCGTGGCACGTAGCCCCGTCTTGTTGAAACTAGATGTTGTCAAGATCAACTTCTTCCAATTTCGGTCATAAAAAGTTGGTTATCATCGATCTATACCGATCTCCATTGACAGTAACGGTGTTACCAGCTTCATTTCGAAAAAAATACGGGCCGATGATTCCACCAGACCAAAAACGACACCAGACAGTCAATTTAGGTGAATGTAATGGTCTTTCATGAATAATTTGTGAATTTTCTTCGCACCAGAATTGTCAGTTTTGTTTATTTACCGCACCACTCAGATGAGAGTGAGCCTCATCGGAGAAGATGATTTTCTTAAAAAAATCGTTATCGTTTTCAAGTTGTTCCAAGGCAAAATCAGCAAATTCACGACGTTGAATGAAATTGTAAACATTACTGAATACAATGAAACAAAAAATGACAGATCAAGACATATTATAAATGGCCATAACGTCACTTAAAAATCATATCATTCCTATTGGGAAACCCATTATTTTGTATTCACAATCGGTATTAGCTAAAATAGATGCAATAATTTGTATAGCGTTCGTTCGTGGCCAATTTCTGATGCATGATAGCTGCTACTAAGAAAACGCTGTGAATGTAAGCCAACTCATCGGGAAACTCATTCAATTTGTAAATACTGTTACGAATTCTACTGTACATAATCATATCACTCGGTGGTCGAACCCAGTTGCAGACTATAACTTTATTAAGCGATTACTATTCTTCACATCAACGATGTTGTCGGATCAAGCATTCCACCTACCAACAAAGTATATACAGTATATACAGCCACAGTTGTAATTTAACCATTTTTTGCGTGTAACAGCGCAAGATAAAAAGTAAACAGCGTGAAAAAGTAGTGAACTAGTAAAAATGATAAGTAAAAGTCAATTAGTGAACACGTGTGATGTGTGAAACTAGTGAATTACTTACTGTAGAAATTAAAGGTGTTGGACAATAAAGTTTTTTTCACCGCTGAGTGTTTTTATTTGCAAAATCGTGTACGAATCCGTATCAAAAGCCTAAAATTCGAACCATTTGGTGTCAAAAATGGGATTTCGCAAATCCCGGGAAAGATTTAAAACCTAAGCCCCCTCCCTACACAACACAGCAGTTGAGGGAAAAGCTGAAGAGCATCGGGATTCCAGACGAAGCCAATAAGAGCGAGCTGCCTTCGAGACTTCAGAGTGCCATGGAGGAGGATGATGAAACAGGAAATGATGACGAAGATCTCAGCAATCATCACCGATAACAAGATGTTCAGGGATTCCGCCAGTTAACCCATACGATGAGCAGAAGTTCTAACGTTGAGAAGTAGAAGTTAAAAATGATGCAACCATATCATGATGATGGAGCAAAAAGGAGCAACCATATCAGTACAGCTGCGCCTACTCTCGAGGAACTGAAACCCGGTTTAGACATGGGAGACATGATGCAGGCTCTTTTGCTTCAATTAAAGGGAATGGACGGTAAATTCAGTGCCAAATTAGAACAGCAAATTGCAAAATTCGATCAACTCCGCACAGTGCAAGGCGCCAAATTAGACCAACCAGGCGAACAATTTGCAGAGCCTACGTAAGGAACAAAGTGCACAATTGGCAGAACTACGACCAGAATAGGATCGACGGTTTGTCGAGTTAAACCAGAAGCTCAACCGAATTCAGCACGCCCAAAGTGGAGAAATAAAGGCTCTATAGGTGAAAGTCAACGGCCAGTACAACGAGTTTGAAATAAAATTAACAAATGGAGGCCCGCTTCAAAACATATACATCGCAAGATATTCCAGAGAGCCAGCTAGAGAAAACTTCCACAACACAATCAATTGCTGGAAGTTCAAGGAGAATTTTGAAACCTCCGACATTCGATAACGAGATCCCATTTGAGAATTAAGAATTGTGCATTTTCAAACGGCAGTGTAGCGCAATTGTTAGGCGCAGGAAAGCAGCTCAACGCACTCATTTTGGCTCTTCATAGGAAAGCGCCAGATGTCTTGAAAATGGTAGCTGCTACAGAAAGGAGCTATAAGCGAGTCATGACTGAGTTGGAACTAAGCTACCGCCAGTTACGCGCCAGAGAACTATGCAAGATACACCTCCAAAACAAGAAGAAACTACTTGGTAAACCGTATGGTAATGCACCGGCAGATGTGTTGAACGAAACAAATATAGACACGTTTATCAGTGCTGTTAAGGACTGACACCTGAAATTTAATTTAGTAACGAATACGAGAGGTAAAACCATGAATGAAGTTTAGTCACTGACGCAGTAAAATTGCGTAATCTAGATGTAGAGGATGCACGCAAATAAAGACTCTTATTAAAGAGGAGATAAGAAAACCACGATCAGCTTTTCGAAGTAACGGAAGTAAACGATCGCATTCCTCGTCTCGATGTTACATGAAAGATCGTAAGCAACTAGTACAGCGCCCGAGAGCTAAATTGCCAACTGAAGAAATGTCGTCGATCACCAAACCATAAGCAGAAGAATATCGTTCGCTCACTATGCTGCCATTTCCCAGCGGAACATTTAGATGTCGCAGTGGAAACACAGCATGAATTAGCCGATGTATTTGCTTCTAATGATGATAAAGTATATAGGAAAATCGAATATTGTGCAACATGGAATCGACACGGGAAACGTTACTCCAATCCGGTAAGCACCAAGGCGAGTATCGCTCGCAAAGCAGTAGAACACTGCCGCGTTAACCAATAAAATGGAGCGTGATGGAGTATTAGAGGGGTGTAGTAGCCATCGAACTCTAGTTTGATTGCTTATTAAACATGTAGATAGAAGCGTTTATAATTTGAAATGCGGGGATTTAGCAAACGGTAATTTATAATGCTGGATTTTTATAAATTATAATTTTTGAAAGCGGGATTTAGTGACTATCCCGTTTGCTCTATATCGAACGGAAAGTTGTTCAAAAATTCTGCTTCTATGAAGTTCTTTGAAGCGGTTCACTTTTCAATTCCTCAGATTGTGGTTGTTCATACTTTATCGAAATGAATTGGTGGTGTCATTATTAAGCGAGCTAGAGCATTGACCCATTTAACGATTCAACCCATAACCGGAGTGACATTTGGATTAGGATGCACCTAATTCAAATGTCACTCCGGCTATGGGTAGTTTTTTTTTTTAAATTTTTAACATTTGTCTCTAAACCATCCAGAAATTATCAAAAATGATGTATGTGAAGATAGCCCAAATTTTTCTCCACATTTTACTCTCAGCCCGGAAAATGCTTACTATCACGATAGTAAGAAAACTGTCATGATAGTTGAAATTCTCGGGGCTGAGAGTATAAATAATATTTATAAAAACATGTTTGTGAAGCAAGCTCAATTTTATGTTTGTGGAAATAGCCCAATTTTCATCCCAGAAAAATGAGCTGGCAAAACTAATTATTAATATCATGACATTTTTGACTATCAGCCGCGAAAAATGCCTCATTTTTACACTCAGCCCCGAAAATATTTACTGTCATGGCGACTCATCTATCACGACACAAAAAATTTTCGGGGCTGCGAGTAAAAGTTATACATTTTCAAGATAATATGAAGATAGAAAGATTTTTGTGGCTGGGACAAATAAATGATTTCAATTATTTGCCAACTCACGAATTTTTTTTTTACAAATTTTACGTGATATATTTTATGGACGGCCTATCGGCATATGTCTGGTGATTAAGGAAGATTCAAAGTAATTACAGTGATTTTTTTAAACCTTTTCTATGGAGTAGAGTTGAGATATAGTCCTTCAAACTCAGCAAATATTTGTTGGCCGGACTATCGGTTTATGTCTCGTGATTAAGGAAAATTTAATGAGTCTTCAGTGAATTTTTTAGAATTTGTCTATGGGGTAGAGTTGAGATATAGTCCTGCAAACTCAGCAAATATTCGTTGGTGGGACTACCGGCTTATGTCTGGTGATTAAGGAAGATTTAATGAGTCTTCAGTGAATTTTTTAGAACTTGTCTATTGGGTAGAGTTGAGATATATTCCTTCAAACTCAGCAAATATTCGTTGGTGGGACTATCGGCTTATGTCTGCTGATTAAGAAAGATCTAATGTAATTTAGAACTTTTTTAGAACTTGTCTATTGGGTAGAGTTGAGATATATTCCATAAAACTCGGAAAATATTCGTCGATATAGTCCTGCACACTCAGCAAATACTCGTTGGCGAGACTATCGGCTTATGTCTGGTGATTAAGGAATTTTTTAGAACTTGTCTATTGGGTAGAGTTGAGATATAGTCCTGCAAACTCAGCAAATATTCGTTGGTGGGACTACCGGCTTATGTCTGGTGATTAAGGAAGATTTAATGAGTCTTCAGTGAATTTTTTAGAACTTGTCTATTGGGTAGAGTTGAGATATATTCCTTCAAACTCAGCAAATATTCGTTGGTGGGACTATCGGCTTATGTCTGGTGATTAAGGAAGATTTAATGAGTCTTCAGTGAATTTTTTAGAACTGTCTATTGGGTAGAGTTGAGATATATTCCTTAAAACTCGGGAAATATTCGTTGACTCTCTGCTTATATCTGACGATAGTGGATGATTTAAAGTAATTTCAGTGAATTTTTTAATACTTTTCTTATTGGTAGAGTTCAGATATAGTCATTTATAGAAAAGTTCTAAAAAATTCGCTGCAATTACTTTAAATCTTCCGCCATCGTCAGACATAAGCCGATAGCCCGGCCAACGAATATTTGCTGAGTTTGAAGGACTATATCTCAACTCTTCTTATCTTCTTATCACATAGAAAAGTTCTAAAAAATTCACTGCAATTACTTAAAATCGTCCTCCATCACCAGATATAAGCCGATAGTCCCGACAACTAAATGTTTCTGCTTTCGAGGAACTATACTTCTACTTAACTCCTTAAAATACCTTTTTTAAAGTGACATGGTATTTTCGGGGCTGTTATTTTTGCTATATATAGGTGCTAGTAAAATTTGTAGATTTTCTCTGTCAGTATAGCTTTTGGAGAGATTTTTGTTTATTTACACGTTATTTCATAATTTCTTGTTGTTTTATTTATATTTTATTCGGAAATACTTATTTCATAATTTAGATCTTTTATTACAATTGCTAATTATAGTATACATAAACTTGTACAGTATTGCCATAAGCAACTTTTCCGATTTTCGGGGATAGAAATTTGGGCTATCTTCACAAAGGTTCCAAAATCATTAATCTCAAATAAAATACAAAATTATATTTTAGTTTTAATAATTTGTTTTATTATTATTAATTATTATTTCTATATTTAATTTGATTTTTTTTGTGTTTCTTTTCATTTAAATAAAAAACATCGACATTTTATTAATATATAGATTTTAATTAAAAATAATTAATTAATTCTGTTTAACTTGTTTTATTTAATTAATTTAAAACATAATATTTATGTATATATATACTTATAATTAAATTTTGGTTTTTTTTGGTATAATTATTTTTATTATTTATAATATTATTATGATTAGGAAATTATTTAAAAAAATTGTACATTATATAATTAATTTAATTAAAACTGTGTGTTTGTTATGTTTTTTTTTGGTAAATTATATATTAATAATATTTACAAGATTATTAATTAATATTAATTAATTTATAATTGAACTAAAATTTACAAAATATATAAGAGGAAAAAAATTAATTATAATTTATAATATCAAATTTAATAGTATTAATAAAATGAAAAATTATATTTAGCACCACATTCATAATATATCGAATATTAATTTAATTAATTAATTAAAAAATTTGGTTTCTGGAATGAAAAAATTCTACTGAGGTATTTTTATTTTTATACAAAACAAAATTAAATTGCACCTAATTATATATAATTAATATTTATAAGTATATAGTACGTACGTAAATATATCTTTGGTGGATTTAATTTAATTAAAATAAAAAATTAATCAATAATTAATCCTATCTAAAATGAAACTTTTATACTAAATTGCACATAAAGAAATTATTTGGTTTAAAAATTTACTTTGGTCTTTTAATTTTTTTGGTGATCACATATAAATTAAATATTAAACATTATCATTATCATGTTGTTGTTGTCGTCGTCGTTGCGAACGATATTAATTCTCAGTTAAGCATTGGTTTGAGTACGGTATGCTGGGATTCCTTGTGCCGCCGCAAATCGACCTTGCGCTGAAAAGCTTTTTGGCACAATTCACAGGAGAATGGTTTGTAACCGGTATGCTTGCGGGAATGTGTTATTAAATTGGAACTTTGACTAAATGCTTTACCGCATACGGTACACTTGTGTGGCTTTTCACCTGGAAATATAAAATAATAAAAATATTTTGTTAGTTTTGTTAATAGAAACTCTGTATATAAAACTGAATGTATATGTTGACATGGAAAAGTATTTGCCTTCCCACTCATAGCACAGCGCTGAAATTAGGGTTACTCCTAAATGATGTTGCCAGTAAGATGGGAAAAATTCGACCTTTCTCTATTTTATTTTTTATTTCCTGGTAAACACCTTTATATTTTAAATAGAAAGGGGTTGTAGTATTTTCCGATTTCGCTATAGATTTTCCCCACTGGTCGTACAAAGGATATACATATATGGAAACTTGCTGGTTTTTGTAATTTTAGGTGAGCACATTATACAGCAAAATGGCCAAAATAATTCGTCAACAAAGCTTATAGATTGAATACAAAGAATAGCACAACCAGGTTTTCTATTTTATTTAATTTACACGGTGAATATATTCACGAAGTGTGAACAACAAATAAATATTGGATCAAAATTTTTCTTTACACGCCCTTGACTGTCCCATGTATTAAAAATCTTTGCAACGGGGACTACTCGACTTCTCGACTGCAATAATAAGCGCCAACAACCAGTCAACAACAAAATAGATGTTAGATGTCATTTAATTGTCTGCCACTAGATATATTTTGCTTTTTACATCTATCAAGAGTTTGGCTAATGCCCACGCACCGAACGGTCACCCCGAACGGTTCGGTTACTAACTATATATATCAGTACTGGTCAGATTGTGTACAGTTAGCAAGCAAGCCATTTGCTAGCCAATTGTTGAATCTTTTTCTTGGTTGCTAAATTTCCTCTATAATTGCAGAAATTACAAAAATTTTTAGAAATAAATAATTTTAAATCCAAATTTTCTAAAAAATAAAATTAATTGAGTAGTTTGTGGTTAGCAAATTGCTTGATTGCTAGCTTAATGAACAATCACCCCTAAATCATAACCGTGAACGAACGTAATTTTTCCTAAGACTTCAGAAGCGGTTATGTTTTGAGTATTACCTCCGTGATATAGCTCGATATTGGTTGCGCTTACTAAAGTCAATTACGTAATATGAGAGGTTTTATGTTTCGAAATTAGTTTAATTTTTTGCCGTTGTAAGAGTTGCCATCTGGTAATTGACGATTCTATCGTAAAGTTTGACATTTTCGACGATATATTTACTCAGAACGTTTTTTTACACCGCCGATATTTTTTTTGTTAGAGTGTTCTCAAAATTTCATTTCAGTGCAAAATATGGAAATAAATCGTGGACATTTTCGGCGATAATTTTTTTCAACTTTCAACGTGGATTAACTCAACAACAGTGCATTGATGAACATAATTCTACTTTTAGCGTTGAAGCACTATAAAGGACCAGTATTTGTCGATGGTATACAAAATTTAATCGTGCTCGCAGTTCACTCAGCGACAAATTTCGTGAAGGTCGTCGAAAATCGGTTGTTTTTCAGGCATCCTTGGTAATTAGTTGGACTAGCTTACATTCAAAAAGATTTGTTCGCGTTGGATCCCTCATAATTTGGCAAACGTCCAAAAAGGGACTGGCAATTGGTCGAAATAAATGTTCAAAAAATATGATCGTGGTACTTCGAAACATGTCTATATAATATCGTGGCAGGTGACGATTCTTGGATCTATGCGCATGAGCTCGAAACCAAACAGCAATCGACGGTAAGGGTATTTCAATTTGTGGTAAATCCAACAAAAGTTGTTCGCGCACGAAGCACTTCGAAGCAAATGGTCGCAATTGTACTATTGGTTCAACGTAGAATGGTCAATTTTGCATGGCACACAACTATTTGTTTAACAGACGTCTGGGGCGAAGAAAGAAAAGCCAATCCGCCAAGGGACACACAACGACTACTTTTTACTCCCGCAAATTAAAAATAAATTGCGAAGCTAATGTCTTTGGAAACCTGAATAAGCGGTTGATTTGTTCAATTTATATGTTTTGGAAGTACCTCAACCGGAGGAAACATGTTGAATATTTTGAAAGACAATAAAACCATTTTTGATAAATAAATATTTGTTTTTATTCTCTAATCCCGAAATATAAAAGGCAACCCACCACGGTACTGCTAAAATTCTTTTTATCTGAATGAACAATTTCACCTTTACTCCTTTTCGTAAATGATTGCATTTCTCCCGACTTTTAGATATTAAATTTGTACATTTGCTTATCTAAATCTTTCTTGCACTTACCATTTACAGGCAACTTAGAATTTTTCTTAGAAAGCTGATGAATCGTTTGGAATGCAAAGACACGCGGATTTTCTTTTCTATTAAAAGGTTGTGAACTAAGTCTCCAATTCACAGCTCAGCATTTCTAAAGTTTCGGAAAATTGAGCGGTACACTAAAATCTCATTTTGCATACATTTGCCCAGAATTCTTTTTTAAATAGTATGAACTCGATTGCAGTGGGTCTTGATTTTGGGAAAATTTACTTAGGAGGTCCTCTGGTGAGTCCCGGGTAAGCTCTCTTTACGGAGGGAAAAAATTGACCCGCGATAATGGGAATATGCGAGGAATACAGAGCAAATATTGATAGAGAAATATAGTCGATTGTGAAAATCTAAGTTGGAGCTGGTGGATGGAGAGATAATTGACATCTCTTTCCCTGATGGTTCTACAAAATTTCCTCCCAAGGATGAGTTGTAGAGAAACTAATTTCAAATGGGTAAAATTTTATACGTAGGGTGGTTTTTTATTCAATATTTACTGGTTTTCTTTCGAACTCTACTACCGATTAAGCTAGGATTTAACTAAACTTTTGTGATACCGGAGTTTTGAGATCAACAAAACCGCATTAACAAGTGTTGCCGTTGTACAACGATCAGACTATCCTATTGCATTACTGAATTGCAAATAATACTCAGTTTTGGTAAACTCTATACTACCAAATTTAAAATATTGTCCCATTTTTCAATATTAAATAATTAATTACGTAAGGGGTTAAGAATTCTGGTGGATCGATTATTTCACGTGCAACACAATATTTAGAAAATTGATGCTCATTGTGACCCATGTTCTTTATACCCACAGAATCGATAGAAATTATATGAACAATATTGCAGGATAATGAACGCTACACGGTAATTTTAGACGGTATTTAAACTAAAACCTTACCAATTCAATAGATTTCTGTAGAACTGTCAGCTGAAAATACAAAGCGCCATGTCGACACAAACAATGAAGATCGACGATAACAAATTGACTTAATAGAAATAAATTTTCTATTCATTCAGTTCGTCTCAACCAGAATTTTAACATATAAGCCATTTTGATGTTGGTTCATAGGAACAAGAAAATTTAGGAAAACCGTAAAGTGATTTTTGAAGGTCGACACAAATTTCGTTGTCCTAAACACCCTAAACCCCAAATTTTGGTCAAAATTGAGGTGTTTTTGGTTTGATGTTACGTCTAGTAGAACTTCAACATATAAATCATTTTGGGGTTCCTAAGATTTTCCTAGAAAACTTTGACAAGCGACTTACAGAGAGTCGATGCAAATTTCGTTATCTTAAATGCCCGAATTTTGTAAAATTCAGATATTTTGAAGTTAGATGTGGCCAAATAGGACCACAACACATAAGTTTTTATAATGTTGGGTTCGTAGAATGTTCCCAGAAAATATAGAGAAACCGTACAAGTGATTTATATAGGATGGATTGTATTAAACACTCGAAATTCCCCGTTTTGCTAAAAATAACGAGTTTTAGGTTTAATGTGATCTAGTAGGAAAACCGTACAAGCGATTTATCGAGAGTCGATGAAAATTCCGCTATCTCTTATACCGTAAAACCCGCAATTTTGGTCAAAATTGAGGTGTATTTCGGTTTAATGTGACATTAAAAAAACCTCATAATCTATTTAGATTTTATGTTCCTAGGACTTTCCCAAAAAATTTAGGGGAATCGAATAAGTGATTAATATTGCGTTTTAGCCAATTTCACCATCCTTAACACCTTCTAAAATTAAGGGTTTTCAGTTTGATGTGGCCTAGTAGCACCACTACATGTACAGCCATTTTAATGTTTGGTTGTCATTAAGTAAGTGTTGTCATTCGATGGTAGCACCACGTCACGTGTGACTTATTTTTTTGTTGTGACCTACAAAACTTGCTTTCTTCCATTACCTTTGTGCATAATTTGATCTTAATAAAACGGTAACTTTGTTGTGGTGTATTCACCTTGTCCTGCGCGTCATTCTGCTGAAGCGAGCTTAGCCGAAACAAAGACGGGCAAAGAACGGCGAATCAAAGACTGGAGCCCATACAATTAAAACGATATTGCAATCAGGGTCCACGCAAGTTTTTTAATTTTTTTGAACTTAGTATAAACGTAATAGTTATGCGTACACAATTTTTGGGTGTTTCATATGATTTTTACAAAAATATTTGGTTATAATATTTTTATTCGGAACTTTCGTCTTGCGTGAAAATGGTCAAATCACGCAGTTTTACGGATTAAGACAAAATTCATCATTTGCAGCAGAAAAATTCAAATTTTTTATTTTGGCCAACATCCACGCGAATAATTGTTGACTGTGCGCTCTCGCAGTAAAACTCTGTGCGGTAAAACTTCATACTTAAGCTTTTTCCATAAATTTGGAGATTTCAGTGATTTTTTATAAAAATCGGTACAACTATGAACTACACAATTCTAAATTAATTTTGCAATAATACCAGTTCTGATCAAGTCTACAAAATTTAAGCGGAAATGAGATTTTTTGGCAAAAAACTGTGTCTCAGCAATAATTCGGTATCAGTACAGCCCAGACTAATTGACTGGTCGGGATGAACTTTCATACTTCAACTTTATCCCAAAATTGGGAGGTTCCAGTAATGTTCGGTCTAACAGAAATGTGAACTTTCATAAGAGCTTTTTCATTTTTTGCAAATATTTTGAATAGTACAAAAGGAAATTTAAATTTAATTTGCAACAAATGTAAGCCTTTATTGCTTTTTAATAAAAATTTATTTTATTTAGGATTTAAGGGCGGTGTATTCTTGATTTCTTACATTTTTTTGCGTGCACAGGCCAGTAACATATCCAGCCTTCATTTTACTTACTTTTACGTAATCAAATAAAAATAGTAATTATAAAAATTTTAGAACTCAAAATTTTTACAAGTTACCGTTCACTAATAGCCGAAATCCTAAAAAGTTGGAAATTAGAAATCCTCAAAATATTAATCGTATGTGTGTTTTTTCCTTTGTTCTGAACAATGTGGAAAAATTCATGATGGGCACTGTAGGATAACACGGCCCACCCACTACAATGATATGGGACTGTTCACATCTGGTACGCAACTACTGGGTCCGAATTACCTCGTTTCGCGACGCTGGCTTTCTAATCGTCGCACACACCTTGACCGATTATGCAGCAAAATCTACGATAAAGGTCAAAGATCGATATTTTTTTTGCTTGAGGTTTGTTCACAGGGCAAAATTGCTAAGAGTTCATTGACCTCTACCTCTAATCGATACTATCGCTGTTGCCATTTTGACAAAAAATCCTCTCTGTATATTTTTGTATTGTTAACTGGTGCCATTGGAATATTCCTGCATTGGCGTAGGTCGCCTTCTTTGAAATTGTGTGTTCATAATCTATTTCCAATTTGTTGCTGATTGCGTTTTCAACCAGCCTGATAACGAGCTGAAGTCATAAGTCATCGGATTTCTTCGGTACCGATGTTGGAGTGAACAGGTGAACAGTAAACGTTATCGTAACAAAACATTTGATTTGATGGCATGAAGTAAATAATAAATAGCTTCAAGAAGACGCGACCTTTGACGTACTATCTTACGCAGCAAGAAGATCAAATGACACCAGTCAAAAATCACTGAAGAATATAAGAAATAAGGCAAATTATTTCGAATATGATATTTAAATTCACCATCGAATCAAAATAAATGTTCCAGGTCCACTTGTTATTAATGATGATATGAGCATTACCGGGCCGGAAAATTTAATTTAGCACCCCTAGGTGGAACTGGGTTTCCAATTTAAATTTTTAAAGTTTTTAAATGATTGTGAATATGAAAACTTATAAACAGCGGCTTTCAAGTACCGGAATTCAGTTACGATGAGTCTCGGGAAAGTTCGTGTAGAGAGTCGTTCGGTCGAGCCTAGGATCCATTTTATATTTTTTTTTTCAAATCTTTAATGGTTTTGTTCAAAATTTATAAATCAGAGATTTTTGTGTACCGGCACTCGATCGCGAAGAATCCTGAAGTTGGGAAAATTATTCCAGAGAGTCGTCATGTGCTCCGGGTTATATTTTAATCGTGTAAAGCGAAGAGTTTCGAGAGCCAGAAGTCGTTTGGGAAGAGATGATAACGGCAAAAATAATTCGGAGAGACAATTCGGTGGGGCCCGGGTTCTATTTGATATTTTTTTTATATATTGGCTGATCATGATTAACATTTCTAAATGGAAGGTTTCGGGTGCCAGAAATCAATTCCGATGAATCATGATGGACTTTTGAAGCCCGAGTACGATTTTTTAATTTTACAACCCACACATACCGTATCTCTTAGACATCTCTAAAGTTTAGACAAATTTTGAGCACTTTTGTAAAAGTTTGAGCAATTTTGTATACATTGAGGATCGTTTAATTTATTTTGACGCTCATATCATCTTTAATAACCAGTTGGCCTCTAACATTTATTTTCATTTGTTGGTGGATTACCCTATTTCTTATACTCTTGAGTGATTTTTGGTTAGGCAAGTTTTGTGTTACCAGTGAAGTCGTGGTATGGGTATTATATGTAAATACTTTATTTGAAATAATACAAAATTATTTGAAGAATTTAAAGATACCGAAGTTGTTCGGCAAAAAAACATTCCATTCAAAACGTTTCAATTTTTTGCAATCGATCTGAAAAGCCACTTTATTGAGGTGGTTTCTCGATTTTTGATAATATTTATCTTCATTGATTGGAATCAAAATTTATTAATAAGCTTTCTGTGCTAGAATTTTCAGAGTCTAGTACCCAGAGCTTTTCCTGTGAATACCAGCCCACTGAAAGTGTCAGTTTGCTTAAGTAGAACTACGATATTTGGTATGGTGGTGACGCTGATCGAATATTTCTTTCAGTTTATGTTTTAATATATCAAGCAAAGCTCTACGACGGAAATCGACCATCACTGTAGGTTTCTATCAAAATGCGGCTTTGCAATTATTTGCATTATATTTTAAATGTTTTCGAACACATTGCAAAATTTTACATTCCGGTATTCAAATTTTTTTTTTTATTTCCCGTGCTATCAGTTCTGGGGTCAAGGCTCTCCCAACTCTTTCGCGGTTTGCTTATTTACGTCCTTACCTTTACGCCTGTATTGGCCAATTCGAGGACGTACGGATATAGGTCCGATTTTATTACCATCTGCACATTGCATAGCTCCATGCCAGCCTATACTGGCATGGAAGATGGGCCCGGCTCATGAGTTTTGCACTCCGACAGGGGATAAATTTTGTTAGGCACACCTATAAAATTTACAACTCAATTTGCAATCAAAAGTAGTTGGGCGTAGATCTTTGTTCTTTGCGAATTTTGCATTTATCATACCAAAAATTTCCCAAAATTGTATTAAATGTCATTGCCAGAATTTCCAAATTTATTTGTAATAGTAAACCTCGTCGCGTCGTTGCTTTTCCTTTGTAGACCATATTTTTGGGCCGGCGTGAAGTTTTCAACATTTATCAAAAGTGTAGCTACACAAATTAACAAAAAACAAAAATGTAGATACACAATTAACAAAAAGTGTAGTTACATAAAAATTGTTTGTCAGTGTTGAATTTGTTATTTATCTCTCTCAATCTAATCTAATCTAATCCGGGGCATATCACTGCGACGGGGAATTTTTTTTTATTTAGTGTAAATGAAAAAAATAATGTAAAAGGTGTAAACCGGGTCTTGTGGATGTTTAAGGGCCATTAACACTTAATTTTGGGGACTAATACTGGGGACACTCCGAACAACATCTGGTGAAGTGCAGCATATCACTGCGATCTACGGGGATTTTTTTCTTGCTTAGTGTAAATGAAAATAATAATGTAAAACATGTAAACCAGGTAATGTTGATGTTTAAAGGCGATTAACAGTGTTCCCAAAATGCCAGTACACTCAGATTTATGGTGTCATCTCTAGAATTAAGTGTTAATGTCCCTTAAACATCCAAAAGACCCGGTTTACACATTTTACATTATTATTTTTATTTGCACTAAACAAAAAAAATTCTCCGAAGACCGCAGTGATATGCCGCGGATTAGATAAGATTAGATTTAGTGAGATAAATAACAAATTCAAACCTGCCATAATTTTTTATGTAATTCTACATTTTTGTTTTTTGTTAATTGGTGTAGCTGCACTTTTGATAAATGTTGAAAATTTCACACCGGTTATTTTTGGTGCCGTTATTAGGAAATCGTATTGTGGCCCAAAATTCTCTTGTAAATTAGTTTTATTTATGTTATCAATACAAGATTTGTTTCGGAAAGTGTCAAAATTATTCATATATTCGCAATTATGTTAGATGGTAACTTACTATAGGTTCCCATCTGCAGTAATTACAATTAGTCGATAAGGTGGAATTTTCATTTTATTTTCATTTGAATGTGAATGCTTTTGATGTTTTCCGAAAACAACCGCTTATTAACAACATACATAAATAAAACTTATTGTCCAGAGATTTTTAAACTATACGGACGGAATAAAATTTCCAAATAATGCCAGCAAAATTAAGAATTACAAAGAAAGACCAACTACGCAATACGGTTCGCTATTAAAAATATTTAGAAAATTGTGGGAGCGATATTTAATACATAAAAGATCTTTTTCTATATAAGGATGAAGGATGTTGCAATTCGTCCTACAGCATACAATTGTTTTTTTTCAAAATATAAAAAAGTTGCTGTATTTATTCGGGAAATATTCTTTCGGGAAATTTTTGGTTTCATTTCGTAAATGCAAGTTGTATCCCCGACTACTATTGATTGCAAATCGAGTTGTAAATTATTTAAAGCCGTTTAGGTGGGAACCTACGTTAAAGTAAAACTTTCCCCACGTACATTGAAATTTTTAGTTAAAGTATGAATGAAACCAAAAGTTTTCCGAAATAGGATAAGGAAATTTTCAACCCTGCAATAAGCTCAGCAACCTTTTTATATTTTGAAAACAAACAATTGCATGTTATGGCAAAACTTTGGTATCAAATGGCAATAGGAAACTGTTGGATTAAATGTTGCTCCAAGAATTATCACGTCGTTTGTAATTTTTAATTTTACTGGCATTATTTAGTAAAATTTCTAAATAATGCCAGTAAAATTAAAAATTACAAACGACGTGATAATTCTGTGGTGGAAAGCTAAATTTGTTAGACGGGGCCATTTCTGAAGTAGAATCACTCATTATTTCTCTAATAAGACAGTTCTGACGGGTAACCGTTCGTAATAAATAAATATATTTTGTACGAAATCAACGCAATTCCCCTCTGTATATACAAAGACAACTTTCCTATCAACACAAAAACATCGGAAAAGTTCCATGGAAAATCCATCTCATCTCATAAAAAACATTTCGTTATTTATTTATTTTATTATACATATTTTTCCGTTATTCTTTTATTTTGTTTTTGGATAAAATCAAACACCAAAAATGAAATTCTAAACACGTCGTTCCAATGTAATCTCGGCTTCAGAACCTGGGCTATATAAATTTATTGTGTATATACGAGTATAAGCGAGTGTGTCGGGGGCGGAAACGAGACGGTACGATTCGGTATATAAATCTATGTACATATACTCGGATACATAATATAGAGAGCACACAGTACAAAAATAAAAATGGTAGCGAAAAATCACAACTGATGAAAATCATAAAATGAAAAATTTGATTTTTCCTTTTTATATATATATTAACCGTACAAAACCATTCGTACAGTTTCGGTTGGGTGATAAAAAATCTTATAAATTTCGGTTTTCTGTTTGCGAGCACACAGTTGGTTGGTGTATTTTGATGGAAAATGTTGTGCTTTTCATGTGGGTGGGTGTATACGATTATATGTAATAGAAAATTTACCGTCGGAAAATTTTAATCGAGAAGCTCAATTAATAAAACCCACCTTGATTAATTTTTTTTTTTTGTGTAATAATTTAAATTAATTTTCCGAGTGTCGTTGCGCACACAGGCACCTACCCACACACACACAGACACACACACACACACCAAAACAAACACTTTAAACCAATACACGAAATAAATAAAACGTTTATTGATATATTTTATTATAGAACAGGGGGATGATTTTATTTTATATATTATATTAAGAAAATTAATAAAATTAATAATTTTAGGTGTGGTTTACGTCACAGTTTTAAAAGTTTACTATTAACAGATTTTATAATGTGAACAGTTTTTGATAAACCGCACATAAACAGCAAGTGCTTAGTTTTGCGACAGATTAAAGTCGGAATAATTTATGTGATGCGGATTAAAATATCGTATATTTACAACCCCTCATCATCAAATTTAATTTGATTTTAATAAAACGTTAGGGGTCGAATTTTCATTACTCTCAACAATATATATAATGATCATTAAATGACTAATCGTTATGTCGGAGAGGATAGAGTCTTACCGACCGATTATCCTTCACATTAATAAAATTATTTTGACAAATGATTTTTCATTATTATGGAAATTCTTCTATTTATTATTATATTTTATTTATTTATTAATAATTTTGGAATTTCTAAAAATCTTTATTTATAAATTGATTTTTATTTTTACGTATAGGCGTACGCATACCGTATCATAGCGTGTGAAATTCATATTTTGATTTTCCGAATATTGATGCCGTCGTACTCAGCATATTGCTTAGGTGAAATGGGTATACGAGTCTACCGATTATTTATTGGTTGAACGATAATTCAACAAAAGGATGATGATAAAAATATTTTATTTTTAATTAAATTTAGAAAATTGGAATTTCTATTGATTAATTTGATTTTTGCAGTAAAAAAAATTTTTTTGTGTAAATGAGTTTGAGAAATAAAAATTTATAGAGGTTTGATTGTTTATTAATCGATGCGGAGTGTGTCTGTAAATAGGTGTGAGATTATATTAGGATATTTGAAGACTACCGACTTATTAGAAATTTAAGTAAAGGTGATTATTGAGATACCACATACAGAAATGTTTCCGGACACCCGACTTCATTGAAGTAAACATTATTTTTTAACATTTTTTCTATTTCTTGTAAACTATTTGGACAGCAGAAATTTTATGTATAAATAAGATACAATAGGTTTCAGACGAAAAAGGTGGATATGGAAACAAGAAGATGCGGTAGCAGAGAAACAGCAACTCGATATCAATTATAAAAAATAATTTTAAAATAATTATAAGAAAGATAGAGAACAACGAAAAGCTTTAAGATGCTTGGGAGCAGTAACAAATGGTCTGTACTTATAATAGAAAAACACAAATCAACTACTATTTACTAGTACATCACTAAATCCGCGACTCGAACTGAGCCATTAATACATCGAGCCGAAAACCGACGTTTCGAAAACTTATGAGAATTCCAACCAGGTAAATCGTTCACCTTCCCACCTCATGCATATTAGGCACATTGAACAGAGAATAGTTAAACGGGACGGTATATATTAAACAGCAAGGCATCAAAACGCAAAACCTGTGGATAAATATAGACGCCCCGCAAAAATAATCAAAAATGGAAGATCAGAACACGCACTGAGCTTACACTCATATATGGAGAAACAAATGAACCATTACAGTTATCTGGACGAAAACATATGCCTTGAGGAGTGCGAAGATGAAGAGCACACAATACGACCATATACGAATCATCATTAAACCATTTAAAATGTGGCATCGAAAATCCGTTTGAGTTGAAACTTCCAAAAATTGGTACACCATACTTTAACGGAGAATACATGAAAAATTAGTGCACTACCGAATAAGCACAACATCAGTTATTTTCAGACAAACACCGGTACTCTAGGCAGCAAAACTAATCAATCGCTGTCATACCATATGCGAAAACTATGAAAGAGCGTGGTCGATCATTAAATAAAGATTGAATAACCGCAGAACTATATAGTGGCAGGGTATATCCTTACAACGATGTCACAAGTAATCATCGATACTGAATCTGATTCCGCCAATCTCTCAATGCACGATACCACAAATGAGTGACTGATCAAATCAACATATGCGTTATAATCAAGAAGCTTGACTTCGAAAGTTTTAAGACTATATATGAGACGCATTAACAACCACAAAGGAACTTCAAATTTTAGCCAATCTCATGAAATTTTTGGAAAAGCGGTTTACCGCAATAAGCGGTTATTGTTGGACTGGTGACTAACAGAAAAATATAACGTGGGCCCATTTTATGAGAAAAAAATTGAGAAAATTCGAAATTTTACTCCTCAAACCCTTCAGACCACTCTCAACCGTATTATGAAGTTAAACGTAAATCGATGCTTTATCTAGTAGCAATAGTAAGATTGATGACCAACTGGCAAAGTGTTGAGCGCGAGGTCATTTTATCATCATAAAATGAGAAAAAAAATTCCCATCCCTAACACTCCTTAGACCACCTTTATCTATACTATGAAGTTTTGCGGGACCATTATATCACTACAAAATGAAGAAATTAAAAACAAAACCCACAAGACTACCCCAACCATTCAATGAAATTTTGCGTAAATCGATGCTTCATTGAACAGTAAAAAGTTAGTTTGATGCAAATTGTCGATCATTACAATTTTATTTTCGTTGATTTTATAAAAATTTCAAAGACATAATCTGACATAATCTAACTTTAGCGGCATACCTGATATTATGAAGCAAGTTAATCAGCAATCAACTGCTCCTCGCTCCACGCTAGGGTGGATAATTCTGGCAGAACCATGAAAACACGCAAGCCCAGGTCTAATAAAAACCTTAAGAAATTATGCGAAATCGAAGATTACATTCACTACGAAAGCAAACCACTGAAGAAGCAAGGTGTGAACAGCTATTTCAGAATATCAAGAAAAAACGATTCAAAAAGATGTCGATGGTACGATCCCTCCAACTGAAAAAAACAACTAATAACGATCGACGACTTAGCAGGAAATTACAGAAAGTTCGCGGAAGAATATGAACAACGCCTCATCGACTGAAATCACTTGCTATATTCCGCATCATGCCGTCACAAACAACTAGTGATAGATCACCTTTGCCATACCATCATGATACCAATACGTATTTACCACAGATAATGAAAAGATTTGTCGGCAATATGAATTGTCGAAGAGGATAGGAATTTCCAACGAGACTTAGACGTAACTCCTGAGATACTTCAATAACTGGACCAAACGGTACAACAACTGGTAAAAAGCGCCTTTCCATCTGCTTACTAAGTGGTATAAACTGATTTTTATATCGATGACCTCATGACAGGATCGCGACACGATAAAAGAAGCACTGCTCATTCAAAATCAATTAACTCAGCTATTCCGAAAGGCCATTTCAATTTAAGGAATTTAACAATCAATCATAAAGAGTTGCCAAACATCGTAGCCGAAGCCGAAAGCACATACACACATAAAATTGAGAATGATGAAACATAAACCTTCCTGCTCACATAGGATCAGTGATGGAGCAAAACATCATTCCTACCACAGCCAAGTTATTTGATCCAGTAGGATGGCTAGCACCAGTAATTATCACTTCACAATTTATGCATCCAAAACTGTGGCTTCTAGGGCTCAATTGGGACCAGCCTCAGAAGAATTTTATCAACATTGCATTGCTTAATTATTTGAAAATCCCAAGAGCCTGTTTTATGAGTGGATTCTATGTATTCTGCCGAAGTTCTGGAACATGCAAACCGGAGAGTAGCATGTAGCAAATCTTAATAAAATCTTAATATTCATAAATCACTTTAATTTGTAAGGAAATGGATTTCTAAAAGACTTATTGTGGAATTATATAGGCGAACTTCTGTAATAAAATAGGTAGGTCAATCTGATCAGTTTTAGTTGAAGTTTTAAAGTACGCTGAGAGTTCAGGTCCGGGAACAAACAAAATGTTGAGCCAAAAAGCAAAATAATATTGCTCTTAATTCATACCTAAAGAAAGGTTTGCTCAATTCAGAACGACGTTGATTTTTCAATGTGAAATTGTGCTTCGGTATAGGGACCTTTGAACCCAGCTTATGTATTAAAAAAGGACATTCAAACTTGTATGAGGCAGTTTGAATAGTTCCAAATGAAATTATAAAAGACTTTTGATATTCTTCAATTTATTTTCACTTCTGTTGGAGATGGAAACAAACATTTGGGGTTTGTTTAAAATTTGAAATTGGCCCCTATAATTTGACCATTCTGAATAAATTTAGACCATGCCTTAAACAATTATTTCTAACTTTAGATTGTAAAGTTGGGATGGGACTCTAACAGGAGAATTTGATGATGTTTAAGAGCGTGGCATTTATTAATTTCTTTTTATATGTGGTCCAATTTGGAATTCTGGATTGGAGTCCTAACATACATTTTGGAGGAAGTTCTGTTCAATGAGGACAAATATTGGTGAAATTTCTAATGAAATTCTGGATTATGAGTAACCTGCCACTTTTATAATCGTAAATATTCTGAAAGAAACGAAAATTGCAAGGACATTTTGTTCTGTTTATACCCAGATTATCAAAATAGCATCATTAAAGTTCGTTTTCTTATGTTAAAAATGGTTCCCATCAAAATATACGGCATCACTCGAATTCCTAAATAAACACTAAAACGGGATTTCGCATCGGACCTCTTCAATCGACTTAGCTACTTGCTTATTCGTTGAATAAATGCGAAGAATTGTTTCAATTCAGAAGTCTCCAGTTGTTCATAAAAGTCGGAATTCTTTCTAAGCTTTACCAAAAGTGTAGCATGACTCTCAAGTGATCCCATACTTGGGAAACCATTATTTAGGGACTCGCGTTCCCAGAAATGTTAGGTCAAATACCTGAAGCGCTTGTAACGCAAATTTTTTAATTTACTCTATACAAGATTTAACAGGTGCATCCTTATACCGTTCTAATAAGGATATTACGGTGCACCAAGGTGTGTAATAAAAGTTTTAATCGGCGCAAAATACGGAGAAAGAGAATGAGAGACTCATTCTGCTTTACTAAGGCTTTAAATATAAAATGGAAAGGTTTAGAGATAAGTGCAACAAAATTAATATTCGTCAGGGCCTTCCTCTTGAGAAAACATCAATATGTCAGCCTATCATAACCTCAATAATGCACACCCAGAAGGTTTACACAAAGCCTTATTCTTAATTTTAGGTTAGGTCGGTTGTGTCTTTGAGCAAGGCAGGACTTTGCCATCATATGTTCACAAAACTGGACTTCTAAATTTAACTATGCAAATCTAAAAACTTCGTATCAGTGGCCCTTTGACTCAGAAGTATAATGGTTTAAATAATTTGACCGCGCTGGAATGTGTGCTTATAATTGTGTATCGGGCCCAAAATTCGCCACAATTCGAAATAAAGTACAAAAAAATTGAAAGTATAAATGTTTACTCAGAAATCTTTGATTCCGAGGACCAACCTCTCCTTTGCTTGGTCATGATTCGGGTATTTAATCGTTGTTATGTTATAAAACGTTGAAGAAAAATTTTGAGTTAAAATTTTACCAACAAAAGTTCACATTGATTAGATGAGAAAGATATAGAAACTGCTTCATTTGGTATATCAAAAGCATAATATTGTAAGTTCCAAATAAGGTATTATTATATATCGAGCCTTTATTGTATCAACCCTTTACCCAATTTAAAATGACAAAATTGGTGCAAAAATTGAAAAATGATCGTAATCGAAGTTCTTTGATTTTTAATTAGGGACCTTTACGCCAAGGTGGACGTTTATCTTCTCTATGGAATTTTTATAAAAACTCCAAATCCTCGTGTCGACAATACCACCTCAGTTCATAAATCCACCATAATAGTTTTGCTATCAGCAGTGGTTAAATTATTCAAATAGATTTTATCCAAACCACCGCTGTGCAGCGGTGATACATTTTCTTCATTCCTATATCATCACGTAGCGCGTATCGTTTGGAAGGTCTTATAAGGCCCAGTCTATAGACCCAGCAAGAGTATTGTTATCAACACTGTTGTTCGAAAATTCACAGTTTCGGTAGTGGTGCCAAATTTTTATTTTATTGTGTAGAGAATGTATGTATACATAGACAATTAAAAAAATGACTAAATTTCTGTTCGAAATCAACGTAGTTCTATGATTTCTTTGTTAATTGAACCATTTCGGCTTCGTGGAGCTTTTTCTAAGTCACATTTGAAAAATTTAAACTCAATTTTTTATGTATGGCAATAACGTACTTCTACGTTTAGAATATGCGTTGCTATGCTGGGAAAACGGTATATCATAAGAAAAATTCAATTTTAGAAATATTCCAAAAAGGTAAAAACTTATGTTATTTAAAATGTAGGGCTATATACACGTTAAACTTTTAAACTAAATATAGAGCTATCAAAATAAACTGCTTTGAATGGATAATAACGGCTATCACACAGTACAAATTTAATTTCGGTAAACTCACTCAAATACCCCAATATTTTTATAAACCTTGTAAATCCAACGTGCACAAATATTTGATTACACACAACCAATTCGTGTGACCGCCATATGTGTATGCACCCTTTTGCTTAAGACGTTGACGTTAAATTTGGGTAATCAAGGTTGACACTTTAAATAGAGAATTGCTTTCAGATCTGCGAATTTAGGCTCATACGACATTATGATTATCAATAGAGCTGATACGTAACCACATTTTATTTGGTCTAGTTTATAATTTCTGGATGCAAAAAAATGTTGTGAGCTTGTTCCAATTTTCCGGGTTCCTTGACGAAACTACTCGAAGCGGATTACATCGACAACTGTGTTGTATCTATGGAATATTAAACCAGGGGTTAAACACCTGCGATTAAAATTAAGCAATGTACCGGTGTATGCTTATTTACCAATATGCAAACCACGCGAGCTACTGATTCTACGGCGTTTACCGAGTGATATACGAGAAACAATTTCTGAACCAAATTCAGCAAATACGCAAGAATTTATATTAATCCAACCATTTAATAATACTTTCATTTAATATTATTCAACAGATTTCTAAACCAACAAATTTTCAATTTGCGAAAGGGGATTGGAATCAATATATGTTTGTATTGATCTCTGAATTTGAGAAATAAACTGCTGATAAAAAATTTGCCTTCGTCTAAACCTAAAAACGATAATATCAGAACGAGCATTTTTTTTTGTAATCAGCGCCACAATGGTATTTTGGAGTATTAATCAGTTTATTTGTGACATTATTTAAAACCATTTCATTAATATGTCACACTTTCTATACTAAATCAATTATTCGCACCCAGCGCCAAAACGGTAGATTCTTCAACTAAATCACTAATAAAAAATTTGTATATTTTTGCAAGACGTTTCAAATGATATGCTACATACATGATTATATGGGAATGACAAAAATTGTAACTGCTTCCAGCGCGACAACTGTTGTTTAAATACCAAGGTGCTTCAGAAAATTGTACGGCATTCATTAAAACTGTTTCAATGATATACGACAAATTCATATTTATTCATTATTACCAACGCCGAAACGGTGGATTTATGAACGAAAATTCAAACGGTATACTACACGAGTATTGCTGTATTGGCTGATTTTCTATGGCAAGTACCGACCCCCTCGAGGTAGACATCCGACAACTTTAAAATGCACCGCATTAAAATATAGAAGATTGGCGAAAAAAAATTCGAATCGCATAAGCCGTTCTTGAGATAGCATCGATACAGTCATCCGTTCACCAAAGGATAGACATTTTTTGATCAGCAACCTTCAAAACTCACGAAAAACCCTCACGAAAATTGGTTTTGGACCAAGATCATTTTTTATCATTTTTATCGGGATTTAAATAACTTGACCTTGACATACCGAAATTAAAACAACAAAAACAGTAATAATCTACACTGTCTACAAATATTCTACATACTCTACACATTGTCGACATTTTCTATGCCAAATGAATTGTCTACGCTCTTTTCTACACCAGCATGTCAACAATCCCGAATTACGCGTAGACGCACAACACTGTACGAGAGTTGCATGTCAGTTTAGAATGATGACTGTTTAAATTTGTTGAAAAACATCAAAAATTTGGATGAAGCACATTAGTACTTAAAACCACCGTTATGGCGCTGAAGACAGACATATTTTTTAAATTCGATAGATTCATGTGGCATATCGTTTGAGAGGTTTTAAAAAATCAAATATCAGTTATGATATCGGTAGTTTAATTCACAAATTATTCGTTTGGTAAAATATACGAGTACACTTGCCAAATTTTGTTTTTCCTTTTTATTAAACCGGATAAATGTTTATAATTACGCCATCTATACGTCACAGCGCCAGTAACAACTTCTTTTGTTTGTCGTGAAGTATGTTCGTTTAAAAGAAAGTTGTCAAATGTTTAGGCATTTTGAATAGTTTCTTACAATAGTTAGGGTCATACAGTGATTAAACAATTTTATTTAAAAGATTTAAAAACAAAAGAAATCATCGATGAGGTGAAACCAGTGTTAGATGAACAGGCACCTTCAAATGCAATCGTTTAAAATTGAGTAAATGAATTTAAACGTAGCCGCACAAGCGTAAGGACACCAGAAATGGTCGAAGAGTCATTGAAATCATTATGAATGACCGTCGAATATAAAATTGTGCGAGATTGCTGACATATTAACATCTCAGAAGAACGTGTACACAATATCATACATTCGAAGAATTGCATATGAAAAATCTGAAAAAATTAATCAAATGACCATTTCTAAGCAAATGTTTGGAGATGTTTCGGCATGATGCAACTGCATTTTTTCGTCGATTTCTAACGGTTAATGAAACATGGCTTCATTACTATCCGTCAAAATCAAGACAACAGTCAAAACAATGAGTAGAAGCTGGTTCAATTGCATCAACGGAAGCAAAAGTTATTGCATCAGCTGGTAAGTTTATAGCCACCTTCTTTTGGAATGCAAAAAGCATAATATTCATCAACTATCTTCGGAACGGTACAACCCTTAGAATTGAATATAATAAAGGGTGTCTCATCAAGAGCGCCGGATTTAAATTTGCCGCCATTCTGTTAATACTTCAACTCGTACTTTTTTTGACAGTTGTCACGTACAGACCACACGATTTAAAAATATGGAGAAATACTCAAACCAACAACGTTTAATTATTGTAAAAACCCATTACAAAAATGGTGAAAGTTTTGTGAAAACAGTTCGCCAATTACGTCAAGTTTTCGGTCACAATAATGCGCCAAATGAATCGACAGTGAGGCGTTTAATTACAAAATTTGAGACCAAATTTACGCTGATGGATCAGAAGATCATTGTTCGTCGTCATCCTTGTCGGTCACTCGAAAATAAAACCACAGTAAGGGAATCTGTGGCCGAGAATCCAGGAACTTCCATTCGGCATCGTGGTCGAGAATTAAACATTTCCAGAAGAACTATGCTACGCATTTTGGTAAAAGATCTGCATTTTCACGCGTGGGTGTTGGAACATCATCAAACTAATGCGGATTTTTCAAAGAAAAACATTTTTTCAGTTGAGGCACATTTTCAACTCGACGGATACGTAAATAAGCAAAACTGTTCGATTTGGGGTGCTGAAAATCCTCATGTGATACTCAAACAAGCAATGAATCCACCGCGAGTAACTGTTGCGGAGTAATTGGGCCGTATTTTTTTGAAAATGCGGCCGGAAAGCCGCTAACTGTTAATGGAGTGCGGTATCGCGAAATGTTAACGGAGTTTTTGTGGCCCGAATTAGATGTAATTGATGTGGAGGACATGTTTTTCCAACAAAAGACGGTGCGACCTGCCACACAGCACGTGAAACAATGGTGATACTCAGACTAAGTTTCCAGGCCGTGTCACATCTCGATCTGGCGATGAACATTGGCCCCAGGATCGTACGATCTAACACCGATGAAATTTTTTCTTTGGGGCTAGGTGAAGGAAAAGGTGTATGCAAATAAGCCTGAAACAGTTGAACATCTTAAAGAGGAAATACGGCGCGCTATTGGTGAAACACAGCCACATTTAAGCCAACACGTTATTCAAAATTTCAACAAAAGAATAACCCTGTGCCAGAGGTTTCGTGGTGGCCATTTGCCTGATGTTGTAATTCAAAAATAAATGTGTTTTTCTTTAAAATTAAATCCGGCGTCTTGCTGAAACACCCGTTACATTAAGCAATTTCAATTAACAAATTAACCAAAAACGGGCACAAAAAAAACGTAAAAGTGAAAAAATTAGATGAATTGGGCTTTGAATTGCTTCCCCATCCGCCATATTCACTTGGCCTAGCCAAATGATGAAATAATAGCTGAAACGAACGCTTTACCATCATATTTAAAAGAAGGTTTAATGAAATTGGAAAACTTATTAGAATAAGGAAAAATTCTGGAAATTTTACTTTAAAAAAATTTCATTCTGAAAACTTATTAATGCACGCTATTATATGTATTTCTGAAAAGCCTTTTGAAAAAGCGGAAAATTGAAGAGCATAAAAATCAAAATTTAAAAAAATTTATGTTTGTTATAATAGTCAATTTTCCACATTTTCCGTCGATTGTCGTAGTTGCGTGCGAGTCGAACAGAAATTTTTATTCGATTGTGAGGTTTAAGGCTAATAACACTTTTATAATTGAAATTTCAAACGTGCTGTGGCTGACTTCTATATTACAAATTTCAGAGCGATAGCTTGCGAGAAAGTGGTTAGTAAAAATGCTGTCGTAGCCAGAGTTCAACCCGTAACTAATCGAGGGCAAGTTCATGTTCCCGCTACATACTCGATTAAAACAACTAAAGTGTGCTTGGTGATAAATTTGATGGCGGTTAAATGCAATACAAAATTGCTTGATAAAGAAATCGAAATGAAATATTTACAACAAATTTAATAATTTTTCAGATTTGTATCATTTGTACTGAATACTGTGAACTCTTGTGGCGAAAGAATTTCGACATTAAATTTTCGCCTAATTTTCTAGCAAAGAAAAATCGATAAAAACACTTCTAAGAATTATTTTATTAATATAAAGACGGATTTGCTATTCGTTCCGACTCTCGTCCAGAAAACACTTTGAAAAACATAAAACTCTACGAGATTTGATTTCCATTTCGTACATACATAAATTTTCCATTTTTATAACGATACAAAACGAATAAAAACTAAACCGTAAAAATTGTCTATCGTTGTTGTTGGTGTTATCTTTATATATGCAAATCAGATACCAAAAATAGGAAAATGTATTTTTCTGCTTTTCCATAAAATGAAATAAAACAAAACACACAAAAAAACGGAAAAATCAAATTTTTCTGATTTTTATTTATAAAACTATAAAATTTAATTTTGCAATGTTTTATCGTATTTTCAACGGTAATTTTCTCTGTTTTCTCGATATGCCATATAAATATAACGGTATATACTCTCCTCACAAATACATACACACATACGAGCTTACATGTATATACATATATACACATTACTATTATAATGTTGATAGCACAAACAAAAAAAATCAAAGGAAAATTTGTGAAAAATCACGAGGAAAATAAAATAAAATACACACGAAAGAAATGAAAAAGTTGCTATGGAAACTTTGAAAATGTGGGCGTCGCGCAAAATCACAGTCAACCAATGGAAATGGAAAAAAAACATTAATGCTTTTCCAGAGAAATGGTTGGAAATTCGATTTTTTCGGGAAATTTGAAATTATCCCAAATATTTTTTATATAGTCGTGTGTAAAAATTAAATTAACGTGCACGCAACTTAATAAAATACGTAAATCGTGTTTGATCTAATTTGTAACATGATTATCGCATATGTCCTAATTCTTCTAGACCGCACAAATCTAATTTTTGTATACTTGGTCCTGTATTCGTATTACAAATTTGCGTTGTGTAAATGATTCGGGTTAATTTCTACAAGGATAAACCACATGTTCGCTTTTTCACGAAATTTGATATCAGAAGTGTTTTTCCGTACGCGCACCCCTTGTATAAATAGTACGTATACACAAACAATAAAAAAAAACACAAAAAGGGAAATTTTGTGAACCGCAATTTTGTGTTTAGCATAATATACATACAAATTAATAATTTATAGAGCACACATTTTACACAAAACATAAATTTTGTGGTATATAGTACATAATGAAAATATAATGTTTTGCTGCTTAACCGCGATTTTCCGGTTTCATAATTTATATGCGGCACTGCGCGATTACAAGTACGAGAACTCCTCCTCGCCGTTGACATCATCGTCATCGCAAGAAGCATAAAATAAAATCAATAAAAAGAATTCTTACTCTTATACACATATAAACAAGACGAGTACATCAAAAAAGAAAATCTGAAACACTTGGAAAAATCGGAAAAATCAAAATTTTACGATTATCATAAAATAAAAATCTCAAGATAAAAAAAAAACGAAAATCCGTTATATATACGAGTACAGTATAAAGCCCAGATTTGCCCAAAAAATAAAATGAAAATTTTCCGGACAAATTAATTATCGTCATTATCATTTTCCTTTAATTTCTTCGTCTGTTTATTTTCAACTTCATATATATACATACGAACGAAAATCCAATTTTCACACCACCTCGCATTTTATATACAACGAACATACATACATACATACAACAAACGAAAAAACCAAAGTAAGTACAGTGAAAATTAAGTGAAATGAAAATCTATATACCATATAATACTCTACTTGCCATACTTCAACTTTTCATCCATTTTCCAATCTCTGACTGACACAAACCAAATTATTTTTCATGGCGAAAGATTTTATTTTTTCCATTTTCTCTCGGTACTCTCGCTTAGATATTATCGTACAAAACAACAACAGTACACAAAAAAATGGAAAAACGATTCGATAAAATTGGAAAAACAGATGGGACCATTTCTAAAATGATTTTTCATGTTTGGCTGTATTCGTTGTGTATATGTGTACACGTTTTGATTGAATTTTCTGAAAGCACAGACGAGCACAGAAATATACGATTGTACATTCATCGGGAGTATGTGAGGTAGTCGAATGGTTTGATATGGTGAAAAACAAAATCGGGATACTTTTCTAAAAGTTTGTTATTAATGTTATGTGTACATTTTCTCCGCACTGTGTACGTCCTGCTTTAGATTTATTTTTTTTTATTTTATTTCATTTTATTTTGGTTTATGAATAAAAAACAAAATCTAGGCAGATAAAATACAAAATGAGAAAATTCGGATTTTTCCATTCCTTTTATAGACCCACCCAATACATACACGCACACATTTTGTAAGTGTTTATTTTTGCTGTTGGTACGTCTTTTTATTTCTAGAGATAATTTACTTGAGATTTTATTTCGTGAAAAGGATACGAATTTATTATTAAATTTAAATGATTTTATTTTAAAATCGATAAAAAGGTTTTGGATTCTGGCGCCACCATATACCGTTCGTTCGTTACCTCTATGTACAATTCTAACACACTTTGTATTGATTTTTTGCACTTTATCGGATTAAAGCTTTTAAAGCTTGTCTCTAACATATACCAACACTGTGATTTTTATATAGATACACATCCAGGATATATTTCGGAATAAATAATGGGGCATATTTTGAAATTTTGGTTTTTTAAAAGCAATACAAATCTACTTTAAAATTGCGAAAGCAGATGGTTTCCTAGAAAATTTAAAATGTTAACTATTTATGATGTTTTCTGGAAACCAATTAAACGTTTACATAGACGAAAAAATTTGTTAACTCCGGATTGTTATACAATGTTCAAAATAAAATGTGTCAATCGTTTATTAAAGTCGTCAATCTTCTTATGAAAATCCCTGAAATTTAAATCCAGCGAATAAAAATCTTGGAAATCAAAATCCCGGAATATGGAGCTCAAAATCTCGGGTTTCCCGGTATCCTTTGTAAAAGAGAACGAACTTTTAATTCTTGGTCTTATTCCACGTTTTTATCAATAAAGGGTATTTATTACACTGTTAAACAAAATAATTGTAATTAGAAAAATTGAAGATTCTAATAAGAATTTTGACTAATAATTTCTCAATTCGAGTATTCACTTCGGTTGATAATATCTTAAGATGCGAGTGAAGAATTTTTCTTCCAATATTCTTTAATTTAAAATTTGGTGAGTTGAAAAGCTTTTCAGGTTTCTACCTCGCGTGGGTCGAATACCTCAATACCACGCTCTTAATTACATTATTCTAACATCCCACTGTAATATCACGTTTGAAAGGTCTTGGATCAGACTACATTTATTATCATACTATTTTAGTTCTTAAATCCGCCGGTTTGGCGCTGGTATATCGTATATCGTTGAAAATGTCTTGAAGAATGCCGAAAAAATTGCTGAATCATATTAGGCTCAGAAATACCATTATGGCGCTGAAAGCAGTTATAATTTGTCTCTCTTCAATCGTTTGGCATAGTAAAACGCAAAGGGCCAGCCGCGCTTAAATATATGATAATAGCGTATTTTCGCGCCAAAAATTGGTATTTGTATTGGTACATTATTCAAACTGTTTTTATCTTTAAATATTTTTAGTTTATCAGTCGTGTTACCAATTCAAATGCGAATAGACTTGTAATCAAAATAAAGTGGATCGAAACTGCACTGATGGAAATAAATAATGGGTTATCGATTCACGCTGCTTCTCGTAAATACAGTATCCCCAGACCGACAATTCAAAATAGAATTCATAATAGGACAAACCAATTTTCGTTTGGGCCGTCTCTAGTGTTAACTACTGAGAAAGAAATACATATTGTTGAATGTTTTATCGCGAAAGCAGGACTTCCAGAACGCTGTAAACGTGTTTTTAGAAGCGACACCCAGAGATAATCCATTTAAAAATAATCTTCAGGGAAATCATTGCTACCAGAGTTTCCTTAGACGGTACTCAAATGTTATACAGTTAGAACTCCAGAATCAATAACCGATGCCAATTCGAAAGTAACCAGGACAAATATTCGCCGAAAATTTATCTGGATCTGGTTGAGAAAAGCTTCTAAAATATTCTTGAATATCTGCCAAAGGTATTCAATGGAGATGAGACTAATTTTTTAATGTGTCCTAAAACTGGGAAAGTAATTGCTCCTAAAGATAAAATTTGTTTAATTTATGGGAAATGAATTTGAAAAGTTGGTTATTTTAAAGGCTCAAAAACGTGTAAGAATCGAGGTGCTCAAGGTAAATTTGACGGTCAAGTCCAATCTTCAAGGCTTATCATTACAAACGCGTACCGGCAAACGTAATCAGCTCAATTCTAGATGGTCTTAAGTCTACTACTGAAGTCTTTTTGTGACACAAAGTTGTGACACAAAATGTAGAGTTTCTAATTATTTTATACAATGATGACCACATAACGCATCCGACATGCCAGTTGCCTAAGCTATACGTGAGATATTAAAAATTATTTTAATTTGTTTAAAATCTAATTAAAATTCAACCAGTAGTTTTCAAGCAAATGATGTATAGATTTTTAAGCCATTGAAAATAGGTTGACAAAGAGCAGTTCTAAATTAGAAAAAAATAAAATATCGATCAAAAGCTAATAAAAGCTTGTTTCGCGCCAATTTTTAAAACGATGATCGTTATTCAAAGTGTTTGGGAAGAAATTCTTCAAATGTTGAATAGGTCTCTAGTGGTGACAACCAAGGTGTCAGTAGAAACAATGTTGAAACCGAAACAGTTTGGAAATCTTCCAAAAAGTCCTTCAACAGATTTGTTACTTTAAACAATTCAAATAACAAATAGAGTCAACATTTGGATAGTTTTCTAATATCGCATATCTAACCAGGATAAAATTATATCTTCGTAGATGTATACTAGAATTTTTCGAACCTTCAATTACCAATAGCAAATAACGGGTGTTTTTTTAGGAGGTTTGTTTTTCCGATAGATGTCGTTTTATTTTATGACAGTTGTTTTGACAGCTCAAAGTGGCATTTCTACTCAGTATTGTTTGGCAAATCATTATGAATAGGTTAACTCCAGAACAACGTTTTCAAATCGTGAAAATTTATTTTCAAAATCAGTGTTCAATTAAAAATGTTTATAGAGCACTTCGTGAATTTTATGGTGCACATAATCGTCCGTCAGAGACCACCATAAAGAACGTAATTACCAAATTTCGGTCTACATTCACTCTTTTGGATGCCAAGCCACCGACAAGAATGAGAAGAGTTCGTACAGAAGAAAATATTGCTGTCGTTGAGGCCAGTGTCGAAGAAAACGACAATTTATCGATTCGTCGTCGTGCTCAGCAAATTGGACTTTGTCCATCGACTTTATGGAAAATTTTACGTAAAGATTTGGGTTTGGTGCCATACAAAATTCAATTGGTGCAAGAATTAAAGCCACACGACCATCGTTTGCGCCGTGAATTCAGTGATTGGTCGTTAAATCAATTGAACGAAGATCCATTTTTTTACCGTAAAATTCTCTTCAGTGATGAGGCGCATTTTTGGTTAAATGGATACGTCAACAAACAAAATTGTCGCATTTGGAGCAAAGATAATCCACACGCCGTTCTAGAATTACCAATGCATCCTGATAAATGTACTGTTTGGTGCGGTCTATGGGCTGGTGGGATCATCGGTCCATATTTCTTTAAAAATGAGGAAGGACGACGCGTTACCGTGAATGGAAATCGATACAGAACCATGTTAAATGAGTTTTTGTTGTCAAATCTTGAAGATATGGATATGAATGAAATGTGGTTTCAACAAGATGGTGCCACTTGCCATACAGCACGTGAAACAATCGACTTATTGAAAGAAACTTTCAACGACAACATTATTTCGAGAAATGGTCCGGTGAATTGGCCTCCGCGTTCGTGCGATTTGACGCCACTCGATTACTTTTTGTGGGGATACGTGAAGTCATTGGTTTATGTGGATAAACCTCAATCGATTGACGCTTTGGAAACCAATATTCAACGTGTCATTGCTGACATACGCCCTCAAATGCTTGAAAAAGTGCTGGAAAATTGGACCTCCAGAATGACATTTGTGAAAAATAGTCGTGGTAGCCATATGCCAGAAATTGTGTTTAAATGTTAAATGCCAAAAAATTATCTACCAAATAAAAAAAAATTTTGGTCATTTCATAATTTTATATGTGTTTTATTCAAAAAAAAAATCGGCAACCTCTTAAAAAAACACCCTTTAGATAATACAATTATTTTAGTTAACGATGTTGCTAGTGAAGACGACGTGGGTATTAAGATGTTCATTGATAAGATAAAAATTATTTGTATTATTTTAGTGTTCAACCTACGTTTTCCAGTAACGATAATTTTTTTACAAAATGTTTATAGTTCGCGATGGTCCAGCAAATTAAAATTTACTCGTATCTGGTATTCCAATGCAGCATTGGCAGATGATCCAAATGTACAAATTAAAAGCTTTCTCGCGGTCCTTGGAACTTCTGTGCACAAGGGAATTAAAAATTCAGAACATCGTAGCTTTATTATTTCATCCATACCAGAAAAAAGAAGAAAATAAACTAAAAATGAATTGCCTAGACCAAAACGGAAAATCGGATTAGGGAAGGACAAATTAAAAAAGAAAAAAGGAATCTAGCAGCGATACATAAGCTTATCATTGAAAAGATCTTGAGAGATATCGCAAATTAATTTCGGTCTGTAAGACCATGTTATTGCAATCCTGAACGAATTATGAGAAATCACCCTGGTCCGAAACCACAATTATGCAAACAAAAAAGTTTGTCCGTTCGCCCGGGTGTCTATACCGATGATATCTCAAGAACAGCAAATCCTATTCAATTGTTTGTGGCCAATCTCCTCTTATTTTTGCTTTGGATAAGCTTTTGCGAGCTCTACATGGTCAAGGTCATGAATAATTCGTAAATATTTTATAAGCATCACAGTATTCAAAACTACCGTTGTGGGGCAAGCATCAATTTTGTTATTAATGCTTTAGGTGATAAATTCACCGTTCTGGCGCTGATAACTAATTATTGATTTATTACTTATAATGTTCACCACCTTTGGTTCAAGGACTTCTAGCAAGAAATTTATTCGAGAATTATCGATAATGGCAATTCTACCTTATTTTTATTTATTTATAGTGTGAGCAAATGTGGTCATACTTGCGAACACCGTAAATGTGCCTAACACCGGCTATTCTATAGTTTTTCCATATAATAATCCGGAAAATATGGAAAAACATAACCTAACCACAATTTCTGCCTAAGCCAGTTGAAGCAAAGTGGGTCGAGTTTCATAAGTTCCGAATTCTCTTATAGATTTTACCACAAGCCGGATTGACGTGCTCATTCCACGATAAACGTTTATCATTCAGAATACTCAAGTCTTTCACACAATCAGCGAATTGAATATATTCGATACACAAAATAACGTCGTTTCAACGAGGCGTGTGTCAACATTATTCGAATTTAAAACAATGAATTGAGTCTTGTTAGAATTTAAATATAAATTATGTTGTGTACCCCGATTTTTGATTATGAAAATATGATAATTAATAACAGATACACCTGAACTAACGTCTTCCGGCAAACAACTGACATAAATCTGCACGTTACCAGCAAATCAATGAAAATCGCAGTCGCGAAACACATTGGGTTAATCATTAATATATAGCGAATATGAAAGTGGACCCAACACAGAAGCTTGTGGACGACAGGGATTAGAAATAATCTCTGAATAGAGATCACTACTAAAAACAAAGAATCTTCTATTAGCATGAAAACTTAAAATGAGATTACAAGGTGTATGACCTTTCCGATAAGCAGATTGATGGGAAGAATGCTAATGGGACGATAATCAGATAAAGACGATTGATTCCCATAATTTAAAAAAATCAAGAAACTGTTGAGGGGTTAATAATTTGGTTATAACAGAAAACCTTAGTAAAGGGTTAAGAATTTGCTTCGATTAAAAAGAGTTAATCCTACGTTAACTTTGCACAGATTTGCCCCTCGGAAAATCAGACCTTTGATTATAGACCGCTTATACGAGAAATGAATAAATTTCGAATAAAGTTAATTTCAACAGAAAAGTGTTTTCAGACTTCCAGAAATAAATTTTGCATGAATTTTAATTACTGACGCCCTAGTCCAAGTATATGGCATGCTAGGACAACACATGCATAACGATACCTAATCGAATTTCGGCCATTTCGCCAAAAAATAGTGATTAGGCATGGTTCAGGTTTTCTTAAAATCTAACCAAGATCCCACAAAAACTTTGAACTCAGACTTGCAAAGATGTTCTTTTGGAATCTCGAACACCGAAAACGAATGACGCGAGTTACGTAAGTTGTCAAATATGTATAGATCATTTCAACAGACAAAAAATAGTTGTAGATACGTTCGAAGACTTTCAACAATAAAGTGGACCTGGAACTTTGCAATTATGTTCTTTAGGCCGACACGTTATCTACTCAAATATTCCAATTTGACCCAGTTCACGGAAGAAGCTATTTTAAACATAGTTGAGGAGTTTTGAAATGTATCCATGATTCCACATAAACATTGACCTGCAACTTTTTATAGATGTGTCCCTTGGCAGCTCCCTTGGAACTCAAACATATAAAGCCGCTTTTATGGTTGTGTACTTTTCTTCGTTCGTTCGTTCTAACAATTTTTTTCGACCAATATTCTCTTGTGAAAAAATGTAGGAGAAAAAAATCATCATTTTGGAGCAATATGATTGGTCGAAAAAATTGTCAGAACAAACGAACGAAGAAAATAACACCAACCATAAAACCGAATTAAATTTCTGGTAACTTTTATTACATAAGGTAGAAAAGTTGTCAGTCACTACATTTGTAAACCTCAAAGTCATCACTGAGTTTATTGAAATGACTGTACAAATGAAACCAAACAAAATTACCGTTTGTTCTTCATCTAAAGACATTGATGAATATCAATTCTCATAATTTAAGCAGAATTCATGTACACTAACAGACATAAATCCTTTAATATAGGATGAACTGAATATTTAAAAACTACGCTGCAATAAACCTCTGTTCTAAAACTGTCAATTTTGATACCTATTTTACAAAAATATCCGAACTCGCAAGTCTAAAGAAAGAAAAAGCCACTTGCAAGTTGAAAGGCAGGTCTCCATGCAATTAAAACCAACCCATGTCAATGGTATAACCAGTCAAAAAGAAGATTTACTCAACAATGCTTGGGGATTGAAGTTAGCCGATGGTATGAAAATTATTATGTCGTAATTGTGATATACCTGTAAAGATCTTTTCAAGAAACATCGACAACGAAGAAGAACGATTTGTAATACAATTGTGGATAATGTAACGACACGAGCAGCAATTTCTGCCAAATGGCTAAAGTATATATCAAGAAACTTCAGGACTACAATAACTGACTGTTTTGTATCCACATATGAGCTACCAAAGATAACCAAATTAACCAAGAAGACAATTTTGTCAATCGTCAATTGCATTTTAGTCCCTCTGGGCTGGCTAGCTCCTCTTGTCGCAACTTCAATGTTTTTGACGGAAATGATGTGGAGAAATTAATCAATGGATAATCCACTACTTTTCCAAAATCAGACTTTTATGGGAAAAACACTAAAGACACTCCCATTAAGCAACAAACGTTTTAATACCCAATCAACAAATACAAGTTACTTTATCGACAACTATAATCATTAAAAACACATTTCTACCTCGCGATAATCCAGTTAATTAGAGTCTCGCTGGAAAAGGACATAGGCAAACTAAAAGGAACTAAATGGTCAATCAAAATAGGAGCGCATAACAATCTTGTAAAAAAGGACCGAAAAAAGGCTCGCATGCACAACTATCAAAGAGACTTACAAGGCATGGTAACAGGATTCAGCGCTTCGCAAAATGCAAAGAGTTATTTGCTTTATATACCCAGTTGCTGAAAACAATTTCAAAAGTAAAAGGATCTAGCAATCGTACAATTTATGTTAAAACTAGCATACGTTATATAATACCGCGTGCAGTCACAAATATTATCGTGATTAACTCCGCAATCGCGATTGTAATCCAAATTATTGTGAACCCGATGCAAACTTCATTCGATGGGACAAGCTTCCGTGGTTCACTAGCCATATGCATTAAATTAGAATACGTGACATTTATAAAAATACTATGCTATCTCAATATATTTTTACTGTCTCTTTCTAACATTTGGCATATCCAGCACTCTGAGTTTTTATTAAAAATAAAGGAAAATTTCGTATAAAATTTGGTGAGGGCGATTATGATTATCTCGTTTTGAAAACATAATAATCCTCTTTTCATAAAATCGTGTACTCGTAAGTACAAACAGGCGAAAATAACTAGATGATGTAGAATATATGATTATCTACTTTGTGTCTGTACACGGTATAAGGATATGCTACCATTCAGATTATCGTCCTGTCCTTAACTAGGTAGGAATTCTGGAATATATGAGGACACCCTTCTTGTAAGCAACAGTTAACGAGACATCTGTCATCATCGGAAGTTGAATTAATACGCCCTTTTATGAAAACTGGAGTTGATTATGTTGGCTGAATGATGATGATCGTGTTTCGCTTAGCGCTAAGTCGCCATATTACTAATGATATTTTAATTTGACTTTGTTGTTACTGCCGCCCCCAAACTCCCGCTTAAGGGGGTGAATTCAATTATATGTTCGTTATTTTATTTTGAAATATTTCGATTACAGATTAAAAATGTTTCGATTACTTTTATCGGATATTAATTTTCGACAAAATAAAAAAGGATTTTTTTGTAAATCGATATTTCTTTTTCGGCTAATTAGGTTAATCCCCAAAAGACTTATAAATTATTATGTACAATATCCACCAAGGTTAATCTAAAACGAGTTATAAGGAAAGTAAAATTACCTTAAAAGAAACCATAAAATGTCACGCACAACAATAAAGGAGATTAAATTAAAATTTTACGTCGCTGCAGATTTATTAACGATGTGGTGCCTGGTTCGTGTCTATAAAAACATTACACTGTCTAGCACCGATGAGCAGATTAAATTTTAAGTCGGAGCTCGATTACGTCGGTCTTGCTGCTTCGTTAAATTTTTAACGCAGGCGTTCGGAATTTTCAAGGAATCACAGTATAGCGAGATATACCGAAACGCTAGCTTATTTGTTTCCACGATTTTAGTTGCGTACATCTTCGACATGGACATCAAAATATGTATATTGCCCTAAAGATGACAATCTATTTAATAGCTCAACAGAAAGTAGTCGTAACGTTCTCTGCCAATAAATTATTTTACTGGGCCAACACGTAAATTACATAATGTTAGATAAACGCAGAACCACAAAATTTTAAATGGACCCGTTGCTCATAGGGAGGAATTTAGTATAGGAATATGGAGGCATAGGCAATTCGAATCCATTTTATCTGCTAAGTCTAGATATAATGCAGGATGACATTCATATTGGTATACATCCTAGTGTTGATTCGGTGACGGCCATTTAATTGCAATTTTGCAAACGAACGGTTATAAAATTGCAACTACAATGGTTGCTGAGGACCAAAAATGTTCAAAGGACAAAGCGAGTTTGCTCTATATGTTATAAATATAGATGAAATCCGACCATGTCGTGGCTAACAATATTCGGCTCAAAAACATTTCACTGTCCAGGACCATAAATTAATTTTTATTAATATTATTTTGCCGTGTGGGAAAGACGTGTTTTGAAAATAATTTAGATCCATTATTTCAAAAAATACTTTAAAAATATTGCTTGTTCGCAAAATAGTGCTTTGTCGAATAGACTATTCCTGTTGTCCTGCTGACTTATATATGTTCTTCTAGCAATGCTGCATATTAGCAGAAATGTATTAATGATTTTGGGAAAATTACAAAACGGTTAACCAAAATAAATAAAAAAATGCAAAATGAACCAAAAATCTTTAACAAATCGCAATTCAAAACTCGACCAGCAAGTGGGGGTCACATCGCAAATGAAACTAAATTGTTATTTTTACTGCCATGTAATTATAAAATAGTTAGTTAATTTCAAATAAATTAATTAGTTTTCAATATTTCCATCGAGTTCATCAATTTTTCTCTTTCTTGGTATCTCAAAAATATTTTCATTTTGCTGATTTAATTTAGCTTCAGTATTAGGAGTTTTAAAAAAATATTTCGATCACTCTGGGATCTCGCCGCAGCTCTTTGTAATAATGTATAAACTGTTTTTGTACCAGATCCGGGTTTGAGTGTGGTACGTTGCTGGAAGTTATAGTGTCAGGTATATCAATCTCATATTTTGATCCCGGATTTACCTCAAAGGAATCTCCAAAACTTATAATGAGCGCATTGGAAGCATTTGAAGAACTTATGTCCATATTTAATAGCTGTGATATTGGTATGGAGCATTCGTTCAGTTTAAAACGCGTTATGTCAGATGATTCAAGTCTTATCCCGGTAATTATTAATTTCTCGGTAATTTCAAATATATGGGTATTCTTGAGTGCAGAACTTCGGAACACACGTCTAGAGGGACTTCTAATACCACCAAAAAAGTTTTGATTTGAATGTTGCTTTTTTGATGATTGGACATATTTTTTTGTATGGCCCCTAGTCCTATGACTATCGCCACTACATGAAAATATATTTTGAATACTCGCTGTACAAACGCGACGGTCAGTGCTATTCCATATTCGATCAACCGGGTCCGCCTTAATCAACGCTACAAATTCCGGATCCGTAAATAAATCATCACTATTTTTCATACAATCGCATAGTTCGGCAAATCTCATAACAGGAAATCTTATTAAACGAATTAATCCGTCGAATTTAACACGTCGTTCAGCTAACGGCATACCATTTTTGACACAGTAATGGTTCATCCATTTAATGAGCCCATTAAATAGGTCGACTTCTTTAACTCGATTAAAGAAGGTTCCGATAGTATCTTGTTTTAAAATCGATTCCAGTAAACTTTGCGGAATTGTTACAAACATTTCTAAACCTATGATTTCTGGTACTTGCGATGGCTCATCCAATGGACTTGGAAACCCAATTATATAACAATTGATAATTATGGGTTTCACAAAATTGGTAAATGTTTAACTTTTCCTTGAAAGTTAAAAGCAACTCATTGCCAATGATATCTGCGATCACCATGTTTTCTAATTTCGGCATCTTATATTTAACGGATAACTCGAGCAAACCCATGAAATTTTCTTTCGTTATGCGACATTCATCGTTATATATAAATTGAATAAATTCATAAATTGTCTCGTAATCATATTTCTCCATTGGTATTAATTTTTGAACACCTTGATTTTCACGAAATTCCGCTTCATACACAACACTTCGGCTCATCAAAAGGAAACTATGAGCGAAAATCACTTTGTCACCACATAGAAAATTAATATCGGCCAAAAGTTTGTTATTGAACAACTGAATTATTATTTCATTTAATGTTAGCACTGGGGAGTTATTTAAAATCGCCATTTTGAGACACACAATACGGGGAACGTTCGAACGACAACCTATATTTTGATATAATTACAAACAGTTGAAATTCTAAAAAAATGAGTAACGCTTGGAATGGTTGAAACGGATCACTTGATTAGAATAAACAAAGCATGCCTAACAATAATTTGCACAGCCAATGGTTTTGGTTAGTATAGTAGGAAGATTTGAAAAAAATAAACTGGAGCACCCCCTATCGAACTGGCCTACTGAGAATCAAAATAAAAATAAATTTTACAAAACAAATTGTTTTAAATTTGTGAGCAGTAGAAAATTTGCCAGTAACCGACCTTTACGTACTAGTTAATCCTTTAGTTAAGAGTTGCACGATTAGTAAAAGCAAGAAATGATTTTTGTTGTCATTGGTATTATCATTAAATAGTCCGGCAAAATTCTTCTACGTGGCAGTTCCGAGGAAAACATTCTTTGCCTTATATAGCGCGAGGTCGAATTTGTATTTGTATTGGGTTTAGATTTAGTTTGCTAAAAATTGTTATTAGAATGCTTAACAATTTGTTCTCTCAGTTGCAGCTAGATCCGATTGCAGGATTATAATTTATATATAAAGTAAAAGATGGGTTACGAATTTATGTGGTAAGTCAGCTGTATATTCTAATCCGATTATTTCGCTTTCTATTGAAGACCCTGTGATTGATTCTATAAATCTCTCTTGTACACGCTGATGATTTTGGAAGTACGAGAAGCCAATCCAAAACAATTTTTGAGTCGGGCCATAGTGTGACAGAGGATATGCTGGATTGGTAAATTATAAGTTATTTTTTTCATTAATCTACTCAGAAGTAGAGTAGCGAACCCATTACAAGACTTGGAATACTGATTTGTTTTAGTGGCGCCACCTTGGCCTTGGTCCTGGTCAGGGGGCTTTTATACGGCTAATCTTGCTTCTAAATTTTTGCAGCCATAGGCTTTGAAACAACATTTTTATTTTTATTGAAATTGGAGACAAGAGTCCTAACGGCTCGTTTGCATGCATCCCAGGCTATTCCTAATAACTTTACTGGCTCTGTACGCCCTGAAATTATTTTTAAAATATTAGAGCTTGGGATGGGTTAAAAGGTTTCGGGCTTGTTGGTCATTTGAAAACTTTTTTCTTATAGTGTGTGTTGGTTAAATCAGATAATGCTGACTCACCAGTCATTAAGTCGTCCACATAAATGTAATATTCAATGGATTGACACGCTTATATATTTTTCTTTATGTATCTAAGCGAGCTCATTCAAACACCTGGTGACGGTTTTTAGGACATATTGGCCAATGGCTTTCTCTAGGTACCACCATAGTATTAGTATCTAGTTCGTCTACGTAGTGATCCTATCGGAATCGCCTGAATATTTTAAAAAAACTAGACTGAATATTTGGTCCTACCTTTAAGTTTTAATGTCATAGTATGTACGGTTCCCGAAGTTTTTCTCACCTTAACGACAATTGCTCCATGTGATGTTAAATTTGATATTCTTGTCTCATCTGCTCCGAACCTTTGCTCCATGGATCCAAGCCACTCTGTTGCTATTCTTCTGTTATCGCCTTGAACCAATCTTCACAATCCTTCTCTTCCCGGTTTACATTAATAGTTCAAAAAACCTCTTCGATTGTCCAAAATTGTTGTAGTGTAGCATCAATATCCGCAATGGTTATAAATCCAATCCAGATTTGTTTTATGTGCGAATAGATTTCTGTGTGGCTTCCAGTAATTCGCATACGATTTCCGTTCCAAAAATCGGAATATGCTTAGCTGATTTTTGACAAGTCTTTCATACAGTACAATGAAGACGTGATTTTTGAAATTATAAGCGTCTTTACGGAAGTCTTATTATTGCACTACCTTGAGATTTTGCGCTATATGTTTGACCGACTCCCATAATCAAAGTTCTGCAATTACTTCGTGGTAGACACAATTTGTGAGCTAGTGCTTCCGGTTTGAAGGAGGCTTGTGAAACAGTGTTCAACAAGGCACGGCAGGATCTTGGAATACCGAGGTTATTCAGAAATTTTTTTAAAGTCGTGGGCTATAGTCTGACTTGTATTATGAACTGATGTATTTGTGTTGAAGGTCAATGTATCCGATTTGGTATCTAAGTGCATCTGTTCTGGTATCTAAGAATCATTTTCGACATCTACGCCGGGAAAATTTTTAAATAGCCCGCTAACTTCATAGTTCGACTGAATATTATGTAAAATATATAAATAGTTTACAATTAATGGAACAAATGAACAAATAATAATTTAATGGCGTAGGCTTTTTCTCATATAAACAAATATCACCTTTCGCTCGCATATAAATAGAAAGTGATGGGAACTAGGCGACATTTAAAAGGCCTATATAGCAAAATTCCGTCCATAGTGTGCGACCTTCATGCCTCAAGTGTGTCATTCACTTCGTCTGACGAATTTAAAATCCTTCTTATATTTCAAGCGCTTGCTACACTCACATCCAGTTGGCCTAAAATTGCGTATTTTAAATAGGCTGTAGCTCAATCGAATCAATCAATGAATCAATTTGTCAGCTAGCTCCGGTTACGATTTGTATTTTGTAGTGATCACGTTTGGGCACTACACTAACTTACATACTTTGCTCACGTTCATTTTAAAATATCAGTATAAATTTCAGGTGAGTCACATAAATATGTTATGTAACAAAGATATGCTAAGGTTCTTTCTTTATCTAGAATAGTAAGCCGTTTGTCGAAATCTTGACTAGGAGCTGAGATTTGATTATTATCGTCAAGGGATGCTCCAAAATGAATGAATACTCTTGAAAAATATATTTGCTAATCAAATGGCCATTTACAAAAATGCTCCAATCATCTCTATGTCATACTGAGCAATTTCATGTATCGTTGCTTTTGCCTAAAGTCATGGGAAATTATCGAAATCTGGTCCATAATTTGGAACAATGTTTTATTGAATTTTTTTTCGATAAATTCAGGGTGCAAGCGGCTGGACCGAGTTATACTATAATGAATGAAAACGCGAATACCATACTGATGTCAAATCCCACTAGAAACGAAATGATTGGCAAAATGATCAAAAAAGGGAATAATTTTACTACTTCGGTTCTTTTCCAGAGTTACTTGCTAATGCGAGCTATTTGAAATATTTTTTCGAAACATAAATAAGGTATGGCACTAAAAATATTTGCTATTCCGGATTCATTTCCATTGATTTAACTCAGACAATCACATAGCCGTATTAGTCGAAGGCACGCGAAGTTATTCTCAGTGCCTCGCTAATATGCATGTAGGCCGAAATATTAAAATATGAGCTTGTATGATACTCTTTTGGTCTAATGTTTAGAAACTATGCAATTCCAAGTTCAGGGTCAATTTCAATAAAGCAAAGATTCTCAAACAAGAAGCAGAATTTTTTGGTTACCATGTCACATACAAAGTTAGTAAATGCGATCTAAGAAAGGTGTAATCCGTCAAAAGGCATATAACGTGACGAATCCATAATACCATTCTTTGCAGTAGCGAGAATTGTCAAGCCACTTACAAATTTTAAACGGGAAGAGAATATACAAACGAATGCAACGCCATTCAGAAAGGCGAAAATCATCAAGTGATGATTAAGTGAGTGCTACCTAATCTCAGGAACTACGCATAGGAAGCCAATAAAATTAAAACTTGGTAACCATTTTGAAATTGAAAATAACATTACCAAACTAAATCAAAAATTAAGAAGAATAAAACAGAATAAAATAATTAGAAAGTCTTTTTCCAGCTTCCCCTTGTAATTAAAATTTGTTGATAATACTTTTTACTTTGACGAAAATCTTTAAAGCCATCTCGGTCACCTACGCCAAAAAGTAGATACCCTCCCGCAGCGATGTACAGGTCCAAAAAGTTTCCAAATTTTCCTTTAATTAAAAAGGGCTAAATGTTATGAACATGAGCTTCGGACCCATAAAATAGAGACCTTTGATGAAGAAGAAGTGAATGTTTCCGTTAATGCCGTCTTAATTACAGAACACTCTAGAGGACATGCATATATGCATAGCTCCTGATGAAGTGTTACTGCTTGTGTTCTTAAACTTTATAAAATTAGCGTGTCAATCTTACATAAACCACACTAATTTTTCAAATTTTACTGATCAATTTTAATTTGGTCAACTTTAAATTGTCTAATTAAAAGTTTTGGATTCCACGTATCTTCAAATTGTCAATTGTCAACTCTGACTTCCGTCTCTCAAGCCAACTTTAAATTGTTTACATTAACTCAATCAACGTCAATCTTATTTTGTTAACTTTAATTAATCAATTTTGAATGTCAATCTCGACCTGTTCACTTCAAACAGACAGTTTTAAATCGTTAAATTCAACTTCAAATAAAATATTTTTTGTTAACATCAAGTTTTCTAATTTAGCATGTCAACTATAAATTGTATACTGTAAAATGTCAAGTTCAAATTATCATTTGTATACGTTAACTTGTGTACTTTACATTGTTAACTTCAGGTTTATTTTGTCAAGTTTTAATTTAATCTTCACTAATTATGCTTAAATAATCTTATCTTTGCACACAGTTTATCAACATTATCTTGTCAACTTATATACTGTCAACGTCAACTTTATTTTGTTAACGTTAACTAGTCAATTTTTAATGTCAACGTTAACTAGTCTAGTCAATTTCAAATGTTTCTTGTTAACTAACTTTATCTTGCCATCTCCATCTTGTCAACTTTATTTCGTCAATTCATCTTCACCGTCATTTTCAAATTATCAACTACAATTTTCAACTCATTGTGTAAATTTTAGGTTGAAAAAGTGTAGGTTGTCTAACTATTACTTGTAAATTTGAAACGTCAACTTCAATTTATTAATGCAAACTTATTTACTTTAATTTTACATATAATTTGTAAAGTTTAACTTCTCAACAACATTTAAATCCTTATTTTGTAAACTTCAATATGTCTACTTAAATATGTTAATTTACCTTATGGGTATGTTAAACTTGTTAATTAAATTGTTTGCATTAACATGTCTACTACATTTTGTGTAATTCAACATGTCTACTTCAACCTATTGTGTCATTTCAACTTTACCTTGCCAACTCAAAATTATTACTTTAATATTTTTGTTCAAGCTGGTAAACCGTTGTAAAAATTAACTTGTCAACTTCCACTTGTATAACATTAAATTATCAACTGTAAACTGTTTGCATTAATTTATCTAAATTAGACTGTAATTGTCATTTTTAACTTGTTAACATTACCAAACACCGCCAACTTGTCAACTTTAACTAGACGATTTTAAATTGTAAAATTCAACTTGTCAACTTAATCGTGTCAAATGTTTCTTGTCAACGTTAACTTTTTCTTTTAACCTGGTAAACTTCATCTGTAAGTTGTCATTACTAAATTGTCAACTTTGTTTTATTAACCCAAACTTGTCAATTGTAATTGTTTACATTCAACTGGTTGACATCAAAATATCAACTATCCAATTTGTAAATTTGTAAATATCGTGATCGCAAATTCACTCCATCATGTATGATGGAAATGCAGTAGATTCAGAAATAAACGAAAAGAAAATTGTGTGAAAGTGAAAATTAGATTAAAAGCACGCAGATTTTAGAATGCATACAAGACTTAACAGCAAGCAATGTAACAAAACCACAACAGATTCCGTTATTTTACAAAAGGTTCAATTTTCTAAAGTATTCTAAAAATATTTTCATTGAAAATTGAAAAATAGAAATCTTATACGGGTTAGCATCCAAAATGAGTAAAACGGAGGAACGAGGAAAATGGGGGAAATATCTTCAAACAAACAAGAAATACATTAAAAAAGCAAAACACTCCACAAAATATATAGGCGAAAAGGGGTGGCGGAAAAATAATACACAAAGATAAATATTTTCGGTTTATTTTAGATTGATTTTTCCATCCGTTATGTACCATAATCTGTAATACAAATATCTATGTGAAGATGATAAGTAGTTTTCTATACTTGTTTCTTGAACGTACCACAAGCGGTATGTTTGTCTTGTTGAGAGTTTTGTGCTGAGTGAAATTTAATTTAATTTGTATACAAAATTTTTGACAATTAAATTAATTTTTTTTTGTGGCTCGGTTTGCTTTTTGTTTATACAAAATTTCTGAGAGTTTTCCCATTAAATTCAATTTTCATTTTAAATATTTACAGTTATTGTTGTGTTTCAGAATCCCGTTTATAAATCTATAACCGTATGTACTTTCAGATTTTTTTTTTTTTTTTTGTATCTGATTCAGTTAAATAAATATGTGTTGTAAGGATGGTGGTCAGTCAGCGGAATGATTCGTTCCCAGTACTACATGCAAATTTAGTTGGCAGGAGGTCTCTACCATGCAATCAGTATTAGGATTTAACTAATTTTAATTCCATCAACCAGATGTACCAGCGGATCGATCTACTCAGACGAAGCCACAATAATTTGAGAAAAAGGTAACAGTCACAAAATGCGCAAGAAGATAAACGGACACTCTTCCTGGATCAATCAGTGTTTTTAAATTATGCGTAGGAATAGAGCATGCTTTTTACAATTTTGAGTCACAATCTCTGGAATATGGTTCCAAGATAAATATTATATAACTTAAAACATTCCATACAAGATTCCTTTTCTCCTGAATTTAATTCTTAACGTTAGTTAAACTGCGTTTGCAAAGATAAGTCGAACTCTATTCCGTGGCGACAAACTGATGGATTAAAGTGGCCCTTAAACCGATCAGAGGTATATGATCAATTGAGTGGCTGTGAAATATATCTTATTCAAAATTCAATCGTATTACCTAATATCAATAATCGGGTTTCGGTTTGAGGCTTATTCAAAAATTGCCACTTGAAAAATATTATCGTATAGAAGGTTCGAAATTATACATAAACGTTTTGGGTTATATTTAGCTATTTAGGATTGTCTGCATCGACAGCAAACTAAAGTTGAAATTTGAGTTTAAATTATTTTTTTTACAATGGACAAATAATTTTTAAGAGATTAGTCTTTTTCGCTGCAAAACTAATCTGTTATTACATTCAACTTGAAAATTTTTGAAAAATCCTCCTCACTTCGAATCGCGATGCTTCTAATTGATTTAATTTAAATTTTATTGACGCTGTTTTCGACCAAACTCTATATAAAAAAATATAAACACAACATTTTGGCAATCCTCACTAGCGACATTTTGCAACCTAGTGACATTTTTAGCGCTTGCTCTATAATTCGGGAGTCTCGGGTTTGAGTATTGGTGGTGAGAAAATCTTACGACTGGGCGTTTTTAATGTGTTATGTGTTACATTGTGGCATTGTCTATGTATCTCAAGCTATAGCTGTCGATAAAATATGTCGATAATGTCGAAAATTATTGTTAATCCGTTGTATAACGGAATCATCGGAAAAATTATTTCTTTTATGCTGTAGCTGTTTTAGGATAATTTCGAAAAATTCTAAAAGTGCCAGTAATAACAATCGAACAGAAAGCTGTCAAACTGTCAATGTACCACATTGAACAACAACTTCACCCACGTAATCACAAATATTTTTCATCGATTCATAATCCTAATTAATGCGAAAGTTTGACCGAACTCAAGTGAAAAAAATTGCAATGGTGAATCTCTCAGCCAAGTGCTAATAAAATTCCTAATAGGATGCGGACCAATTCTCAAGTGAAATTAAAGTAAACGCCAATTTTGACAGTGTAAGCGGTAAATTGAAACGACATACTAAAAATCACGGCAATACAAATAATGAAAATATGGCGGTCCTGTTTCGTGACGTAAGAATTTTATTGAGTGTAATGTAAATCTTAAAAAAAATCATGTGTACAATTCTTTGAAATTAGTTCATGGCTTCCACACCAGTTTTTGGGTACTCCAATAAATCATTTTACCATTTAAACCGTGTTTACTTAATTTTAATTCCTAGTGAATTGGCAGTATTTGACAAGTAATTTGCACTAACATTTAAATTTACTGTACTAAACGATTTCCCCGAGAACTGGTCCACAACCCTTGTATACCACCATACCACGCAATATTATATTTTAATCGGGTAAAAAATCTCAAAACTACTCCATTAATGTTGTGGTATTTGTATGGTTGAAGCGTGAAACTGATTGGGCAAAAATAACCTCGACGTGTCTTTTTGCGTTGAAAGATGAAACAAAAATAAAAATTGTCAAATTTGCCAATGATTTGACCGATGGTTCGAATGGGTCGGGTCGGTGGACGAGATTACGAGCGGTACCATGTCAAGGATCAATAGAGAGTAATCAAATATGCTAAAATTGATATTCCTACTATTTCTGGCAATCCAAAGGAGTTCCAAAGTTCACAGATCTATTCAACGCTGCTGTTCATAATATGCAAATGTATACGCAGTCAATTACTCGCACTTCCAATTAATTGAAGAATACTGTACGCATTCATTCGAAAGTTCACCAGCTTACATAAACTATCAAAAGCACCTTCATCAAGTATAAGATAAGAAGACATGACAGAAGAAATACTCCGGGGACTAAATCCATATTGAGGCAACACGGATGCTCGAGACTGGTGGATGAAACCTGATAATTGAAAATGTGGATGATGAACGCAAGTTTCTGGATGCACACGTCAAAGCCTTTGAAGCAGTTCAAATAGCAAAAAAAAAAATAACATCTCCTACCCTGTTTCCACGAGAAAGGCTACATTTTCAACATTCAAATCTCCTGCGTTTAACATCTGCCAGTCCAGTCTACTTAAAATCCAAGTCCTGTGTATTGAAGAAGCTCGCCGTTTGATCGATGGCTTGAACAATCTGGACACCATATTAAGTTTTGCCACTCCAAGTCCAAAATGTTTCAAATCCTCAATCAAACCTCAATTGGTTTAGAAGCTGCATCAAAGTTTATTGTCTTCGTATAGTCGGCAACTATGGAATCGAGCGAAACTTCAGAACATTATTCGAATCCGGATCACAGGCCTCGTTTATGACCGACAACAACTAGGTTTGAATCGTTCAAACGAGTAAATGGCTATTACTGGCATTGGTAATATATTAGCTGGCACATCTCGAGGTATTGTCACAATACTCATGAAACCAAGAAAACAAACTTATCATAATGAAATGATCGTCAATGCATTGGTTATTCCGAAAATAGCAGCTAGACTTCCTGAGTTGATAAATCGGGATGATTTGAGGTGGCTATCCACTAGGAAGCTTGCTGATCCGAAGTGTTATCAATCCAGAAGCCTCTACATATTGCTGGGGCTGACATATCTTTTCAAATAATGGATGAAGGTCGAGTTAAATCACCGCTACAAGAAAAATACCCGCCGTTCTCAAGATAAACGATTCATCACGCAATTGCCATTCAAGTCCGGTCAAACCAAACTTCCAAGTAACTACCAGATAGCCGTTTTGCAGATACACGCCTTATTCAAATTGTTCAAACGCAAGACAGAGCTTCATTCTGTATATAATGAATTTCTATATCAGCGCTTACTTTATGCCGCATCATGCTGCATTGAAGGAGCAAAATGCTACCAAAGTGAGAGCAGCATTTAACGCTTCCTCAAAACCCGGTCAGAGTCAGTCACTCAACGACATGCTCATGGCGGATTTAATCGTTCAGGGACCATGCTGCTATGATAACGATTTAAACACTTATCAACTCACTACAGTTACCTACGGGACATCATGAGCTCCCTTTAGCATCCCTCCCACAACAAATACGTTGAATGCGTTAGGCTGGTGCTTTTTTGCATGATTACTACATTAAATCAAAACGGTAATTCCATTAAGCTGAACAAATGGCTAGGTACTACATTTGATGGACACAAAGACTAGAACTACACGGATTTTGCGATGCCAGTGAAACAGCCTATATTCAGCAGTAATATTTCCACGTGTTATTAAAACCATCAAAATTACATGTCGCATAATCAGCGGGTGCTGAACTTCTACCTAGGCATATACCGTCGGTTATTAACGAGAGCAACATGAAATCGACATCCACCTCACTTTTAACCAACTCCAAGTTAGTTTTGGACTGGCTGTCCAGTCAACCAATAAGATGGACATGCAAAATTGTCCATAGTACAGTACTTAGATGTATCCCAACACATGGAATAAAACCCAGCTAAGGTATCCAGTAAAATTGCAACGCATGGTAAAAAGGAGATAGATGGGCCTAATCTTAGTACAGTCAAACCAAATACAGTCATGATGAGTGTTGACGAAATCAATCAGACAGAAGCAATCGCGAGGTATTAAATGAACTGTAACATTCAGAGCAGTGTTCTCGCAGTAAGTATCGCAATACCACTTGATCGAATTAACCAGCTACTTGATTAAAGATATTAAGAATCCAAAACGAGTCGATATAATGTACACAGATTTTCAAAAGGTCTTCGGCTCCGTCAGTCATTGTGGAACTTTAAAACACCAATTCAAGTTCGGGGTTTTCAGCCAGATTGTAGGTTGAACCAGCAAACACTTAAAAGCTTAAGTTACACTCTGTTTGGATCATTTAGGTGAGTGGTACGATTACAAAAATTTTAGGGACCGCAGTTGTTAAGTTTTGACGAGAAGCCTTTAAAATGTTGGTAATCATAGCGCTATGATCTAAATAGCAAACCATTAAGGTCTTACGTGTTTGACGGTTGAGACTAAAACAATCACATACAGTTGGCAATAATAAAAAAACATACAGGCGTAAGAAAGCATTCTTAGATAAAAAGAAATTACATAAAATAAACTTAAGTAAATAATTAGCTGAGTAACTAAGTAATATATTCCTAAGCCAATCCCTGGTCAGGCAGAAATACTTGTTGCTAGTTAACCACTCACAAAATGCGCAGAAATCCGTTTGGATTCTAGTACAGTCAGATAATTCACATATAGATGCGAATATTTTCATATCCTCCGCATATAGAAGACATTGGGCGATACAAAGCACACACATCGTTAATGAAAATTGAGAACAATGGCTGCCCCTACGGAACACCTGAAGTGATTCGGATTCTAAACGAAGATAAGTCTTAGATTTTTACATGTTGCCTGCGGTTATACAGATCTGTATAACTTACGTCGTCGAGCTGACAGAGAAAAATCCGTGTTGAGTCGGAGAGATTAAAGTTTTCAGCTCAAAGAACAGTCGTACCCTTTCGCTGACTTAAAAATTAGACGAATGAAGGAATAAAAATTGAATCATGCCCATGTACCGTTCCTGTCATCCAAATGGATCAAAAAATCGAAAATCGAGAAGCTTAGTAAATTATACTCCGAAGAATCTTTATAAGACCCTGGATTCCGCTAGAGAGAAAGGGTTCATATGCTGACGTAAAATATCTGGCAAATAAATTACAGACATCAGAAGCCAATCCGAACGCTTCATATATGACATGTCAAATGCATTTGGAAGAGAAAACCACTAACTTTCTGTTTGTACTAATGAACTTCTAAAAAAATTTTTGAGTATATGTCAAGTCCTTTTCAGCAAAAGATAATTGATTAAAAATACATTATTCACTTTATATTTTTAAAATTCATTGGTTGATCTGCCAGTACAGGTTAACCAGCCATATTGTTGCCAAGTCAACTTTGGTCCAAAAGTCGAAAATGTCTAATGAACGAGCGGGGTTTTTTAACAACAAATTACAATTTATTGAGTGAAAGGTCTGGTGCTACAGATTAACGAGCTACTGTAGTGATGCCACTATAACCAATTGATAGGCTTACTGTTGGTCACCGTTAACAGAAGTGTGGAGATACTTTAATAAACATGATGGGCTGTTTTTGGGAATAAACCATTTGTTCAATATATCGAAAATTGATTAAAGGTCGGGAGCACAGATTAACGAGCTACCATATTGATGGAACTATGGGCATTTGATAGGGCAAATTGTTGGTCAAATTTGGTCCAAATGAGGAGAAAACCTAATGTGCATATGGGGATGTATTTTGGGAATATTTCACTATTTCAATGTATTGAAAATTCATTGATTTTTTGACCTTACAAATTATCGAGCTCCACCATTGATGGCACTATGGCTATTTTATAGAGCATACTGTTGGTCAAAATTTGTTTAACTTCAGTCCAAATGGGGAGAAAGTATGATGAACTTGTGGGAGTTTTAGGCAATATTTAACTACTCAATTTATTGAAAATTCATTATTTGAGAGATTAACGAGGCAGCCCATTGATGTCACTATGGTAATTTGATATAGGGCATATACTGTTGGTCAGCATTGGCTTTAATATAGAGAAAGTGTTGAGAGGAGGTGTGAGTATTACTAACTAAGATTATTCAACTTCTTCGTTGTTATAGCGGTAAAGTATTCTTTGTTCCATAAGATATCTCCAAGAAACATAATTTGCATAATTCGGGTTATCCTTCATTAGGATATGGATAATCTTTAACATCTCTCCATTTTAAACCTGCATTTGTCTTAACTCCGTTGGTCCACGCTGAGGAAAACCAATGTCAAAGACAATGGATTCGAATTTCTGCTCGTGTGTTGTATAGGTGCGATCGAGTCAGTGTGTCAACCTCCACATTCGACTTACCTGCAGTATAAATAATTGTTAAATTAGATGATTGAAATAACATTACTCATCTGGAAAAGGGAAGGGAAAAGTAGGGAAAAATAGAAGAATCCGTTAATATACGCCTCGCAGACTCGGGTCAGTTTTTATACCATAGTGGGTTAAAACATGTCCCAGGAACTGTACATTACGACTAAAAAACGATTTGGTGGTAATTTGAAATGTTGGAAAACCATTTCAAGATCACTTAAATTTTGATTAAAACTGTTTGATAACATTAGGAGGACCACCAGTTTTTGAAATTTTAGCTTGTATTCACCACCTTCACTTCGTTCGAAAAAAGTTTTTGGCTCGGGCCAGTTCTAATAATTTGTTATATGTTTCAAAGTCAGTTCGTTTAACTTGCAAATCATATCAAATTGTATTCCCTTGACTATAGTAGGTTTTGCGAACTATACCCGTACTCTTGCAACGTAAAGGTCGGTCCTTAGTCTCGAAAAGCTGCTTAAAACCCATTTTTTGGTTCGTTCTTGGAAGGAGCACTTGATTTTATTCCATCCCACCATAACGCGGCTTAACTGGAACGTTTCCTGTTTTTTTGTATGTGTCCATATCGGCAATAAAAATATCTATCGGGTGGCTGACACGAAGTGTTACAAACTTCAGACTGTAATGACAGTTCATTCTATTCATAAAAAAAGTTATCCGCAATGGAATTCAGGCGTAATAGTGTGATTGTTCCATATTTGGCTGGAAAACCACAGCCGTAGATTGTTAACCAGTTAAAACATCTGCATGTGAATAAAATGTTTTGTGTATCGCACCATAAATCGTTATAACGTGGTGGACCGAAACGCACTGCAACATCGCCGGAAATCATTCGGAAGGTGAAGGCCAAATTGGATTGAAATCCGAGCCGTAGCGGCAGATGAGTCACCGTTCGTTATTGAGCAATATGTGAACAAGCAAAACGACCGAATTTACTTGCCCAGCCGTTCCACTGAAAATTTGGACCAACAGACTGCCTCTCGAAACCAACCGCCGCCGATGGTGATGTTTTGGGCCGCCGTATGGCCGAAAGCCGTTCACCGCTCGTTTTTTTATCGGAATCATGTGTTGGAACGAGCGTTGAAGCCTTGGGCACAAAACCATTTCGGCCGCAGAGCCTGAACTTTTCAACAGGACTCGGCGCCGAGTCATAAAGCGCGCGTCAACCAAGATTGGCTGAGAAACAACGTTCCGCGGTTCATTTCCACTGTCCAATGGCCACCAAATTCACCGGATGCAAATCCGCTACAGTTCTCGGTTTGGGGTATTTTGAAGAGCAAGGTTGGGACACAAAAATATCAAAGTGTCGATCGTCTCAAGCAAGCGCTTCACCGGGAATGAGCCAAAATACTTTGGTGGCCGTTTGAAGGCCATAATCGCGGCTGAGGGTGGCTCAATCAAAAACTGCTAATGCAATTCGAAAATTTAAATATTTGTGAATATTTTTTACTTTGATTCAATAAAATTCATCAAAAAATAAAAATTCTGTGGCGTTTTGTTTTGGTAACACTTCGTGTCAGCCACGCTGTTCATGCGATTACCCGTCGTATTGTATGAACATTTCACGAACCATCCAGTCGTCTTAATAATTACAGTACATATTTGTTAAATATAGCCATTTTACTTTGTGCTCGCGTAACTGCGTCGACGAATTGTTGCGATAAATTTCGTTTTTTTTAACTGATTTATACGATACGAGGATTAAAGTCATGCAAATATTTTAGGTTCTGGATTTCAAAACCGTAGAAACAATCAAAACTAAAACTGTTCAACATAAAACACGCAAATATGTTTTATCGATTTTGAGACCGTTGAAGCAATTAAGATCGGCAATGAAAGTCGTATTGTTACCAAATAGTTTGGAACCACATTAGCCTCAAGAAAGTAGAGAGAATTAACTAATATTTATTAATTTGTAATGGAATATTGGATGATGAGATTTAGACGGTAACAGGTCCTAAACAGATCGAAGACACACAAACAAAACTAAAACAAAACAGCAACAATCGAGTAAAGGCTCAGTCCTAGAGTAATTCTCTCATAAACAAATACATTTACAAACTATAACAATGGTAATTACACATCGCCTTGCGTGATTACCTAACTAATTAAAGGGTTAAATATTTTGTATTGTTGCTGCATAATGTTATATCTATTTTCTCACACAACCCCCTAACATTCAATATTAAACAGTTTTATTCAAAATATTCAATCAATCCCATTTAACATTCGGAAACCCCTTGTAATTGAGATGTCACAATAATAATAAATAAAACATACCGCATCGCATACACGACACATATCTTCGTTTTTTATAGTACCCGGGCGCATATCATATTTTGGTTAATTTAATAAAAAAATTATCTTCCGCGTCACGCGTTCTCATAATAAAAAGAAATTACTTCTTGTGTTATTATTTTTTTAGTGCATTTGGGTTATTGGTATGCACGTGACCACCATCCCGATAATTATCTTCTGTCTATCTATATAAGTAATAATCATCCACCCTGTATTTGTTTTGATTTTTTTGCTGTTCGGCTCGGCGCGCAAAAAACTTGTAAGTCTCGCGACACGTGTGCCAAAAAATCCTTTTATGCGCGCACATATTCATAATTGAAAATTGTGTCTGGAAAGTTTATGTACGGCGATGGAAGGGATGTCGGGTATAATCAAATTAGTGTAGTGCATTTGAAATCCGTCATGATTTCGCTTACGGGGAAAAAATCACTTGCGAATGCCAGAAATCTGTTTATTTTTATGTAATAAGTCAATTAGGTACCAAACTCTCGAAACGATTTTATATTTCTTATTTGCCAAGTCAATTTTATATTTACTATGCTGAATGAATGAAATGTAATGAAAATCACATACAAATAATAAAACCGAAACGGAAAAATTGTTTCACAACTTGAAAAACGTGAAATGAAATGAAAAATACGTGACCTGGATTTAAGACAACAGAATCCGAGTACCACATTTAGATATATATGTACAATAATGTCCAAGCTTTTTATGTTTGTGTATATACAGCAATATGCATCATGACAAGTAGAAATAATCTGAATTCCTTTTTATGTTAACAAAAATAAAATTTTGAGAAAATATAAGAAAAATCCTTCTGCACGATGACGACCTGATGATGATGATAATCTTTTGCTCGCACATCTCATATGTACTCGTACATATATACATAGACGAGCAACATAAAAACAAATAAAATAAAACATGAAAATGAAATGAAAGACGGAAAAATCTTTTCAATGATTTTTCTACACATACACACCGGACTTTATATACGTTGAGAGGAAAATAAACGAAACAAGTAACTTGGGGACGGTTAAAGGTTATTTTCTCGAATCGTCAAATATTTTTGTTGTTGTTTTTTTTATTAAATAAAAAAGGTAGGTACACATCCGATGAATGATGAAATACAGGGTAGTTAAGAAATCAGTTAAATCATCGATTTCTCGTATATTAAGACAAAACTCTAGTCATCAAAACTGATTGAAATTGCTCGGTATAAAACGGATCAATAGCATGCGAACACACCAATCCAATACAATAGACATCCTCGTGATTTATGTATACCGATCTCGTAAATTTCCCTACACACGTATATATAAGATATACATGTGTGTTAGTTATAAAATATGCAGTAGGTCGCTGAGCCAGGATTTATTTTTGCGCAAAAGATATGAAACCACGCCAGGGGATTCGATCAAATATGATACACAAAGCAGCGGCATAATACTCGTTATACAGATAAAAGAAGACTTTTATATATTATTATGATTATTATTATTTATATATTATGTGTCCAGGGAATTCAAATATTATATGAGCTTTTTTTATATACGAAACAAAATAAAAAGCTCTTCTACATGCATTGTACAGATATTTTGGTCTTGTTGTGTGATTTTATCATTTCGTTTTTTTTTTGTACGGACGGGTACATATACGACAAACATTCTTAAAATTTTCAAGACGATTATGTATTTATTGGAGCACATTTTAACTTTCTTATATTTATTTGGCAAATAATGTATTCGAGAAGAACGAACATACGAATAAAGAGTCTTGGTTCAATCATATACCGTAAACTTTTCGTTTTTTGTATGACTTTGTTGAGCTTTTTTCGGGTGAATATTTATGAAATTTTAATTTTTAATCGATAATGCAGAAGCCGAGTCATCTGCAGCATACGAAGTTTAATGGTACTTAAAGTATTGAAATAGTTTTTCTGTTTACATATATAGTGGACTTGGAAAAGAGGACTGCAGCTATTTTATCACAGACAACAGCTGCTACATTATGAAAGCTTGGGGCGGAATTATAATTATTAAAGGGATTCTGCGGCTGAAAAACATTTTAAGTCAGACTTTTAAATCGTTTTTGAAGATGTGTTATTAGACATATACATAGATAGTCAAATTAGCTGAGCTTTATAGCATAATACGGAAGTCATTTCTGTTAACCCCTCTGTTCACTCTCGTTTTTCGCTCGTTCAAGGGAGCTGAACATATTACGTGCTGGATAGAAGGAGAGGTACGGTATATGGGAGATGATGGGTGATAATTCCTGGTCAATATGGATTGGAGTGTTGCGGGGTGGTAACTAAAACGATATTGTTCTACAGCTTAATGAGTGGTTTGGGGTGGGCATTGGTAACCATACCAACCAAAAAAACATCATGTTATGATGAGCCGTGGTATAATTCAAGACTCGTCACTCTAAAGAAATGTCGCAACAAGCTTCATTCTTTATATAAAGGATGATTTTTAGGTCGCCAAACGCTTAGGTTTATAATTTTCAAGAGAAAAAGCACAGGAAAATTCCAAAAATGTATGAAATTTTTGTTTGAATTGAAAAACCAATGTTTGTCATTTACTTTTTAAAGCCATGGATACGTTTTAATCCACTAGAATACGCGGAAATCGGTTTTATTCTAGTTTCAACGTGGCTTTAGAGATTTATTGGCAAAATACACCACCGCATATCCATCAGATTTTCTTCATATTTGAACCAGAGTTGACCAAAACTACGGCCTATCAAATGCTATAGTCATTCAATGCATCAATTGGATAGCTAGGTAATCTGCACTGCCAGAACAAGTGTGACAAACTAAACAAAATTTGTTATTTAAAAATTTACGCGAGTGTGCATTCATTTTATACTTTAAATGGCCCAACTATAGCAGGCTTTTAAAATATCATTAGGGCTAGTGAGAAACACTATGAACTTACAAGCTTTCAATTGGAAATTTTAACTCATTTGGCTGGTAAAGCGAAAACACTACCTGCGTTATCAACAGTTTTTGATTGCGGCTAACTTTAATAGGGTGGGATTAAGTTAGATGACCACAATTTTAAAATATTGAACCAATCTAGTACGCCTAACAAGATTGAAGATGCATCATCAATAACAAGGTCTCAATCTCAAAAACGACACCAAACCGACCATGGACACCAAACTGGACGGCATACTCCAGTTTGGATCTTATAAAAGCAAAATAAAGTATAAAAAGTGTTTTCTGGTTTTTAATATCCAGCGGTGGAGGAAACTAGACATTGAGTTTACTTTAGATAAGCCAATATGTGTAGAGAAAGGCAAATTAGTGATTGAGGTTTTAAATTTTCCTGATCCATTCCAGTGATTCCCGCTGATGTTATAGTTAAAGATGACCGGCGTTGTTTTTATACGGAAAGATATTATCGTACGGTTATTAATATTTAAAGGGACCAGATGCGGATTCGGTTTAAAAGAAACGAAAAGTATTACGCTTGATTCGAAATATTTTGAGATCATCGGCAAAAAAGTACAAATGCATATTGAATTAAAGTAGTTTTATAATTGATAAAAATTATAGGAAAAATCGGGGGCTAATATGAGGTCCTTGAGGAACTCCAGATGTTACCAAAATGGGTTCCGATTTTTCTCCACCTATTTCAACAAACTGCGGTCTTCCAATAAGATGCGGGCCAACCATGTAACAAACAGTGAAAAAAAAAACCCAAAGCTATCCAGTTTCGGTTCTACCCGTTTGTGACCAATGGAGCCAAATGCATTTCGAATTCCATAATTTTAGTAGTAGTATAACGGACGTTGTTACGATTCCCCGAAAGCAGGAAACATGGTCCCTTCTAAGCTATTTACAGGCAGGTGTTAAATTAGATGCTTTTCATTTATCAGAAATTCCAGAGAAATGCAAAACTGGTAAATGCTTTAATAATCGATGATGGATTTTCTTCTACTACAATAGAATTTCCAAAAATATTTGAGTTCATTTTTGATGCTGTCTTCAATTTGTGGTTGAACCACAATAGGAATTGAAGTCCTTCTTAATTTTTATATAGTTTTGTCATCATGCGATGAATTTACGATTTTTTGCGTTAATTAGAATTTCATCAGACAAATGCTGGTGGGTGTTTCGTGTAGTTTTAATTAGTCGGACGCATATGTTTAAACCTAGAAATACTTTATCGACTCGTTGTCGGCTTTGTTGAAGGTGCATCTCTTTCTGGATGACAAGTGATGACTGCATGAAGCATTGGCCTCAGACATATTGAAGCTAATTTCCATAGCTCTATAATGTCATTTGATGTAAATAGCGTTTGGGGCTCACTCACATTATGTCCGTTATCATGCATGGGATTAAGTGGTTTAAGATTCGATAGCGAGCATTCGATATCGGATAGAGTACTAGATGGGAGTGTTCACTGAAGCCCACTTAGCACCAGTAAGGTCGAAATTTCCCAAAACTATTATAGAATCATCTGTAGCACAACTTGAGTATGTTTCGATGGAAGAATGGGATGGTATACACTTGCGCGGCAATTGATACACGTCCTCCGAACTTTATCTGGCTGATTGATGGATAACGATTACTATATGGAATAATATTATTAAAGTTGGTTTCCAAAATTGCGTGTATTGAGCACGGAGTTTTTTGAACAAAGTTTGAAAATGGTTTGGTTCACATCTTGCTGACATTATGAACGTAAATTATGAGAGTGCACTCACATAATTAATGCCGCATGCGGCGACAACAATTTCGTATCTGGCATTGAGTCCTGAAATATTAAGTTTTCGTATGTCAGCAGCTATGGTACGTTTTGAAGATTTGGTGGAATCCGGAAAATCGATCGTTCCTTAAACACAAATTCTTTGTTTAATATACCCTTTGGCAAGAGCATTGGCTACTAATTTGGTCAGAGCCGCAGACAGTGGTCATATACAAAACCCCACAGAATTATATTTGAATATGTAAGGAATTTTTGGAGCTCAGAGTCGCTTAATAGGGATTACTCGCTTCCATGGCACCCACAAGTCGTATGTCTCTTCATTTGATTCAAAAATTTGAATCTATTCTCTTGAATTTCTTCTGATTATGAGTGAGCTTTTACCACTATTGCCTCCAAAATGTTATATTGTACGCTGAAGACAGTGTATATCTTGTAGCATAGTTCAAAGGTTAATGTCGAGTTTATTTCTTTAATGCTATTTAAAATTCATACCACATACTAGAGATGATCATTATTCCAAAACGTACACATTAAAGACAAAGAAATCTGACTTCACCATCCAATCTTCATGTCACTCTCTAAAGCAAAATTATAAAATCTGCTAATTAGTCGAATAACACAAACTTAAATTAAATCCTAAACGACATTACGAAATGGAACAACTAACGAGTAAGAGTGCATCCCCTCATGGTTGCTGTCCATTAAAAAGGGTATAACATACATAGATAGTTTTTAAAATCGTGTTCCTCCCCATTTAGATAAGATTACAAGAAATAAAGAATTTAATTAAAAATAATAATACAAAAAGCTTTAAAAATTAAGTGTACGAAGGCGATGATGATGAGGAAAATACGAATGAAAATCACTTAAAATACGTATAATTAGGGAAAAAAAAGTCGAGAGTATAAAAAATTTGTATTCAAGAAATGTAGATAAGATGTGATAAGATTTACCGTAGGTTGGTGTTGTTGTTGTTGTATACAGACGTCTACGAACAGCTTTGGTTTATTGAGATAATAAAGTCTCTCACTAATTTATTGAGTTTTGGGTGCGCGCAATTTACGAAATTTGATTTTCAACATCCCAAAAATAAAATAAAAAATCAATACGCATAAATTAAACATCACAAGTCGGTATACACGACGTTAAGTGATTATACCAGATTTATATTAAATTAGACATCAATCATAATTTAGCATAGCAATCTGTCCCTCCTAGATACATAATACAAAATGAAACAATTATAATTTAATTTATATCAAATCAATATTTGAACTCCCCACATCGGGATCATATTACAAAAAATTATTACTACTTGTAAGTAGATTAGATGTATATACGAGACGTATATAGTGCTCGAAAATAAAATATTTTTGATTAATTCGATTATCATGAATCTTTAAGTAGCTCGATGATGACTACACCACTGCTGTCCGCAAAAGAAGGAAAACAAATCCCGGAAATTATTTAGTCATTCAATCATTTAATGTGTATCAACACATTCCGCCCTTCTCCTATACTTAGCCACATTATCTATCATTATCATTATCATCATTATCATCATTAAGATGATTACTACTACCACTGTACGATTAAAAAATTGTAATTTCAAATAATAATAAAAATTTATATCAATTAAATCAAATTTAGAAATAAGCGCAAACAGCAGCAACAGCAACAACAACCACCATGCACAATACACAACAAAGTTGATTATTTTGAAATTAGATGGTTCGAAGACAAATGGATATCATCTGGCAAAATCTGGGTACCATATAAAATACACACTCTCGCATTCTATATAAAACGAAAAGATGTATAATTTAATTATTTCGATAACGAAACGACGATGGTTTGGATTTCTTTATACTCGTACTCGTGTGTACGTTCATACTCGTATGTATACAGATAGACAACTGTTAAGTATATAAAATCAGAATTGAGACTGTTATACGATACGATTCGTTTCGTAATCATAAAATTATTGCGGAATTATTATTATTTGTTTCGATGGAATGAGGGCGATACAGAACATGAACCGAGTCATTATAATGGACAAGACTTTATAGAAGTTAATCAGTGAACTTGCACTTGAACACTAATTTGAGCGCAACATATTTTAAAATTTGCAGTGCTCTAAACCTACACCAATCCCGATTTTATTACAGTTACCGTTTTCGAGGAACCTGTGGTCGGTTTGGCTTACAATTAAACCTGCACCGCCAAAATTATAACTTTTGATGTTAGTTCAAGACCACCCCTATAACTTGCCTAAGGGTAAATTTACCCCAAAACTATAATACAATTCAAAAACGTCAATTTAACGAATTTTAATAAAAAAATTTACACCAGACCGCCACCGGATTTTGGCAAAAATGTTACAAAAAGTCTTGTCGAGGGTAGGTCAACCTTATCCAGGTGTGTAATAAATTATTTTTGTGTCAGGATACGCGGAATTGACTCCAAACGGTGGAGGCTTCAAATAGGTAATTTTAAGATCGATTTTACCACATTTAATAATTTATTACACCAGACCGCCACCAGATATGGGGTCTTATGTTATTCTGTGCTCGTTGTCAAGGGTAGGTCAACATTATACAGGTGTGTAATATTTTTTTTTGTGTCAGGTTACACGGAATTTGCTCCGAACGGTAAAGGTTTGAAATTTTTAATTTAAAGGTCGACCGCCACCAGATATTAAGTCAAATGTTACTTCTTGGGCATTGTGGTGAGCAGGTCAACCTTATCCAGGTTTGTAGTAAATTATTTTTGAGTTAGGATAGGCGGAATTGGCTCCCAACGGTATAGGCTGCAAATAAGTAACTTAAAGGTTGATTCTACCACATATAATAATTTATTACACCAGACCGCCACCAGATATAGGGTCTAATACTACTCTGTACCACCAAAGTGTTCAAGGAGTAACAGTTGGCTTAATATCTGGTGGCGGTCTGGTGTAACAAATTATTAAACGTAAACCATTACAGTTCGGAGCCAATTTCGCTTATCTGGCACAAAAATAATTTATTACACAACTGGATAAGGTTGACCTTCCCACCACAATGTCCATGAAGTAATATTTGACTCAATATCTGATGGCGGTCTGGTGTAATAAATTATTATATGTGCTAAAATCGACCCTTAAATTAAAAATTTCAAACCTTTACAGTTCGGAGCAAACTCCGTGTGACTTGACCCAAAAATAACTTATTACACACCTGTATAAGGTTGACTTGCCCTATACAACGAGCACAGAGTACCACTAAGCCCCATATTTGGTGACGGTCTGCGGTCTGGTGTAATAAATTATTATATGTGCTAAAATCGACCTTTAAATTACCTATTTGAAGACTCCACCGTTTGGAGTCAATTCCGCGTATCCTGACACAAAAATAATTTATTACACATCTGGATAAAGCTGACCTTCTCTCGACAAGACTTTTTGTAACATTTTTGCCAAAATCTGGTGTAAATTTTTTTATTAAAGTTGGTTAAATTGACGTTTTTGAAATAAATTATCGTTTTGGCGTGAAATTTATCCTTAGGCAAGTTATAAGGGTGGTCTTGAACTAACTTTTTCAATGTAATTAAGTTGTAATAAATTCTGGTCCAAGAATCATCCCGATTTCATAGCTACATCAAAAGTTACAATTTTGACGGTGCAGGTTTAATTGTAAGCCAAACCGACCACAGGTTCCTCGAAAACGGTAACTGTAATAAAATCGGGATTTGTTGTAATAAATTGTAATAAATGTGAAACAAATTATGGTACTGGTTCCATTGAGGCGGGCTAATTTGGTCGGTGTAGGTTTAGAGCACTAAAATTTGCTGTCATTGCAAATCTAAGGACCCGATTCCGAACTGTAGAATTGTTGCCGCTGTAACCAAAGTGTATTTTATTTTAAAATAAAACACAGAGAATGTTCAAAACATTTATAGCATAAAAGGAATCCTTCACATGAAGGTGAAAATCGAACCAGTGAGGACACGCATACAAGAAATGTCAGGCATTTAACCACACCCAAAGATATTGCGGCCGGGATCCAAGATGATATTATCCAGGCATTTACAACAGGTAGAGATGTGCCAGCCAAGTGTACAAATTGTAAGGACGAACATCCGGCTAATCATCGAGGTTGTGAGGTTGCTAAACAACTACAAAAATTAAAAGATAAAACACGAAATCAACCGGAAAATCTCGAAAATCGAAGGGTTCAAATATCAAATCAAATGGATCAAAACCAAAAACCAAGCAATACATGGCAAAGAAGTTTACTTGCCCAGGTAGTGAAAGGTTTGGATTCAACCAAACATCTGGCCTCCGAAAATAACCAAATTATGGAAAACATTATGAACAGCATTACAGTTATTACAAAGCGGGTAGATGGCCAAAGTAATCTGAACGACATGACCCTTCAACGCAAACCAACAAAAAATGTTAAGTAAAACAACTTTTAAAATAGCAATCTGGAATGCGAATGGCATTATGCAACATATTCCAGAAAAAAAAAATATTTTTAAATTCAGAAAAAATCGGCATTTTCTTAATATCTGACAGCCATAGTTAAATCTCCGTTTGTTAAAATACGGGGTTATAACTGATATCACTCAATTTATCCAACGGAAAGAGCAAGATGTGGTTTGACATTACTAATAAAAGTCAAATATCGAAGAAGAAACAATGCAAGTCACTACTGTAAGGATCCAAAATAAACACAGATAGCTTACTGGCTCTGCAATATAACCCGGCATAACTTGAAAAGGGAGGACTACCTTAAATTAAATAGTTTAATAGTCACTTGGACGTGATTTTATTAATCTCCAGGGGATCTAGACTTACGACGTCAAAAAGCAAAGAATTTCTTCAAGCAGGCCAGACATCAAAAAGGTGAATTTTACTCTGGTGGTTCCCCAACGTACTGACCCAGTGACGGAACGAAGATACCTGACCTAATAGATATTTATGTAGCAAGAGGTATATCCCAGAACTACATCCACATTGAAGACAGTAATTCTCTAGTTCATTCTCCGGTTATCATGACAGTCAGTGAAATGGTAATTCAAAGGGAGAGTGCATCCAGATTAACAAATTCAAAAACAAACTGGGACCTTTTTCTTGAAGTAAGTAAGTATAGAGGAAAAAATCAATCTTGAGTTACAAATAATAATTTCTCACCAGTTGGAAGATGAATTAGAACAACTGAATCAACCAATTCACTATCCTGCTTTGGCAAGTACCCCCAATATTCAAAATAAGAAGAAGCTTAACATATCCTACCCAATGGAAGTTAGAGTGTTGGTAAGATAAAAACGACGGACACGTAAAACCTGCCAAATAACTGGAACAGCGGAGAACAAAACAATTCTTAACAATTTAGGTAACAGTCTCAAGTCTCTTCTTAAAGAAGTTAAAAATGCATCAATCGATATCTAGTTAGCCTAATCGATTAAAAAAATTCTGATGTGAAAGGCGGCAAAGGGACTCAAAAGACCCAAAATGCAAATGTCTCCACTTAAAAAGGAGGATGGAACCTGGGCGAGAGGTCCAAAAATAAAGGGCTGATCTGTTTGCGGAGTATCTCGAGGATATCTTCCAACAACTACCAAGACAAACGGTTAAATGATAATATAATGTCAATCCAAAAGCTAGATGATTTCGATATACGCCCAGCAACTCTCAAAGAATTAAAAAAAGTAGTAAAAAGCAACACGAGTGTTAAAAAACCCCCAGGGTATAACTTGATTAGTTGCCAAATAATCAAGGCACTATCAGGTAAAGGATTTCGTAAGCTATTACACATAATCAATGCAAGCTTTCGGTTAAAATATGTTCCGTGGCAATGGAAAGTAGCAGAAGTAATCATGATAGCAAAACCTGAGAAACCACCTAACGATAAAAAATCATACAGGCCAATTTCATTGCTGCCAATTATGTCAAAACTCTTTGAAAAATTATTACTAAAAAGACTTAAACCAATAATTGAGGACCGACAAAGCACTCCACAATTAAACAGGTACATAGAATCACCAACATTATTATTGAAAGAACGTTAGAATGTAAAAAAAATGCTCCAGCATATTTCTGGACGTCGCCCAAGCATTCGATAAAGTCTGGAACAGTGGACTGGAATTCAAGCTGCATAGAGAACTGCCGAGGCAGTTCTATGCCATACTAAGATCTTATTTATCCAATAGACATTTTCGTGAGAAATATGAAGATTAATACTCCGCACTAAAGAAAATCTCTGCCAGTGTCCCACAGGGGAATATTTTAGGACCAATCCTGTATTTATTATTAACAAGGGATATTCCAACAACAGATGAAGGAACCATAGTCATCTTTGCAGATGACACAGCAATCTTGGCGATTGGAATGTCGCTAATGCAACAATCAAACTCCAGAAAATTACCAATGCAGTTTGTAACTGAATTAAGCGCTGGAGAATCAAGCTTTATATGTCACTTTATATGTCAAAAGGCTTCCCATCTACCGATAGAAATTAACTCACAACCGATGCCATATGCAAACAAAACTAAATATCTTGGCATGACACTCGATGCCAAGCTCAAATGGAGAGAGCATGTCAAAAAGAAAAAAGAAGAACTTAATATTAAGTTCAGAAAAATGTATTGGCTCCTACGTAGAGGCTCTGACAGATGCAATACATCAAAGATAAAATAAAAAAGCATGCCGCCAAACACGAAATAAGGCTCCAGGAACATGGAAACCCCTATATTCGCCATATGATAGATAACCCTATCGTTGAAAGAAGACTTCAAAGAACGAGGCCACTTGATCTAGTAAACATACCAAATTAAAATTATATTTTAAATAGGTTTAATTAATTTTGGGACTAACCATTGGGTTTCACCCCAACAAATCAGAATTGTTTAGAAAATGTAAAATTTGTAAAATTTGAAAGACAAATTGCTAGATGAGCACAGTCTCAGTTGTAATTAATGAAGGGGGAAAAATCGGTATAACTTAAATTAACTTTGTCGCCATCTATTGACCATAATACTAATTGTTAATTAAATTGAATTCAATCTACGTTATCCAACAAATTTGCAAAATAAAACAGTTGGAGACATTATTTTGTGAACCTTAAAAACAATATTTTTTCTGTGTAATCGCAGACAAACTATTTGTTTCGACTGTACGTGTATCTATTTCATTATCAACCTTTAGGCGTATATAAAAACAGTAAGAAATCTCAAACAAACTCATTTTTTTAGATAAAATAGATAAAAGTCCAAAAACTACAATTAGCATTAGGTACAACTTTTGTTGGTATGGAGACCAGAGATTATTTCAGAAAATGAAAATTTTTTCGAGATATTCGCTATCGAAATTTGTGCTGCAAAGTTTTAGAACAAAACTTACGATTATAAAGATGAGTTACATTTTGTGAATCCATATTAGTACATATCGCAAATTTTACAGTTACAGTTAAATGTCAACAGTATTTTGAAACTATATAGACACTTTTAAATTTGTATAGTACCATACTTAATACATTAAGTCCCAAGTAGGATTGGTTGGTACATTTTTTTATTAATCATGCTACTGTAAACTGTAATTTATACGCCGACATATTAAGGTTAAATGTTCATTTCTCATCATGGAGCGAAAAACTATTCTGATTTGCTTGAAAATTAGTAGTAACATTGCACCAACCCTCAAAGTTCACGAAAAATGAAAATCGACGATAAATTTCTTTTATGTTCAGATTTTTCATTGATTTTATAAAAAATGTGTTTTTAAAAATAATGTTTTATATTATTTTATTTTTATGTACTCGATGCCAAAGCATAAATTTGTCATCAGCGCCAAAACGGTTAGTTTGTGAACTGGAGTGCTGGTAACAAAATTGTTGCTTGCTCCAAGAAATTCCAAATTATATGACACATGATTATATCGCTACGATAAAAATTACCTCCTTGCTGCTCCAGAGCGGTGGTTTTGTGTACTAAAAAAACGGTGGATTTGTGAAATAAATTGCTGATAACAACATTTTGCTTCGTCACAAACGTTTAAAATAATATGCCATCAGAAAAATTACCATCACCGCCAAAAACGGTTGATTTATGAACTAAAATAGTAATGTCAAAATTTATGTGTGATCCAAGACGTTTGAAACGCGAGTATACGAGAATAATGTAACGCAATATATTGGTATTATAAAGTTTATTGGGGTGATTTCTTACAGCAACAACCCTAACGAGGATCGACCCCTTGAGATAAAGAACACAAAAACTTGTCAACTCTCCGAATTAAAAACCACGGGACATCCAGACGTATAAGAACAATTTTTTTTGTTGAGTTTTGGGATCAGTCCCAACTTAAAACGTCACAATGGCTCATAAAAACATGTTTGTCATCTTCTAAATTTTGTTTTTTAACATCCGGCATGCTCCAAAATTCCACGCTAATTTAAAGTAAGTGGCTGCAAAATGGGTTCCCAAATACACAGCTTGGATGACGTCATTTCAATTGCTAAAGCTCACGGATGCGAAATTCATTCTAACGTGAATAGAGATAAACAAAATCGTGCCGTCATTTTGACGCAATCGAAGTGTGTCGATTTTTGAATGGCATGTTCATCGAGAATTAGTGATCAGTCAAAATCAATCAAATAACAATGTCAATTCGGTGGACCATCGAAAGTTTTGAAAATTACCGTAAATTGTTCAATATTTCGAAAACTTGTTCAACAAACCAAACGGAGGTGAAAGTTCGAGCCAACAATAAATGTTCGTTTGAGGGAAACCGTTCGAGTGATAATGTGATCGGGTCTGAATAGGAGCCAAGTTGGATGGAGCGTTGTGGTTAATTAACAAAAAGCCTTTAAAAATTTTAGTTGACTATTAAACCACCCAAAAGTCATTAGTGAAAATGTTTGAACATTTAGACGGGATTGCCACTACTTGTGACTGCAGCCGACGGAGCAAATATTTTGCGAGTGAGAACTGGTTCGATGTATTCGTTCTTCAAATTCAGCATATTGAAGCGAAAAAAGAGAATTTGTTTTCTATTTCGTGCGATAAGGAAAACAAAGTCAATGTAATCAATTCAAAGCCCTCAACCCAACTCTGCATCGAACAGAATCCGATTCGGAGAGTTGAGGTGTAATTTTAGCGCCTGCTAAAATAGCGCCTGCAATTAGAACTCGACACTGAATCGAAAGATTTGGTGGTAATTTTGACTCAATTTGGACTATTTTAGTACCAAAGGTAGCCGTTATGGATTGCTAGCGCTCCAGCAATATTTCAGCGATTGAAGTTACTTGGACGACGTAATTGTTACAGATCGAACCGAAAAAACAACACAAAAATCTGGTAGAGATTTTTAAACGACTTGCTCCTGAAAATTTCAAATGTAACATGAGCAAGCGTAAATGTCTCCTAACTAGAGTGGATTATATGCATGTTTTGAAAGAATCTGGAATCCGACCATCATCCGAAAGAATTTGAACAATTCAAGAGATGCCTCGACTAACAAACTTGGCAGAATTGTAAGCTTTTTCTCACAGTCTGCAGCTCCTCCTGAGGCATTGCGTAAGAAAAATGTTTCGTTTGTTTGGTCAAAAGAGCAAAAAAATTATGTTTATCCACTATCAACAAGACTCTCCACTTTTGTTAGCCACAGATGCCTCAAGTCACGGAGAAGGGGCATTGATTTCTCATATTTCATTGTCCTATATCCATGATGGACAGAAATATCAGATAATTTTTTATCGTAGGCGCTTGATGATCATCAAAAAAAACATAATCACATTGAGAAAGAAGCACTTTGAATCGTCTTTGGCTGTAAAAAGTTTTACAAATATCTATGCAATGGAATTTATTTCGCTTGTCAATGACGAAAGTCAACCGTCTCTAAAGTTGGCTTGTATTTCTCACGGGATACCAATTTACTATTAAGTATAAAGCAACGAAAAAGCATAACAACACCGATGCGCTTTCACGATGAACGAAGAATATCACAAGATCTTCAGAAATTTCATGTAAGAAGAAATTCGATTTCTGTTTTCAATAACGTTCTTCTTTTCTTGACTTTCTTTGGGCTTTGGGGCATTGTTCGAATGAAGCATAGTTAGCCCGCTGGTGATCGAACATCGACAAGGAAATTGAAACCACCGTGAAGAAATGTATGCCAGACGATTACACCGAATCTGAGAGTAGTTTCTCTCGATATCCATACCCATACATCATGAAGTTGTCAGACTATCAATTCTAAGGTTCGCGTGCCACAAGAACTTTTTGTAATGGAAGAGTTGCCAGAGAGCATTTTAAGTGTAATGGGACAGCGTTTAAATAAGCGGATATTGATGACCTAAGAACTGCGGCTTACCATCCCTCGTCAAATGAGGAAACAGAAGGGTTTGTGAGATCTTTGAAAACCATCTTAAAGCAAAACAAGCGAAGATCATGTTTCTTAGCAGTTATTGATGATAATCCACAAGCAAAAAACTTCATGGTCAGCAACCAGGACTCTGATATCTCTCATACGTACTAAACTTCAACGAAGAATAGGTGGACAAAGTTCATTGTGGACCAACCTGTTTTCATGCAAAGAAGGGATAAAGCAGATGCTTGGCAATGTGAAGTATATAGTGTAGTCACACATAATAGTTTGGTGTGACGTCATAAAAACCAAACACGAGCTCGAATAACCAATCCTGAGACAAAAACAACATCAATTATCGAGCAAGGTTGCTGCAGGTAGTGCTCCACGAACAAGTAAAGTTTGATCAGTCATCATTTAGAGGACTTCATCAAAATAAAGGGGGAGAAATGTTGTGTTTGTGTATCGGAACACGCTAATTTTTCAACCACCTCTCTCATTTATATCAAAAATACATTTTCTCAGTTCTCTCATCATCGATTGTTATCGAACATTGATTGTCATTCAGTTCATTTTTGGATCTCGTTTTGGCATGTTAGGCGGTCAATTAAAATATAAATATTACAGTTTCATGAATTATATCCAACCAATTTCTTGACGAAAAACATATAGAGGTAAATGGAGACACAAACATTAGGCTTCAAAGATTACTTCCATTTCATTTTTTTGCTATTCATTGCAGTTTTCTACAAAAGTTTCGTCTACCTAATTATACAAATCCAGAACAATGGCATTATGTACAAGGTCGACAACACTAGTCGAGATAAATCAGTGTCATTTGACTGATTCCTGAAAATGGGTTGGCACTATGATTAAGTGACATTCTACCACCGTCGCTCCACCTTTTGGTGTGTTAAATCACTTGCAGTAAAACATTTATATTACCCACAATAAGTGATTGGACAATCACCTCACACGTAGAAAGAATTGTAAATGGTTACATCGCAAGTTGATACTTAAATGAAGTGCAACAAAGCATTATCGTCAAGCATCTACCGTCAAAACTTGACCTTTGGAGAGGATCGTTAATTTAGTCATGCTAGTTACAGTAACAGGATTGAATGTTTCTATACTTAAAAGTCCTTTTCTCAAGATAAATAGTTTAGCTCTCAACACATCTCAACAACCGCACTAACCTTAAGGTTCTACCATTACCGCAATTATGTTTATAGTGATTCGTTTACCCAACACATTATGTACAGTGTCACCAGCTTTGTTTATCACTGGCAATCCCAAATCATCTCATGCATATGATATGTCGAAACCGTGGATAAGAACGAAATAGTTGCAAAACTTGGGATTAACATCATCGATCATTTGGCAGGCGTGCCTCGAGCCTAAACTTTGAAGTCTCTAACCTAGTGTCACTCAAAGTGAATGAACAATTTTGAAGTCTTAAGCTTTCCTATTCTATATCAGAAATACACCATACTAGGAAAAATGAGCAAAACCTGTTCGCCTGCAAAAAAATGTGAAAAATTCCGTATCGTTTCTCTCGTCTTATCTCATGATGGCAGACAGACATAATGAAAAGTCGACGATTATACCTTGATTCACTTGATTTATCACAATTAATTGGTAAAAAGAATTTTTTTTTTTGAAAATTAATTTTCATTATAAAAAGCACGAGAATTTTATATCCGAGAAAAGGGGTGTACAAATACAAGAGTTACGTAAACATTCAGAGGTGGAGAGAAAATTAAAACACGAATTAAATAAAATGATTGGATTGAATCGTATATATCTAATATATATAAGAACGAAGAAAAGGGTTAGATTTTCTCCGGAGAAAATGGAAAATTTATAAAGATTTTTCATACCAGCACTATTTATATATATTTAAACGGTATCTTGAAATAACTTTTCATTTGTAAATTGGAAATAATTAGTTTTTTTTTATGTACAAGACGAGTGAAGAATTGAAAAATTGTGTGCAGTGGAAAGAGTTGATTTTTCATTAAAATACATTTTTAATTAATAACATTCCGTTAGCAATTAATTTTATTATTTTCGAAATTCGTTTGATTTAAGCCTCCAAGATTACGCTCACTAATTTTCGTATCCCAATTTTGATAAATTGAATCCCCCCCGCACTCTCATCACTCAAGTGTTATTTTTTGTATTTTTAAATTGATATCAAACACAAAAAATGCTCTAATCTATATTGATTCCTGCTGTGAATCAAATTTATTGGATAACAAACTGGTAATAACATATTCTTGATTCTTTGTGCCCGTAGGATAAATTCATAATTGCGTTCCCCTCAAATTATTTGACACCATTAGCAATTGTTTAAAATTTTTATGTTTTATAAAAGGGTGCGCGCTTATCCTGTGAGTGTGTGTAATGTTATTAAATTATTTAGGATATTTATGATAATTTACATGAATTTAAAAAGAACAATCAATATTATGTGGCATATTCACTATATAGAGAGCATATGGCTATAACCAGGGCATGGCCTGCATTAAATATAAAGTTTATTAGATAAAAATAAGACGAGTGCCGCACTTAAGGGTGTGTTGTAAAAGATTTTTATTTTGCGGTTACACTTTTTAGTATCCAGTTAGTGTTTGTTTGTAATCGCCAAATAAAAAACAAGACAAGTTATAAGGAACACGAAAATCTTTAAGATCACAATAAACAACACCAACAACAATAAAATTTGATTGACGATTTTCGTCCCTTAACCTTTTGGTGTATACCCAGTACTATAAAAAATTATTGCTATTTTTCATTTTCTAAATACGAATCACTTATCTCTCTGCTTTATATACAAAAATATAAATACGAGTGCGGTGCGCCACCCTTCTTCATATTACATTTGGTGAAATATAATACCCCTGGAATATTATTTAAAAAAATAAAAAGTAATAATCATAATATTCCACCAGAGAAGTTATAATGACCCATACTTTGTTTACTTTTGATGGTCCCTTGAGGAATTTGTGTTTAATTTTCCCAACTTTTTTTACTTGTCATGAGTGCGGTGCTCTGCGCACTCTACAACAATTCCCTTGATTGTTATAACGTGCGTATGAATCAAAGTGGGTGAGGTTTTTGTGAAAAAGATTTAAAAATATTAATTTTTAACTACGAAAGTGGCGTGAGATGTACGTATTTTGCAATATCGGTAATAAAAAGTTAAAATATTTGATCAGTTCGCGGAAATATCTCGATTTTAAACTCATTTGAAAATTCCAATTTTATTCACCAGTCTTGCAAAATTCATCATAATATGGAGAATTCTCATCCGTTGTAAAAAGAGAAAATGCTTTGGTGAATCTACATTACCACACATTGATTCTTGAATCATGATTCTTTCTTCGTTTCGTTACCTCTGTAGTAACAAATTAATTTTGCTGCGGGGAAATGACGGGATTATAATTCAAGAATCAAAGTGTGACAGGTGGATTGATACAAATTGCATAGTAACTTAAAACGAATGTCACAATGTTCAGTACACAATTTTAGTAATTCGACAGCGAATTATGAGCAGAAATTAGAAAAACACAGAGTTCTTAAATGAACCATTTTTCAACCACTGTTAATTGAAACGGAATTCGTAAAGGAATTTTTAGAGAAGCTCAAACAATTGTGGGAAAATTCGATATTTATGCATGATGGTAATGTAACCTTAAACTGAGCTACCACTAGAGTTCTAAATGAAGGCCTTGTTGGATATAAATTTAGCAATTTCAAACAGATGGTGAAGAAATTCAGTATAATATGGAATTGCACTCAGAAAAAAACTTGGGCAAACGAAACAAAAACCTGAGTTTATTTTGCCAAAATCTTGGTGTTTTTCGATCAACCAAATCTCTTAGTTAAAAAAACAAACAAGATCTTGGTTGGAAAAAATTGGTAGTAGTGCTCAGCTATTTTGTAAAATCAACCAGGGAAAAAATTATTTTACTAATGACTTGTTAATTCTACCAAAGTTTCTTAGGAAATGTAACAAAATTGGCGGTTAGTACGACTTTTCTAGTCATAGAAAACAAAGATGCCATTTACTTACAATATATCTACCACAAAAAGTAGAAAAATTTACTGCCCCCCCCCCCGCTTCCCCCATTTTAATCCCAGGGTTATGGTGTAAAGATACACAAACCCGTACAAAAGTGAAAACTTCCTTAATTCTCTTCTTGGCAGCTTGATTTCGTACTGATAAAAAGTTGGTTTACTCATCAGGTTGCAACGACCAAACTGCAAAAATTCAACTCTTGGATTGTACCGATAGTACAAGAACTTATCGATTTGGCGAATTATATCACCAAATCAGAAACTTCTGGAAATTCTCTATGTAAAGTGTTCACTAAGTGCAATGTGTATTGTGTATTAAGATTAACCAAAATACTTTGTTAGTTCAAGAAAATCTTTTTTGGTTAAATTAGACAAAACCTTGTTAAAGTTAGCTGAAAGTGAAAAAAATCGATAATGCAGAAGATAGTGTCTTGACTACTTCAGCCGAAAGTTAAACAAACTATATATTACATAGAAATATCCTAGCAGAAAGTGACTAACCTACAAAATCAGCCGAACACATATGTATCATAACAAACAACAAATACAATTTGCAATTTAACCGATATTATGTTTGGAAAAAGTCTCATTTAAAGAGGTTTGTAAGGATAATAACTTGAGAAAATGTGCCGAAAAATGTCGATATAGAAGTTTAATAATTATCAAGCAAGATTTTGCCAGATGGACACCAATCTGACTATGTTAATTCGATGGCACGTGATCATAAGTAAATTGTGATTGTAGATTAGGGATGGGTCTGATGTGGTTATAGGAGGGAACTGACATATCCGTTTCATACAGCCAAAAAATGTCGATAAAAAGTTTAATAATTATCAAGCAAATTCGTTCATCATTCGCGATTTTGCCAGATGGATACTAATCTGACTATGTTAATTCGATGACACTTGATCATAGGTAGATTATAGGTTAGGGGTGAGTCTGATGAGATTATATGGGTGGAATTTTTATGTTTCTCTTCTTCTGATGATAAAATCGTCCATCATTCGAGACTTTGCATCATGGACACCAATCTGATTATGAAGATTCGATAGCCCATGTCCATAGATAGATTTTGATTGTAGGTTAGGGGCAGTCTGATGGGGTGATACATTTTTATTTTTCCCTTCTTCTGACGATAAAAATCGTTCATCATGATTTATTTTATTGACAAAACGTGGGGAAAATAAAACTTTTACTCATAATCTTTCAGCCTAAACTTAGAATTTAAATCTTAGGTCGTATTTTATAGAGTTTCCATAGTGAGACAGACACTGGTTAGTTAGCAAAATCTCGATAGGTGAACAGTTTTATCGTTGAAACAATGGAAAATGGAACATTTCACCAATATAACCTCATCAAACCTACTCCAAACATATAATCAAATTCTGCTTAGGGTCATAGTTCATCAAATTGGTACAGTCAGATCGGATCAAAATTTTGATATACAAACCTTTCATCAGATAAACGTGGCTATTGTATACAAGTCTGTTATTGACATTTTTCTTTTACTGATGATTCATTTGTTACTTTTAAATTTGTATATTGAATATTGAAATTAAAATTCTTTATCGATACGACCTACATTATCGACAAATTAAAATGTTTCCTGTTGAAGTGGAAAACATAATATCAACATTACCATAGCAGGGTAGCAAAGACACAATCTGCATTATCATTTTCCGGCTGGACACTTTCGGCTAACTTTAACAGTATTTAAACAAATCTACTTACCAATATCGTGGTAACTCAAATTTAATCCACTTTTTGTAGTAGCCAAGTAACAAGTACCAAGTAGTAATTTCTAAATTAAACAAGAGATTTGGTTTATCTAGCTCAGAATCTTGTGTTAAAACAACCAAATTATTTTTATTGAATGTGTGATGTGAAAATTTTTTTTTTCGAGCCTCTCAAAATAGCAGCAACAGCGCGGGTCACCAAATCTCTTAAATCTAAGAGAAAAACAATTAAATGCATGCAGTGGAGATTTATATTATAACAAAGGCAACCCATCTTCAATCTTCAATTTTCAAAAGGAGTGGTTTTGAAATTGTCAAGTTTAGTCCAGCATGAACAGATCCTAGAATTTTGTCCAAAACTTACTTTAAAATCCCTGATCAATACTACTATCCAAACTTCATCGTCATTCTTTAAGAAATGGCGGAAATACAGAATATTTCAAGATTTCATTTACCGAGTTCATTTACTTCAGAGATCAATCAATCATTTTAAGGATCTGTTTTAATATTTTATACCGCTGGGATGTTTCATTTAGTGAAAAAAGAGATACAAAATGAATAAAAAATGTCCGCAACAAAATAAATTCTCTTTTGTGTTGGTGCTGCCACTTGAGGCGAGTAACGCAATCTCTTATGTTTTGCTGTCAAATTTACGCTATCTTATTCAGCATAATCTATTTCTTTTCTACGATCTTTAAGACTACTAGATTAATCGACTCCGTTTATGACCAAATAATTTTATCGTGATACGTTTATCGAAATGCAGAAAAGCGAGATTGCTCACAATTTCCTCAAGAGGTTGAAATCGCGATATAAAACACATAATTGTTTACGCAAAATTAAATGTTAATCGATTTCTGAAAATTGAGGCATGAACTAAGTCAAAAGTCGAAAAAAGTGATGGTATAAAATCCCAGCCCTGGACTACTATAGAAGTCCAATCCAACTTAGATTTCTTTTAAAAGTGTACAGTGAAGTCTCTTTATAACGAATACCGATTTAACAAAATTTCCTTTATAACGAACCATTTCAATTTATTTGGATGACCACAGTGCATTTTCTTAATACACAAATTACGGTTTAACGAAGTAAAATTTAGATAAAAATTAATATTATTTATTAAAGTGAAGTTAGGTTTAACTTGAAATAAATTTACTTGTACTTTTTTATGTCATCATACCATCCACAAAACACACCACAACAATATTTTTAATAAGGTACCTGACATTCAAAATGAAGATGTTGAAAAGTTATTGAGGTTTGTTAAATTTGTACCAAAATCAGAGAAATGTTTATTTTTAAATCTGTATTTTAAAAAAATGAAACCTTCAGTGTCATATAGCAAACACATGTTATATATCACACACACTGTCATTTAGCCCCACACCATACAAGAAGCTGGAAACTTGACTTTTCCACATAGACGAGCAGATCTAAATGTCCCCTTTTTTCTACTGATTCTGTAAAGGTCTCTATAAACCGTAGCCTCATCACATCAATCTATTTGATTCATTCTCATGTGACCCAATTTTTTCTTTCGTTGGCTCTCCATCCCCCTCACTAAATCCTATTTTCTTCCCTCTTCCGGTTAAAATGGGCAGCTGAAGCTGCCCTTGCAAGAGTATCTGCTTATTTTTTAGACAGTTGTTCGCATGTATCGTATCATAGTTATTTTCCAAAATACTCGGTCCAAGGTGCGATAATCTTGTACACAAATTGACGATTTACGGTCGGAATGTATTTAAATTTTCAATGAAAGTTGTTTTCTGTTGAGGGTTTTTATTTAACAGAGGAACCTGATAAATGTAAGAAATCTGCAATCTTCTAAGCACTTTTCTGAAATCGGTTTTCCATGAATCATGATTGCACTAAACTAATGACTTTGTGTTACTAAAAATAAATAGCCTCACATGTCGATTGTAAAATAGCAAAAACAATTTAATACTTGATACGTGAAGGTTTTATTTACAAAATTGCGCATTTTTAAAATTTGTGAAATTTGGTCTCGTTTTATTTTATTTTTTGTAATAGGTTATGCAAAATAAAGTAGAGGCCGGTAAAAAACAGTTGAATTTGAAAAAAGTTAATTGTTCCGCGAAAGCGAATCGAATGCGGATTGGAAAATGCATATAAATAAAATGAAAAACAATTGATATAAATCAAAGTAGCCAAGAAATTGCTTTCTATACAAATAGTTTTTTCTGATTCCCCGTACAAACGCAAATAAATAGTTGCGGATCTAAAACCAATTTTACTTTACTACTCTATGATATCCTGATTTAAAATTTTGTTTTATGTTTTTTTACATGCAGTTTTCAATCCGCAACTGATTCGCTCGGATTCTCTAATCAACGTGATTGTTTGTTTTCAGAATGAACTGTTTTGTGGCAAATTGTCTTTATAAGTTAAATAGATCATATTCGAACAAAAGGCCCCTTTTACGGGAGGTTTTACTATTGAAGGTGCCATGGCAATGTTGTGCCAATACTAAACTTTCTTTTACCATGAATGTACGCATATCGCGAACACACAGTACTTGTATAGTACGGCGACTTAAATACAACTTAATAACATAATGATTTCCAGCACTTGGTTCTCATGAAGCTCATATGCCAAATGCCTTCTCAAAAATAACAAAAACAACTTGTCTAAAAACGATTTTGGTAAAAAGCAATTTTTTATCAAAAATCGTTATTTCCGTTTAACTATCAAAAAATCAACAGGAACTATTCCTATACTCCGCTTCCAAACTTTTAAGATCCTTTAAAACTAGTTTTTATAAAAATTCGCCAATTTCGCTTCGTCCAAATTTAATTTAGAATCGATTTGTTCCTATCGATTTTCATAAATCTTATACATTGCGAAGAAACAAAAAAAATTCTATGGAAGCTGCTACTTCCGGTGTACCGATTTCCTCCAAACTTTCCTAAGACTTATCAATTTATAAATAAAACCTTAAGAATGAACTTTTATCCCGATCTGTCAACCTGTTTGGGCTGTAGAGTCGCTGTATTTTGGTGAAATAGCAATTTATTATCAAAATCGTCTGAACCAGTTGCGTAAAAAATTTAAGTTAAAATCTTTTGTTTTTAGCCGAGATTTTTGACAGTGTTATACTTTTTAAAATATTTTTCCTATGGAAGTTGTCACAGGCAAATTTCACTAAGACTTCCCGATTTATGAATGAAAAAAGCAGACCGACGGATAAACCGAGAGATATCACCTCGAAAACCACTTTTTGGACTTCGGTATAAGTTCAAAAATGTTCATGACATCACTTAAAAGAATACGGGTCAAATCCGACGAATAACATGACCATATTGAAACCCAATGCAAGATCATAAAAATGAGCGGCCCGCTGTGACCATATCGCTTACACTTACGTGAGGCTTAAGTAAGATCTTATTTATACCTGAGAATTGAATTTAATAATTGGTTCCAACTGGCGGAAAAACCTGAATTTATAAAATTTAATTTGAAATTTGATCGTGAAACATTTTACACCATAGAAAAAGCTGGATTGAGCTAATCGTTATATTATTAAAGATTATAGGGGGGCCCCAATTTAGTGGTAAAAAAATGAAAAATGTACATGCCGATGTTCTTAATAAGAGTTCAAGTTCAGTCACCGGGCCAGCGGTAAAACTGGCAGGAAAGAGACATACGCCTCTGGGCCAGCATTAAGCAAAGTTTTTGCCGGCTGTATTTTTAAATTTATTTTGTTCATTATTACTACTAGCCAATTGATAATAAAATGTCTATGTTCTCGTCTATATTCCTATCTGTCATAATCAAAGAAAAGGATTTATATTGTCCTTGATTCTTAACCTGTTCCGTATTGATAAACGGCTTCACTAAACGAGAGTTTTCCAAATTATCCTAAATAAAAATTAAATTGGGAGCGCTATTTGTAACACTGATATGATGGAAAGAGTTCCAGAAGGAACGATATGTGATCATCAAGTATAGAATATTTATTTGTATAAGAAAAAAAGGTCTGATCCAGATTTTTCTAAAAAATATCCTAAATTACAATAAAAAAATACTTCCTATAATTGTGCTGGGTAACCGACTCATTCACAAGCAAACAATGTTGCGCAAGCATATTTCTCTTATTATTCACTTAGAAAAGTATTTAGAGTTTCCCGCTATTAAAAGTGGTCCCCGCACTGGGTATACTGAGGTCTGTTCGACTAATCGAAATTTTTTCTAGTTTATGAACTATTAATGAGAGAATGCTTACAAAACTTTCACAAGCTGGAAATCGTTTTTAATAATTCTATTGAGAGCTACGGCAAAGATGTAAATTAAATCATAACAAACACCCATTCAAGTATTCTATGAAAGTTCACTCTGAACACCGCACCTGAACCAACTAAATCCGCACATACGACAACATCATCCAGAAAAGTATAAGCAACTGGGTGGAGTTAAGATTATTCCACACCAAACTAAAACCAAAGTTATGATAAAAATACACAACATCAACATGAAAACGAGCTAGAGAACATAAAATAATTTTCTTATAAATATTTTCTTGCACTATGCTACTATACGTATACTCGTAATATACTCTGCCAGATCCGATTAAATTTTCATTCCAGAATTCTTAAACTATACCATGATATATGTATACGTACAGCTTACACAAATACATATAAAATAAATAAAAATATGGCCTAAAACAACCCTTGTGAATTATTTACTAATTAAACAAAAATAAAAAATTTTCCCGAAAAGCAAAACATAAAATTTGATTCAAGCTTTTTATCCTCATTTTGTTGGTTATGCTTCTCCCGTTCGTCTTAAATATTGTTTTTGTTTTGTCTCGTCTGAGCTTTTTTTTTGTATTACCCATATTTAATATTTAAAATGAAAATTTATTTATGCTTTTCGCCTTATTTTCGTTTAATATGAAATAATATACCAAAAAATTAAAGAATTTTTGCAGAATTCCGTTTTTTTTTTGTTTGTGTGCCAGTTCAGTTTTAAAACCATAAATTATTTTGAAAGTGGAAAATATAACAATGAAGTCGAAAAAGTGGTGGAATGTTGAAGAAATAATTTTTTTTTTAATCAAGAAAATATAAAAGAAAAATCTCCTCGAATAAAAATTAATCAAATTTTTCCTGTTTTTTTATCTCCTTAATCTTTGGAAATACCCGTATATAATACACCAGATAAGGAAGCAGAGATAAATTTATAAAACTTAAGGATATAATGTAGGACAAAGTTTTCTTTTTTATGTATTCATAATATCCGCTAAGAAATAAATCATACAAGAAGATTGTCAAGGAAGCAAAAACATTTTTATATGAAAATATTAAATTAATTTTTCTACTGTGCGCCACGAAAGGCTGCAGAGAAAAATATATGGGGTGGTACTTTAAAAAAATATATATATATATCGACTTACCTGTATGGATGTAAGTGTGCTTTTTCATATCACTTTTTTGATGAAATCGTTTACCACAATAATTACACGGATAAGGTCTAGTATCACTATGAATTAATAAATGTGTTGATAACGTACTTGAACGTTTAAATGTTTTACCACATTGTTTACATTCAAATACCTTTTCAACACTATGTACAGCCCTGAAATAAAAAAACACAAGTTAGGTGATTTTGAGTATATATAAAATCACGTGTTAAGCTTAGCAGTGCTTCTCAGTGACATTTTAATATTTTATACTTACTTATGTTGCGCTAAACTAATTTCGTGCCCAAATGTTTTACTACATACGTCACATTCATATGGTTTTTTTCCAATATGTTGCCGCCTTGCGTGTACTTCAAGTCCGTGTGCAGATGAAAAATTTTTACAACATTTTACACAAGAAAATATATCACTATTATTACCCATATCTGGACGTAGATAATGATGTAAATACGATGGATGGGGAAAATTTAAATGTGAATTTCCATTCGCACCGGAACTAAGTAATTGATTTGGTTGCATTATTTGCCTTCGTATTAAATCATCGGCATAACTGAAAAGATATAGGATAGTAGAAATTTTGTATGTTATACGTTTTAAAAATCCTTAAGAATAGTAAAATTTGATGGAAGTGTATCCGGGTACGTATGTAAAGTTATTCCCAGCACTAACATAATTATAACCCTCTAACTCTTGTGTGAAGTTAGCCCGACCCCGGTTTATAGTATATTCTATCCCGAGATTTTATTAAAGGAAAAGTGAACAAAACGGAAACCTAGAAAAATTAGGCCCTGAGCAAAATATTTACATGTAGTTTAGTTTCGGCCACAAATAATATTTTAATTTGACATTTAAAAAGTATCATGGCCAGACCCATACCTCACTGGTGGTGTGGCTTAAATATAGCAATGACAGAAGTGGCAAATACATACTAACTTGAAAAACAGTGCTAGAGCTAATAATTGTAATCAGTATCACGTGCAATCAAAATTTCTTTCATATTTTGCCAAAAGTGAGGTATGGGTCTGGTTATCTCAAAACCATAAAGCTCTGATCCGACAACTTGATACTTTTTACTTCTCAAATTAAAATGTTATTTGTCGACGGCAGTGAAGTTTCTAACAAAAAATTAACAAGTATACGTATATTATTCCAATTGGGTTATTAAACTTCTTTTGTGTATTAGTGGTACACTGTAAAAACACATTTCTTAATGAGACAGATATATAAAATCAGAAAGAGATGAGAAGTGACATCCCTTTCTAAACAATTATCCGTTTCCGATATTTTTCAAATTGTTTAACTAACTTAAATATTGACTATTAACAAAAAGGTACGATGGATTGTTCTAAGATGTGACAAACAAGAAAAAAAAGTGATCCATTTCCCATGTCCCTGCGGGCTCCCCAATTTGATTTTTTTTTACATTTGTATGTCATGCCCATTTCACCTGTTTGAGTAATTTATATTTCGACAAATAACGACGTAATTTCGACTAAAGCTTACAATAGCCCCATGTACTACAGTCTATATGCCATGTCCCAGCGGTCTCCCCAATTTCCAATTTATTTTACTTAATTTGTAACGCATACCAATTTCACTTGTTTAAGTAATTTACATTTCGACAAAGATTATGAGGATCACAGTGTTTCTTCTAAGACGCCATAAGGAGGTCACAAGGGCCTCATGTATCAAATAATAAACAGTCTATATGCCTTGTCTCAGCGGTCTTCCCAATTTTAAATTGTTTCTAAGCTCTTAGTCGATAAATTACTCAAACAGATAAAATTGTTATGCCATACAAATTAAATAACAAGTTTAAAATTGGGAAGACCGCTGGAACATGGCAATTACGTATGTGAAGTTATCCCCGGATTTTATCCCCGAAATTAAAAAAAATTATTCAGGCAACACTAACATAATTATATCCCTCTAAAATTATTTTAATTTGCAAATCGCACAAAATAAATGTAATAATTTAATAAAATGAAGTAAAATAATTTTTAAATTGGCAAGATTATGATAATTTGGTTATAGGACGAAAAAACAAACATCTCACATTTAGGAAAACACTAAAAATATCGTACCGTTGCAACCTAGCGAAATTAGGCTCCGAACAAAATATTTCCAGTTAATTCATAGGTTGCAACAGTATACGATTTTGTTCATATTTTGCGAAAACTGAGGTATGGATCTGGCTATTTCATAACCATATACAGTACAACCTATAAAGTTGACCACCTCTGCAGGTTGACCACCTCCCTAATTTTTGTTGGTTTCTAAAATCATAAGATATTCAAAACATTTTCGTATAAAAACACATCCACAAGTTGACCATCTCTCTAACTTATATGTTGACCAGTAATTCGACGAAAAAAGTTTCAGTTTCGAATATTATACTCTGCGTAAGTTGGCCAAAAAAAAATCGATAATAAAGTCTAGAATGAAATGAGTTTCTACTCTTCTCTTTTCACCAACAAAAAAAAACGAAAAAAAAATAAAATAATAACCAAAAAATCCTGTGTGGAGAAGAATATGAAGTAACAAGCCCTGTAGTAGAAACCTTCATTGAAAAATTTAAAGACATAGCAAAACGCTACGATATGGCTGATATCTTTAATGCAGACGAATGTGCTTTATTTTATAAAATGATGCCAGACCGGAGTCTAGTTGAGAAAGGTGATGTTTGCAAAAGCGGCAAAAAATCGAAAGAACGCCTAACAATTGTATTGTGTTGTAGTAGCGCCGGTGAGAAATTGAAACCCCTCGTAATTGGTAAAGCGGCCAAACCAAGACCGTTTAAGGGACTTAATATTGAATATTTGCCGTTTAATTGGAAGTCAAACAAGACGGCATGGATGACGCCCGAATTATTTAGTGATTGGGTCAAAATTATCAAATGCGAAGAAAAATTGAAAAATTTTATTAACAATCGATATTTGTCCAGCACACCCAAAATTGGACAATTTATCCAATTTGGAATTTTTCTTTTTGCCACCTAACTCTAATGCCAAATTACAGCCTTTAGACCAAGGTATTATAAAAAATTTTAAATCCCATTATCGTGCTAAACGTTTACGGTACGTCATCCAACAAAATGACACCAATGAGTCAAGCTTATTTGCAAAAAATATCAACGTTCTCGACGCAATGTTATGAATAGGCGAAGCATGGGATAGAGTCACCGACATAACTATACAAAATTGTTTTAAAAAGGCTCGAATTATTGATCGGCAATTACAAATCGAAGGAGTAGCTGACGAATTGCCTGATGCTGGTTTGGATATTTCACTGAACGAAATATCTTTTGAAAATTACGTCGTAATCGACAACGATGTGCATACGTGTTCAACCCCAAATGAAACAAAAATAATTCAAGAGGTGGTACTAGAACTGAGACAAGGTACCAATGACGAAATTTTGGCTGTAACAAGTGACTCAGAAGAGGAAATCATAGAAGAACCAGAAAACGTGACTGAAAGTGAAGCTAGAAAAGCTGTTTCAAAATTAAAAAAATATTCCCTTAAAATTTGAAATGTGGAAATGTTTGAAATTTCAAAACTTGAACGCATGTTTTGTAATCTAAAATTACAATCCCTGAAGCAAAAGAGTATAAATGATTATTTTAAATAATTTCCTCTTCCGGCCGGGAACAATTGAACGCTTGACTGAAATACACCATTTTTCATTAAACATTTTTTTAACTTGACCACCTTTCTAAGTTGACCATAAACTTCTAATTTCTGGGTGGTCAACTTATACAGGTTGTACTATAGTTCTAATCCGACAAATTAATACTCTTTACATGTCAAATTAAAATGTTATTTTTGGTCAACAATGTATTACATGGAAATATTTTGTTCGGAGCCTAATTTCGCTAGGTTGCCTTGTAACCAAATTATCATAATCTGCCAAATTTTTGAATTTTATGGCCAATTTAAAAATTATTCTACTTCATTTTATTAAATTATTACATTTATTCAGCATACGAGGTTCGATCAACAAGTAGCCGTGTTTTAAAACAGGTGCTGAGGGAAGTTCAAATGACCATCGTGTACTGTCACCTGTCAAACGACACCATACTAAATTTCACAAGGTCTAGTTCACAGGTTAGTTGTTATTTGGCAGCCAGTTGTGTCACTCGTATTCCGTGTTTCTCATTAAAATGGAAAAAGAGCAATATCGATCTGTAATTCGCGTTTATTTTTTGGATGGGAAAACATGCGAAGTAATAAAAGCGAAGTTGGATGCTGTCTATGAGGACCCTTTACCGTCTATGACAACCGTGAGATATTGGTTCAACTAATTTAAACGTGGCCGTATATTTGTATTTAATTATGAGCGATTAGGCTGCCCGGCAGACGTTGTTACCGAGAAAATCGTTGAAAAAATCTACGACGTGATTCTCGCTGATTGCCGAACTAAAGTGCGCAACCTAGCAGGGGCCGTAGGCATGTCGTAAGGAATGGCAATTAATATTTTAAAATATAAGATAAGTGTTAGAAAAATGTCGGCCCGATGAGTGCCGCCATTCGTACTCGCCCGACCTGGCTCCCTACGATTTCTTTCTGTTCCCCAACATGAAACCATGCCGCTAGGAGGAAAGAAATTCAGCTCAAACGAGAAGGTTATCACTAAGGCAGAAGCGTATTTTGAAGAGTTTAAGAAATCGTATTTTTTGGAAGGGTTAAAGAAATGACAGAAACGTTGGGAAAGTGTATCAACCTTAAAACAGATTAGGTTGAAAATAAAAAAATTAAAATTTAAAAAACTTGCGTTGTCATTCCTAACACGGGTACTTATTGATCGACCATTTAATAAAATTGGGAGCTTACTTCACATATGAAGTGTATTTGGAATAAAATATAATATAAAACGGGGCGATTTGTTCAAATCGATAAAGCTTCTCATATAAAGAAGCTTATCGATTTGAACAAAGACCAACCAAACTAAATTTCAATCGATCGATATAAACCAACTCAATGAGGCCCAAACTAAACGTTTAGCATATTTATCGTCTGATGTTATAATTTTGATCTTTTGAATCTGCTTCATCGACATTGTACGTTGTCTGTTTCGACTGAATCTGCATTACCGACCTTTTCGACATAAAACTTTCGGCTAACTTTAACGGTATTCATCAGACCCATCTAAAACGTAATTTTACAATTTGTCTATGGTTATAGGCCATCGAATTGGCAAAATCAGATTGGTGCCTATCTGGCAAAATCTCGAATTGCAAACGATTTAAGTGACAAATCATCAGACCCACCCAAACCTATAATCAAAATATACCTATAGTCATGGGTCATTGATTTGTCATAGATAGATTGGTGTCTATGTGGCAACATCTCAAACGCCGAACGAGTTTATCAACAAAACATGGGGAAAAATAAAAATTTCACCCCTACATCTTCACCAGATTCACCCCAATCCTATAATCAAAATATACCGGTGGTGATGGACCATCGAATTGACATAGTCAGATTGAATTTCACACCTACCTATAACCTCAAAGTCTGGAATGAGGAACGATTTTATCCACAAAACTTGGTGACAATCAAAATATCACCCAATAACCTCATCAGACCCACCCCAAACCTATAACTAAAACCTACCTATGGCCATAGGCCATCAAACTGACGTAATGAGATTGGTGTCTATGTGGCAAAACCTCGAGTCTAGAACGATTTGATCTATCTGGCAAAATTTGGAGTCAATGACGAATGAAAAGCAGAAATTTTTTTATTTTAACAGTCCCGGTGGCTCAGTAAGGTCGCTACTCTATACAATCCTGATGGCTGACTTAATAGGCAATGGAAAATCATTTTACCATTCGCAACAACCAGAACTGCTTCCACATTACTGAAAGGGTCATAGCGATCTCTTCAATACGCATGAACTCACCAGCTCTGATTGTAATTGACAAAATAACAATACTGCCTAAACGCGGTCTTCATTGCATCGAGTAAATGCTACGTGAATTGATGGAATCTGACAACCCGTGTTGCGGGAAAGTTTTAGTTGACATTGCCAGTAGTGCTAAGAGGAAAACGCACAGAAATCATCGAGTATAGTATTACATCTAGTCCATTGTGGTGATTCTTCGATCAATTGAATCTAACCATCAATAAGCGTCGCGAAGGATAGACTGAGCACAATCAATTGTTTTTGAAGAAAACGTCATTCAAATTCCAACAGGCAAGATTATAATTGAAAATTAATAACCAGCATTTTTGGCAATGCTTAGAAGATACCCGTTCAGGATTGAAACGCACATATATTGTAGTGCTGATTCCATCGTGTATGAAGATCCCAATGATACTCTTAATTTCTCAACGGTCAAACTCCATCTGGTATAGCACGTCATGTCATTCTTCTGAAAAATTTGTAATTATCATGCGACCGAGAAACCTCAGGGCAATAAGAGGACTTTGGTTTGGGAAGGACAAAATAATTTCGGAGTACAATAAAGAAGCAAGTATACTGATCTTTCGAATTGATCTGGCACCATCGGAAGACCAAGATCATGAATTGTGAGCCAACTCAACGTTTACGTTGAAGCAAATCCGCAGCAAGTACCATTACTTGGCACACTGTGTCAGGATGCCCATTATTAGGACTTTCATTACACGAAAAATTTAAATTTTTGTATACAAATTCCGTCCTAGGATGGTGTTAAGCCAATTAATAAGAAAATCGTAGTTTGTCAGGTTTTTTGCTTACAGTCCGTGTTCATGTTCTTTTAAAGAGCTTTTAAAAGTTTCGTTTAGAGATTAAATCCTAAACTAAAAATTTAAGAGGTTTTACATTGCATGCGTTTTGTGATGCATTACTGGAATGGGCCATCTATTTTTCAGAATATTCCATTTAATCCTATAACCATTTTTAAAGAAAAATTGTAAATTTTCTAAAGCTGGGAATAATTTGTGAAAATAGAGACAAAAAATATATGATTCCATGAAAAAACAATCAAACTGGTAAAAAGTTGAAAATATTTTAGAACTTATTGTGGCATTGGGAAAAATGTCATGACTGTGGCCAACGCTAGTTCATTAAAACACTAAAGATTAGTTTCCATGTGTTACGACTGCCTTAAGAGGACAATTACTGTATTCATTTTCATGCAACACAATATTGTGAAAATATACAGGACCAAAAGACAAATGTTAACAGTGAACAAGACAACACAAAGTTTATATACTTACTTATTTAATGGAATCATAGGCTGGTGGCCAGGTACTGAAAACAAAAACGGATGTATAAACGGCCTAATATTCTGCTCATATATCCTAGTATTATTTGTAATTTGAAATGTTAAATTTGTTTTTTCTATAATTTCCTGGCAATGCAAATGTTGCCTCCGATTTATTGCCGTCGTTTTCGATGGATGGTCCTGACCTAATAACGCCGAAACCGAGAATGTTTCAGACTTTTTTGGAATCTAGAAGGTAACCGAAAAAATTACGATAATGTTCAGCACCGTATCACAGCAGCCAAAAAATACTTACATGTGTAATTTCTATATGGGGAGACGCCACTCGTGTTGGTGGCGGTGAATCCACTTCTAATTCCTCTGACGACTCCGATGTATGCGACCTTGATCTTGATCTAGATCTTGACCTCGATCTTTCGCGCGATCGCGATCGTGTTCGCGATCTAGATCTTGATTTATTATTATATCTTACTATTAAATTATTATTATTATTATTACTATTGTTATTATTACTATGTGACGTTGTATCACAAACAGATGGTAATTTATGATGATTTTGATGATGATATGTATTATTATTGTCTTCATCTTCGGAATCTGTTTTTGAGTGTACAAGACGATTTATACCAAATTTTATAACATCTGCAAATGAAAAAGAAAAGGACAAGTGATTATATATAATTACAAAATTACATAACACCCTGTGTGTAAATACGATAATAACATAACATCCCTATATATTTATCCCGTTCTCAAATTTAAAATTAAATTCGGAAAATTTTTAAATATTAAATAACAATAAAACGAGACAACCTAACCCCTTTCAAATCATTGTTATTATAGTTTTTTGTCACTGTAATAAATAATCGTGGCGTTCCTTATCCGTGGCAAATTAGAAAATTACTCGAAATTGTTCTTCATTATTATTACGTACACAGATGAACCTTTGGTTTTACAGACGAATAGATTTTCTCGTCATCGTATTCGAGTATATAATAAGGGTGCGGATTTGTTTTTTGTTGTTGTCATTTTTACGGTCCATTTATAAAACAGATGTTTTATTTGTTTTTGCATCACATAATCATTTTTCTTCAATGAAAATTGAAAAATGCTTTTCTTCATAAAAACCCATTGTACGAGTATATACGTAGGTATACATAGTAGAGAGACTGTATAGATGTAATTAACAAGTTGTTAGATACACAGCGTTTCATATAGAGGGAAAATTGGTATAGAATTTTAAATGCTTTTGAATACGATAAAAAATGAACAAGTGAAATATCATTATTACGATTAGGATTTTCCGTCAGGGATTTTTATTACGGGGGTAGGGTCATTTCAAATTGATTTTTTTAATGTTACTTGCATGACAATGAGAAATTTTACGACTTTTATTGCTGTTTCGATTTTCATTAGTATATGGATCTATCAATGTGTGTAGACATATCAATTCCTTAAGGTAAATCGTTCTATTGACAGGTGTGTGTATTAATTACTCTAAAATACTGCAAGACAAAAAACTGGTTCGAACATGCGAGATTGGTACGCCTTTGCAGAAATGCATAATAAGCGCAATCAGGTTGCTGAAGAAGATTCCTTTCCTAATAATTCAACCATACTATATAATTCCTTCTGAAAACGGTTCGAGATGTATTGACAGAACGTCAGTGTCAAAATTGGTTTTCAAAACTTCCTTCTGCCAATTTGGAAGGCCAGTTGAAGGTGATGAAAACAAAATAAAGGCATTGATTACGTCAGTTATTTGCTTCTCAAACGTCAAGTAACTGATCCACTTAAGAAGTACTGGAGACGATAAATGGGTCTATATAACAATGTTAAACGCAAGAGGTCATGGAGTAAAAAAGATGAACCGGCACAAAGCGCTTCGAAAGCCGATGTTCATCAAAAAATGGTGATGCTGTCTGTTTGGTGGGATTTCAAGAGAATCGTTTTCTTAGCTTTTACCGGGCAATACCACGATCAATTCTGAAGTGTACTGTCACCAACTGGATAAATTGTATGATTCACTCAAACAGAATAGGCCAGAATTCCCTAATAGAAAAGGTATAGTGCTCCACCAAAATAATGCGAGACCTCATACAAGTTTGGTCACACGCCAAAAGCTATTGCAGCTTGGATGGGCACCTCCAGATCATTACTTGTTCCGGTCTCTACAAAACAATTTTAGACGGCAAAACCTGCAAAAGAGGACGTCAAAAATTCATTGGATCAGTGTTTTTGCCAGCAAAGATCAGAAGTTTTATGAGCGTAGAATAAATATTTAATTCGTTAGCTTTTGTTAAAAATTTCGTAGGTTTTACCTTATTTTAGTGGCAGGTTTAATATCAACACAACCCCTAGTACAGTTAAATTAAAATTAAAGTTATTAACTAAGAAATTTTCATTAATTATTAAGATGATACTCGACTATAGGAAGGGGTGTTAAATCCCGGATTATAAAAATTTCATAAATTAAATTAATTTCTCAGTGATCAAGCGGGAACCGCGATGACTGATCTTTAATACAAATTTCTTCTAAGCATACAAGAAAAGCCGTTTCACAGCAATGCTGGTTTGCGATCGATCACTTCGATTGATCACTAGAAATTTATGAGTCAGGAGAAATATCAGGTCGTTTCTCAGACTCATGTATCATTAAATCGGAATTCGTGGACAGGAATTCTTATTTTAGTGCGCAGAAGCAACCAAACCGAACCTGGTTGAGGAAGGCTATGCCTATTTGTTTTCCACGTTAACCAAGGACATACAAAATCATTGTCCATTTCAAAAATTGTCCTGATGAAGTGAATGAAGAAAGTACGCCGGGGAATTTTAAAGAAACACAAGGTGGAACAGAAGTGTTGTTTTGTAAGATGTTCACATTTTAATTTAAAAATTCGAATGCGGATTTTTTCCAGTTACTAGACAACTTAATAACTGAAATATGTACAAAAAATCTCGGATGGCAGCTTCTAAAAGAACAAATCTGGGAGGTACTTTTTTCAAAAATTGATTTACTTCAAGTACCTCCGTAACAAAATTTGTTAAATTTTTTAGTTTTTAAAAATAACTGACAAATTTGGACCAGTTAATTTATATTTGGTCTAGCTTAATTACGTGAGGTAACACTACCAATAATTCCTCGCATAAATGACAAATATTTAATAAAAGTAGCAAAGCCATTCCTTTGCAAAATCGTTGATGTATAATGAAGTTCAACTAAATTTGAAATATATCGAAAAAGGGATTGTAGAAGAAATCAGAGTAAAGCATGAGACGAGTATATATGACAACAACATAATTACAAGCACAACAAACTAGTAATGGTGAATGTCAATCGTACAGAGAGGCAATATAAGCAACCTGTTCCACTCTGATCCGAAAAGTTTGTTGAAAAACATTAAAGACGAGCATCTAGAACAACTCCTGATACGGTGATACAGTTTTCATTATACTGGATTGCCTGTAAGGCACGTGATGGGAACAATGTTGTACAGTGGACAGTAGCAAATTATTGTTCAGCCTCAAAAATAATTTTAGTGAACGAAGACAGACTACTCCGCATCACAGTGACCTAATATAGCAAATTGAAACGATTTAACTTTTGTTGATGAATTGCTTAATTTCATACTCGCTGAAACTCCACACCAGTATGACATTGAACTTACTGCATGAATCATCTAAAATTTGATAAACAATACGCAATGGAGAACGCACAGCACATTTAGGTCTTAAACTGACATTCAATGTAAACCAAGCAGAAAATACTACGTACAACGTAGTGGAAATCGAATATCTTACTGATTAAAAGATACTTTAGAATCAAGCAATGGGAAGAGTTATTATACTGCTGGTTGGCTATGGTTTGTCAAATTTTGCCAGCAACTCTGCGAAGCAATAAACGAAAAAAACCTGGATTATTTATCATCTGGACATCTCACATATTGGCCCACAGATAGATATAAAATTCTTGATTTAACAAATTGATTTCTGTGTAATACGAGGAGTAGCATGCACCAATACTCAAACCGATGACTGGTATACACTCACCAATAATAGTAACACTAAGTACTCAAGCATTAAAAACTGAACCACCCCAACATTTAACAAACAAACTAACGAAATGGGTTCTCTATAGAAACATAGTAGATGTAAATTGTCATCTGAATGTCCCACTTAGGACAAATAATGGAAATGGCAGCAAAAAAGCTACTCCGGTGAACAAAAATTCAGAAAAAAATCATAAGCTTTCAAGTAACATTCAAAAGTTGTTGACAGAGAAGCGGGCAATTTGGCGGCTATGGCAGCTTCACCAATCTCCTCTACATAAATGGAAATTACATAGAGCTATTAAAGCTCTGAGAGAGAAGCAATACGGGAAGAACAAAATATAGGAATACAGAATTACCTAAGTGAGCTCACACTGGAAGAAAGGCAATCAAGAAACTTATAAAGGTCAGAAGTGACTTAGAAAATAATATCGCTTCATCTAACCATCTGCAAAAAATTTTCACCTCAAACGAACAAAATAATGCTTGCGGACTACTACAGTAGGGACGAGTCGAACCCAAATCCAGTAAAATTTAAATGGAAATGCTTCAAAACGAAAAACAATATAAATCCCAAGAAAGCGGCAGGCCATGATCGAATAACTGAAAAAATAATCAAAGAATTACCAGATAGATGCATGAAACATATGACATATAATTTTAACTCGATTATCAGATGTGAATACTTTCTCCAAGAATGGAAAATATCTCAAACTATCATGATTCCCCAGCCAGGTAAAGACGAAATCCAAGTCTCGTCGTACAAGCCAATAAGTCTACTTCCGATAATTTCAAAGCTTTTTGAAAAGATGCTACTACAAAAACTAATACCTATATTATCAGAAGGTCGCATTATACCAGATCATCAATTTGGATTTAGAGAGCAGCACGGCACAATTACAAAGAATTGTGAATAAAGGGTTAGAGAAAAAGTTCGTGGCCTTCTTTGGGAGACATTGAAACAAAGAATTTTCTTATTTCAAATGAACTTTATTAAACCAAATATGTGCCATTTTGATCGATGACCTTTTGCCATTTTTCTGGTAGAGCCATCATGATCCCATCACTGTAGAACTTCTGTAGCTTAGAGGCAAAAAATCGAGACAACTCGTTTTCGCAGGCCTCTTCACTGTCCGTTGGTGCAAGGTCAGGACTATATCGTGGATGCATCAAAACTTCCCAGCCAAGCTCACCCAGTTTCCGCCGGGTCATTAATGATGTGTGTAGTCTAGCGTTATCATGATGGAACACAACTTCCTTTCTGCTGACCAATACTGGACGCGTTAACTGAATTGCGTGCCTTAAACGCGTTAGTTGTTGATACTAAAGATTAGAATCAATCGTTTGGCCCGGTGGCAGCACCTCATAATACACGATTCCTTTCCAATCCCACCAAACACACAGCATTACCTTCCATTGCGGCAATCATGGCTTTGATGCCGTTTGTCGTACGTTGTCGTATCTTATCCACTTTCATCACTAGTAACCATTCGCTTTAAAAATGGCTCGATTTCGTTCCGTTTCGTATCAGCAGCGTTTCGCAGATAGAAATCCGGTTCATTAAATGTTTAACTGTTAATTCATGTGGTATCCAAACGTCAAGTTTTTTTGTGTATCTAGCATTTTCAAATGGTTTAAAACAGTTTTGTGATCAATATTTAGTCCTTTACCAATTGCATGGCTGTTTATATGCCGGTCTTCTTCTGCATGATTTCATCGACTTTTCCACTGGAAACTCTTCCAGCCTAGACAATTTCATGCAATTCTTGAAAACTTCTTAGCCCAAAGGATGTTCCAGATGAAACGAAATACGGCCACTACTGATTTAACCGAGTTAATGGTAGGAGTACCGCAGGGTAGTGTACTGGGTCCTGTGCTATACTCGATATTCACAGTTGACTGATGATGCTGCCGACACAGCTATATTGTTTTCACACAAAAATCGTCAAACAGGATCGAGAGAATTACAAGAACATCTGCACAAAATAGAAGATAAGTTAAAAACTTGGCCGGTAAGGTCGAATGAATGTAAATCAACACACGTATCACACGTACATGACTGGCAGTAAAATTAAACAATATCACAATTCCTCAAAAAACAAATGTCAAATGTCTCGGTTTTCATCTCAATAGAAGATTGACATGGAAAAAACGCAATCATTTAAAAATAAAATTTTCTAAAATGTACTGGTCGATCGGAAGGAAGTCGAAACTGTCTCTAGACTGCAAGGTTCTACTATACAAAGCGATCTTAATCCACATATGGACATATGTTCAACTATGGGGCTCAACTAGTGCATCAAATATAGGCATTGTACACAAAGAACGCAAGCAAGGATACTTCGTATCATTGGCGTCCCATGGTATATTCGAGACAGCAACATCCATAGAGACCTAAGAATCAAAACTGTTAAAGAGAGACAATGAAATCATGCAGTCTAAAATACCAACTGAAAATGGAATCACACCCTAACGAATTAGCTAGAGAACTACTAAGGCAACCCAAATACAAACGGCTTAGTAAGTATTAACATAGGTTAAGGCTTAACTTTAAAAAAATTATAGTTTTAAGAATTTCACGCTTCTTGTTAGTTTCGTATAAAGAATGATTCAAGAATAAAGCCTTTGGCAATAGTTACAAAAAAATATAGACGCAATAATCTCGAATGTGGCGTCCATGAGCCAGCATTCAGCTAGCAACATCAATGATGTTTTTGTCCGAACTAAAATATTTTTGTTCTTTTCCTCTTTCTCGGTGGCCTAATTGCGGTTGGCTCGGTTATTCAAAACAATTCTTACAATGTATAAAATTTTAATCCAGCTTGATTCGGAACTAACAATTCCAGATATAAATGGAATAATAACATTGTTCCTTGGGTTGCTGAATTAAAGAAGCAATTATTGATGACCAATCCATCATTAACCATTTAACCTATTAAACCTTTATCCTTCCCGCTTATCGGCTATACCTAGGTGTCTGTAACTGGGCTCATTCTGTCCCACTTAATTAACCTACCCAATCCTTTGGTTTTTTTATATGTAAAAAAGGGTGTACGGTGGGCCCGGCGTCACCCGGGAGCTCCTGTGTAATAACTTGGTCGTACATTCAGAATCAACCAATCAATCAATTTCGTGTCAACTTTTAATATGCATGTGAAGTAGACCTAACTAGGAAAGCTAACTTTAGGACTAGTTTAGCACAAATTTCACACGCTTGTGAATATAGCAAACAATGACATTTGGGCGAATCTACAATTGACATGTTAGATAACATTTAAGGATTTTATTTAGGATTTTCTTAGGGGGTTGAATGCCTCGGGACCTAGTATGTTTGACAAGAGTGTTGTTGTGTTTTTCTGATGGGTCAAGATTGGGACTATCTATATTTCAAGCCGTCTAAAAAGCTAATGATTGGATTGCGCAAGAATTGGTGGCTTTTCGAATGGCTTGGAGTATGGGTGGTTCTAGTCTGGACCTATTGGAAAACATAGTAGTATTCTTGATAAGCGTGTTGGGTCTCGGAGTGATCGGTTTCTTGAGAGAATCCTAAATTCTTGTATGACATCCTAATAAATATTGGACTTCTAATTATTTATTATAAATTGAAATTAAAATTAGTTCACAAATTCAATATTTCGCCTAAATGACATTCAATTTATTTTTAAACCAATCCATACAAATTTTCGTTTGTTTTAGGTGGTTAAGGATTGTTATAGGATTGGGTTAGGTCTAACTTCAAACGCATCTTTTAATTCGAATATTTTTGTTCAAAATGGTTTTGTAAAAGATTTGGGAAAAAGAGAAAATTTCCCTTTAGAGCTGTCACATCATGCATGTGCAGTTACTGCTAAAGTTTTACTAGTAAAAATATTAGCAAAAACTTCACATGTTTATACAGCAGTGTGAAGTTTTTACAGCAGTGTGAAGTGCATATCAAAATGATACCTGTACAAAGCGGAAAATGATTGATTTATTAACATTATTTTAACTATTATGCAGTTATCTTAAATTTTAATTCATACTCGGGTAAACTGGGTGCGGCAATACACTTGGGTGCAAAAAATACGCACATTGATCAATTTTCAGCAAAAGTTCAAAAATATCAAAAATCCAATTTGCTTAATTATCTAGAATGCAGATTCAAAGTCTGTTTCAGCACCTAACCAGAGGTACTTTTTTGTACTTATTCCGTGCGAACAAAATGAATTTTGAGGTCAACATCTGAAGTACACGTTTTTTGTGAATTTGTCAGCATGAAAATTATTGGTAAAAATCGAATTAAAACAAGGAAATCAGCAAAAATAATATTTTTATTAATAAGATGCATTCTCTTCCCCAGCCCGAATAACAGCTTCCATTCAATGTTTCTATGATCGCTTCCCGTTCGTCTGAGATCACCTGTTGCACCTCCTGGAGACTCGTTGGAGCAATAACATTGGCTCGAACTCATTTTTTCAGTTCGTCCCATAAATGTTCAATGGTATTGAGGTCCAGGCTTCAAGCTGGCCCCTCCATCATAGGAACATCCACTTCTTGAAGGTACTGGTACACTAGACCAGCCTTATACAGTCTCGGATTATCCTGCATGAACAGGAAGTTTTCACCAATACACCCGGCAAAAGGTACGACGCAGTCCTCAATTATTTCCTCAATGTTGAGAAGTCAATTTACTTGATCGGCTGCCAGTATTCGCTCCAGAGATGAACACAAGATCTATATTCGCCTCCGATGGCATACCTCCTCAGAACATTGTGAAAATTGCTCTCCTGATCTTCTGTACACTCTTCTTCGTTCATCGTTGCCATGTAAACACATCCTGCACTCGTCAGAGAACAATTTCGTATTCTCAATATCAATCTCGTATCTCTGCTACACTCGACGAACAGAGAATCGGCTCAAATTTAGTTGTTGAGCCACTTCACTTTGGTTCTACTCCGCATAAGTTAGTGCAACCACTTGCGCAACTACCTCTGGTGTGGCACTCATTTTCTTGTTCCGAATGAAGAAAAAAATTGGAACTTTGTGAATTTTTTGCACCCAAGTGTAGAAAAATTAGAAAAATAATATCAAGCAAAATAATATCTTAAGTTGCTCCCCATCCAGAGAAATGCCCCCTCCCCTGGATGGGGAGCAACTGAATATTTTTTTTAACTGACATCATCTCCAACTAACACCCCATATACCTGAGGTTGTGTTAAGATCTCTAGGGATATCTCAATTGCTTTAAGAATTTTTGTTATATTTGGTCATAATACAAAATCCTTTAAACTGTTCCCACCCCTAGATGAGAGGTTCCTGATAACTTTTTATAACTGATATGGTTCCCAACTAACACCCCATATACCTGAGGTTATGTTAAGATCTCTGGGGATATCTCAGTTGGCCTATAAATTTTTATTATATTTGGTCATAATACTAAATTGTATGGATTGTTCCCACCCCTGCATGGGGTGCTCCTGAATATTTCTTCTAATAACTATGGTCCCCTTCTAACCCCTCATACACATGAGGTTGTGTTAAGATCTCTGGGGATATCTCAGTTGGCCTAATCAATTTTATTACATTTGGTCATAATACCAACTTTTATTAAATGTCCCCTCCCCTGGATGGGGAGCAACTGAATATATTTTATAACTGGCAAGGCCTCCAACTAACATCCCATATACCTAAGGTTGTGTTAAGATCTCTACGGATATCTCAGATGGTTTAAGAATTTTGATTATATTTGGTCATAATACAAACGTCTATTAAATTTCCCCTTCCCTGGATGGGGAGCAACTGAATATATTTCTTAACTGACATGGTCTCCAACTAACACCCATATACCTGAAATTATGTTAAGATCTGTAGGAATATCTCATGTGGTTAAGAATTTTTGTTATATTTGGTCATAATACAAAATCCTCTAAACTGTTCCCACCCCTGGCTGGGAGGCTCCTGATAATTTTTTAAGGGGTTAAGATCACTGGGGATATCTCAGTTGGCCTAATCATTTTTGTTATATGTGATCATAATACAAATTTTTATTGAGTAGTTGATACAGATTCAGAGCAGATTAGTAGGGGGTTGGAAATGATTATTGATCTTAACGTTAATTTGCCAAATGATGCAAGAAGCAAAGTTCGTATATAAATGTATCTCACTCATTGTGTTTGATAAGCGATATGTGTAAAACGTTATCATGCAACCTTCAAAACTCTGTACATCATCAAAGTAATTAAATCGAACTCGTTTAACAATATTTTAATCTAATCCGTAAACAGCACAAAAAATAATTCACCGTCTAAACCAAATCTTTACTATACCCCATATAATATCGGTAATTAGAGTAAATTATTTCTATAAACAACTTATCAATACAAAATCAGTTAAAGGTAATTAAACCATAAAATCCATATTTGAGCGGATTACGTCATTTGAACGCGCAATTTGTATCTATACCGCGATAACACAACACAAAAAAATTCAATCAGAGGGAAAATTGAACATAAGTGAAAATTTGTGTTGTTGTATATGGATATGGCGCGACTAATCAGTGTATCGCAGGTAATCTATACGTACACATTTTGAATATAAAATCCGCATTTTAATTAAAAACCATAAAAATGCTATCACATACACATAAATTATGTAATCCGCATTTGGCTAAAATTTATAATTTTATTTATTATTTTTTTAATTAAATTGTAATCAATTTTGATTATTTAGTCGTCTCAAAATATATTGGTGTGATGACATCATATAATCACAAATTGACTTGGAAATGAAGTGATTTCGAAAATTTTTTGTTTTTTTTTTTGTGTGGTATGCCAGTCTTGAAATATACTCGGCCTGGTGAATGATTTATGATTTTTTGATGACAAATTTTTTTTTGTTTGCGTTTGTAAACTAAAAATTATGTCAGTTTTTGTTCACTTGAATTGACATAACAAATCTGAATTAATTTTTTTTTTTTGGCTAGCTTACTACAAAACCACTATAGTGTTATATAAAATAAAATAAAATAAAAATAATTCCGTTGATAGTGTTTGGTGGTGTCGTAGATAAGCGCGCCAGCGATATGTGATTTATTGTGGCCACACATGAAAAACACGTTTTGAATGTTTCTGATTCACGGACTAAATCAATATGTGCGAGTATAAATAAAAATTTTAAGTAGAATGAAATCGAAATAAAACCCAATCGATCGATCATCATGGTTATCGGGGCATCATAAATTACAACCTGAATAACCTTAAATACGAGTTTTACTATACTAAAATCAATATTTACTTGTGTGTGTGTGTGCGCTTTAAAAAGGATAACCACATTTATTTAATTCGTATTTGTTAAAAATCACAAATCTCTCTACGTTTAACACATACAAAAACCAATATCCGTTACGGAAAAACAACATCCTCAAACCCCTAATCCTGAAACACAAATCATTATAATATATTCCTCGCGCCCTACAAGCACATAAAAGGGGGTGTTCATTTGAAATAATTTACGAACAAACTTCATATCATATTTAGGATATTATAAAGGGATATACAACAAAAAGGATCATAACATATCATGTTAGAATTAGGGGGTTTCAATCCAATGTTTTCAATGATTAACACTTTGAATGTTGATTAGTAAACATAAAATGTATGTAGGGAAAATGTACACAAAAGATTATCTCTCAAGCGCTCAACCCAATACGGTAAATATGACTTCGAGAATTTTTTTTTTCGCAAAAGAGCTTATTTTTGTATATAGCACTCGTATCTGTCGATTTGATGAAAAATTTGTGCAAAATATGTAGAAAAGCTTTGTCTACTCTCATTGCTCGGTTGTCTGTGAAAATATAAATATTTTAATATTTGAAAAGCTCATGTCGAGAAATGTTGCGGTTTTTGTAAAGAAAGCAAAATAATTTTTGATAAACGTGATTTTGTCAGAACACGAAGACTTGAAATAAGAAAGATGAATTGTTGAAAATAAAGGGTTAATATTTAATTTTGTTGCTGTGGAAAATGGGATTCTGCCAAATTTTTTATTTTTTTTTTTTTTTTGAAAAATTTTAAATACATTATTTATGATAATTAATAGAGTTAAGACGTTTTATGGTTAGGCATAGATTTTGGTAGACGTTTTAAAATATTAAGAATTAATTAAGGATTATTTTGATGCATCGTGGTGTTTGTCCTTCGTTGATTGTTCCAAAGTGGAGTTGAGATTGGGTTTCTGAGACTGAGTTTGAGAATGGTGGAACCCAGACAGTTCCATTTCCGATCTCCAGTTTCCCTCACGTTTACACGACGTACAATGAGGCAACAAAACGTCAGCTGTACCACAGCCAAAGCAAAAAAATTTTAACGGAATATCACATTGGTACCAGACAGGACCCGATTTGTAGCAACTCCAACATTTAAGATTAGATTTACTAAGCATATTGGTTACTGATATATTTTGAGTATTCGTGTTTTCAGGTGATTAGGTATCAATCGTGGTCGGTCAGGAACATATTGTGCATTTTTCCATATATCCTCTACGTTAGTGCAAATGCTTAGCAGATCAGAAATGTTATTAATGAATCTGCCGGCTAAATGAATTTTTAAATCGCGCCGCATGTTTTTTCTGAGAATTTCCAGAGGGTACGTGAGAGGCGCTAGTAGCATTGCCCAGTAGTGATTCCGTGCCAGACCCTTTAAAAATAAGTGTAATCCATTCATAAGTGGTTGTTCAGAAACCTGATTAGTACTGGCTAAATGTTCCACTTGGCAGATGAACTTTTCAATACTCATATCCGTTCCATAGTATGACAACTTCCATTTACACATTTTAGTTGAATAAATTTCATGATTCCGTAGCACGTACATGTTAGTGAAACACGTGATACGAGGAACCGCCGCTGTATTATTTTGGAATTTGACGTGATCTGCAGCGTTGTAGGTACATTACTCGTACGCTAATCTAGGCCTCTGATTGTTTGGTTGGATACCTGGTTGGGGCAGTATGGGACCCATGAGGTGATAATGATATAATGATAATTCGGTCACAGGTTACTATGCGATGGAATAGTTGGCGTTGGTCGATACGGCAAAGTAGCATTTGGATACCAGTGTTGAAGATGAAATGAATAAGCGGGTAAGGGTTGATTAACTCCGTTCAAAAATCCTGAGTTTGAATTGGTCATTCCGGACATTTCCTGAGTCCTGGCTGGTACTTTAGAATGGTGATTTCTTGAAGGCCCAGATATCGGGTAGGGAGTATGCTGATAATCCGGATTTGAATTAGTCTGACATATGTGTACCCTTCTGACTGATTATTCGTTCTAATTGAGAAGTTAGATCGAACCAAAATTGATATCACTACTGCCTGAGAAATATTATTCGTCATATTCGTTAGTTTCATTGGCTGTTTGAGATTGATTGAAAATTTTGCCACAAACACCTAATAGCTCAGAAATTAGATGAGGCAATTTATAAGCTGTTGGTTGTACAGTTGCAATCGAAGCAACTCGATTTATGCGACCGAGGCTACAAATTTTACACAATGGGTAATGAAGGAGAAGCAAATATGGCGTTCCATAGTAAAAATTTTAATTACAAAATGAGCAACTAGAGAATCAATTTCTTCCTCATGACTCATTTTTTAATCAAGAACCAAATTTCTAGACTACAAATAACTTAGAGCATTTAATGCCAATATCGGATGATGAAGATGCTGTGAACATAGGGCATGAACAAACAGTGTAGTTCAAATAACTCAACCATCAACAACTATTGCGTTGTTCAGAAAGTTATTTCGTAGTTTCCCAACTAAATCTTACTAAATGTCACTTGCTATTCATTTGCATGCATTCAGGCGCAAATATTTTAATTCTTTTAAAATATTAACTACATTTTATTTTATTTCGTAAACATGATTAAAAAATTTAATAAAGACATATTTAATTATTTTAAAAAATTTAATTAATCAAACTAAATTATTTAAGTTAATTTAATTAGTATTTAAGATTCAATTTAAAGAATATAGACAATTCCGCAAAAATACTTAATGTCTCAAAATATGTTTGGTTAGTTAATTAGCAATACTGTCACTGTAAAAAATTTCACGACATTTCTTTAGACTTTAGTACCGCTAAAATAGCGATTACTTATTAAGATTCATCGTTGGCACAATGAAGCATGCTAAACGCAGTTTTGCCGATATACAAAAAAACTTAAAACAGATTTTGTCAATTAGCCCACGATCTCGATTTTCTGTTAGTCCATTGAGTCAACAACATGTCTCCTGAGTTTTAAGAAAATCCGTTAGGTTTTGCTACCCTTAGTGGCATGTACAACTTAAATCGAGAAGTACCTAAAAGTTTATGATCTACGAGAAAATATTTAAAAAGATGTTGCCAATCAGCCCACGATCTCTTTGCGATTTTCTGTTAGTCCATTGAGTCAACAACATGTGTGCTGAGTTTCATTGAAAATATATCGATTTTTAGAAAATATATGCCCACACTTGGTATACCTTTCTGGAATCGGATTTGGTGTAGCAAGTATTTTGAGCCTGTTAAAGTTAGCCGAAAGTTTCGAAAAATCGACAATGAAAATAGTGTCTCGACTACTTCAGCCGAAAATTATAAAAATTATGTATTGAATTTAAAACCCAGCCGAAAGTAACTAACCAACGAAATCGTAAAACTACAATTAAAACTAAAAAACCTTTTAAAGTTAGCCGAAAGTGTCCACCCACCCGAAAGTGAAAACATCGATAATGCAGATAGTGTCTCGACTACTTCAGCCGAAAATTATAAAAATTATGTATTGAATTTAAAACCCAGCCGAAAGTAATTAACCAACGAAATGGTAACAAATTACAAATAAAACAAAAAAGCCTTTTAAAGTTGCCAAAAGTTTCCAGCCGAAAATGAAAAAAAATCGATAATGCAGATATTGTTTCGACTACTTCAGCCTAAATTTAAAAAAAAAATATGTATTGAATTTAAATCCCAGCCGAAAGTAACTAACCAACGAAATCGTAACAAACTACAATTAAAACTAAAAAGCCTTTTAAAGTAGCCGAAAGTGAAAACATCGATAATGAAGATAGTGTCTCGACTACTTCAGCCGAAAATTAAAGCATTTTAAAGTTGCCAAAAGTTTCCAGCCGAAAATGAAAAAAAATCGATAATGCAGATATTGTTTCGACTACTTCAGCCTAAATTTAAAAAAAAATTATGTATCGAATTTAAATCCCAGCCGAAAGTAACTAACCAACAAAATCAGCCGAAAACATTTGTACATTCGTAACAAACTACAATTAAAACTAAAAATCCTTTTAAAGTTGCCGAAAGTTTCCAGCTGAAAATCAAAGAAAAAAAATCGATAATGCAGATAGTGTGTCGACTACTTCAGCCTAAATTAAAAAACTTATGTATTGAATTTAAATACCAGCCGAAAGTAACTAACCAACGAAATCGTAACAAACTACAATTAAAGCTAAAAATCCTTTTAAAGTTAGCCGAAAGTGAAAACATCGATAATGCAGATAGTGTCTCGACTACTTCAGCCGAAAATTATAAAAATTATGTATTGAATTTAAAACCCGGCCGAAAGTAACTAACCAACGAAACACTTTCTTTTTTTTTACTTTCGGTTGGGAACTTTCGGCTAACTTTAAAAGGCTTTTTAGTTTTAATTGTAGTTTGTTACGATTTCGTTGGTTAGTTGCTTTCGGCTGGGATTTAAATTCAATACATAATTTTTATAATTTTCGGCTGAAGTAGTCGACACACTATCTTCATTATCGATGTTTTCACTTTCGGCTACTTTAAAAGGCTTTTTAGTTTTAATTGTAGTTTATTACGATTTCGTTGGTTAGTTACTTTCGGCTGGGATTTAAATTCAAAACATTTTTTTTTTTAATTTAGGCTGAAGTAGTCGAAACAATATCTGCATTATCGATTTTTTTTCATTTTCGGCTGGAAACTTTTGGCAACTTTAAAAGGCTTTTTAATTTTATTTGTAATTTGTTGCGATTTCGTTGGTTAGTTACTTTCGGTTGGGATTTAAATTTAATACATATCTTTTTAAATTTTCGGCTGAATTAGTCGAGACACTATCTGCATTATCGATGTTTTCACTTCCGGCTGGAAATTTTCGGCTAACTTTAACAGTATGTATTTACTGAATTAAAAATTATCGTGAAGCAATCCCAAATGTTTTTATTTTCATGTGGTTAACTGTTTTGAACAGGACAATTCATCCACTTTCATAAAATATATGCTTACAGTGAGTGCATATGCTGAGTGTTCTTGAATTGGCCATAGTGTAGTAAGTATTTTGAAAAATATTTGAAGTTTTATAAAATCGTATATCCTAATTCTTGTGTGGAACCATTCCAAAACTATTTATTTTAATTTATATAACTGTTTTGAACAGCTCAAGTTGCTTACCAATAGACGGCACGGTACGCTACAACTCGGCGAAACCAACTCGGCGACGGACAACTCGGCGACGGACAACTCGGCGATGGTCAACTCGGCGACGGTCAACTCGGCGACGACCAACTTGGCGATGGTCAACTCGGCGACGGTCAACTCGGCGATAGTCAACTCGGCGACGGGAAAAAAATTAAAAACAATTAAGCTGATTTTTGGTCAAAACAACAAACAAACAAAATATGGTGCAGGTACATCTTCGAGGTGTTTGTTTGTCTGTGTTTTATTACAAATAGTGCTTTGTGGAATAGATATAATATTAGCATACAATAAATTCTAGTTGCTTAATCAAATTGTAAATACTAATATGTTTAATAGCGTAATTGCAGGTGGATTTTGACCAAGTATCAGTATGTAAATTTTAGCGAATAAATTTCTATTCGATAGTCGATGTTACAGTAACAATTTTTGTGATTTAGCTAATGGATTCAATATTTCAGATATAGGTGACCAACTAGTGAACTTGCACTAGTGAATTTAACGGGCCCACGATCACACCAATACACGGCGCCAATCGGAACCCAGTGTAATAATAAGCTGAGATATGAAGGGTAGAAGTATTATCGCCCGAAGTGCGAGAAACATGAACAATTGTGACGAGCCTTTCTTATTCAACGTTGTCACCCATTAACGATATTGGGCTGATGATAGTATGTATATGTATCTGTATGTATGTATATGTATCCGTGGCAATGCAGAAAAACCATTTATCTTGGATAGTAAGATAAGTGGTTTTTCTGAATTGCCAATGATATAGCTAAGTTTCACTCCATGTTATAGTTGTACGATATTCCGCGAAGGTATTCGATTATGCTCCGCCAGTTGATAACTTTGCTTAAGATTTTGTAATCCGCTCCTTCATATAGTTTCGGTGGACATTCATGACGTAAATTTTTTGCATTTTTTTAGTTTATTGATGAAAACCATACACTAGGGCGAGGAATACCATCGCCAAAGCTCAATTGTAATTTGCGATGATAAGCTTCAGAAAAAATATTTGTTCTGTCGCTACCATTTAGAGTTCATTGGTAAACTGACCAAATGTCGTATGGAAATATTGCTACACCTGGTGTCATTATTCCGCAGGCGTCCGATACATGTATTAGTAAACCACGCTAAAATTGGTTCTAACTCCTCCGGTAAATAATATTCCAGGCTTGTTATGCTATGGATAATATCGTCTTCAGAAATCGACATCTGTATTATATCTTCCTAGAAGAAGAAAAAATGCCAAGTGTTTTCGTAACGTTGATTTCTGGAAATACTATACGAATGGCTTCATGAATTGCGAGCTCGTAATCCTCATTTATACCTTCTGGATTGAGTAGAGACCAAATCGGGAACTCTTTTATCCGGCAATTTTATCCGGCGGTTTCGTATTGTTCAAATATTTGAAAATGAAAAATCAAAATCACATAGTAAGCAATCGATTCCACTGTGCAAAATCAAGCGAATAAAATAAGTAAAGTAGATGTCAGCATCATACATATTCAACCGGTTCATCCGGAGCCATTTATGTTGGTACTTGTCATCATAAAATTTACTTACAGAAGGCACAGACACATGAGAAAAAATACAATACAAATATACAAACACAAAATTATTGCTCACCTCGACAGATCGCGCTGCCATTTTTGGTACAAAATCACTCAGGTATATTAATAACTTCGCGAGATTCTGAATTAGGTGGCGCTCTTAAATTATTAACTCTCTTTCTTTTTATATTTCTGCGCATATAGTACTGCCACTTGGTAAAATACCTCGCACTGCAGCAGGCATATCTTCAATGACCTTTACTCTTATTTCCGCCGAATTTTCGTTCATCGTTGTGTCTGCTAACTGTTTCACGGTTGCATTTATTTTTTGAAGAACGACATTTTCTGCATTTCCCACAGTACAACATGAATCGTCCATTCTGATAGAATGAAACGAACCATCCTTCATATTAGAATATTCAAATTAGATTTGACTGGATTTCCACCAGCAGCAATAGTTGTACCGCACGAATTGGGACATTTAGCAAACGTTATTTTCAATATATAAACATCAGCCAAAGATAAGGGAACCGATCAAAATCGTTTAGTCAAATTTTGGTATCGAATTGATATCAAGGAAGCTGGGAAATTCGTCGATGAAGATAAAACCTATATATGTGCTGATGCAGTAGACTGGATGAGTGTTGTATAATGTGAGCATGTACACTCTAAGAAATTTCAGATGAAATTCACTGCTATTATTGGAGGTTATCTGTTGCCCACCATTAATGTAGTAAATTTTCATCGTAGCGTGATTTCGAAAAAATTACACACAAAATGTGTGAATTATTCGAAGTAATTTACATTTTAAAGGTGTTTAGTCGCAAAATAAAAGTGTGAAATGTTTATTTTAATTGTTGAAAAATCACTCGTGAATTATTTCTAAAATGAAAATACCGTCTGTTTGTGCGTTAATTTAATACAATAATTTGGGAAAACCATCTACATTATTTAGTGTAAATTAAAACTGTAGGTGTTGCAAAAACAATTTATTTGTGTGAAAAGTTATCGAAATTGTTAGACATCACGCAAAGTTTGATGGGGATTGTAATTAAAAAATATCAAGTTTAATTTAGATAATGATAGAATTATTTATTCATTTGTTATAAAAAAAAGTACAGAAATAAAATAAATACATTAAATTCAATTTGGTACTGAATTTTTGCCTTCAACAAGTACCAACGAATCCATTTTGTGCAAGAGAAATTAATATTATTATATAAATGATTACATATTATTAAGTTTTGTTATTAGATTGTTTATTTTAGTTAAACTGCTGATTGTTTTCTTAGCCCCTCTTACTGATTGTGGGTAATGGTGTAATAGAAACCGAACTAAAAATTCCATTAATTGCGAAATTTGGCTGGGATACATAATATTCATTATGTAATACAAGCAAATAATATTTTGTATAATTTGTGTAAGTTTCATGGACGCGTGCATCACTTGCTGTTTCTCAATGTATATGTATACAATATTGTTGTTCTCCGTTGGGTCAAAACTCTCTGTAATTAGAATAAATAGATTCATTTTATTAAAGTATTTCATAAATGCAAAAGGTATTTTTGTGTTTTAACTTTTATAAACGATAATAAAACAAATGCGAAGTACATTCAACTAAAATTAATAAACATTCAAATTCATGATATTCAATATATATTATATATATATATATATATATATATATATATATATATATATATATATATATATATATATATATATATATATATATATATATATATATGTATATATATATATATATATATATATATATATATATATATATATATATATATATATATATATATATATATATATATATATATATATATATATATATATATATATATATATATATATATATATATATATATATATCATTTCAATATATTATATATATATATATATATATATATATATATATATATATATATATATATATATATATATATATATATATATATATATATATATATATATATATATATATATATATATATATATATATATATATATATATATATATATATATATATATATATATATATATATATATATATATATATATATATATCATTTCAATTTATGTATATAATATGAAATATAAATTTTCTAATTGATAAATGGTTCTGATTCCTAAAACAAGAAGTTTTCGTATACTGTACATACACAGAACGTACGTACATATTTAAAAGATGTTCACATTAATAAACAATTTCGCCAAATCCAGGATAAAGCAAGTAGAATTTATAATGGTTTCGTGATTTGTACTATAATATGGTTTTCAAATACCTAAAGAGCACCGCAGATTTAAATTACTAGAGGCAGCAGCACAAACTCTTGGTTTGGATTAAAATGTTTAACCGAATGGTAGTTTCCATCAACATTGAAACAATAAATTTAAAAAAAAAATAGTTTTTGGGTTGCTGTATTAAAATCTGGATCTGGTTAAATCAGTTGGCTCCATGACACGAAGCTTCTAATTGACGTTGATAAGAAACTACTTCATTCAAAGTATTAATTTATTTTAGGCCAAGGTTACTCTGACAAAACGGTGCCTCTATAACTACCATATACTTGATTGTTTCACACTTACTAATTATAGCCGCCCAAGGTGTGTTGGTCGGTATTTGACTTTCAATAGCCTCTAGTGATGTTCCATACTGTGAAATGGTATATTTATATAAGTATTTTCATATTTTATGTAAAGAATTCTTTTTAAGCTATACTTACATCAAATTCTGCTAGCAATAAATTAATATCTTCCTTAAAATATGTACATAAACCTTTCAATATGTCCTCATTTGACATACTTGAATTTTGAATTTTTAGGTAAGTACAGCTGCATAAAAATGTTACGATATTAGTACGGGTCGCGTTAAAATTAGTATCAAAAAGTTGTATATCAATGTTTGTTAATTGTTGAAAATGATGAGCTAAAATAACTTGATCAAAAATATATGGCCACTCCTTTAAGACATTTGCAATTGATGGTATGTTTTCTGTATTATTCAGGTAACCTCTTTGTGTGGCAAAACATTCTTTCATATACGTATCTACTGTTTGCCGATCATTGGCGGATATTGATTCCTTTTGATACAAATCTTGTAATCGTTTTTTTTTATACTCAATCGTAGAAACATTTTCTTCACGTTGAGGCTGCCAATTAGTACACGTGGATTTTAATATATTTGTCCTTTTTCTGTGTTTAATATGCATAGGTGAATACATGTTCCGATTCGGATGTCTGTTTAACGTATTGTTACGATTTCTCATTTTCATAATTAGTACCAGTGGCTCAGTACTTAAAAAATTTCCGTCCCCATCTTTTTCGATTATAGAATCTGGATACTTTTCGGCGGCTTTTTGGGCTACCGAACGATAAATGCCCATTGGAATATATAATGAGGAACCTCGCAATTCGTCCACAATAGTGTTTGCTAAAACGTTGATTCTTTTGCCAAGTATCATTTTGTTTTTCAAGAGCTCGGAAATGTCATGAGGCATTTTGTGCCAAGGTATTTCAAAATTGGAAAACAGTTTTTTGCAGGTTGAATTTGTGCTGGATGTTGATGACATTGCGGTGCTGCTCATCGAAAGAGTATCATCCGAATATGTTGGCTCAAACTCATCTTCAGTACTCATGAGTATCGGCATTCCACTATCCGTTTCATCAACGATATCACATAAAATATGCTGCGATTGCTGCCCCGAAAATATAAAACGGATTTTTTTTATTGATATATGATATGATTCAATTGGTATTTACGTTTTTATATAGCATGTTAGATAATTAAAATATATTAATTCAAATTTATATAACTAAGTATTTTCCAGATTCTGAGATCCACAATAAATTTTTGTGTTAACCAAAGTGTAAGATTATATTCAAAAATACATTCACAGTAAAAAAAAAATTGAATTTTCAATATAAATTTTACCAACTTTATCTCACAAATTTAAATTTTAACTGTAATAATGCACAATACTATGATCATTGCGTGTATTTTCTTTCTCTTTTGAAAATTTCTGTTTTTTTCAACTGGAATTTAAAACTACATGAAATGTTTCTTATAATTACAAACTAATTCAATCAATTTTAGTTTCCTCTTTAAATTTGTGAGAAATAATATTTAACGCGAAAAATTACGAAACAACGAAAAAGGTAATAAAAGGATAGCATTCATGTTTCATCATGAATTTTTATTAGTTCGTTTCAAGTTTTTCAAGGGATAACAAGGATAAGTGTTTAGTATATCATATACCTACATAAAAAACATAAACATTTTTGAAAAACAAAATTGCAATCTTATAGTATTTGCTGTTTTAATATGAAAGCAGTTGAGTTTTAATTTTTTCTAGAGAAGCAAGGTTTTGGGGGCAGCGCCCATCCTCTAATGTCTAAGACGAATTAAAATAACGCAAATGTAATTTTTACCAGTTTCAAGATAGTGTAATTAAAATTTTTCTAATCAAAATTAAGATCTGATAAATAAAAACCGCAGATTTTTAGTTTTTGAATGAAATAAAACAAAAAAATATTTTTGGAAAAACAGAGAATTTTCCGGGAAAATGTGGTGATTTAATAAAGCAATTTTGTTTAAAAATGTTCATCTTACCCGATTTCGGCGATGTATACGTCATCTACACTTACGCCTTATTTTGTAATAATCACATTTTGTACCAATTGGTTTTGTAATAGAATTTATGTGGTACAGTAGTTTGTCTATAAGTTACTTTTGTAGCGATTATTGTTGTAATATTCGCACGTGTATGCGTTGTTTTTGTAAATATTAGTTCATACCGAATTTTCAGGGAACCAACAAAATAGTATTTTTTTATACATAATTTTGTTTATGTTGGGTCCCTTTGTTTTCAAATATGGTTGAAAACTAACTACAATTAGTATTTGTATTGAAAATATTTTGAGGTTCAATAAAATTATTTTATTGTTACGTGCAGCTGTAGAGCTTTTAAATATTTACATACATATGTACAAAAATTCTTTATAATATACTCGTAGTACAACCCATAACCCATAACCCATAGAAAAGATGCATACAACTCAAAAAAAAAATATTTTGATTAAATTTAAAACAATAATAATAAGTCTTATTTACAATAACTTCTTTTTAATGGAGTCTCTCATATCATAAAATATTTTCACAGTCCATTCATTAGGTACATAGGTAACATAGGAAAGACACAAAACAAAACAAAAATATTTTACAATGTTGATCTTCCTTCTTGTTTACGTTTTCTTTCAACATGTACATACTTTGACATGTGCATTCAATATGTGCAAATCGTCGAAAATAAAGATCGTCGTGTTTGAAATGAATAAACGTCTTTAAATCATTGATATTAAATTGTATTATAAATAAAATAGGGATAGCTACCCCAATTATTCAATTATTTTAAACATGTACATTTCTTTATAAAATGTAATCTAAACATTGCTATTAAATAAGATTAATTAAAGATTTAAAGAAATAAATAATTGAACGAGACGTACTAACAATACGATCACATGTACCGTTTTATATATATGTAGGCGTATTTTTTTGACACGAGTTCAATAACAATTCCGTTTGGCTAAAACATAACTTGGTAAACTAATTGCTTTAACCAATGGGATTGTTGTAATCCTGCCAAGAAAATACGACTAATATATTTATGTTTTAATTTAGTTTTTATAATATACCCCAATCGAAAGTCCTTTGTATATACGCCGCAATTTTTGTACGAACAAGTACAGTAACTAGAGTGTAACGTTGAAAAAAATTGTTTTTAGTTTATTAGATTTAGATATCCAAAATTTGATAATTTTGCTAAACTCGATAAAGTATTTAATCAAACAAAATTTTTAAATTGCAGATCAGGACGAACAAGGAAAATTAATTTACTTATATATTGAGGGTCATTTATTGGATGTAAAGTGCAGTTGCATTAAGACTGCAGTTCCCCTAATAATGGCTGCATACTATGTATTCAACATAAAATATCCAACAGAGCTGTCGCAGTCACTGGAAGTAATTCAAAAGGCATTCTTCGACATAGAAGTTAATTTTGGTCGTTCCCCAAAAAATAAGATGAATTACAAATCTAAAGTTTTTAACTTTTTAAGAAAAATTTTACAGTAAAAAAATGAATACGCCAATTTTTTCATATATGTATTTGCTAATATTCATAATTTACTAACATACTATAATTTTATTAATAAGTAACATACTATAATTTTATTAATAAATTATTTTGTAAGGTTTTATATATTTAATAAAATTAATTTATTGGCTTTTAGCTTATTTTTTATTAATTTGTTAATAAAAAAACGACGTCCGACAGTTTCCCATGTACCGTTGACATTGACGAGTTATATACCGTTGAAACGTTAGGTTTTTTATTAACAAATTAATAAAAAATAAGCTAAAAGCCAGTAAATTTATTTTATTATATATTATATTATTTTAATTATTATTTTTAATATACAACATGCAATGATAATAAATATTATAGACTTACATACTAATTTATGTTGTTTTAATAATTTTCTGTGAGAAAATTCATTGGATAATCCAATTTTTAATATGGAATGTATGTACGTGTTAATATAATTCCAATAAGAAGGTAAAATTACCAATCTTTTACTGTTGTGCCAGATTTTTCTCGTAAAAGTGCCAGATTTTTCCACATGCAATATTCATTCGATAATAAAATAAAAGAATAAACGGACCTCACCGGCATATAACCTGTAACTTAGTTTAACTGAGATACACATTTGTAAAGCGAGAATTGAAATTATGTAACAGAAACTGTTACAACTGTTACCACCTTTGGCTCATGCTACTTGTAGTGTTCCTAGCGGCACATTAATTGTGAACTTAGCTAGATTAAGTAAATAATATTTGACTTACATTAATATTTTCAGTTTCCAAACTTACTACTCCATTATCTGAAATCCATTGCTCTTGTTCACTGAGAAGCAAAAATATTGTTTCTGGATTGTTCTTAATGATATATTCCAATACTTCATTTTCGCACACGTCGGCTCCATTTTGTTCTAATACCAATTTCGATCCGTTTATGCCATAAAATGACGCTAAAATATTACAAAATTGTAAAATATTAGTAAATACTCGTAAAGTTCTTATACTGAATCCAATTTTAAGTCCCAAAATTTAATGTTATGTCATTACTGGTTTTTAAACCGAAATTCTTATTGAAAGCGGATAATTATATTAACATAACATGAATTTCAACACTTCAGACTACGGTACCATACCTTTTTCAATAACTATTGCAATTTCTGGAGGGCTCATAAACAATTTGCGGATTTTCCTGTTGCTGCTCCAAATGTTGAACATGTACTTTTCCATTTTGTTTTTATTTTTTTGTTTTATTATATTTTATTATATCGTTTATTTATTTATTTTGTAATATTATTTATTTATGATAACTTATTTTAAATAAAGAAAAAAATCTTGGTGAAATTATTTTAATTTGTGTGTGTACAGTTTGGAGAATAAAAGTAATTGTCATTGAATTTCAAAATATTAATAGGTTTTACATTTAAAATATTTTCTAAATTAACTGTTCTATATGGTCTATCAACATTATAGCTTTTGTACATAATTAAATTTTCACAGTACCACATTTTAATTACATTTCCATAAAATAATGCTTTCTCATACGTATTATTGAGAAAAATTGAATGAATAATTAATATTTCCGCATTTCCGTTTTCATCAAAATTAAAGAGTATAGCGTCATTTTCTTTGTAAGTGGTGTTTAAATATAAGATTTTTTTTGTCACAAATATAAATTCGTCAGAGATATGTACATTAAATAATTTTTTTGTAAGACGTTCAATATGGCCATCAGATATGATAAAAAACTTAAAACGGTCGTTGTGAAAGTTGACTTGCGATTCCTGGTGAGCTTTGGCAAGAGTAAAGGTAATATTTTTGTAGTTTCTACATGATTTGGATTTATTTTTAAAAAACTGATGTTTCTGTTCAAAATTTAATGTCCATAAATTTTTCAATGGACCGAAATGTCGGATGAGCTCCGGGTAATGATAAACAAAATGATGCTTTGGTCTTAATTTCTCACCAGGAAAGCAATCTTTTCTGTATTCAAAATACACGGTTATGTTATGGGCTAATAAGCCAATGCCGCTATCGGATATAATTGGCGAATTAATTATACGAACCATTTCTACCATAATACTTAGAAACTTCCATTTAGGACATTCAGGATTTGATATTTTATTAAGAAGGATTAATGGCAGCAGAATTAACAAATTTAGAACTTCATCACATTTTCCAGGGATTTTTTTCATATTCTTCTCAATTTTTGGAAAATTTAAATGCAATTGAAATTTTTTGGTTAAATACTGCAGAGACATATTTAAATAATCGAGAGGTATGTTTAAATTAGAAATAAAATGTTGTACAATTAGCATTAAGTCTATTGGAATTATACCCTCAAACAAATCATGTGCTAAACAAGGAGGGAGACCAGGATTGCAAACATGAAAATGATTTAATTGATTTAGGCATGATTCAAACTTAATTCCTTTTGACATTGCTAGCTCCGTGGTGCTTAATTCATTAACAGTTAAGTTATAGTTTTCAACACTTCTACTTTCACAGTGAGTAAAGTTGAAGTTTGTGAGCATTGCACGATTGTATAAACAATATCTACAGAAATATTCAGAGTGGCTAAAATTTTCAGTGAACCCTCCAATTTGATGACTCCCTAAATTGTCTCCCAACATGGCGTATAACGTGCCATAGTATTTAATCGGTTCAAGTGTACTGGGATCAATTATATCTAAACCGTTTTCTAGTACAAGAATATCACGAATGATCGGCTCAAAAATTTTCCGAAGGCCAAAAGCCTTCACATAGTTTTCTTTACACAATGCCACTAATTGAATATTCTGAATCGAAGATCTATACTTTTTGTTTATATTTCCTACCATTAAATATATTCCTAACATTTTGTGTTTTTTTCGAGAAGAGCCTATTGGATTACAAATTTCAAACGCGTCTTGAAATAATAATAATTCAATTTTTTCGCCGTCCGTAAAAAACTTATTTGTTTTATAGGCAGACCCGTCATTATAATCTTCATATATATTCTTTGACGATTTTTTTTCTAAATTAAATAATTTAACAAAATGTTTATCACTCATTAATGATTTGATAGTCTCTAATATAGAAATATAGTAAAAGAAACAATCTCTATGGTACGTGTCGATTCCCAGATTAATTTTTTTGGGAGCAACATATATTGGATTGTTCTTGATATAATTTGATAATTTAAACGAAGAATTGAATTGAGTTAAATCCGCAATTAACGTTGAATTTCTAACTAAACTGAGAATATTATTTTCATGTTGCATTATGTTTAACGTTCGGCATAAATTGTTAATTTTTGAGGTGTTTTCATTTATACTACAGGTGAAAATATCTGTAAGTTCATCGGCCAAGAATTTTAAGCCGGTTTCACTTAATTTAAATTTCGTTTTTAATTCTATAAACAAATGGGAGAAAATAGAAGATGGTGTTTGAATATTTTCTGTACTCGAGGTATTTATATTTTCAATGGCCGTAGAATTCATATCAATTTTAATTTTATCTACGTCTGAGTAAGCAATATTTGCATGACCACTAGAACTATTACAGTGTATATTATGGTTTATTTTTTGACTACAATTGTGTTTCCTGTAAATGTGTGATCTTAAATTTGATCTAGTTTTGATATTAATTCCGCACTGGGGATATGGACACTCAACCATAGAATTTAAAACCAAACGCTCATTTAAATGGGAAACCATCAACTTTAAAATACTTGATTCATAATTACAATTAATAGATTTACATTTTAATAATTTTTCTGATACGGGTTTTTTTATTGACTGACTTTTATTTAACCTGTATGAATGTTCCCGATACCAATGCATATTATAGGTTTTGTAAGAAGAAAATCTTTTTTTACAATTTGCGAATAAACATATAAATTGTGCATTTCTCATGCTTCTATGTAAATACAGGTGCTTGTGATAAGCCACTATTGAAACTGTTACAAAGCTCTTGCAAATTTTACACAGCATTTTAATCTTTACACCAAAAATGTATCACTAGAATTTATTAACAAAAAAGATTCCTTACCAGTCGTATTATAATTAATATAACATATAATAATTTCTAATTACTTATTACGATTAATTTTATTACTTAATCTAGAACACAAATTGTATTATATATTGTTTTATTATATTTTAAGGATTTTAACATGTGCACCGCTACGTTCACGACTGAAATGATTTTTCTAGAATGCGTTTTGCTTATTTTTTTCTTTTAAGAGAGAACTAACTGCATTATAATATGTTATTTACCACACACATCGTAACAAAACCAATTTTTGAGTAAAAACACACAGATAAATCGTAAATCGCTACTACAGCGTAAAATACGACTAAATTGTCGTGGATTTACACACATTTTTAGTATGTTACACCTCTAAAAATGTAAATTGCGATGATTATGTGATTTCCGTCATTTTTCAATAAATCACACTGCGTGTGTTTATTATTACACATCGATGTGTATTTTACAATCACTTCTAGTGGTAAAATACGATTTTTTAGTGATATTTTACAATCACTTTTTAGAGTGTATGATTAAGTATTTTGGTTTCTTCTACTTTGCTAAAATAATTTATTATGTCTGATTTTGTGGCACAGGTATAAGTTTCCGAGATTTTTCAGTTTTTTTAATTACAAGTAACAACTATAGTGAAAACCAACACCTTTACGCTTAAATTCTAATTTAGTGATTCCTATTTTTTTTAGATCTAAAGACATCCACCAAAAATGGTGCACAAGTGATGAAGAACTGTACTTCATTTGTCGTGAAAATGATAGGACAGTGGGAAAAAGTTCATCAGTTTGAAAAAAGTACTCTATTTACACTTGTAATTGGTACACGTTTTAGAAGTTACACTTTTCGTTAATTTCCGTAAGAACACAATCAGAAATTTTTTGGCATTTTTCGATGTATCCTCTGCATCTCGGCTCATACGAAGGATCGTGTATTACATTTAGATACGCAGCATGCATCTAATCTATTTGCAATGCAGTTGCGTCAAAAACTAATGCAATAATTACATCGAAAGGAAATTTCAATGTAACCCAATGTTAACTATTGTTTGGCGAATTTAAAATAATTCGCTAAGATATTGTGTTGATACTTTGTATGTAGGGTCAAAATTTTTTTCGTACATTTTGTAATGGCCAGCAGAGCAGTTTGACGAGACATCTGATTTTTTTTATTAGAGATTTTAAAATCTGGTAAAGCATAATATATAATTCAACAGATTGTGTTGATATTAAAATAGGTAGATTTTAATTGGGGGGAACATCTACAATTTTGCTTGAAACAAAAAAGGAAATGTTCGGTATTATTTCTAAGCAAATTTTAATCTTACACTCAACTCACTTTAAGATGCAAGTTGTATCGTTACAGTTTCAATGTACACCAGCTTTAAAATTAGTCTTACGTTGCATCAATTTGATTTAAATGTCATTGGTTGCATATTTTGATGCAGACTACAACGCTTTTGTTATGATGCAAAACTTACTTCTAAAAACGATGAACTTTTGCGCTGGAACCATATACGTAATTATTTGCGTCGCATATCAAATTTTTTCTCGAGTATGAAGGCGGTATTTAGCTAGTACAGGGTGTCCGCCGGGAAGGTATACTACTTTGTTTGTTTATGATTTTTGATTAAATGAAAGAGAATGGATCTTATATTGATAAATGTTTTATTTAATGTCGGCATTTATGTATGGAATACAATATCAGATAAATGTCCGCCTCTGTTAGCCTCACGAATGCGAGCTCTTTTGAGCACATTTTTCATTACATTCTCACACATTTCACGCGGCATTTCATTAATTTCATCACGAATATTTTGTTTGAGTTGCTCAAGCGTTTCTGGTTTGTTTGCATAAGCCTTGCTTTTTAAATATCCCCACAAAAAGAAGTCCGGAGCAGTCAAATCAGGCGACCGTGGAGGCCAATCAACATCACCATTTTTTGAAATAACTTGTTGTGGAAAGAGTTCTTGCAGTAATTCCATTGTAATCCTGGCTGTATGCGATGTGGCACCGTCTTGTTTATACCACATGTTAATCAAGCCCACAGTATGCAGTTGTGGCGTTAAAAAGTTTTCAATCTTATCACGATATCGCTCCCCATTCACAGTTACCGTTACGTCGTTTTCATTTTCAAAGAAGTAAGGTCCAATGATTCCTCCTGACCAAATTGCACACCAGACTGTCACTTTTAATGGATGTAAGGGTGACTGATGAATAATGTGAGGGTTTTCCATTGCCCAGAACCGACTATTCTGTTTGTTCACATATCCATTTAAATGAAAATGTGCCTCGTCACTCAATATGGTTTTTTCATGAAAATGTTGGGGTTGTCATGGGCGAGCTGTAACATCCTATTGGCATATGTACTGCGGCGTAAATGGTCTTGTGGAAGAATTTGCTACGTGTCTACTTCACGACTGTCAAGTATGAACTGTCAATACTAATATTCGCCTAAATGGCGGCAAAACAAAGTAGTATACCTTCCCGGCGGACACCCTGTATTAAGTATAATAATTATGGTTTATTTAAATTCAAGATACTAATGAGATGAAAAATTTCAATATTATGGATAAATAAGAAATTTATGTATGTCCTTTGCCTAGGCTGTAGTAAATTATGTAAAGTCATAACAAATTTTTTTTTATTTTTCACATCAAGTTCAATAATAATTGTGCAATAATTTGATTACCACTTAGGAAATACTAGATTATAAAATTAGCTGTAATCTCTATGTAATCACCACGATTATTATAGAACTTTGAACCAAAATTAATAAAAACTGATTCTGATAATGCGCTTTTGCTAAACAGTGCATGCCGTAAAAGACTTATCATAAAAATCTTTTAATTATTAATTATCGCAAAATAATCAATTCATTATATTATTTTTGGTGGTGACAAAACGAATTAAATCATAAACCTAATGACGGCTCTATAAAAACCACGATACACAATAATTTTAAAAATCACCTAAAATAAAAATATTTGTGCTATCTTATCTATTAGGTATATAGACTTTCAAACATGTATATATGTATATGCTACATATGTGATTTTCTATTTATTTATTTCATATTCAGATTGACTGACTCATGCAACTGATAATTTCCTCGGTCAACGTGCAGCATCGCAGCGAAACATCAATCTAATCAATCAATAAAATGATTTGTTAATTTTTTTAAATTAAATTTAATTAAATAATTGAGATGTCGGTGAAATTTAAATAAATAAATACACAAATTCTATAAATAACAATATGCGTATGTATTTGTGTGCACTTTCTATATTTGCATGTATAGAATGTTTTAATTAATTTCCAGCATGGCACTTGCAAGAAGACAGGCCTGCATTCAATTTACTCGTACACACTTGACTTTATAAATGCAAATGCAAAGTGTTTTTCTTTTTATAAAATGTTTGTTATATTTTATTTAAAAACACTTGATATAATTGAAATTAAACAAACTACACACAAGTGGACCACCTGTGAAAGTGTTACAATCAAAACAATAATCCCTTGCCGTTTTGTGCATTTTGCGTAGATACCAAATTTATCATCAAACAATAATAATTTTTCACCCTTAACCAAAAAAAATAAAACAAAATTTCTAATAGAGACATCACACACAGGGTATGAAGAACAAAGTAAATCTAACTGAGCAACAAATAATAACAATAATAGTAAAAAAAAAAAATATACAATAAATTTCTATTGCAATTCAAATAAATTATTCAGTACCGTAAATAATCAAAATAAACCACCCCTCGAATAAAAAATATGTTAAAATTTCCCGCCAGAACACAGTGCTCAAATATATAAACACAACACAGTGCTCCTAACCCGTAAAATCTCTCGAAACGCACACAAAAGATTTCGCTGTTTCTTTAGTACAAAACGGGCTTTGATTTGGCAAAATATCGAAAATTATTGGATTGCACTAACAACACAGAGGATATATATAAAATATAATGTTTTTGGGGGATGAAAATGTATTATATACGAACGATTATTTTGATGATGATGATGATGATGAACCTCTGCATTGCTGAAATTTATTTTTGGTTCGTTTTGCCAATTGTAATTTTTTTACATTTTACTGTGCGATGCTGGAAAATGTGGAAAATAAATAAAATAAATTGAAATTTAACACACACACACACTTACTCGTACATACACATAAGAGAAGAAAATCAGTCACAGATATTTTATGAGGGTTGTGTTTAGCTGCTACACATTATATCCTTTTATATATCATCCCGCTTTGTTCATATTACGTATAGAGATATGTAAGGATAATACACCTGTGCGATAAAAATATTTTTTCCGTATTATTTGAGTTTGATTTGATTTTTATTAGTTTGAATCATGTATTTGAAGAAGCGCGAGATTTTTGTTTATATCTTGGATTTCAATCATTGATATGTACGAATGGATGAAATGTTTATTTTATAATTTAATTAAAGTTAATCAATTCGTTTAACTATAAATATTATATTGGAGTTAAAAATGTATCGCGAAACCATTATTTAACAATACAGTTGTGTATGTATATGCGGAAAATTGAAAAAAGGGCATCGTATAAATAGAACTGGTAGCGACATGTGTGGTATAAAATGCAGTACAAAGAATTGGACAGATATGTGTTGGCGAGCATTTGGAGAGAAAAGCCCTTACTACATTTCTACGATATTAAACCAAAAGTCGCTTGAGGTTTGTTTCTTTCAATTGTCAGCGACTATTAACTCATTGATTGCGGTTACGATGTGGTGTGAGGCAGTTTATGACCCCAACTAGGTGCTTTACAACAAAATTGAGCCTAACTGGAAGAGATGCAAAGAGATCAAAGTGTTGCTCGTACCTCAAGAACAACGTCATATACCAAATTCAGCATCGTGAAATATTTTCCCAAAATCATTAAAACGGTGGCCAACTTCGATTTAAACCTCAACGAAATATCAAATCTAATAATGAGTTTGCACGCTTCATTCCACCTGTGATAGTAAGTTAAACGGTTTTAAATCGGATTTTGCAGAATGGAAAACATTGAACTTATCTAATCGCTATGTTAAGACAACCGTATACCTTCGTATAGCTTCCTGAACCTGCCAAATTTAAATGGCAATGTAGCAACGTCTATTGTGCAACGTCTGAAATTTAATATTTAATAAGATATTTAGTCAAAACTGTATACATTGTAACAAGAACAGAAATATGTAAGCGCGTCTCCAACCACGACATAGATATTCATGCCAGAATCACACTCGGTCCATGGTCAAAACAACCTATACTACAGTGAAAGTAGTCACAGGCTAGTGAAGCTTAGTCAAGTTTGTGATAGCCGTTGCACACGTGTTGAAATATAATTGAAATACAGTCAACCGATCTTGTACCATCTGTACCCAATTCTCTGTATCGGGCCAACACCAAAAGGTAGTAATCAGTGGATACTTTAATGCTAGAAGTAGAATGTGGCATAACCGTCTTACTGAGGAAAATGGAATAAAAGTAGAGGACTTCATGTCTAGGAATGACCTCTTCATAATGAACAAGCAGGAAAACCCAACGACCTTATTTTTTAATAGGAACTCCAACATTGATCTAGTAAGAGTCAACGGAGTCTTGTTGGTGTGAGATAAAGCTGGGCATCTAGTGACCGCAGAGTCTTGACGTTATCAAACTCGCCACAGAATAGTCCGCTCGCAAGCAGACAAACTCCGAGATTTGTCATTAAGATAGCGGTGTAGAAGCAATTGCAGAAAATGATTCGATCCATGAAATTAACCGGAGTTTGTAATAACTCAATCCCAAGGAAAACAGAAATAAGGAAGCATAGGTGGCACTTTTTAGTGGGGAAAGAGACTAACACTTTCCATAGTAAAGCCAAATAATTTAAATTGGTAGATCTATCGTGGATATCTATGATTGCTGAAGATTCCCCATACACGTGGGAAGAAGCCACCAGTGCTTTAAAATCATTTAGACGAAACAAGTCACCAGGACTTAACAACTAGAAAACTGAAATAATTTAACTAGCATGGCCTATCTTAGGACCAGCATAAGGTAATTCTAAACTGAGATCGATCATCAGTAACTTTGTACCGTTATTTGGACCAATTGATGAACCACAAACCATTAACACAAGAATGCGTGCAGAGATGAAAACAACAACAGATAAACCTATTTATAAAACACCCAACCCTTATCCCATCAATATGAGAAAAGTGGAGGAGATACAGGTGTATAAACTACTAAACGAAGACATAAGACCATCTAAAAGTTCCTACAATTAACCAATTTGGGTTGTACAGAAAAAAATGGGCGCCTTAGGTATAAAGAAATATTTAACATCAGATACGTTCAATTCCGGATATTACAAATACAATTGCAAGCTTTATCTTCGGGTCTTACAACGTCGAAATGAAGGAAACCGATATTCCAAAAACGGCATACTCTACCATGGATGAAAAATTTGAGTTCACCAAACTACCATTTGGCTTGAAGAATGCGTCCGCAATATTTCAAAGAATGATTGACGATGTTCTAAAATCATACACAGGGAAAATATGTTATGTGTGCATCAAAAAAATTATCGTGTTTTGCGGTACCAGGAAAGAGGAACATCTTTATAATGTCGAACAATATTCAATAATAAGTCGGCCAAAGCAAATCTACATGTAAACCTTGACAAAAGCATTATCGCGGTACACTGACAGAGAGAGGCGAGACAAGATCGCCCCGTACATCTCACGATTTTTAAACAAAACCGAAGAAAATTACACCACCAATCAGGAAGAGATACTAGTAATCGTGAAAGCTTTGGACAACCTCAGAAATTATCTCCATGGAGTAGAACAAATCAAAACTTTTGATCGTCAGAATATAGTGCACGACAATTTATTTGGATTCTTATTTGTTTTTTTATGAATTTTTGAAATTTGGTCCATTTGTGTCATTCCTCAACCAAATATTTTAACTTCAAAACCCGTCTTTACTTTATCGTCGTTTCCCAGCCAATTCGAGGACGTGCGGCTTTAGGTCCGATTTTCGTAGAACCATCTGCGCATTTCATAGCTCGATGCCTGCCTATATAGTACTGGCATGGAAGATGGGTCGGCCTAAGTTCTGCACTCCGACAGGGGCTCATAATTGTGTTCATTTTGATGAAAAATCCCTTTTGCATCCTACTTCTATCGGGTTCGAGCCCGATACCTCCAGATCCAAACGCCAAAGCCTTAACCGCTATACCGTTTGGTCGGTTAGTATGTTTCTAAGTTGGAATTTTAAATGACATGTTATGAAGTAGCAGAATTTGGTCATTAAATACCATGTAAATGGAGCTTTTCTATCTCTTAACCAATTTAGAAATAGTTCGAGTTTAATGTTGGTATCAGGATTCTGGACTGTTTTTGTTTTGTTAATACGTTTTGGACAAAATAACTCGTCCTCTAGCACTATATATATAGAGAGAAGAAACTTTGGATAAGTGATTTGGTTTTTGGTTCCTATTAATATAACAGCGCCATCGGGATATTTTCCAAATATCCATGGTGGACCTTAGTCGATTGCGGTTTGATTTTCAGTAGTGTCAACATCTAATCAACGAACAACTTCTTTATCCCTCACAAAAAGGTTAACCTAAACATATAGGTTAATTAGATCTTACAGTCCAGATGGATTAACTGATCGGGGTAAAACTTCATACTTATGCATGTAGTTAGGCCCTGGCAGATTTCATAGAAGCTTTCTCGTTTATTGCAAATATTTGGGAAAATAAAAGATTTTAAATTAAATTTGCAACAATATGCGTCTAAATGCGTTATCCAAAATTTAAACAGTAATGGTGATTTTTGAGAAAAACTGTTGAATGAAAATTCGGCCCTGTATACAGCTCAGACGAATTAACTGATCGGGAAGAATCTTCCTACTAAAGATTTTTCCATAAATTGGGAGCTCCAGCGACGTTTGGGTGAAATCGGAACCACTGGTAGTGGCAGTTTTCTCGTTTTTTGCAAATTTTTGAAAAGTATAACATTTTTGAAAAAAAAAAATGATTGATAACAAAAACATTGTAAATTGACTTTCAAACAAAATTAGTTCACATCAGTTTTTATAATTTACCGGAAAGGACAAGATTTTATAAAAACATTTATTTTACCAAAATTCGGTATCTCTACAGTCCAGGAGGATTGGCCATTCGGAATAAAACTTCATGCTTAAGCCTTTTCTATAAATTGAGAGATCCTTATGTAATTTTGAGGAGACTGGTGTACCGGAAGTGGCAAAGAGTTAAGGATTCTAATAAATATGAAAACGGGATTCTCAAGGCTACATCGCCGGCCAAAAACTGTAATTCTGTTTGATTCACTTCAACAACGTTACTTAGTTACTAAATCCGAGAGAAAAAATAGAGAAAACGATAAATTTAGTGTCGTCAAAATTTTGCTTCAGAAGGGACCAGACACAAAAAATATAAAAATCCTTTTTACTTAAAACAAATCCTACGCAAGAAGGCAATAAAAACGTCAATAATATTCTCCGTAGCAACTACATCGATAATTAGTATGTACATTATTTACAATATTTACATTCTTTACATTGTTTACATTATTTACATTGTTTTACATTGTTTAATATTTAAATTATTTACATTAATTTAATTAAACTTTTTGTAATTTCCATCTAAGGCACAAGATTTGTGATGTTAGCAAATGTGTATGACCAACAATAATAATGGTCGGTCTTATGAGGGACTCAAGGTCAACATTATGAACAGCACAGATGCTTATATTTACATTTTTGTCTGCCAACAAGGTTCTCGAGCAAACTAAGGTGTCAACTATTTGCGCACCACTATAAGATAAATGACATTTATGAACACATAAGGTGAACAGCAGCTGAACACAGAGCCGGCTGACAGCTCTTATCACCCAATTCAAAGATTTCATCAAAATTATGATTTAAATCGTATGGTCATCGTTTGGACATGATTGATCACCAGTTTTCGTCGATTGGTCAGTCACGATTAAACGGTAAATAAATAATGAAAATTTGTAAAAAAAAAATCGGGTGAGGTGCTCATTGAAAGAAAATCATGTAGTTTTTATCAAATTTCTTAGGTAATCGTTGAGGATTGGTCGACCCATTTTGGCGCCTGGACAAATAAGGTTTGTTGCTTATATGCGAATTTAATTTTTATAGGGAGGGGAGTAGGGAGCGTAACAGAGTTGCATGGGAACAGCATAAAAGTCATTGTAAAAAATGGAGAGAAAAAATTACCCCCCCCCCCTCCTCCCTCCTTTTCGGTATGTCAGTATGCCTCATCCACAACAGCATGCACCTTTCGGTAAGCCTAAGGCCTGGCAAGGATTCATCAAACCAGACCTCATTAATCCGAAATTAAATTGATTATGTAACCTTAGAAATGAGACGGTCAGAGCCCCTTTGAAGGAAATAAACATAAAAAACTTGGTAACAATTAAATACATAAAACTTCCTTTAATCCAACGATCGGAATCATTTGGTCATCTATTATTGAGGCAGGTCATAAGGTGTTTTCTTTTGTTCATCCCTACATAATTATTTATTGAGAAAGTTCGTTTAAAACTCATTATTTTGCAAGATTCGTTAGGATCACCAAACGAAAACAAAAAGTGACCAATCCACAATACCTGATGAGCAATCGTTTCCGCTCATTTGATTTGCAAAAATATTAGTATTGGTCTTGACCTTCCAAGACTCCAGAACTAATGACCTTTAACAAATTTTCACAATAAATCGATACATAGGGATGACCAAACGAGAGCAGCAGTGTCCAATTCTCAATGACATTTATAAATGACAAAACGGTTCTCATAATTTGAGTTATAAAATTTTAGGTATTGCGGTCAACTTTCCACACCCACACATTCCGAATCCTGTAGAAATGGTGATTTTTTAGATCAGATAGTGATAAATCCTCTCATGGCTCTCATTTAATTGTTACCAAGTTAGGAAAAACCATAAAATTAAATTAATATCAATTTGAGGTTTGCCGCTTTAGTTCCAATTCTTTGAAAAACAATTTTTTTATCCACAAGGCATATTCCAATTGAATTGTTTTTTTATTATTATTTCTGCTTTGATTTGCAATCTGTTCTGGGACCGAAGCACTCCCAACACTTTCACGGTTCGCTTTTTACGTCCTACCTTATGTATTCCATGCCAAATCGAGGACGTACGGCTATAAGGCTCATTTACTATCTGCACATTGGGAGCTCCATGCCAACCTATAGTACTGGTATGGAAGATGGGTCGACCGATGAGTTGTGCACTCCGACAGGTGTTATTGAAATTGTTGTAAATTATCCTAACTTAAATTTTCATTAAGCGACGAACGAATGATACGCAATAAAAATTTACTCACTGGTGACCAAACGTCAAAATGTGCTGACATTCACCTAACTACGTAGATGAAAACGGTATGATTTTTTTTCAAAGAGGTGCTACCCAGAAATATGTTGGCCAAACGATTTCAAACATAATTTTTATTAAAACTCTTTGGATAGGGTGCTGAAAAAGGCGGACTTCCGGACGATCAACAAAATTGAAAAATATAATATGATTAAGGAAATCATCGCAAGGAGTAAAAATTGTACACCCATCCCCCGTTTTACGCGGTACTTTTTTACACGAATTCGCTTTACCACGGATTTGAAAAAATATTATATTTTTAAGTTTTTATTTGTTATTTCTAACTTATTCCACACATTTTATTTTAAAATAAACGAATTTTACTTTAAAAGGTAAATCGGGGGATGGGTGTAATTTGCGATATTTCATCTAAATAACCTGTGATTATGTTACGCATAACTCCTATTTGCCACATTTACATTTTTTCTATTTGGTTACTTTCGGTTGACTGTGTGCGTAAAGTCTTGGTCCTACGCTGGAAGAGGCCGTTAAATTAAATGTATGCTGTAATGATCAGATGATTCTGACGTCATTATATAAGTGCGTGATTACAAATGATAGCATTTCCTCTCATTAATTACATTCAAATTATTTTCCAAAAACGAAATGAAAAAAAAAATATTATGATCTCCAACTTAGGCGAGCGATCATGTTTCATACACATGCCAGTTTGCATTTTGCGTATATTTCGGCCGACGACAACGACCAACTAGGGTTAAAAATGTATCGTTAAATAATATTGACATTCAAAGCAGCACACAAAAAACTATTTATGAATGAAAATTATACGAAATAAATCCAACATATGGTTCAGCTAATCTTTAGTACGTATGTATATATTTTAAGAAGATAATTAAAATTTAATTTTAAAAATTATTATTTAATAAAATGCTACGATTTGCGTCACAAACAAGAATTTCATCAGGAGTATCTCATCTCAGTCATGTTGGTTGGTGAATCGGATAAAATTACACTCGCAAATAATAAAGTTTTCGGGAAGCGCATGACAGCTGTTTAAAGGGCGCACTAAATATTTTGACACAAGGTCTTGTACAATAATAAATCTTTTATACAATTTTTATTATCATTTTATTATATTTAATTAGATAAGACTGGGGTAACTCTATAGTATTGATAAATCAGAGGAAGAATTATGTTAAAATATTAAATTAATTTTGTGGTCTTCGCGCGCTCTCTTATCACAGTTATCATACAAATACGTGATTGTTGTATCACATTGCTTATTTTTTTATTTCGGGTTTATAATACGGCCCCGGGACTTTATTGTATAGGCAATAAAGATAAATTATTTTCTTTTTATTTAAACACGGGTAATATAAAAAAAAAATATTATCGAAATTGATATTTATAAAATAAATAATTTTATTGTGGTAGCACACCACAAACAGTCGAGAGTATAAAATGTTCAGGTATGAATTACAGGGTGGCCATAAACTGTCCAAAAATGATTTAATTTGACTACAAACAAGGATATTATTTTAGGTGTATCCTTTTCACCTTCAGCATTTTAATACTCGTTTATATAAACGTATTACGTAAAAAAGGGGTTCACTCGTTTTATATATACCGACCGAGTGATAATTTTAATTATATACATCAAAATGTAATTAATCACTAGAGGAATTGTTTGGAAAAATAATTTATAAATTACGGGAATGACCAAACCCTTCTTTAATTGTAATAATACTCTCTTGGTTTGCTTTCTATTTTATATTTATTTATTCAGGTTGATTTATTAGTATTTGGAGTAATTTGTTTATTAATAAAACAGTAAGGAAACATCATTTCAATGTACTTGACAGGGATTATGCAATGGTTGACCGAGACGTTCCATTTTGCGAAATGCAAGTAATTTTTTTTTTCGTACGCAAAATATTAAATTTTAAATTTCTTAAACAAACAGAATTTTTAGATTTTTTGATTGGACCAACACCGAAATTAGAACCCAAAACAAAATCAATTAACATACAAATAAATTTAGGCTCATTATGGCCCAATCAAATGCCCGATTAAAAGTTGTGGGCTCCACTCGTTCTTGACCAAACTTCTGGGCATTTTATCTAAAGCTAGAAGAACCCAAATCGAAAATCGGACCAAAACCGAAATTAGAACCCAAACCAAGATCAATTAAAATAAAAATAATTTTAGGCTCATTATGGCCCAATCAATTGCCCGATTAAAAATGTTGGACTCCACTCGTCCTTGACCAAACTTCAGGCCATTTAATCTAAAGCTAGCAGAACCCAAATCGAAAATCGGACCAAAACCGAAATTAGAACCCAAACCAAGATCAATTAACATAAAAATAATTTTAGGCTCATTATGACCTAATCAAATGCTCCATTAAAAGTTTCGGGCTCCACTCGTTCTTGACCAAACTTCAGATCATTTAATCTAAAGCTAGCAGAACCCAAATCGAAAATCGGACCAAAACCGAAATTAGAAACCAAACCATAATTTTATTTTTTTATTTTTATTAATAAGGCATTTGATTAAGCCATAATGAGCCTAAAATTATTTTTATGTTAATTGATCTTGTTTTGGGTTCTTATTTCGGTTTTGGTCCGATTTTCGATTTGGGTTTTGCTAGCTCTGAAATGATAAAGCCTTATGCCTTTTCTAGAATGAGCAGAATAATAAAATTTATATAGGGCATTTAATTAGCTTAAAATTAACCTTTAATTTTCCAATTGTTTTTAAAATATATTTTGAAATGGGTTCTGGTAACTTTTTCTAAAGCTAGCAGAACCCATCGTTTTAGTTGTAAGGGATGGAGTCCAAAATTGTTTAGTAGATAAATGCTCTATTATTAGCCTACAATTATTCATACTATCTTGTATGTTCTGGTGTATGGGTTCTACTAGCTTAAGGGACATAACTTGTCTGGACTGTAGAACTACCGGATTTTGGTGAATTAAAGTTTTTTTATCAAAACTCATGAATCACAAAACTCATAAATTATCGAAAACACAATGCGCAATTCAGGGCACCCAACAGTTGAGCACATGTCGAGTAAAATCAAAGCCAACGTTATGAAGATGTTTAGTACTATGAAATTTTCAAATCAAATTGGCAATGATTTCACTAATCATGATGTCAACAGTTGGCGGTCCTGGCGCGCCCAATCTGTTAGTTTCTAATCGTTTTTTCATAAATGCAATACACTTTTCAAAATATTTTCAAAAATCAAAAACCTGCCACTTCCCTTTACCCGATTTCCGCCAAAAATCACTGACACCTCGCAATTTATCAAAAAAGCTTAAGTATCAAGTTTCACCCACACCGGTCGATCCGCCTGAGTTGTGCAAATGCCAATTTTGTCGAAAATCTGTTTTTGCCAAGTCATTTCTGCTTAAATTTTTGATCGGGAACGACATTGTTCGATAAAGGATGAGCGGTAAAGTGGAAAGAGTTGTATTCAGAATACACAAACAAAATGAACAAAAGAAAAATGACCGATTCAATCAGAAGGCCAAAGAGTACTCACCCAATGTAAGATCAAAAGCTCAACGCGCAGAGGAATAGAACAAAAATTTAAAATATTTGGAATTTGAAAAATTAAAACTTCAAAACATTCAAGACCAAGAGAAATATTAAAAGGAATAACAAATCCTAGTAGTCACGTATATCGAATATGCTTAGAGTCGAATCGAGTTCAACTTAGGTTGAACATCTACTATATACGAAGTCGAGCCATCTTATTGGCCTTTTAAACGCCGTCTATAGTTAGCGCCATTTCCTATGCTATAGCAAAGGTGATATTGTTTATGTGGGAACAATTCTAACCCCATTTTATTATTAATTCATCATTTGCTGCATTAATTGTAAACCAATTTTTCGAGAAATGGATCAACTTTGGCTCTAGTTTTAAAATATTCCGTCACTGACATCTCTTTGCGTTAAAGACTAAATAGTTATCTCGGCTCAACCTAAACAATTTTTAGAGTCGAATTATCTCAAATTTAAAGCAATGCCACTATACACAGTGCCAAGTCGAAAAACAATAACAAAATATAAAAATTTTGAAGTTTAAATTAACATTTAAATTAATTCTCAACTCGACTCGACTCTACTCTTAACATATATACAATGTAACGGACAGTATGAACAAAGCATTAACGAATGGCACAATGGCTATCAACGTAGCTCTATATCAGAAATAGAGATGCTATACCAACAATAATTACCTTCGGTACTATCAGTTCATAGTGTTAGAAGATATCCAGGATGCCATAATCAGGTTTTCGTCCTTCGCAATTACCAAGTAGAAAAATCCCACCCTTCAAGGAAATAGTCATGAAAAACGATTTACTCATCAAACAAGGTGTTAGCATCACGTTGTCGTATGAGGCATTATAACTTGTCACTGCCAAAACCACAATACACACAGAAATACTGCTGTATATACTCCAAATAGCAAAATTAATTGAAGAAGCCTCAATAGCAATGTTGATGCCGTCATTGATTTTAAAAAATACGATTATCAAAAATCAACAAACAAAAAACTTTTTAAAAGTACGAACTGCAACGACTTCGTCCAAAGAAAGATTGAGAGATTCAAGAGTTAAACGACAATACACTAAACCATTAGGAACTTAAATCCACTGCAATGTGACCTACGAAACAGCAACAAAGATTGAATTGGCCTCGGAACATAAAATTTTAGTTAATAATGCAAAAAAAACTTTGAGCTCAGATGGGGGACCCCATCTAGGATTGGATGCCAAACTTTGGGGCCAAACGATGGAGTTCTTTCAAGAAACTTCGTAATACAGTTGTTGAACTGTACAATATGGAACAGATTAGGAACGTGTATTTAAAACAAACAAACCACCAAATTTGAACATAGATTCTATCTGGAGGTGTCCGTTTCAACAATCTGCATAATATTGTTAATTAGTTATATTACAATTTGCAGGCGTATGATCATGGTAAAAATTAAGAAAGCGAACTTATCAAATACGGGAACACAGGAATCTGGCAAACCCACATCGTATCTGGAAAGGACGAGGACGCCATTTATTCACCCTCAGGATTAGTTTTAATTCGACAAAGTGGTGTAACTACAAAATAGTCAAGGCTATAGAATTTTCACACGATGTATTAGATATTGCTGGCACACAAATGACAACCCAGTAGGATACAAAGAATTCCTAATATTTCCTAAATATTATGTACTTATTTTCAGGCCAATTCCGAAATGGGTTCGCCCGTAATAATAACATCGTCGGATGTCCTCATCGGAACGCTGAACATAACCTCAAACGGACTATGATTTAATATTATTTTCCAGTTAAAATTCAGGTTTTTTCAGTGTGCTTATACCAGGTACGAGGTGATACCTCAGACAGTTTCGTTAAAACCGATTAATAACTCCATATATCCGCTCCACATGTCCATTACCTCTTGGTACCCCAGTCGTAATTAACATTTGTTTATGTATTTACCGATCAGGGTGAATCTTGATACTAAAGCTTTTTTCCATAAGTTTGGAGAACAAAGTAGTGGGCAAAACCCACCGGAAAAAGGCAGTTCTATCATTATTAGATTTGCAACATTAAGATCAGTTTTCCAAAATTTAACCGGAAATGATGATTTTTAACAAAAAAACTGTTTTTCAACTAAAATGCGGTCCCGGTACAGCCCAGCTGGATTGATCGTTTGACTTAAGCTTTTTCCAAAAATTGAGAGATCCCTGTGATTTTTGGCCGAAATCAGTCCACCAGAAGTGGCAGTTCCCGTAGAAGCTTTTTAGTTTTTAGCAAATTCATATTTTGAAAAGTATATAGCATTTACGAAAAACTGATTAAAAACAAAAATATTGTCAATTAAACTTCAAACAAAATTAGTCGATTTTTCAATTTTACCGGAAATTAGAAAAAAAAGTTTCGGTTTACTGTTTTCCCCAACAAATTTTAAACCAAATTAAGATGAATTCTTAGAGATGTTTTCGGCTACGAGAAGTATCATACATATAAATTAAATGTGGTTTTGTTAAATATTCTCACGAAAAAAACGCCTCTATCCATTTGAATAGATTTCCAAGGAAATGATGATTTGGCCATTAGTCATATGCTCTGAATAAATACTGTGGGCAAAAAATAGTAAGACTTTATTCATAATTTTAAAATTCTTTATTTATTTCTCCAAATCTATTTCGTCCCCCTCAAAGTAATCCCCCCGGTCACAATACACTTGTGTCAATAGATCCAAAACTCCATAGATCCAAGACTCATCGCCAGTTATAATACGTATCATGGCATCCTGGTAGTCGGAAAGCATTGTTTCACAGACGTCAACGCGACGCTGTTTTTTCAAAAAATTCAGTGATTTTGGAAACAATCGTACTTTCACTTTTCTTAGGCCCAAATGATCTTTCAAAATGGTTTTCACTGATCCTTCCGATATTTCAACGATGCCAGTAAGGTCTCTGACTGTTAATCGTGAATTATCGAGTACCAATTCCGTGATTTTATTAACGTGTTGATCATCAGTTGATGTTGATGGCCGTCCTAGACGTGGTTCGTCGTCAACACGTTCTCGACCCTCTTTGAACAATTTGTACCAACCAAAAACACTTGCTCGCGACATACAATTATCACCGAAGGCCTTTTGCAACATTCTAAATGTTTCGGCACTACAAAATTGACTCCGCACACAAAATTTAATGGAACTTCTTTGTTCAATAATTTCACTCCACGTAAAAATCGCCGAATGCACTTTTTGTACTTCAAAAAGACAAGCGTATACTAAACACTAATAATTATTTTGATGTGACATTTGGCACAGATGTCACTGACAGTCATACCAACATAGAAAAACAAATATTTCGACGAATGGTTTTCCGCGCGAAATTTAAATTAAAAAGTCTTACTACTTTTTGCCCACAGTATATACAATATATGCTAGTCGCTTAACATAGAGATATCATTTATAAGGTACCGATTTTCATCGGTAATCGGAACTTTCGGAATACATATTTTCGAATGACCAGTTCCTAGTTCTCTTATCAATCCAGATTCTCAAATACCTAGTCACGTTACCACATCCAATACTTTTGTTATATTCGCATATCAACTGGTTTATTCGACCTATAAGCCATACTACACGACATTTACTCGTATTCGCACACAAATTCCGTGACTCCGTGCTTGATTGATATTATTGCGTTGCAGAATGACCTTGTCTTCGGAATAATATCGATGAATTTTATCCCTTTCCAACATCACTAACTTTTAGTCAGCCATAAAATCATATACCCGCATAACCATACGCTCTTTCAATATCCAGAAATACCTCCACAACATTGTTTTTTGTTTCGTACCAGCCAAACAAATTTTCAACACATATTCGTTTTGCAGAGCGATTTCGATGGACACCAAACGTCATTTTGGGTATAAAAACCATGTTCAACCATAACTTTTTCTATCCTATCTTTCCGCACATTGTTCACAATTTTAATAAACACATTCAACACACATATACCGCTATAATTTGTTGCCACAGTTAGATCAGTATCCATTTTGGTATAAGAACCAGACTCTGCTAACCCCAATAGTACAACCAGTCGGATTTTGTAATTTCCACAACCCTCAGGAATTCATTTCAATCGATCTCAACATTACATTTCATTCATACTCGCATTAATATTTTCAGGTAACATACGAGTACATGTATAAAAATCACCTATAGGTTATATCTTATTACCTCCATCATCAAGAACTGATTCCTTTCTCTCGATCATGTTGTATTTGTTGAAAAACTCTGTTTATCTTCCATTCAATCAAATTTATAGCATACATCCGTAGTTGTGGTTCTATGTGTTATTTCGGACTATTTCTTTTCATAATTTAACCTGCATTCACTACAAATACACCTATATTGGACTCTGGATCATACCAGTACTGGATCATACTGTTCCACATGTTTCATTCAAGTAGGTCAGCATCATTTCTTAACATTAATTCTAACCTTTTTCTAAAGTTCGACATTTACCACACCTAAACAATTTTTCGATCTGACAATGATCACTACCGATCTCTACCGTACTGAAATTGGCTCTAACATTGGCCGTCTTTGATAGTTTTCAGGAGGTTCAAATCCAGAACGAAATCGGACAAGAAATTTTCACATTCATCGTTGTTTTCACAACATACGCGTTTGTGAATTCTAATCACCCTCACAATCATGTCACTTTTACCATACGTAACAATGAAAAAAAATTTTAAAATTCCAAAAGATGTTTTCTCTATCACGTACATATTGAATAGGAGTTACTTATATACTAACAATTATCAGCCCTCGGTCTGAATAGAAAACTATTGAAAACTCTGAACAGAAACTAATAATAATTTTTCATCCTGAATGAACTGAAAATGGTACCAATGGTAACTCTAAACAAAAAGCAATCACTTGACCAGAATCTATTAAATTTTTCCAGCTTTATAATTGTGATTCGGAAAAATACAAATAGTTCGGATAGGAAATCGTTCATGTTATACCACACATCATCTCAGCTAATGAAGCAACGAACGGTAAGAAAAGCATTAATTACAAAGCTGTATCGCAGGCAAAAATCATTTGCTTATACTTTGTAGTACGCAACTGGTAATAGCCCTTAAAGTCTGCAAACAATTCTGTTTAAACACCTTAGGTTTTAGGCCATCATACGACAAGCAAACTGATTTAAAAAAACTGATTATAGAAGCAAAAAGTCCGCTGATTATAAATTGATGATACGTCTATGAAACAACACATACGAGAGAACATGAACCGAAGTCATTTGTGATTTAATGGTTTGCTAACCTAAATGCGAAAAATTTTAATTGCACGAGGTAAACTATAACGAACAAAGTTTAAAATGTGGAAAGATGCATTGAAAGGGCTAACACTGACCAAATGGCACAGTGGTTAAAGCTTTGGCGTTTGGATCGGGAGATACCGGGTTCGAATTCCGATAGGGGCAGGATGCAAAGGGAATTTTCATCAACAAATTGCGATTTGTGATGAAAAGGAACACATCTATAACCCCCATCTTCCATGCCAGTACAGGCTGGCATGGAGCTATGCAATGTGCAGATGGTATAATTAAATCGGAGCTATACTGTACGTCCTCGAATTGGCCAATACAAGCGTAAAGGTAAGGACGTAAATAAGCAAACCGCGAAAGAGTTGGGAGAGCCTTGGCCCCAGAACAGATATCAGGAAAAAAAAGAGCCAACGAATCCAGAAAACAATATAAACGAGATGCTGATCTTATACGGTACCCTAAAACAGCAATTTTTGTTTTAAATAAGCTTGTCGTGTATATAATGATACGTTTGGTTCTGTGGGGAAAATCATATTGATTTAAAGGTTATTAAAGTATTGTGGGATGAAACGTTATCTGGACAGTTCATATTATAATTTTTTCAAACATCACAGAGATGTTAAAATATAATATTATGGGAAGATAATTGCTCAGCTCAAAATAAAACCAGGACAATTTTTTCGTTTCTTATTTATGGTACGAGTATATGTCAAATTCTGCCAAAATATCAGCTGAAACGATAACTATTAAATATTTTGAGACAGACCATACTTCTATGTCGGATGTCGATGAAAAGATGTAAAAACAAATTTACGGTATGATTTTGAAGACTTTTGTCAAGCAGTTAGCAATGCTGCAAAACACGTTAAAATGAAGCAAAAGTTGCTTGACTTGCTTGAAACATTTCAAAATCATGAAAATCGAAGATAAGTTCACCAATGTGAACTTTTTAACGAAAAGTGTAGCTACACAAATTAAGAAAAGTGTAACTTCTTTAACTAAAAAAAGATCGTCATAAATGTATATTTGATGCAAATATCGGGATCAAATTTTTCATAATAATTCTAGCCTAAAGGTTAGGGTTATAAAAAATGAATTCTTTAAATGTTTGAAATGATATATGCGACACTATGGCCGATTCAAAAAAAATCAAAGATGATACCAAGTGTGGGCATGTGTCATCTAATATTGTTCAACTTGAGCTGTTCAAAACAGTTAACTAAAATAAAATAAATAGTTTTGAGGTGGTTCAACACAAATTTTAGGACTTAAAATTTCAAATTCAAATATTCTTTAAAAAACTTGTTACACTATGGCCGATTCCAGAAAATATTAAGGACAATGCCTGAAAATGGAAGAACTGATGTAAACAAAATATGACACGTTAATGTCGCTACTTTTTTAAAATTTACCACCAGGAATTGAACCCGGGATCCTCGAATAACAGAGCAAGCACTCTACTTACTAAGCTAACGAGGGCGACAAAACTCAGAGATGTTACCAAGTGTGGACATCTATTTTCTAAAAGTGGATAAAATGTCCTGTTCAAAACTGTTAACCACGTAAAAATGCGTGGACGATTCATTCACTTTTAGAAGAAGTATGCTATGCCTACACTTGGTAACATCTCTGAGTTTTCTGGAATCGACCATAGTGTAGCAGGTATTTTGACGAATATTAAATTTACCGATAAAAAAATGTCGTGTAAAGCCCAAACCTTTTTATTTTATTTTAGTTAACTGTTTTGAACAGCTTTAGTTGTTCATTATTAGATGACACATGCCCACACTTGGTAACATCTCTGAGATTTTTTTATTTGGCCGTAGTATCGCGCATATGTGTACCATTTCAAACATTTAAAGAATTAATTTTTTTAATAACCCCAACCTTTAGACTAGAATTATTATGATAAATTTGATCCCGATATTTGCATCAAATATATATTTTTGACGGTAATTTTTTAGTAAAGGAAGCTACACTTTCATTAATTTGTGTAGCTACACTTTCATTAATTTGTGTAGCTACACTTTTCATTAATTTGTGTAGCTACACTTTTCGTTAAAAAATTCACATTGGTAAACTTATCTTCGATTCTCATGATTTTGAAATGTTTTAAGCAAGTCAAACAACTTTTGCTTTATTTTAACGTGTTTTGCAACCGGTGTGGAGTATTTAACGTTAATGAAAAGTGTAACTACACATTTTAACGAAAAGTGTAGACTCAAAGAGTGTAGATACACAAATTATCAAAAAGCGTAGCTGCAAAAAAACAAGTATGAAATTCGAAATGCATGGTTTAATTAAAATTATTCAAAATAAACAAAAAATATTGAGAATCACAATATGTACTACAACAATAAGTTTTAGTACCTTTATTATAAAAAAATAATTTTAAAGTCTTTTTAATTCAGAAAATCATCGGAACAATGAGTGCCGAGTGTGGAATTTAGTGTTCTCAACTTGGCATAGTGCTTGAAATGTGTACAGATAATTTCAAGACAATTTGCATGTTATGATTGGCGATATGGCGCTACACGTGAAAGTGCCTTCAGGGCCATATTCACCAAATTCTTTCATAATTCAAAAAATCATCGGAACAATGAGTGCCGAGTGTGGAATTTAGTGTTCTCAACTTGGCGTGGTGTCTGAAATGTGTACAAAAATTTCAAAACAATTTGCATTATTAAAGAATTACGTGAATTTGGCCAAAGACGCTTCCACGTGTAGCGCCACATCGCCAATCACAACATGCACATTGCCTTGAAATATTGTGTACACATTTTAGACACCACGCCAAGTTGAGAACACTAAATTCCACTCTCGGCACCCATTGTTCCGATGATTTTTTGAATTATGAAAGAGTTAAGTGAATTTGGCCCTGAAGGCACTTCCACGTATAGCGCCATTTCGCCAATCTCAACATGCAAATTGTCTTGAAATTTTTTGAATACATTTCAGACACCATGCTAAGTTGAGAACACTAAATTCCACACTCGGCGCACATTGTTCCGGTGATTTTTTGAATTATGAAAGAATTAAGTGAATTTGGCCCCAAAGATACGTCCACGTGTAGCGCCATATCGCCAATCACAACATGCAAATTGTCTTGAAATTTTTTGTACACATTTCAGACATCATGCTAAGTTGAGAACACTGAATTCCACACTCGACACTCATTTTTCGGATGATTTTTTGAATTATGAAAGAATTAAGTGAATATGGCCCTGAAGGCACTTCCACGTGTAGCGCCATATCGCCAATCACAACATGCAAATTATCTTGAAATTGTTTGTACACATTTCAGACACCACGCCAAGTTGAGAACACTAAATTCCACACTCGGCGCACATTGTTCCGGTGATTTTTTGAATTATGAAAGAATTAAGTGAATTTGGCCCCAAAGGTACTTCCACGTGTAGCGCCATATCGCCAATCACAACATGCAAATTGTCTTGAAATTTTCTGTACACATTTCAAGCACTATGCCAAGTTGAGAACACTAAATTCCACACTTGGCACTCATTGTTCCGATGATTTTTTGAATTATGAAAGAAATAAGTGAATTTGGCCCCAAAGGTACTTCCACGTGTAGCGCCATATCGCCAATCACAACATGCAAATTGTTTTGAAATTGTTTGTACACATTTCAGACACCATGCCAAGTTGAGAACACTAAATTCCACACTCAGCACTCATTGTCCCGATGATATTTGGAATTATGAAAACTTTAAAATTATTTTTTTATAAAAAAGGTACTAAAAGTTATTGTTGTAGTACATATTGTGATTCTCAATATTTTTTGTTTATTTTTAATAATTTTAATTAAACCACGCATTTCGAATTCCAAACTTTTTCTTTTACAGCTACACTTTTTGATAATTTGTGTATCTACACTCTTTGAGTCTACACTTTTCGTTAAAATGTGTAGCTACACTTTTCATTAACGTTAAGTACTCCACACCGGTTGCAAAACACGTTTAAATGAAGCAAAAGTTGCTCGACTTGCGTGAACTTTTTATCGAAAAGTGTAGCTACACAAATTAATGAAAAGTGTAGCTACACAAATTAAAAAAGTTTAACTTCCTTTTCTAAAAAAAATCGTCATAAATGTATATTTGATGCAAATATCGGGAAGAAATTTATCATGATAATTATAATCGAGAGGTCGGGGTTATAAAAAATTAATTCTTTAAATGTTACCAGAGATGTTACCAAGTGTGGGCATGTGTCATCTAATAATGAACAACTAGAGCTGTTCAAAACAGTTAACTAAAATAAAATAAAAAGGTTTGGGGTTGCTACACGACATTTTTTTATCGGTAAATTTAATATTCGTCAAAATACCTGCCACACTATGGCCGACTCCAGAAAACTCAGAGATGTTACCAAGTGTAGGCATACTTTTTCTAAAAGTGAATGAATCATCCACGCATGTTTACGTGGTTAACTGTTTTGAACAGGACATTCTAGCCACTATTAGAAAATATAGATGCCCACACTTGGTAACATGAGTGAACAACTGAGTTTTGTCGCCCTCGTTAGTAAGTAGAGTGCTTGCTCTATTATTCGAGGGCCCCGGGTTCAATTCCTGGTGGTAACTTGTAAAAGCGACTTTAACGTGTCATATTTTATTTACATGAGTTCTTCCATTTTCAGGCTTTGTCCTTAATATTTTCGGGAATCGGCCATAGTGTAACAAGTATTTTAAAGAATATTTGAATTTCTATGAAATTTTACGTCCTAAAACTTGTGTTGAACCACCTAATAAACCTAACCTTTAAACTAGAATTATTATGATAAATTTCATCCCGATATTTGCATCAAGTAAACATTTTTGACGATCTTTTTTTTTAGAAATGGAAATTACACTTTTTTTAATTTGTGTAGCTACACTTTTCATTAATTTGTGTAGCTACACTTTTCCTTAAAAAGTTCACTCCGGTGATAAGTTCGTGTTTTTATTACAAATTTTGGCTAAAACAATTTTATTGTTGAAATATTGTCAAAAAATGTTGAATTTTTCCAATTTTATTTATGAGTAGTTTTACTAAAATATGGTTAATTGTGATAACATCCGTCAGCAGATTTCTGAATCAACAGTTATTATACGAAATTTTGAATGCATCATAAGGCGTACTTTATAGTCAATAAATTTCGCGGCAAAACGGTTTAAAACAAAACACATCATCGAACATGTCTTTATAGTAAAATGAGACAAAACTTTGCTGGGGTACAGCACAGCTCATCGCTATATCATACTCACATAGATTATTACGTAAATCGTACAAGAACGAAAATTTATCAATGAAATTTTGGTACAGCAAAAAAAACCAACAAAAACTAATGAAGGTTGAATGTCACTGTACGCTTAATATGGATCAAATTTCATCTTCTTTAATTGTCTTGTACATATGAATTATAAGATTTTTAGTTTATTTTAGAATTTATTTTTATTTTTTTGTAATAACATACATTATTAAATCAGACACATGTTGAGCAATGAGTTTTGGGACAACTCAAAAAGATGCGCGCGTAATATCTTACGAAATTGTTGATGACGCAGTTCCCGATTTCTATACATGTAGGTACAAACATATATAAAAAATCAGGTGTACGACTTTATTCTCTTATCAATCATATTATTTCGTATTTTATCAATATTTGCTCGATCCGTAAAACATATGTTTATTTTGAAACAAAAATAAATCAGATCCATCAAACGAAGTACAAAAAAAAATTTTTTTTTATATATAAGGTACTTAACCCCCGGCGGGTATATATACGCCAAAATCAAAATATTTTGTTGTCACCCCGCCGATTGGTTAAAAATTTGATTGATTTATGATGGCGATAGGTTGAATGCATACGCGCATATATTATTACAGATAGATATATAAACCCAAAAATGTTATATCTCTAATTTGTTTATGGTATTGGCATAGCCCATCGAATTTGTATGAGAGGTAACCTACAAGAACAACAACAACAAATCGTTTTATCAAATATTACTGATAAGAGCGTATACAACAACAATACCGAAATGTGTACTGTTAATATTAATATTTTGATAATTTAGATTTTGATTTTATTGCCCCGGCCCCGGTTCGTATTACTATTTCGATTATTAAATAACGCAAAAGTCGCCTATCTCCGTGTAATCAGTAAACGCCATTTTTTACTATTTTACACGTTTCAAATATGTTTATTTATAGATTAGGCGAGCGCGCAGATTGATAACAAACCAAATTTTGTGATAAGTTAATTAAAAAATTATATTGGTCCTCCTTACCTTTGCAATTCTTTTGAAATTGTATTGAACTCGTCGCACCCTCGACTAACCGAAACGGATCTATCAGCGAATTATTTATCGGCTGCATTATCCGCTGTATATGATATTGGTTTAACATTTCGCGGCCGAAAAATGGTGATCCTAGGAATGGTGAACCTGCAATAAAAATATACCACGTTAGTAAACCGTTAAAAATGTATCCGCGCACTTAGAAAACACTTAATCGCGCGTCTCAAACAAATCATCATCGTCGTCTGTTTTGTATCTCGGCGCACAACAAAAGTAGTTTACAACTTGAAAATGCCAAAAAATAGTTTAATTAATACAAAAAATCTTAAGACAATTGGACGGTGCCTTTGAAATAATTAAAATAAAATATTTTTATTTTGTTTTACGAGTATAGAGAGAATTAAAAATATTTTTAATTAAAAAAGATTTTTAGCGCAATATTTTATTTATATTGAAAATTAAAAAATTTTATTAAATACTTAAAATTATTTTATATTTGGAAATATTACACACAAAAAAAATGTTTTTAATTTTTAAATTAATTTCGTAGATAGGGAGATTTATATATTTATAGTGATTAAAGATTTTAGAGCTACATGTATCTATAGAACGAGGGAGAAGATTTTTTTAAGTCACGCAAGTGTTTATCAATTAAAAACAAAAAATATAATAATTTTTAATTTTGATTTTATGATTTTATGCTGCATGTATACCCATAACATACATATTAGAGTGCGATACCAGGAATTTAAAATTTTTATTTTTTTGATTGATGCTTTTATAATTATCACCGTCATATTATTTGGTATATTTGAGTGTACGCGAGTTTTAATATCATGACGATGATGATGATATAGAGATTAAACAAAAACGAAAAAAAAATTAAAATTATGTGGGTGAATTAATTTAAAAAATAATAAGTTTTATATGATTGCGGTAATATACGAAGAGTATGTGAATTTTGTGGGAAATCTCAAGAGATTCGAGCTGCGTGTACAGGCTGGGTGGGTGAGCAATTTAGTAAACTATTTGAAATACTCACGGAACCTGAGTTCAAATCTTTGGGAAAGCGTGATAAAGGTCGTTTACCATTTTCACTCAAACTCAAAATAAAAATTGAAAAATTCTTAACAAATTTGCTGTCCTGGTAAGAAAGTTTCTGTCAGGCTGGTTGGATAAACAGTTAAGCAACCTATTTGAGGTGCTGATGGAACCAGCACCAAATGTCTGGGAAGGCGTGTTAATGGTAGTTTACCATTTTCACTCAAACTCAGAAAATAAATTCAAAATGTTTAACGAATTTGCAGTCCTGGTTACGAAGCTTCAATTAGACTGGATTGATGAGTAATTGAGCAAACTATTTGAGGTGCTCATGGACCTGAGTTCAAGTCTCTAGAAAGGCCTGTTAATGGACGTTAACCATTTTCACTCAAACTCAAAATAGATATACAACAGTTCTTAAAAAATGTGCTGTTCTTATGAAAAAATTCCAATCAGGCTGGCTTAATGAGCAATTTAGCAATCTGTTTGAGGTGCTCGCGGAACCTGAGTCCAAATCTCTGGGCAGGCGTGTTAATAGTATTTTACCATTTTCACTCAAACTCAGAAAAGAAATTCAAATTCTTTTAACGACCATGCTGTCCTGGTTAGAAAGTTTCAATCATAAAGGCTTGACGAACAATTCAGCAACCTATCTGAGGTGCTCATGGGTCTGAGCCCAAATCTCTCGAAAGGCCTGTTAATGGCCGTTTACCATTTTCACTCAAACACAGAAAATAAATTCAAAATTTTTTAACAAATTTATTGTCCTGGCTTGGAAGTTTCTGTCAGGTTGGCTGGATAAGCAATTCAGCGACGTATTTGAGGTGCTAATGGAACCAGCTCCAAATGTCTGGGAAGGCATGTTAATGGTAGTTTACCATTTTCACTCAAACTCAGAAAAGAAATTCAAAATTTTTAACGGATTTCCAGTCCTGGTTAGCAAGTTTCAATTAGACTGGATTGATGAGTAATTGAGTAACCTATTTGAGGTGCTCATGGACCTGAGTTCAAGTCTCTAGAAAGGCCTGTTAATGGACGTTAACCATTTTCACTCAAACTCAAAATAGAAATATAAAAGTTATACAAAAAATGTGCAGTTCTGATGAGGAAATTCCAATCAGGCTGGCTTAATGAGCAATTTAGCAATCTGTTTGAGGTGCTCGCGGAACCTGAGTCCAAATCTCTGGGCAGGCGTGTTAATAGTATTTTACCATTTTCACTCAAACTCAGAAAAGAAATTCAAATTCTTTTAACGAACTTGCAGTCCTGGTTAAAAGTTTCAATCAGAAAGGCTTGACGAACAATTCAGCATCCTATTTGAGGTGCTTATGGGTCTGAGTCCAAATCTCTCGAAAGGCCTGTTAATGGACGTTTACCATTTTCACTCAAACACAGAAAATAAATTCAAAATTTTTTAACAAATTTGTTGTCCTGGCCAGGAAGTTTCTGTAAGATTGGCTGGAAGAGCAATTAAGCGACCTATTTGAGGTGCTAATGGAACCAGAGTCCAAATCTCTTGGAAGGCGTGTCAATGGCTGTTTACCATTTTCACTCAAACTCAAAATAGAAATTCAAAATTTTTTAACAAATTTGCTGTCCTGGTTAGGAAGTAAAATTCAGACTAACTTGATGAGCATTTTGATTTGACCTATTTGATTTTATTCACGAAAGCTGAGCCCTCGTATTAATGGCGGTCTATACCATTTTCACTCAAGCTCAAAATAGAAATAGAAAAATTTGTAAGACATCGCTGTCTCAGTTACGAAATTCCAATCAGGCTGGATCAGCTGTTCCTCAAGTACCTCAAGATAGAAATTCAAAAATGCTTCACAAATTTGCTGTGCTAGTTAAGAAGGTCCAATCCGGCTAGCTGGGTGGGTAATTTAGTGATCTAATAGAGTTACTCACAGAACCTGAGTCCAAATCTTATGGAAAGCGTGATAATAGCCCTCTTTACCGTTTTCGCTCAATCTCAAATTATAAATACAAAAATTCTTAACAAATTTGCTTGCATAATGAGGAAGTTTCAACCAGGCGAGGTATTCACGGAAACTGACTTCAAATCTCTGATAAAACGTGATAATGGCTGTTTATCATTTTCGCTCAAACACAAAATAAAGATGAACTATTTAGAAACCTGTTTGAGGTGCTCAAGGAACCTGAGTCCAAATCTTTGGGAAGGCGCGTTAATGGCGGTTTCAATCAAACTCAACATAGCAATATAAAAATTCTTAACAAATTGCTGTTTTGGTTAGGAAGTTTCAATTAGGCTGGGTGGAAGAGCAATGTGGCAACCTACTTAAGGTGTTCACGAAACCTGAGTTCAAATCTCTGTAAAGGTGTATTAATGGCTGTTGACCATTTTCACTCAAAATCAAAGTAAAAATACAAAAATTCGTAACAAATCTTCAGCCCTTGCTAGGAAGGTTCCATCATGCTAGCTTGATGAGCAATTCAGCAACCTACTCGAGGTTCTAACGGAACCTGAGTCTAAATCTCTGGGAGGGCGTGTTAATGGCCGGTAACCATTTTAACTCAACTCAACAACGAAATTCAAAAAATTCTTCACAAATTTGCTGTCCTGGTTAGAAAGTTCTAACCAATCAGGCTGTATGGGCAATTTAGCAACCTATTAAGGTGCTTACGGAACGAGACTTCAAATCTCTGTGTAGGCCTGTTAATGACCGGTTACCATTTCCACTCAAACTCAAAATAGAAATACAATCCTTAACAAATTTGCAGTCCTGCATAGAAAGTTTCAACCGGCTTGATGAACAATATAACAACCTATTTGTGGTGCTCATAGACCTGAGTCTAAATCTTTAGAAAGGCCTGTTAATGGCCGTTAACCATTTTCGCTCAAACTCACAATAGAAATTCAAAAATTCTTAACAAATTTGGTGTCCTGGTAAGAAAGTTTCTGTCAGCCTGGTTGGATAAGCAGTTAAGCAACCTATTTGAGGTGCTGATGGAACCAGCTTCAAATGTCTGGGAAGCCGTCTTAATGGTAGTTTATCATTTTCACTCAAACTCAGAAAATAAATTCAAAATTTTTAACGAATTTGCAGTCTTGGTTAAGAATTTTCAATTAGACTGGATTAATGAGTAGAGAAAACTATTTGAGGTGCTTATGGACCTGAGTTCAAGTCTCTAGAAAGGCCTGTTAATGGACATTAACCATTTTCACTCAAACTCAAAATAGATATACAAAAATTCTTAAAAAATGTGCAGTTCTGATGAGAAAATTCCAATCAGGCTGGCTTAATGAGCAATTTAGCAATATATTTGGGGAGCTCGCGGTACCTGAGTTCAAAACTCTGGGCAAGCGTGTTAATGGTCTTTTACCATTTTCACTCAAACTCAGAAAAGAAATTCAGATTCTTTTAACGAATTTGCTGTCCTGGTTAGAAAGTTTCAATCAGGAAAGCTTGATGAACAATTCAGCAACCTATTTGAGGTGCTTATGGGACTGAGTTCAAATCTCTCGAAAGGCCTGTTAATGGCCGTTTAGCATTTTCACTCAAACACAGAAAATAAATTCAAAATTGTTTAACAAATTTGTTGTCCTAGCTAGGAAGTTTCTGTCAAGTTGGTTGGATGAGCAATTAAGCGACCTATTTGAAGTGCTAATGGAACTAGAGTCCAAATCTCTGTGAAGGCATGTTAATGGCCTTTTACCATTTTCGCTCAAACTCAAAATTGAAATTCAAAAATTCTTAACAAATTGCTGTCCTGGTAAGAAAGTTTCTGTCAGCCTGGTTGGATGAGCAGTTAAGCAACCTATTCGAGGTGCTAATGGAACCAGCTTCAAATGTCTGGGAAGCCGTCTTAATGGTAGTTTATCATTTTCACTCAAACTCAGAAAATAAATTCAAAATTTTTAACGAATTTGCAGTCTTGGTTAAGAATTTTCAATTAGACTGGATTAATGAGTAGAGAAAACTATTTGAGGTGCTCATGGACCTGAGTTCAAGTCTCTAGAAAGGCCTGTTAATGGACATTAACCATTTTCACTCAAACTCAAAATAGATATACAAAAATTCTTAAAAAATGTGCAGTTCTGATGAGAAAATTCCAATCAAGCTGGCTTAATGAGCAATTTAGCAATATATTTGGGGAGCTCGCGGTACCTGAGTCCAAATCTCTGGGCAAGCGTGTTAATAGTATTTTACCATTTTCACTCAAACTCAGAAAAGAAATTCAGATTCTTTTAACGAATTTGCTGTCCTGGTTAGAAAGTTTCAATCAGGAAGGCTTGATGAACAATTCAGCAACCTATTTGAGGTGCTTATGGGTCTGAGTCCAAATCTCTCGAAAGGCCTTTTAATGGTCGTTTAGCATTTTCACTCAAACACAGAAAATAAATTCAAAATTGTTTAACAAATTTGTTGTCCTGGCTAGGAAGTTTCTGTCAGGTTACCCGGATGCGCAAATAAGCGACCTATTTAAGGTGATAATGGAACCAGAGTCCAAATCTCTGGGAAGGCGTGTCAATGGCCGTTTACCTTTATCGCTCAAACTCAAAATTGAAATTCAAAACTTCTTCACAAAATTACTGCCCTAGTTAAGAAGTTGCAATCAAACTGACTAATTGAGCAATCTAGCAACCTATTTGAGGTGCTCACGGAAATTGAGTTCAAACCTCCGGGTAGGCGTGTTAATGGCCGTTTATCATTTTCACTCAAATTAAAAAATTCTAAACAAATTTGAAGTCCTGATTAGAAAGTTCCAACAAGGCTGACATAATAAGCAATTCAGCAACCTATTTAAGGTACTCCCGGAACGTGAGTTGAAATTTCTGGAAAGGCGTGTTTTCTGGAAAAGCCGTTTACCATTTTCACTCAAACTCAAAATAAAAATTTATAGATTCTTAACAAATTCGCTGTCTTAGTTAGGAAGTAAAAATCAGGCTGACTACATTTTGATTTGTCCTATTTAATTTTATCCACGGAAGCTCAGTCTTTCGTGTACAGTCTTTCGTACCATTTTCGCTCAAGCTCAAACTAGAAATATACAAATTTGTAAGACATCACTGTCTCAGTTACGGAATTCCAATCAGGCTGGCTGGATAAGCAATTTAACAACCTATTTTATCTGCTAACGGAACCTGAGTTCAAATTCCTAGAAACACGAGTTAATGCCCGTTTATCATTTTCGTTCAAGCTCAAACAGAAATACACAGATTCTTGACAAATTTGTTGTCCCGATTAAGAAATGTCCATCATGCTAGCTGGATGAACAATTTAACAACCTGTTTGAGTTATTCATAGAACCTAAGTCTAAATCTCTGGGAAGGCATGTTAATGGCCGTTAACCATTTTCGCTCAAACTCAAAATGAAAATTACCAATTTAGCAACCTATTAGAAGTTCTCACGGAACCATAGTAAAAATCTTTGGGAAGGCGTGTTAATGGTTGTTGACCATTCTCACTCAAAACTAAGATAGAAATACAAAAATTCGTAACGAATTTGCAATCCTTGCTAGGAAGGTTCTACCATGCCGGATTTATGAGTAATTTAGCAACCTATTCGAGGTTCTAACGGAACCAAATCTCCAAATCTCTGGGAAAGCGTGTTAATAGACTGGCTTTATGAGTAATGGAGCAACCTATTTGAGGTGCTCATGGGCCTGAGTTCAAATCTCTAGAAAGGCCTGTCAATGGAAGTATACCATTTTCACTCAAACTCAGGAAAGAAATTCAAAAAAATTTAACAAATTTGTTGTCCTGGTTAGGAAGTTTCTAACAGGCTGGCTGGATGGGCAATTTAGCATCCTATTAGTGTTAATTGCTGTTTATCATTTTCGCTCAAATTTGCAATCATATCGGCATATAAAACATGAAACGGACAGGAGAATTAAAAACCAATTTAAAAATCTAGTATATATAAGCACAATGTAAAATTCTCTGTGTTAGTGAGTATATAGCCCGGATAAAATTATTGTTGCAAACGTGATGCAAAACCCCCACTTAATAATAAAACAATGCTTATAGGCGTAGAGATAAGAGACGAAGAAAAGCGCATCGTGTTGCCAGACTGTGTGGAGCGGCACAATGTTTTACACTCGAAAGTTTTGTTTCGATTGCGATCTTAAACACGTGGTATACGGCATGTGGTATACGACTGGCAATTAAGTGCCAATTTCTCAATTATGATTGTGCTGCATCTCACAATTATGATTGTGCTGCAGTATATCCGAGCTGAGAGGACTTGCAACTGGCAGAAGCATATGGGATCTGTTAGAAAAATATTGCCATATTTCCATTCTGCTGGTCATAACTTATATGCAAAATCTGCTAATTTATATATTTCCAGGAAATGAAGGAGTTGCTAGCCAAGCTGTCCGATGAAGAGTACAAAAAATTTCCAGAGAAGTACTTTTCGATAAGAAGAAAAGGTGTGCAATGGAGCGGTATTTGGACGGACATGTGCATAGAACAATCACTTATGCGATCAATGAAGACGACAGGAGGGTTATCTCGAGGACAAGGCATTACCGATGACACCATTTTAAAATGGATTGTTTCTGCGCTCGTTAGCATGATTGCTATTATTGTGATGTTCGCGATGGAAACTTTTACAGGACAATCATCAATTACTTCCGAACAACTTGTTGAACTCCGAGGCAGTAAGAAAGCAAGAGTCAATCTGGCCAAAAACAAATTTATTTCATGGCTTCAACAACATAACTTATTTCGGAATCGGGCTGGTGTTCTTGTCAGTTTGTCAACTGGACTTGTTGCTGATTCCAACATGCCCTGTGATAGTGCTTTGGATAAAGGTGAACTGCTGCTGCATAATACAAGAAATCCTTATCATCGAAACCCATCAGTTCGGACGCAGGAAACTATTGCTGCTGTAGCTATGTTACAAGACAAATACAAGACAATCCCAGAGTTTCGACAAGAAGCTTGTCTGCTCAAATGGGTATCAGCAGACAGTCACTGCAGACAATTATGCACAAAGATTTGAACTTATTTCCTTATAAAATTCAAATAACAAACAAACTCAACGCAGCAGACTTGCCGTGATTCACTTGGAATTTTGCCAGAAGATCCTTCAAATGGTGGAAGAGGACCAAAACGTCTTAAACTGTCTTTCTATGTATGACGAGGCTTATTTTGATCTAAACGGCAATGTTAATAAACAAAATTGTCGAATATGGAGTGATTCTAACTCACAGATACTCCAAGAGGCGGAATTACATCCACTTCGCATAACAGTGTGGTGTGCAGTTTCATCAAAGTACATTGTCGGGCCTTACTTTTTCGAAGAGAACGGTGTTACTGTTACGGTCACTGCAGACCTTTACTTAAAAATTTCGAAAGAGTTTTTTATCCAGAACTATACCGAAAGAGAACCACTTTCAACTCTCTCTGTATGGTTTCAACAAGATGGTGCAACTCCTCACATAGCCGGCAGTTAGGACAGAATTGCAGCCAAAATTCCCCAATAAGCTGATTTCAAAAAACTCCACATTCCGTTGGCCCCAGGTCACCTGATCTTAATGCGCCTGATTTTTTCTTGTGGGGTTGCAAACAGGAAGTTTACAAAATAAAACCAACAAATTTGAATGATTTAAAGCAATCCATTCGAACGATAATTGAGGCAATTCCCGCTGCAACTCTTCAGGCAGTAATGACATGCGTCAACGTGGTCATAAATTCCATTATTTTTAAAACCAATTAGGAAACTTAATAAAATGAAATATCTTTCAAATGAATCAAGAAAAAATAAATTATGTGAATTAATCAAAAAGTTATTTGAGTTTCTTAATGTAGCAATATTCATCAGCCACCCTGTATGGCTTCAGCTCCACCTTCCCTTTTTCAACGACGGTCTCCTACGAAAGGGAACAAAATCGAGCATCAAAACCATATTTAAAAAAGCTGACATTGGTAGGGACAATTTTCCAACAAATTGCAAACATGTTGTAGAAGGAGGCCATCTTCTTCACTCGGTAGTATGGCCAAAGCCAGCGACATATGGCACGATTCTACAAATTTATGGAGATTATGTTTTAAAACGTTATGGCAGAAAGACAACGGTAGTGTTTGATGGTTATCCGGACTACGCCACCACGAAAGGAAAAGAACAAAAGAGAAGAGACATTTCAGAGAGAAAATTTCAGCAAACATCGAAGTAGAGAGCAATATGACGTGCACAATTTATCAAAGCGAATTTCTCGCAAACATCAGGCGGAAGATGACGCAGATACCCCTATCGCAAATATAGCTGTGAGCTTTGCAAATCGTGGGGATCAAGTGGTGGTTGTTGCAGAGGATGCTTTTACCGGATGCGATACAACCTCAGCATTGTACAGGAAAGGAAAACTAAAAGCATTCAGGCCAATACAGAACTGAAGTGTTCTTGTAAACGAGTGCCACGAAGGAGAATATTGTAGCCAGCGGAGTGCATTTAATATTTGGACTATGTAATTCACCAAAGAGACTTCACTAGAAGAAACAAGATATCTTGCTTTCAAAGTAGTTAAGTTAAAAGTATAAATTTGTCGGATTAAGCTTATGTGGTTTTAAGATCGTCACACTTCTGATTTACTTCTAGAAAAGTTATAAAAAAATCGTTCCGTGGCAACTTTACGAAATTGGTGCCTGGGTCAGATATATCGTTCATATCCATACAACTCGTATTTGAGCAAAAATTAAATTAAAATTTCGAGAGTATGACGATCTCAAAACCACATAGCCTTAATCCGACAAATTTATACTTTTAACGTGCCAATTACCTTTATCGTTTCTAATGTAATTTTAGTTCGTACATGTTAGGTTTTTTAGGTTTCAGTGGTTGCTTACTGCACACTTAGGCCAATTTTTAGGCCCATTGTGATACCACTCATTCACTCCACATCATTAACCCACCTACTTCACCTACTCACCCATTGACATGGAAGGTGGGTCGGCGCGTGACACGGAATTCTGCACTCCATCAGAGGGTCTTAGTTGTATTTATTAGCATCACCGATCGAAATCGATGATGAAAATTCGATTTGCATCTAGTCTCGGTCCGGTTCCGTACAATTCGATTGATATAAAATTCTCTTAACGAATTTAATTTTTGTATTTAACCTGATTTTTAATAAATTCTGGGCTGGGCTAACTTCACACAAGAGCAAATGAGGTTTTTATTGATTAGTGTTGCCTGATGATTTTTTTATTTTCTGGGATAGAATCGCGGAATAACTTCACATACGTCTGTAAGATTTCGTTTCTATTGGAATTATTTACTACTTTTGCGCAAAATTCCTGCACTAACAGCTTTAAAGTCATTGAAACATATTCGAAATTATATAAACCATATTCTAATGCTAACATAAAGAATTGAACACGTCTCTGATTTAAAAATGGCAGATAAATGTCCAGATAACCACACCATTTAAGAAGTGTCGGTTACTTTTATATTTTCTAAGTTAATGGGTAAAGATCCAGTTTTTAGATTTACGGTTGTCAAACCTATAAATGGGTTTTCTACATTAAAACATATATTTTATGCTTCTTGCAACATGTTGCACACATAAATAAAATCAAAGCAATTCATTAATCGACCGCAGCTTGCGAAAACAAAAATCTAAATCTAAGTTCTGCAATTTATATTTTTAAGACATTCAAATGGAGCAAGTCGGCAAAAATTCTTTATATTGCATATTCTGCGCGATTCATATAATCTGTGACAGATTACACACATATTTTTTTGTCCAATTTATTTAATATTTGTATCTTTTTTATAACATCTCCATCCTCATCTTTCGTTTTGTAAGCGCATGATTTTGTATGAAAAAATTTCCTTTACGATTTTATTCGGTAAATGTTTGGCGCCAATACAATCTTGTCACTCATATAACATGGAAAAAAAAATTTTTTTTGTCGCTTAAAATATTTTCAGATGACTGTATATAACGAATATTCATATGCAATATAATATATTTCAATTCAACTTCCTTTTATAACAAAATAAAATAAAAATTTAAATTTTTAATTTTTTTGAAATTAAATTAATTCCACCCCCACATATGCGCGGACCGCGCATATACTGGTATGTTGTACTGTGTTGTAATTAATTTAAGAAATCAAACATTAAATAAACCAGATAAGAATAAATATTTCGTTGACGAGATTCAAAGTTACATGGTTTTGTATTTTTATAATTGCATGAATTGACTACAATTAGTATGGTACTTAGGAAAATACGTTAATCGCCTTACGCACACGAAACACGTGGCTCACCGACTTATACATCGATATATCGCCCAAAGCAAATTTGTATAAGGAGGGTGAGAGATACACGTAAAATTGGGTGTCGAACACGCTCCATAAAATATGTAATCTACCAAGCCGGATGAATCAAATCATATTTTTATTAGATTTAGATGACATATTTTCTATGAGACATAATCATAAAAAAAAATTCTTCCGTCATTTCCGAATCATTTTGATTTGAACAACATTTGGTTTCTATTTGGCATGTTAGACGCGCGAATCGTCTTCATATTTTAACTTTGATTTATATCTCATATTCGTCTTCTCGTACATGACAAACTTTATTGTTGTACTCTGTGAAATATATTATTCTATTTTTGGTCCATCAAAGTCAATCTTAAAAATCTTACTAACTTTAATTAAATAATAAAATCAATTCTTATTTTAGACTTGGATATTTCTATTTATTTGTTATTCTTGGAAATCTCAAATCATAAAATAAAATGTTACGGAGCAAAAAAAAACTTCATTCATACAAATTATCGAGGCGAAATTCCGAGAAAAATCGTACGCTAGCTGCTATACATCAAGATATACGGATAATTTAAAATGTCACGCGATATAATTTTCTTCGATTATTCTAATTAATCGATACGATTTAAAAATAAACTGATTGGTTACATGCATGCCTTAATTAATTATGGTTTGGAGTGACCGATTCGACATAATTGAGTTAAATGAATGAAATTATAAAAAAAATATCATCAGATAAAGTGGTTAAGTGTACATTTTCACCAGTGCATCGATACTGCAGATTAAAGATTTTCGTTGGAAATGTTTCAATGCTCGAAAGAAGGCAGGGGACGCGTCGTGTGCTACGAGAACGTATAATGGAATGAGATGCGACTTAGAGTTCTTAAAAAGGACAAATATTCGCAGAGGACCAATTTGTAGTCGCTGTAAAAACAATAAAAACTAACCCTAATTTCCAGCGAAGTATGTTCCAATCATAAAAATATTATTTTCAAAAAGTCTCATTCATCGAATGGGGAAACCCAATTTACCCCTGCAAGATACTATATTGAAACCAAAATATGTGTATTGAACAACAAATTAATTACCAGAACCCAACGATTTTGGCAATGTTACAATTCATACTATGTTTTCGGGTGGCAATGAACACACCCAACCATTGCAGTACTGATTCACTGAAGGAAACAATATTTCATATTTAAAAATTCTCCATAAATTAGAAGAAACCATTGAAATTGGAAGGAAATCGCAAGTATGAGCTGTTTTCGGATGTCGACCACAACATATACCCACACATTGTTTTATAATTGATTGCACTTTAGTGGATATTGAGTGTTATCTTTAGTGTTTGTGTGAATGATAGTCTGCTTGAAGGGACATTTTTTCCATTAAGCGGAAAAATAATTTTTTTCGGCAATTTTTTCTAACCTAACCTATAAAACTATTTTGATTCAACTTTGGTTTGGTTTTAGTCTTTTTTATAACATTCTGAATCTTAATAAGTGGGTTGGGACTAGAGGCTCTTAAGAATAAGTTCAAATTTGATTTGTGTTTTAAGAAGTTCTGTAATAGTCTAGGTCTATAAAGGACAATTTTCAACATTTGTCAAGTTTTAGCCTAAGGTAGTTACTGATCTCATACTGAGGCGTTTTTTAGTGGCATTGACTTTGAAAACCCGACATAAACCACGAAGAGTTCATTGGTCAATCTCTTTGAGTTTGAAAGGTTTAAAAATTGTAGAATTCCGGACTTATGCGTACAACGCTTTTACTAGAAAGCACCAACATGGAAAAAAAATGATTTTTGTATAAAAAAAACTTCGTCTCTACACTACATGAACCCTGTGGAAACGCGGTTTCTGTTGCATAGTTAAACAAATTTTCTCTTAACTTATATTTACTGTAACTGGAAGGATTAAGCTCTCCTCAGTTGATAAACATTATTTGGTTCTTCTTTTCCAAGTTATTTGTTCAAATTTCTACCGGAAGGTACAGTTGGACGAACGATGTTGAACATCGACGATGAACATTGACAGTTAAATTATGACAAATTGGTGATATATTTTATTAGAGGGTGCATAATGAAATATACAATTTTTATTCAACAATGGCGCATAGATGCAGGATAATGAACCACAACTTTCAAATTGCTTTAAGAGTCAGTTGATATGACTTTACCCCACATAGTTTATGAGGAATGTCGCAAGAACCCGAAACTAGAGAAGGGACGATCTAATAAACTAATTCAAACTCAGACTCAGATTCAGACTCAGACCCATACTCAAACTCAGCCTCAGATTGAGATTTAGACTCAGACTCAGACTCAGACTCACACTCAAAGTCAAACTCACATTCACAGTAAGACTCAGACCTCGACTCAGACTCCAAACCAGATTCAGACTCAGACCCAGACTCAGACTCAGACTAACACACAGACTCAGACTCAGACTCAGACTCAAACTCAGACTCGGACTCAAACTCAAACTCAGACTCAGAGTAAGACTCAGACTCAGACACAGACTCAAACTTTGACTCAGATGCTGAGTCTTAATCTGACTCTGACTCTGACCCTGACCGTGACTCTAACTATGACTCAGACTCTGACTCTGACTCAGACTCAGACTGAAACTGAAATTCAGAATTAGACTCGAACTCAAACACAGACACAGACTCAGACTCAGACTCAGATTCAGGCACAGACTCCGACAAAGACTCAGACGCAGACTCAGACTCAGACTCAAACTCAAGCTCAGAGTAATACTCAGACTCAGACTTAGACTCAAACTCAGACTCAGACTCGGACTCAGACACAGACAGAGACTCAGACTCAGAATCAGACTCAGACACAGACTCAGACTTAGGCTCAGACTCAGACTCAGGATCAGACTCAGACACAGACTCAGACTCAGACTCAGATTCAGATCCAGACTCAGGCACAGACTCAGACTCAGACTCAGAATCAGACTCAAACTCAGACTCAGGACTCAGACACAGACTAAGATGTTGACACTGATCCTGATTCTTACTCTGACTATGACTCTGACCCTGGCCACGACTTTGACTATGACTCCGACTCTGACTCTGACTCAGGAATAAAGACTCAAACACAGACTCAGATTCAGTCTCACACTCAGACTCAGATCGTTTTGTCCCCAATCGATCATACTCTATAGAGGCCCTATAGGGCCACTTTTTATAATGCGGGATGAAAGACAAAATCATTTATTGAGGACATCTATAGGTTTATGCTCATAGGTACAACCTAACGACCATCACTAATACTAAGCCAACCCAGATAATAAGCATAGCTTATCGTTGCGGCGGAGGTTAATCTGACCAGACCTAATTCCCAACAATGTCTTACAACAAATATACATAAAGGCACGTGGTGCACAGAAAGTGGCCATTAAACAAGCTGAGCGACAACACGAAAAGTTATTTAGTAATGAAGCCGAGAACGATTTGTTAGCTGCCGTGCAAGTTGGTAATGGCATAGGTTAAACTTTCAAGAAATGTAATAATAGCCTTTAGGAGAATTCTTAACCAGAAATCACCAAGACCGGACCACGTATCTAACAGCACCTTGAACTATGTTATTCAAGAGAAAGCCGAGTTTTTTGGAGTTCATCTCCACTTGTCTAGAAGAGGTATGTTTTCAGATATTTGGAAAAGTCGGAGACAGCTTCCGAAGGGATAAAACAAAATCACAACATGTTGGATTGAGAAGCCAAATTTTTCGATAGGCAGATGTAAGGAGTTTTGAGTTTCTTTTGGAGTCCCTCAGTATCCACTCTTTCCAGTGAAACCTTTCAGCCAACACTAGGACACTTTTTCTCTCGATTCTCGAATAATATTGAATAATGTTGAAAGTGAGCCGGATCACGCCAAAGGTGATGGAGACTATCAGTATGGGAGTGGTTAATCCCTACAGAACTACTTCCGACAATGCAATCTACGGCATGTAGAAATGTGTTCAAATGATTTTCTGGAAATGGAACGCCAACAATTTTCGTGAAAAGCCTTGGGGAACCAGAGGAAAAACCCTAGATTAAGTTGCAATTTTGCATAATCTAGTAGATGTTTAACGACCAAATTCAATGCCAAAGCCCAAATATCTAGTACTTTAAATTCTTGTATTCAGATTCCAGCCAAAGTTCAATATAATTCGAAGTAAATTCGCCAAGGCCAAAGTTATAAGTCCAAAACGTTCAGAAAATCAAATCTGCCAATACGAGAGAAGATAGTAAATGCTTGATTTGGCCGTTCAAAACTAAGCTAAAAGTGCGGTAAGGTTGAATATCAACTATTTTACTAGTGATTTCAAATGTTCCAAATACTGAAAGACGAGAAAGTAGATTATGATTTTGCTCCTCCATTTAGCTATAATGACATATGTGACAGATTCACCACTTGCATTTCCGGTCAACGCACGTTTCAAAGTACTAGTCGAACTTCGCGATATTACCCCTAATATGGAAGGCAACCGAATTATATCAAAAATCACAGTTGGAGATCCAAAATTTTCCACGAGAATATGTTCTTGCACGTGGGAGGAAACAAAAGCGTATTCTGAATGGCTGAAACTAACTAACTACTAATGTCTAGAAGAGTAGTTTGTAGCCGTTGTATACTACAACGTACAAACGTACTACTGTACAAAACGTAGAGAAACTGAAGATTTGTAAGGCTCGACAGGTTTACTGCAGTGCTCGATTCGAGCTCAAATCTGCTATAAAGTTAAGCAAGCGGAAATGGTTTGATGAGCTGTGCCAAGAGGTTGGTAGGAAGCCGTGAGGCCAACCTTAAAAAACGGTAATGAAAAAGCTGAAAGCAGTAATTTTAACTCTCCTACTTGAGTTGGTAATAAAACACCTGAACCTGACAACATACCGGATTTGAACAATGCGAACGAAAAACTTTCTCAAGAGGTGAAATAACCAAAGGTTAGTGTTGTTACCGAAAGGCAAAAGTCAACCTGAAAATCGAACGTCGTATGGATCACTTAACACGGATCTAGCACATATTCTACAAGAATATATGCTAGATCCGCGTTAACGACCCAGATTGAGACGATGTCGCGATGTAAGGAAGCTGTTCGGATGATCCACCATTGGTTGTAGTCAGTGAGTTTACAATTGGCTGAGCAGAAAACGGTACCTGTACTAGATTTGAGCAGTAAAGTAGATGAGATCGTAACCTCACCACTAGTGATTAAGTATCTAGGTATAGCACCATTGATAGCAGATGAAACTCTAATTAGCATATGGATACTGCTGCAAAAAAGGCATTGATTGTAAGCAACGCACTGTCTCAAATACAAGCGAGACAAGTCAAGAATGAATTTGGACTGACGAAATGAAAATCTACAATAGACATGAAAACAAGAACGCGACAGTGATGTGAGTGTTGCAGACAGTATACCCAAGAGGAAACAGCAGCGGAGTGATGTAGTCACTCAAGAGTATTTGTTTAAGTACAAACATGACAATAATCCTTATTGTCCAACATGCACTGAAGAAGGGAGAATGTCGAGCATACTTTTTCGAATATTCAGGAGCTTGAAACATGATTGAGGGACTTATTGGAGAGCAGGTTACTACTGAAATTAAACTGCTGAACATGTTAAATTGTGATGAGACGTGGGTCGCTGAGTGGTCTTAGTTGGTAAAAAGCCAGCAGTGGTGCATGCCAATTAATGGCTCACACGTACACCCTTTAAAAGATCTCCCCTGCTACCAATAAAAAAGGTAAAAAAAGAAAAGACTCAGACTCAGATTTTCACATTAAGATTTAGACAAAGGCTAAAACACAGACTCAGATTCGAACAGATTAACACAGCTAGCACAAGACACAAATATAAAAAGTTTGAAATTTATTGAAAATAAAAAATCGTTAAAAATATTTAAAATTGAATCGAGCTAGATACGAGTATTTAGATTTCAGAGTGAAATGTGATGCGGGGGTACCAAAAAAGAATGATTTTACACTTGGCGGGCCAGGTTACGCAGACTTTGACAAAACGTTAATTTCATGCAAAAGATTATTAGAAGGAAATTTAGAAAAGTTTGTATAGAAAAAAGCTCCAGCAAAGGGGGAAACCTAGTCCAGCATCATAAAATTTTCGTACAGAGTTCCTGATCCTGCTTTTTATTCGACTCTTACTCGAATTAAGAAACTATGAACCCCCTATCCTTTGCAATGTACAAGGTGGCTGACACGAAGTGTTACCAAAACAAAACGCCACAGAATTTTTATTTTTTGATGAATTTTATTCACAAATATTTAAATTTTCGAATTGCATTAGCAGTTTTCGATTTGGCCACCCTAAGCCGCCATTATGGCCTTCAAACGGCCGACAAAGCTACTGCATGGAGAACGAAAGTAGCTCTGCGGTATTTTGGCCCATTCCCGGCGAAGCGCTTGCTTGAGATGATCGACACTTTGGTAATTTTTTTTTGTCCCAAAATTGCTCAGCCAATCTTGATTGACTTGAGTCCTGTTGAAAAGTCCAGGCTCTGCGGTTGAAATGTTTTTGTGCCCAAGGCTTCAACGCTCCCCCCAACACATGATCCAGATAAATTTGAGCATTTATCTTGATGTCACGGTCCAAAAAAACGAGCGGTGAACGGCTTTCGGCCGTTACGACTGTCAAAACCATCACCATCGAACGGCCGGGCAAGTACATCCGGCCGTTTTTCTTGTTCACATATTGCTCAATAACGAACGGTGACTCATCGGAGAAAACCGAATTCGGTAAATCACCACTTTCGTGCAAGCGTAACAACTCCTTTGCTTTTTCCACTCTAACTTTTTTTTGAGCATCGATGAGACCATGCGTTTTATGGAATTTCAAGGCGTTTAGTTCAAGATAATCTTTCAATATGTGCTGCATTCGTTCGAGCGAAATATTCGCCTCACGAGCCATTTTTCTGCCGCTATCGAATGATATCCGGCGATGTTGCAGTGCGTTTCGGTCCACCACCATGGCGTTTTGCAATGCTCCCAGTATCGTTATAACGATTTATGGTGCGATAACAATCTGCGGCTGTGGTTTTCCAGCCAAATATAGAGCAATCGCACTATTACGCTTGAATACCATTGCGACGAACTTTTTTTCTGAATATTTCCTACTAAAATGCTTTTATACGCTTGTAAACAATGGAATGAACTGTCATTAGTGTAAATTTGAGCGCTCTGTCATCACTGCTTTGACAGTAATGACAGTCTGAAGTTGGTAACACTTCGTGTCAGCCACCCGGTAATATAAGTAATATCCATTCTCTAATTTTAACCAAAATAGTTTTATAATTAAAATGACTTCGGTCAAACCACCGTATATATGCACAACTCAAATATAAATATTACCGTTAGCCAGACCACCCAACAAATAAACTATATACACAAACTAATTTGAATTTTCCACAAGTTTTCATCTCCTTTCAAAATATTTATGCTATTTAAAATTACTTTTATTCACTTTAATTTTCAGTTTTTTTTTTTCGAAACCACAAAAATTATGCAAGAATTGTGTTTATACAATAATACGACTTGGATTGTATACAAATTAAATAACCGGATATTTTGGCAAATTTTCAAGATTTCATCCACCTCGTACCATGGAAAAAAAATGAAAAAATCTTAAGCTGCTCGAAACACACGTGAAAGCAATATTTATGCTGTTTACATATTTATTACGTTAATTATTTTGAAATTAATTATTAAATTTATGAAATTCGCACATAATTTTTATTTGCGCACAACAACAACAATATATCGAGATCGGCCTCAAAAATAGAAAAAATCTGGTAACAACATTTTTTTTACATAAAAATTTATGTATCCAAGTGTTATAGGCATAAATTATCTGGATAATATATTGACTGAGTGACGAACGATAAAAAACGTATATGCAGGGGTATGTAACGAGAGGAAACATAATAATTTTTTATGTAAAACTGTTGATGAAACATATGCTTATTATGGCGAATACTTGGCTATACAAACACAATCGCACACCCGCATGTAGATTTATATAGCAAGGAAGTAAACTGGGGAAATTTCTTTGATGTCTTAAATCTGCAACTATACATTTTTCACTAAACATTGTCTGTTTATATTTATACAACCTCCGCACCTAAATAACTCTATATTTAAAAATATTTGGAATTCAGTCTTTACGATACGTCTTAAAAATATTATTGCTTACGTATATAAGAAATAATGTGTACGAGTCTGGGCAAAGAACAATCCCAATCTTCAGCCATATAAATTGTGTACGCCAAATAACCGAACCCAATACAATAAATTTTCGTTCATCGCACACCGCTTTCAACACTATATATACTCGTAGCTGGCTGTGCACATATACACATGAATACAAAAGCGAAATCAAAAAAGCAACTCTCGAGCTTTATTCGATAAAATAAATTATTTTCCATTTGGGTTTTTGTTGCCTTTACTGCTGTGTACATTTTTGTCAAAATCAATTTTTTTTAATAAAATAAAAATCAACGAATCAAAACCATATCCAATCAACCAAAACTTTTTTCATATATACGAGCGTACACATTTCATTTTGTTGTTGTTTAACCCACACTCCCCGCAACATAACACACATGTATAAAACAAAAAGCTTTCATTTTATGTATGTATACGTGTATATATACAGTGGAAATATTGCGCCCCTTCCAAACATACAACAAAAAAGTTTGAAAAATCCTGAATTTTTTGTTAAAAAAAAAATTGCCAAAAATCAATTTGGTTGTGATTAAAATAATCATTTTGCTGCTTAATGTTCTGTTTGTGTTGTTGTTGCTGTCGTAGCAAAAAAATTTGATTGGAAAATATTACGTTGGATTAATAATACGAGCGTGTGTATTGCCCAGATTAAACTTGTCCATCTGTCATGATGTCAAAAATATCAGTAAATTGTGTAAAGCTTTAGATAAAATTCTGAAAATTTCGGACTAGCGAAGTATAAAAATGCAAAGGAAATAAAGTGAATTACAAGAGGCTATTTGAATCCAATAAAAATATTCTAGAAAACTACTTGTGTTAGTTTTTACACTGTTAAATACATTGTTGAAAGGGAAAGCATCAACGGAACGAGATAGTTGTTGGAATCGTAGATAGCAAGAACAGGAAGGAAAATACAAATTTTTGTTTTTATGAGTTTTTTTATTCCACTCAAAATTCTTATAAGAAATATTTTAACAGTGTAATTACATATTTATTTTTGTTAATTGTTAAAAACGGCACTACCATCATAAATTGCAATAAAGACGAGTAACCAATTTAAACTACAAAATATCATAATTTATGAAAGAACATAGTCAACCTTAGAATCGTGTATGGGGAGCTGTGTTCCCTTAAGTCTTTTTCGACATACAATGTAAGAGACTACTCGTTCTACATCACCATATTTTCTGGATATTTTTCGATGTGTTATATCTTTAGCTTTGTTATCGAAATGAATTCGACGGGTTTAGGGAATACGGGGTTGGGGAGCTGCATTCACCTGTATTTATTGCAATAGATTTTTTATAGAATTCGCTACCTGATATGCCCTATTAAAGTTAGCCGAAAACTCCAGCCGAAAAATGCCGATAATGCAGATACATTTTGATTAAATTTCCAGCCATGACAATTTAAATGGTAAATTTTTACAAATGTTCATATTTTGTGTGTGCGATATAGACCTTTCATTAGAATCTATTTCCAGCCATGACACTATAAACGGTCAATTCTTAGAAATTTTCAAATTTTATGTGTGCGATATATTCAATCGAGTTTTCCCGAACTCCCAACATGAAAATTGACCTGAAATTTTTGAGGTTTTGCTTCATATTTTTCTTGGAGTTGTCTCAGTGGTAAAATAGTTTTGTATTATAGTTTTAATGCATTTAATGCAACGAACTAAACATTTTGGATTAAAGAAAAAATTAATGTTTAACACCAAATGTATTTATTTGATTTAACGACATTTTTAGGCTGGCTATGTATACGAATCTGTCTTACCGACTTTTACTAGAGGAAAATTGTATTGTTTTAATCTGCATTATCGACATGTTTCGGCTGGTTAATTTTAGTTGTTGCAACCGAATCTGCATTATCGGCATTTTTCGGCCGGAACGAGTACGCTAACTTTAACAGTATACCTGATATGGTATTTTTTTTTATTTCTCGCGTTTTTTTGATTTTTTTTTTTTGTTATTTTGGCCCTTGGTAAATATTCATCGTGGATTGACTACTGAGGAAGAAGAAGAGCGTGCTCATTATTTTGATAGAGATATCGACGATAATGGGGAAAATGTTATTGAACCAATTTGTGGACGAGATCATCCTACAGCTGTTTTGTTATCGGTTGATGTAACCAATTCTAGAGATCACAATTCTGATCTGAAATTATAACCGGATTTCGACGCTTCCGATTTGGATGGCTTATATGGAATTTTGTTTTCTCTAAGAAATCTTTTTTTCTGTATAATATTACAACTAATCTCATTGATTATCTAGCAATTGTTTTATTAGTTTAGTAGTATATTCTTGTGGAATGAGATGAAACCTATCAGTTCAAAATATCAGTTCACCCCAGCTCTGCCAGTCCTTTGATTTCAGCGACTGAGGGAACCTCTAATTCTAAAGGATTTGTTCTTTTTAGGCGCTTCGGTCCATTGGTGCGATCCAGTAGGTTCCGCAATTTCTCGTTGTCACCCTGCTGCAGTCTCAGTACATGACCCCTTGTACAGTTTTGTATTTCATCGCTGACGTATTCAATGTTTAAGTCTCGATGGAGATTGACATTTTTAATGTACCAAGGAGCATTCACAATGCTACATAGTACTTTGTTTTGAAATGTTTGTGCGATCTTAACTGTAGTTTTCTTTGCGGAGCACCAAAGCTGAACACCATACGAGGTACTTTGCGTTATCAGAATATGGAATTTGTCAAGTCAGTCAAATCGGAATATATTTTCGTATTGGTAAAGTTGATATGCGTTGATTTCGAGTCGTTTAGAGTTATTCTCCATTTTTATGGAGAAATCCTATTTTTTATTTTTAGTTATTCCCTATATTACTAGCATTTTGTAGTTCTCTTGTGGACTCAACAGTTCTAACATCAGTGGTCATAATAGCTGTGTCATCAGCAAACATTCCTATTCTAGCTTCTACTATGTTTGGCAGATCAGTTGTATACAGGAGGTAGCGGGTGACTGTCACGAAGTGTTACCAACTTCAGACTGTCATTACTGTCAAACCAGTGATGACAGAGCGCTCAAATGTACAAAAGCATTTAGTGGGAAATATTCAGAAAAAAAAGTTATCCGCAATGGAATTCAAGCGTAATAGTCTGATTGCTCGATATTTGGCTGAAAAAGCATAGCCGCAGATTGTTAACCAGTTAAAACATCTGCATGTGAATAAAATGTTTGTGTATCGCACCATAAATCGTTATAACGATACTGGCAGCATTGCAAAACGCCATGGTGGTGGACCGAAACGCACTGCAACATCGCCGGATACCATTCGGAAGGTCAAATTGGCTCGGAATTCGCGCCTTAGCGGCAGAAAAATGGCTCGTGAGGCGACCATTTCGCTCGAACGGATGCAGCACATCTTGAAAGATCATCTTGGACTAAAGGCCTTGAAATTCCATAAAACGCATGGTCTCATCGATGTTCAAAAAAATATTAGAGTGGAAAGAGCAAAGGAGTTGTTACGCTTGCACAAAAGTGGCGATCTGCCGAATTTGGTTTTCTCCGATGAGGCACCGTTCGTTATTGAGCAATATGTGAGCAAGCAAAACGACCGGTTTTACTTGCCCGGCCGTTCTACTGAAAATTTGGACCAACGGATTGCCACTCGAAACCAACGGCCGAAAGCCGTTCACCGCTCGTTTTTTTGGACCGTGGCATTAAGATAAATGCTCAAATTTATCGGGGTCATGTGTTGGAGGGAGCGTTGAAGCCTTGGGTACAAAACATTTCGGCAGAGCCTCGTCATTTCAACAGGACTCGGTGCCGAGTCATAAAGCGCGCGTCAATCAAGATTGGCTGAGAAACAACGTTCCGAGGTTCATTTCCACTGCCCAATGGCCACCAAATTCGCCGGATGCAAATCCGCTAGATTTCTCGGTTTGGTGTATTTTGAAGAGCAAGGTTGGGACAAAAAAATACCAAAGTGTCGATCATCTCAAGCAAGCGTATCGCCGGGAATGGGCCAAAATACTGCAGAGCCATATAATATTTTGTCGTTGAGCAGTTTATTATAGGCTTTGAAATCATTATGAGTTTTGCTACTTTCCACAGTCTCGGAACATAACTTAGTCTAAAGATATGCAAATGATGAACCGATTCAAGACATTCATTTTGTAGTACTTGTTCAGGATATGGAAAATATTGATGATAGTGCTAACGAAGAGGAGTCAGAGGAATAGCCACAAGCACAATCGAGGAAAACCGTTGCCAGAAATACACGGGTCAAGGCAAAAACGACAAAACCATTTGGTGGTCGATGCCATCTGCTACGAAGGAACCGAAAACGAAGAATTGAAAAGAAAGAGATTGGACTCCATTCCCTGCAGCACTGAGACACTTACTGAAAAGCATGAAGCCTTCAAGCGTCTTTTCCCATCCGACATTGTTGAATGCATTGTTTTGGAAACTAATAGAGAAGCCAAAAGGACGTATGCAGCGAATCAACGAGCACAGGGTCCAAAAAAATTGAGACCTTAGCGAAACACCAATGTGGATAAAATGTACGCGTTTAGCGGCATATTACTTTACGATGGCGAAGAGAAATCAAATGTAGTGGCAGCTAAAGATTTATTCCACAATATTTATTCCGGTTTTTGCGTTTCGACGATTCCATAAAGCATGCGGATCGATTGCGAGAAGATAAGTTGGCTCCAATTCACCATATTTTGGCTTGTAGATGCGAAAACAAGTTATCCTGTATCAGAAGAAATTTTTTTGGGTACCCAACCAAACGAATAAATATTCACTGGAATTTCACATGCCTTAGTAATGCGCCTTGCTTAACGCTATTTACAATATGGATAAATTTTTACAAGTTATACATTGGCAAACGATTTGTGGGCTCGCAATACAACGCTAGTTGATACAATTAGATCAAATAAACGCAAAATACCGTGACTGTTCGCATCGGTTGGAGGTCGCTTGTGAGCTACACCACCGATTTAAAAAAATATGCATCTAATGTCGACTGCAAATACAACCGAGGAGATAAATGAAGGAACAAAAACCCAATTTTCATCCATGATTACAACGAACACAAAGGCGAAGTCGACACATTCGACAAAATTGTGCGCGGCTGCGCCTGTAAAAGGAAAAGTAACCGATGACCAATAGTCATATTTATAATACGCTTGACGTGGCTGGACTTGTAGCGTACAGAAAAGAAAAGTTGTTCTAAAAACATTGGCACTGGAACTGGTTCAGTAATATCTAGAGAAGCGGAGCAAACTTCTAAGCCACCCGCGAAAAATGATATGAACTTGATGAGCTACAAATTAAAATCCGTTTCTAATCAATGAAAAGAGCAGTGTAAAAGATTCCGGACGATGGTCAAAGACACGAAAACAACTGCCGTTTGTGATCGGATTCGGGTTTGCAACCGTGTTTCATGCAAAAGTATAAGGAGTCTGATTCCGACGAAGAATTTGATAATTTGATAAAAATTTGAATGATGATGACGCTCAAACCAGACCAAACCAGCAGACACAATTTCCGACGAAAAACTAATTTGTCCCATAGTACACGAACGATGGGACGTTACATAATCGTCGCCTTATACTGTAAAATTTCTTGTTACAAAATTAAATTTTTTAAAAGATACTGGTGCAGATGTACCGTATCTGTCTTACCAAAAACATTATGTAACAATATGATGATTGGTCAAGAGAGCAAATTGATCGCTTGCGTCGTGATTTTCAACATCCATTTACTTTGCCAATAGTCGGAGCTGATTTCTTCGTAAAATTCGGTCTATTATAAGATTTTGAAAACAAGTGACTGCCAAATACTAGTACTCAATTATCGGTCAGCACAGCCGATATTGCCGGGCCAATAGATACAATTCCAAGAAATTTTATTCTTGAAGGTTTATATGGTGGTCTGCATCGACCATGATCATCCGGTAAAATATGAACCAATTTATCATATTTCTGACCCGTTTAGATAAAAAAGCGTCATATCGCTGAAGCCGAATTCGAACATATGCTGCAATTATGTAAACAAAGTTCTTTAAAGCTGTTTCGAAGCGAAACAATAACGACTGGCGCCTTTACGGTGATTATAGCCGGCTGAACACGATTACGGTAACACTACGATATCCTCTGCCGCATATCTACAATCCTTAACCTTCAACGTTCACCGTCTTCTCTAAAAGTCATCTGGTGAGTGCGTACCATCAAATGCCGGTCGCCGAAGCAGACATATACAAAACTACAATCACTTTACTTTTCGGGGTTTTCGAATTTATTCGGATGCCGTATTCAACCGACCAAATGCGAATTCGGTACAATTTCCCTCAGTTTCCTGTCACGATATCACCAAAGATGGCATGAAACCATCTGCGGATCGCGTCATGCTAATTAAGTATTTTCCTCAATCAACCTCTATTAGGCAGGTGCAGCGTTTTGTAGGTATGGTTAATCGCTACCATCGCTTCATCCCTAAGTTAGCCGAACATCTTGCTCCAATTCACGTTCACCTCCTCAAACTATAAACAAGGTAGATACTCAGGCTACACTACTACGCCGTATTGGAAACATTTCACAATAGAAGTTAGCAACCGCTAGGTTTCGTTTCTTAATGTGCCATAAAGTTAAACTTCATAAAATTTTCCACAGTGATGTCATCATCAGCAGCCTCGTAAATAAAGGTTAAAGATAACGGCTGATGATACTGGTCGACCCACATAAAGGCGGACCTGTTTATTCAATCGGTGGATTACTCGCATCCGATGTAAAAATCAGATCTAATTGTTTACCATTATTGTTGAACAAAAGATTAATCTGTTGCAAGTCGCACACGTTAACATTATCAACGAAGAAATATTCGTGGGTAGCTGATACTTCAGTTACTGTAGTATAACGGTCGTTGTCAGTCGCAACCCATCTGATTATCGAGAAGTTGAAATCACATAGGAGAATAAATTCGGTTACAGAATCGAACACAAAAGAAATTGCAAGACCCAGTGATATTGTTACTTGAATACAGATAATCTCAAGTTCATGGCTTTGGAAACATGAGCGAATGGCGATAGAAAAATCTTTCTATCGGACCGATTACAACACCTCGGCGACTTGACAACCTTAATAAAGTTCTTAAGCATATCATCAATTAAGTCAGTTAATTTCTTACGTGACTAGTTTTTTACCGCAACGCTTATATTCAGACTATCGGATTCATGGACGAATTTAAGGATGGATTTAGTCCTCAGTTCACAAATACTTAAGTCTAATTTTGTTTTAAATTTACTGTGCAGGGTCACACGTCCTAAGCTGAAGCTAACTAGAGCAGGTTGTTCAATTTAAATAATTCAAATACACTATTCTTGTTTTAAATTGTTTCAGTCAGTGCTGAAATTGTGGCTGATTGCAATTAAGAGGAAGTGACTGACAATTTCCGATTCCCCTTGTGATCAGCTTGTCTTCTTTCGTGTTACAGATAAATATATATTTGAGAAAAATGAAGCACGATGTAAACAACAACGGACAGTTTGAAAATTTTCTTAAATGTTTCATAGGCAGACACGTCTTTGTCGGGTCGGATTGAGTTGCCTTGCAAATATTACAAACTTAGCTTTGTTTGTCTGTGAAATGGGATTTGCCCATGTTACTTATGTACTTCACATAATTCGAGCTGTGGCAATCCAGAATTGGGAAAAATATGTTCATAACGTGTTTGTTTTCTGGTCTACTGAAGGAATAAGTTTAGTGCAAAAATTTTCAAAACAAAGTTAATTGGGAAACTTTCGTTCCACAAAACTTTTATAGGGACAAATATTTTCCCATTTAACATTGTTTCGAAAATATTTAAACCAAACTTATTCGCCTCAATTGGCCAGAAAAATGACAAAAATGCTATGAAAATTTGTTGCCCAATTCCCTAGTCCTAAATTGCAGCAGGTTTTGGCAACGACTACCATAAAGCGATTTTTTTAAACTAATGTGGTAAAGAATAAAAGGCTAGAATGGAGTTTTGTAAAATTGGGAAACTTCAAAAATGTCGAATATAGAAAATATCGTTTAACCAACCATTTAGTAGGTTATATTTTCCTTACAATTTCCGTTAGTAGCAATTTTGTGTTTTGTAAATTTTAAAAATTGAAATTTTGGCTTTCGTGTTTTTTCTGTTTGCTATCTATTTGGACATTAAAACTCAGGAATTTCCAAAATCGATTAAAAAATTTACGTACATAACCCAACATACTTACACGCCAACATAAATTCCAACATACTTACCAAACCAGTTGACAAACATCAAAATATTTTTCTATAGAAGGGTTAAGCGTGCAATTTATTTTTTTCAAAATAGTGTCAACTTCCGGCGTTACAGTCTACAGGAATCGTACATTAAATTAGATTCGTACATTAGATTTGAAGAATTTATTGGTCTAACCGCAGACATTTATTTCCACAAAATTAAGATTGATTTTGATACTAAAATTTACAATCGTATCAGAACAAATTCTTCTTAAATTTGGAATTAGTTCAACTAGAGAAAAGTGTGAGAATTTTCCAGAATTTCAAAAATTTTAAAAAGACCTCAATAGTTAAAAATTTTAATCTGAATTATGCTAAATAAAAGTTTCGATGGCTTCTTAACATTTTTGGTTAAGCGAAATATGTAACCATTGAGCTTTGAAAATTTTACTAGAAAATTTGAATGTCCGAGAAAATTTTACTAATTTCTTTACAAACTGTTTAGTAAAATTTTTAGTAAAAATTTCTCGAATCGGATGGATCATGAGAAGTTTTCACTAAGCCACATTTACCTTTATATGTATTAGTCAGTTAACCCTGTATAAGACGAAATACTAAGATTTTGATTTTAAATTTTATTTAATTTCAAAAGACCCTTAAGTATGATTTTACAAAATTAAATAAACATAATGACAAATCAAAGATTAAAAAAAATTAAAACACCATCTGTCGAGCAAAATTCTGTGGAGCGAATCCTGGAGATTTTGCCACATAGCCACATACATAGTGCGATAGATTAAAGCCGTTCAATTTCGCAAAAATACGCCACATGTCTATGCGGATCGTCAGGGTGTCCCATTTTGGCCCGTTCATTTTATCACATACTGAATCTATCGCACTATGTATGTATGTGGCAAAATCTCCATGATAAACTCCACAGAATTTCAATTTTCAGACTTTTTCGGCCTAAGTATGATAAAATGAACGGGCCAAACTGGGACACCTTGACGATCCGCATAGACATGTGGCGTATTTTCGCGAAAATGAACGGCTTTAATCTATTGCACTATGTATGTATGTGGCTATGTGGCAAAATCTCCAGGATTCGCTCCACAGAATTTCCATTTTCAGACTTTTTCGTCTTAAGTATGATAAAATGAACGGGCCAAAATGGGACACCCTGACGATCCGCATAGACATGTGGCGTATTTTCGCGAAATTGAACGGCTTTAACCTATTGCACTATGTATGTGGCTCTGTGGCAAAATCTCCAGGATTCGCTCCACAGAATTTCCATTTTCAGACTTTTTCGTCCTAAGTATGATAAAATGAACGGGCCAAAATGGGACACCTGACGATCCGCATAGACAAGTGGCGTATTTTCGCGAAATTGAAAGGCATTAATCTATTGCACTATGTATGTGGCTATGTGGCAAAATCTCCAGGATTCGCTCCACAGAATTTCCATTTTCAGACGTTTTTGTCTTAAGTATGATAAAATGAACGGGCCAAAATGAGACATCCTGACGATCCGCATAGACGTGTGGCGTATTTTCTCGAAATTGAACGGCTTTAACCTATTGCACTATGTATATACATAATGTGGCCAAAAATTGTACCAATTTTTCAAGTTTAACTCTTGTTTCGTCTTATACAGGTAATAATACTAAACATATGCATTTGGAACAAGTCGCAAACGATTCGTAAAAACTTACAATACGTAAAATTTGATGTGTTACAGTAATAAGCATACTCAACAAATCTCGAAATTAAAACTCACCAGCCAAAAATTTAATTCTACAATTCAATTTGTTCATTAAATAAAGTTTCACCAAAACATATAACATTCCGGACTCGAAATTTGACACATTGGGAAGAAATACTGAAAAAATATAATTTGGAAATCTCTTTTCAAACCATTCATTCTGACAGTCTATTTTTGCGGATCGCTAAATTTATAAGTTTAAATTTGTGTAATTTTGTATACTTTCCAATACTCCGAATATCATCTCCGATATATACGTCCTTTAACAGTATTGAACACTCCCTATATAGAAGATCAACATTACTTAGGAGCGCATATTCTTTAATTAAAGTACAAAGTACAAATATTTAACTTTGTTATCAAAATCTCGTAAATGTGACACCGTAACGCTGTTAGTAGCCCAAAATTATTTTTGACAGGAAAAGCTCTCTAAAAATTTCCAAAATTCATTCCTTCTATTGGAAAGCAATTAAGCATCCATCAATGAAACAAAATTCACATTTCTAAAAATCGTATCACACTAAACCAATTATACCAAATTTCTTCTTGCCTGTACAATATACTCGTATATAGATTTCCCCGCAATTTTTCCAGTTCCATTTTGTATTATGTTGTTGTTGTTGCTTTTACTAAATTAAATTAATCGAACAACAAAAATGTCAAGCAGTTTCTGTTTGTGAATTTGTAGTATTACTAGCACGGATTACATCACGCAATGACAAATTTCCTTTCAATTGACACCGACATGTTCGAGATTATTGCAGCACCGCCGGAATCATAATATATGGCATGGTCGAATAATATTACATAAAAATTCAGATTGACTTACCGTCGGTTTTCCCCTTCGGTGTTACCACTTTAAAAGCGCTCGATGTGGTGCCATTTTGTATAGAATTTGATGCAACTTCCTTAAATGGAATACTAAAATCCAGAGGAGCCTGCAGCGAATTGGATAGTGTAAATCCATTTGTACGATAATCAAGTGGGGAATGTGGCGGTGATGATTCTGTCATTTTATTATTTATTTATAAAATTTGCACACAAATGTTTCGTTGGCATAAAATTGTTTCACAAAATCACAAAAAAAAATTCTACCGTTTTTATTTTAATTTATCCACACATATTCAGAAAATGCATTTATTATATAAATTAATTTACCACTTAAGCACATAAATTTTCCAGAAAATCCGAACACCAAAAATAAAATAAATAAAAAAATCAAAATTAAAAAACAAAACAAAAATCCACTTTGGTTTTTCCTCTAACTAAAAATAATCACTTGACTTAGCTTTCAAGCTTTTCTATTTATGTATTTCATAAAAAATATAATTTTTTTGTTAAGCTTAAACTTCCGTTATCATTCCGATTCAAAACCACGGCAACTACTAAAAATTTAGCAGTGATATGGAAAAAAATAAAGTAAAATTCATTTTTTTGTTTTCTACTTTTTGAGTTTAGATTTTTTGTTTTCCGTTTTTATCATCAAACAGATACAACACTACATACGTACATAATATATATCGGTCGTCGTACGGCAAGCACAGCAACAGATTTCATCGTGCCACGCCTCCTTTGTATATACGATACGATATAGTTTTAGATCGGATTTAAATCCCCCCACTACACCGCTTACAAATCAAAAACAATTCCAAAATCGAAAATGTTAAGTCGCAGGCATTTTTACTCTCTTTCGACCATTTACACACTCAGCATAACAGAAAAGTAATCTCTTTCTCTCTATACAATCTCTTCTACAGATTGATTTAATATTTTGTTTAGGTTTTATAAGATTTTTTGTATACTAAATGGGGCGGGACTTATCCACAAAGGTTTAAAGTAATCAAATGAAAATCTAATGCAGCACAAAAAAATAAACAGGAGAAAAATGATTTTTCCGTTTTGCTTGTCAAAGCTTACTGTTCCGTATCCGCCGCTATATTTATGGAAATTTTAAAACAAAACCAAAACAGTTTGTTTTGGTTACTCGCTTGTTACACTTGGACTTGTGACTAAGTTGGATTAGAATGGAACTTCAAATTTATTTAAATCACACACTGATTAAGCAGAAATTATTTGGATTGAGCCAATTATAACTGTAATACTAAGAATTTAAGTACTTTTCAAAAGTCATAATATTCCATCATGTACACGAAATTATAAGTTTATTTGTAGACATTTTTTATCCACAAAAACTCTACACAAAATGTTCATTTTGTTTTTTTTTGTTTTGTTTTGTGTTCAATCAAATTTTATGCCTCTCTGTTATGTATTGTAATCGGTTGTTTCGTTCTCTTCCTCATCAAATAGAAAATCAGCGCGCACTCTCAGATTGGTTTAAAATCTAAACAAATAAAATGGGGCGTATACCCAAATCGTATCTAAAAATAAATCGAGTGCATATTGACAACAACAACAACTTGGTCTAGTGTATATTCATACGTACATAAAACAAAAATTAGGGGAATTGAGATTTTGTGTATTCAAAATTTTTTATTTTGTTATACTTCCAGCAATCTCAATTAGTGATTTCCTCTTGTATATTTTTCCAATTTTCCATGATGATAAGAAAAACATGTTTTGATATTGTAGTTTTTGTTTTGATTATGCTTATGGTGTTATTGTTTTTGGATGAAAGCAACAGTATATATATGCGAATAGCGGATACCGCATATGAAAGAGGAAAAATGAAAATGGGTGAAAATTCACGCTGTGCGTTTTGGATAAATTGATTGATTCTGTGATAATGTGGAAAATGGTGTAAATATAAAGATGAAATGCGATTTAAAAAAATGAATTTCGATTTTTTGCTGCCGCTGCGCGAATATACTGGTGGCCCAATGGGGGATCCTAATAATACTAAATGAGGAGACGCGAATTAGTCGCAAAAGTCGATTATTTAGAATGGTATTAGATTAATTTTGTGTTCTTATTCTAAATCGATTTTCAATAATGATATTTTAGTTGATTACAAAATTGAATTGAGTTTTGGTTGAAACGCTGCAACGCAACTCCCGTTTAGATATCTCACGAGCACGCGGTATCGCTTCGTTTTCGCCCAACCCGTGATGGAACATTTATTGTTGTTATGCTACATTATGATTTTGCGGTATTAGAAGGGTTCATGCCGGTATCTTTGAAGACTAAACATCTAAAATTCAGACAGTGGTAGTGTTGTTACCTTGTTGGTTCAATAATCGAGAGTTTGTATATCAAACCATGAAAATTGCCTTAATACCTACAACCATATTCAAGATGTCATTAATTTAATGAGCTTGAACAACAAAGCTTTGTTTTTTGTGAACGGAATCGTTAAAGGACGAAATAATTGGGCAAACTGAGGTACACTAAAATGAAGGGAGCATTTTAATGTTGACCCTTCACAACATTCAACATTCATTTTTCCGTTAATTATGCAAAGCTATTAAACAAGTATGCCGGTTTACTCACAGCACAATTATATTAGTTATCGCTGTTTGAGAAACGTCGGTCGATGATCTGTAAACAGAATTTGTATGTCTTCAAATTTTGACTCCGGCTCATTTTATATTTGGTAACGCTTTCTCGTTCCGTAAACTCTTAGACTTATTTGTACATATACCCGTCAATCGAACTAAACTCAATTACTACAACTTCGATCATACAGCAATTATGCAAGAAAAATTCAGAATTTACACAAGAATTTTGGCAGACTGACCGGTATCAAAACGTTGTATGACACTGTGTCTTTTAAATAGTGATGAAGGTTTAGGCCTCTTCTTATCAAATATTAAATAATTTTAAATGATTAAATGAGAAAGATTTTAAAGTAGAAAAAGGGGGGGGGGGGGGACGTGGATTGTTAGAACAAATTTATTTAAGACCTGTAAGTACTTCTAAAAGAAAGGAGTCCTGAAGAATCTCGTCCTGAGATCAACTAAATATGCGCCTTCTTCTGAAGAATGGCTATCTTCATCTCTATATATTCTCTTGGAGTTAGCGGAATATTTGAGCTAAAAAAATTTGCGTTATCAGCAAATTTTGTATTTAGAAATTTTAGAATCTCAAATTTTATACAAATATTCTACCGTAGTTTGCAGAAAATTTTCGCCGAAAAATTATTTAATAATAAAAGTGAATTTCAACGAGTTTGAACCAAATTTACACAAATGTGCAGATTTATTTCAATATTTATCGTGTTATAGTGGTAAATATAAGGTTTGACTTTGGGTACTACAGTGATGAATGCTTTTAGAATTCTTAAGAATTATGTGTATTCAATGTATTGGGTTCAAATAGACTAATTCGAAAATCCCATGAACGAGCACATAAAATACGTAAAATATGCAAGAGTTGTATGAAATACAGCTCGAAATAGACGAAGCACATTTCGATTTGGCTGGCTTTATTAATAAACAGAATATGCGGCATTGAAAACCCTCAATTGATAAACCAAAGACTACTACATACTCGTAGAGTAACTGTATGATGCGCCATTTGGGCCGGCGGTATCATTGAGAAATATTCCTTTGAAGATATTAGTAGCTATGTTGTAACAGTTGCTGGTGACTGCTGTATCGGGACATGTTGTACATGTTTCTTGCACAAACAGCTCGTCCTACGACGAAAATATTTCGAGAAATTTTTCCCGGCCGAATAATGTCAAAAAAGGTAATATCGACTTGCCCCATACGATCCCCTGATTAGACTAGTCCCGATTTCTTCCTAAGGTAAGCACTTGAAGGCAGAGATGTGCACCAATAAATCACCAACAACCTCGATGCTTAAGAACAACATATTAGAACCGAAATTGCTCAAACAACACCAGAAGTCTGCGGAAATGTTATGAAATATCCGTTCAAAAGAGTGACACTTCGACGTGCGATGTATCAACATTAACCGGTTTGCCAATTCATCTCACGATCAAAATAGAGAACAGTATACGTTTCTAAACGAGCTACACCAGCCAGCTAAATAGTTATAAAGACTAGTTAATGCCTCATATTACTGATTGAGCTTCTTCGGCCCACGATAGAAAAATCTGTTTGGCCCCCGTGTGTATAAAGTGCATCTAATTCAAAGCGGTATCATTAGATATTTTTCTTGATACTCCTCGTTTCAAATAACCGTAACAGTAGTAGTACAGTAGTATATCTCACCATTCGCCTCCCAAGTCTTATTTCTTTGTGGCGTCCTTCTATTTGTAAATTACAACGAATTGGACAGTATTTTCCTGATTTATGCGCAAGTGGACAAGTTGAAAACCACAACATGTACCGCTCCCAGCCAGGGTTGTGATCATTTACGAGGGTCTTGGCTTTCCGTGCTTTTCGCGGGAGGGAATCGTATGGACGCCAGATATCGAATTAATTAGAGATTCAAGAGGAACTTTGGTTCATCTTTTTTCTCGGTAAATCAACATCCTAGTCTCCTCTGGCGGAAGGTTACTACAAATGTTTACACAATGATTCAGACGTTGATCTTCACGTCTGAAAACTTCACGGTTTCAAATCATATGTGTCCGATCAGTATATTCTCCCCACTTTGTCTAAGATTTGTGAGCATCTAATCAAGGAGCAACTCATGTTTTTGCAGAAAGATGCTTAATTTGTAATCTCGCTTCAGAGTGGTTTCAGGAGATTTCACAGCACAACATCAACAAATATGAACATTACTAAATTGGCTCGGAGAAATATGTCACAGAGATAACTGTTTAATTATTTCTCGAATTCAGTAAGGCATTTGATAACATCGACCACAGCGCACACTCTTACCTAAGCTCCGTTAACTTATTCCATTCTAACTTGACCAACCATTCCCAGTGTTCTACCTTCTTGTCGGTGCAGAAGGGTGTTCCCCGAGGGTACTATTTTGGGGCCGTTGTTGTTCTCCCAGGCCAGATCGATCTCTTTAGTCCACCTCTTTGCAAATGATGTTCAGTTGCTTCATTCGGCATCTCTCTCTGACTTAATATCGTGTGTCTTTCAGAGGTGTAACGACCTGATGGTTATCTCTTCCTGGACCAGCACAAACCATCTGAATATTAACCCCACTAAACGTCAGGCGATCAGCTTCTATCGTTATACAATCTTTGCAAAGTCTCAACTGTCTGGGTCTTGAGTTTGATGAGGCTCTATATCCTGGAATAATCAAGGTAATGCTATTGGGCTGTTTTGCGTAAGTTACACCTGGCCAAAGATTTACTTTCATTCCAGCTCCGGTCTAAATTTGTTAACTCGCTGGATATGCCTCTCTTTACATATGGTGCTGAAGTATTTTGGACCAATTTCAGGGGTAACCGTGGTAGATTAAATCTTTGTTTTAAGAAGCTTGGAATTGTCGTGTACCTTCTTGAAATCTTATTGCGACGTCGACCGTCCTACCACTTGGAACATATCAGGCTTGGCCAGTCACTAAGAACTAGGCCCCTATTCAAATCCCTACCCATACCCTTAACGATAGTACATATAAAAGCCGAGTAACAATAATAAGGTAAGTAAATGCTGATTAAAATCTTAAAGGTGGAACACCACATCACCCCCTTACCAGTGAATCGTTCATGAACGATACTGCGAAACGTGCTGGTACTTTCATAGATCTTCCTGCTCTTGTTACTGATGATTTTGGAATGAAGCTGGTTGTTTCGTCTGCTTTCAAATATGATTCCTTATTACTCTCGGGCCTGATTGCTTTCTTTTTAACTGGTGGTTGTGGTTGGAGGGTGAATTGTACCTTTGTTGAGCGCAAATTATCCGTCAAACCCTCTACCGGTAAATTGGTCTTTAAATTTGCCTGATTATCTGTTGATGTTTCAGTTGCGTAATCTTGAATGAAACACGGCTTCAACCTGTCGATTGAATTATTACTGGTTTTTCCTCTTATTTCCAGAATGAATGGTTTTTCATTTCCGCTAACAACACGGAAATGACCTTCGTATAGCGGCTGTAGCGATCTTTTACAGAGGTTCGAACAAACACATGTGTGCATATGTTCAATTCCCGTGACACAAATATCTTTTGGCCTTTAGTGACGTGATGGTATGGAGTCGGGCGAATTTGATTGAAATGCTCTAGTAGTTTTTTGACGAAATCTGATTGATTCGTGGGATTTTTTGATTCTATTAGCAATTGGGCAGGAATGCGGATCACCAAAAACTAATTCGGCAGAGCTAGTTTTTAAATCCTCACGATACGTAGTTCGTAGTCCCAATAACACGGTTGGTAAAACTCGTGTCCATTGTGCTCGAACCCTAATAATCTGGAAAATTCAGCGAAAAGTTCTGATTCAAATTGGGATCAATCGGAGAAATCCAATTATTTAATACAGCGATTGCCACAGTTTTGGCTCTGATATCCTGAATTGGGATTGCTTAGACCACCTAGTAAAGCGATGAATAAGTGTAACGCAATATCGCTGCCCTTCCGACATTGGTAATGGACCAACAATATCTAGATGAATCGCTGAAAATCTTTTTACCACCGGAGTATAATTCTCCAAGAGACTCTTGGTGTGTTTTGCCACTTTCGACCGCTGGCACGCTGTACCGAACAACACCGAGCCATTCGTTCCACGTCTCTTTTAATACTAACCCACACAAACTGGTCCGACATGGCTTTCACTGATGTCTGTACTCCTGGATGCGATAATTTGTGGTTAGCTTTGAACACTGGTTTTCGGAAATCTGTGGGGATATATAGACGCGTATGGTCTGAGGAAACATCACACCACAACAATTTAGAGGAATTAAACGTTACAGGAATTTTTTTAAACTGGAGACCGGTTGGTGATGCCAGTAATTCTTTTAGTTCGTTGTCTACTTGCTGCGCATCTGTAATTGCGTCGTAATTGATAGATTCAGGCAAGGCGATGCTATCCAACCGTGACAGAGTATCGGCGACAACATTATCACATCCAGAGTTATGCTGAATGTCGGTTGTAAATTGCCCGATAAAATCTAGGTAGCGGAATTGTCTTGGTGACGCCTTTGCCGGATTCTGCATGAACGCGCATATCAACGGTTTGTGATCCGTGAATAACGTGAATATGAACGGCCTTCAATCATATGCTGAAAGAGCTCTCTTTCGTATGCGCTGTATACCGTTGCTGTGTGATTGATAATTTTGCCGAAAAAAATTGCAGTGGTTGCCATTTGCCATTGTCACCTTTACTCATTTGGTGGATTACAGCTCCATTTGTCGTGTCGGATACATCAACCAGCAGTGCTAGTTTAGCGGTTGGACGAGGATGAACTAAAAGTGTGGCTTCGCTTAGCTGAATTTTCGATCGAACAAACGCTTCTGCATCTTTCTTAGACCACTCGATGGCTCTGGAATCGTTCTTTTTGCTACCCATTAAATAGTCATTGAGAACAACTTGACTTCTGCTCGCATTTGGAATAAAAACCCTATAAAAGTTTAGAGTACCCAAATAGCGTCGTAATTCTTTGATTGTTTTCGGCTGAGCCATTTTTACGATGTCCGCAACGCATTCAGAAAGTGGTTTAATTCCCTCTGCTGATACTTCATGACTCAAGAAATTGATTTTAGTTTTCAAAACTTGACATTTCTCTGTGTTGGACCATGGATCCTTCCAAATTGATGCGTAAAATCTTGAAGGTGGAACGCCACAAAGAATCTCAGCCCAGTTTAACCTGAACCAAGTAATTGTTACGTGGTCGTGTCCACAATTCATCGACAAGGTCGACTACGCGTAGACAACGTCGGTAGCTCGTAAACAATATCGGCTACTTGTAAACAACGTCGACAAATACTTGTAATCCACGCCAGTAGTAATTGTATGATATTTTGAACTTCTGTTTACGGAGATTTTAGTTAATGGAAGTTATTAACCTTCATTGCAAAAATTGAAAAAGCTTCTACGGAAGCTGACACTTCCCGTGTACAGATGTCCATCACGTTTTGCACGGATATCCCAATTTTTGGAAAACCTATATTTTTAAATTTGAGTCCGAATAGTTAATCCACCTGTAAAACCCGTAATTTCGTCCTATAGAAGCTGCCACTTACGGTTGGCTGATTTTCTGGTACTGTGCCTATTATTTAATCCTAAATATACACGAATTAGAATAAAATAAACTTTAAATTATTTTATTCAGTAGTTAGGCGAAAAATTTGATGTCAAGTATTAAAGTTTTTATACCGCGTGCCCGACGCTGTTTGTCTAAGTTTTCGACAATCTAAATTGATGGTTAGTCATACCGGTTGTTCATAGATGGCACAAACCACACCGCGTCTGATGTTTAATTAAAATTTATTAAATAACTTATAGAACTTATCAGTCTAAGTCGGACATTTAGACAAATATGTCGGCGTGAGGCACACGGCATTAAACGTTAATTTATAACATAAACTGCGTACCAGACACCATTTTTTCTAAATTTCCGATTAACTAAATTGGTGGTTAGTCCATACAGTTATTCATAGATGTCGCTAATGTCCATTTACCAAAATGTGTCTGTATAGTGAGTTAGTTCTACACTGAGAACTTCGTTCAAATTTATCACTCACTGATTAGAAATATTATAAAGATTGAAAAAATTTAATTTATTTGGCCAACTTTTAATTATACATCAGAAAAAAATTATTGTGCCATCTATGAACGACTGAAGTAAACTAACCATCAATTAGTATAAATACATTTTTGTTTTCTACCCAAGTCGCATATCAAAAACAAAATAAATGTTTGTTTGAAAATCATAATTAAAAATTCACAGTGCCGTCTCTATAAAAATGGTAGTAAAAATTCGAGCCATATGTATTTTGCTGACATCTTCTGAAATTTGGTCAAACTAAAAAAAAATATGAAGTTGAATTGGACTATAAATATTTTGTTCAATGTCAAAAATGATAAAACATTTATTCAATGGCAACTGATGTATTTTTACCTTAAATATGGTGAGCTATTTGAATGTGAACCAGATTCATTAGAGATTAGACTGAACTGGATGATGGAAATGGACGCTTGACTAAATCGGGCCAGCTGGAAAATATATATATGGATTCATTTTCATCGCCGCTTAAAGCCATGATGGTCTTTAATTGCGATGGAATTTGCGACAGCGTTCACGATGAGGATATTGGATAGATAGAGCATGTACTCACTATAATTTTTTTTTGTTATTTAAATTATTACAACAGAATACAATTCGTCCAGTAATTTTTATTTCTTAATTTAGTCACTTGTGAATGAGAAAAGGCCCGTTGTCCAATTGTCCAGCTCCATTTTTAGGTTATTTACTGAAGTAGTCTGTGCACTGGTGTCCTTAATGCATTAAATCAAAAGGTTTCGTTCTCTGCAATCGCCTTACAACATGTGAAGTGTCCAACATACCACGATGCTCTTCATTTACGTGATGATAAAACGTTGTCCATGAATTACTGCAAGTTTTTTTTATTTCTTCTTGAACTGTCTGGATATTTAGGTCCCTATGAAAATCATCATTCCTAATGTACCACGGAGCGTTAACTATACCACGTAGCACTTTGTTCTGAAAAGTTTGTACTATTTTTCTGTTGGATTTCTTTGTACAGCCCCAGAGCTGAATTCCGTAATAGCAATTTATTTTCGGTTGACAATTTCGAATTTTTGCCGAGCAACCAATACATTTTTCGATATTTGATACTAAGTTCATCTTTTTTCTTTTAAACGTGCTAGGCTGGTATCTAAGGTCATCCTTAGATATTTAGTCTTATTTGCATACGGAATCTGCTGACCGTTAACGATTACAGGTTTGTAGCTGACTTTTAAATTAGTAAAATTCACATGCGTGGATTTCGATTCAATGAGGCCGATATGTCACATTTTTGTCCATTTTATGGATTTATCACATGCTTCTTGGAGTTTCGTTGTCGATTCCTCGATAGTGTCTCTTACTGTGAGAACTGCAGTATCATCAGCAAATATTGAATCGTTAACATCGTTTAATTGAGGTAAACCTCTGTGCCACGCCTTATCAAAGGCCTGCGCCACATCTAAGAAGATACTAGAGTAAACCTTTTTCCTCCCAATGAAACCTCTAAGCATATGAACCTGCTCAATAGTTGAGTGTTTCTCTCTGAAACCGAACTGATATTCTAAGATAAGGTTTCTTTGTTCTATGGTTCTTTTCAATCTTTTGAGCAACAGCCTCTCAAACTCAGCTCCTTTATTATTTGCTCTGATATCAGATCGTAACCAGGTGCTTTCATTGCTTTTATGTTCTTAATTTCAGCTTTTAGTTTTTTCAATGTTTCAGGCCTGAATCTTCGAAGTCAGATGTTTTGGGCATATCAGCAATGTTTGCGTAACACGTCAGCCAACCTATGAGGTTTAAATGTTTCTTTAAGATGTTCAGCAAACAGGTCAGGTTTATCTTTCGCACTTCTAGCCCATTTCCCATCGTTTTGGACGTTTTAACCCTTTTGTTGCTTTTCAGAGGAAATAGTCGGTATCTTTATTTGGAGCTAGAGAACAATGGTATTTTCCAAATGTTTCATTTTCACTGCTTTTATGAGAGCCGTAAGAATGATGCATAAGTTGTTTAAGGTGGTTTTATCTTGCGGCACACGTGAAGTCTGTCATTTCTTTCGGGCTTTTCGTTTTTCCTTCTCTTACTGCTATTGGGTAAATAACGGAGTTTTCTCATCATCATGAAGCCTGTCTCGTTTCTCTTCTATTCCATTTTCACTTTTGATTGGCACTTGAAGTTCTATTTTTTCCTCTACTAACTGCTTAAACAATCCCCAATTTGTTTTGTTGTTTGTGAGCTGCGGTGAATTTGTTTTTTCTAATTCATTTTCACTAACCGTTATATTGACAGGAGAATGATCAGATATTAGACTTTCATCATTTTCTAAGAAGAAGTAGCGTCCTGATATGCCTTTAGTGATGTAGAAATCTATACGGTCTGTACGTTGGTTTCCCTCCTGAGTAAAATTCACAGTTGGGTTTCACCAGTATTGGTCAGCTGCAAGTAATTCTTTGGCTTTTGGAGAGGTTAATCTTGAACCTCAGAAGATCACATTAAAGTCACCTCCGATAGTGAAATTACTTCCTAATTTCTGGAACAAGTTAATGTAGTCTTCTTTCTTTAGGTTATACCGTGGGGGATGATATATTGCAAATACATTACAGGTGTTGTGTGGTATGGTAACAAGTATATCTCCGGATTGATATATAGGAGCTTCTAATTCTGCTAGGTGTTGTGTTAATCCGTTTGCATTCCTATTCTTAATGAGTAGTTTTGATCTCTGGTTTCTGCTCCGGAATTATGGATTGAACTATGTATTACTGACATTATTTACTTTTAGCTATTCTGGAACTTGGTATTTCGAGCAGATTGAGTCGATCCAGAATTAACTTATTTAGTTTATTCTGTTCCTCAAGGTTATTTAAAATTGTTTGGACAGTGTTTTCGAAATTTTCAGTACCGTTGGTGTCATTTTCTTTCAAATTTGAAAAGGCCTGCGCACATATAATTCTTCCTACGCATATCCCTACTTCATTTCTTGCTCCATCCTTGTTTAGATGACTTAGAGGAAGATTGCGTGTCTGATCCCTCATTTTCTGTAGCTGCTTGGCAACCTCACATCCTCGGTAGCTGGCTGGATGCTGCCCATTACAATTTATACAATTTGCTGGTTCTTCTTTAGAAAGTTTACAAGTTTGTGATGGGTGCTTTCCAGCACATTTGACACACCTTTGTACTGCCTCTTTTAACAGCATATGAGCAGGGGCAGACCTCTTTCTGAAACAGATTCTAATAATATTCACGGCATCAAGAATTTCAAATCCTTTATTTTCTAGGTCCTCGATTGTTTAATTACTTTCACAAATTGGATGTAGGCCTCCAGCCATGCCCTTGATGGGACGATCGTTTTTATTTTCGTACGAGTACCACTGATACTTTTCCATATTCAACTTCATTGACAAGTTTCTGTATGCGTTTGGATTGGAAGTGTTAATCTTCCATACATTATTGTTCAGAGCAGTGATTGTACACTCTTGTTCTGTAACAGTACTCAAATCGGTGGAGGGGATTTTATTGGTTGCCGTTCTGGTGATTTTTCTACCTCTGGTGAGGACTCAGCTTTTCTTTTTTTATTTGTTTTGTTTTGCTTAGCTTCTTCCTCGTCCGTTGAGTATCCAGTTTTCTGCGACTTGTCTCTTTTAGGTTGCACTTCGTTGTCTGGCGCATCTTGTTTATGGTTATGTTTTCCGTTTTTGAATTTATTTTATCTGTTTTCAGACAGATTTCAGTTTTCAACTCGCCTTAAAGATTGGAGATTAGAAGCTCCATGTCTTCAATTTTTTGTGTCAGTGTTTAATTTTGTTTTTCTAGATTAGATTATTCATCATTTGCATTGCTACCGACGTTGAAGATAGCGGTTGCAGAACTGATTCTGCTTCTACTTTTGGCTTTTGGCATTCTGCTGTAGAAACGGATTCGCTGTTTCAAAATTGATTTCACTAACATGAAATAAATGGTTCCCTCCAGAATCCATGGAACCGGCTTCCTAAGAGTGTGAATTAGTCAATTTGATAACCTTTTGTGGTTTGGTTTATTGCATTGTATTGGTTTGACTATTGGCTATATCGATCCACTAATACGAAGGGATTGGTTACCACAACTGTTCGTGTTACAATACATTTCCCAGGGTGCACACTTATCCGAAAGTACTTCGTGGAGGCTCTCAAACATTTGCACCCCACTCACTATAATGCGTACCTTTATACCCAATAAGAATTTATTGGGTCCCAAACCAAATGTCTCCAGAGCCTAAAGCAATAAATACAATATGTCTCAATGAACGATAATATTTAATTATCGTTTCATACTTTTACAACTCTGTGCTTTTTATTTCGAGATCGTGACTTTATTTTTAATCAACAAGTTTTTTCGTAATTGCACGGTTACAATCGTTGGATTACGTAAGCCTGGCAATCCAAATTACCAGCTCACTAATAGCAATAAGGAGGAACAAAGTACGTCACATCCAGCACGTCAAACGAATTAATGCACTGACGTTTCTAGAGCCACAATGAAATTTTAATATTTGAATATGTTATTTTAACGCACGCGCACTTGGTATTTTCACGATATTTAAACTTCCATTGGCCCGATTTCGTAAACACTGTAATTGGAAATTATATGTGACTCAGTTGACTAATGTTTATAAAAAAATAAAAATAAAATTTCAAAATTGTAAACTGTCATGGTCGATAAAAAAATTATATCGCGATAAATAAATCTATTTGATAAGAGATGGCGCGCGAAGCAAATAATCTTTTAAATTATACTCCCAATTATTATTTGATTGCTTTGATGATTTTTAATGGTTTCGTCGGTTAGTCGTGCATAGTTCTAGGCCCTTTTACTCTTTTAATTTAATTAAATGTTGATGGGATGAGTCACTTGTTGTAAGTTTTAAAATAGATTTAATAGTTTGTAATATGCGCAGGCTTTGACCTTAATGTATTTTTGGTATCAAAGTAAATTAATAGTTTTAAATTATGGCACTGAAATTTCCTGTATAATACAATACATTATTCACATTAATTACGTTATTTACATTTTTCCGTAATTTATCCAAATTTACAAAATAAATGTAAGGAATTAATTATTACAACAACTTGAACAACACTGGTTGCCAGTCTATTTACTATTTGAGACGCCTTTAAATCCTCACGCTCCTCTGAAACTTTCAGTCCCTTTTGCCTTTCGAAGTTAAAACGTTGATGTTTTGATAAAACTATCGTCAATTTTATTCTCGTTAATGGTTAATCTCTTCTCCAACTCTTAAGTTTGGCAGACCTGGTCTATGCACACACAGTACACGAAGAGAGAAAGAAATCTTTATCAAGACAAACAACGAATTAAGACAAATTAAAATAGAACAATCTTGAAGTGTACTCGTATGTAGGCAGGATATGTTAAAAAAGCATTAAATTTGCGGTAACTTTATACAATTAAAATAGAAACTATTATTAAACTAACAACAAAAAAAAAATAAAAAATTTAATTAATTAAAACAGATTAAATCGAAACATGAAATTTTTATAATTTTATCATGCCAGTAAATCAACACTCTTTCATAATTTCTTGTGTACACTGTGCTGACTACAACCTTAAGATATATTGAAGAAACGACAACAAAAACAATAAAATTGATTATGGTTAATTATTTTAGAATTACTTCAATCAACTGTAATCCATATATGTACATTTTAGTTTATGTACCTTAGCCATACATGGCGAACAAATTTATGATATTTGTGCAAGACGAATTTTTGTGTCAGATGATTTTAATTATGCCAAGGGTAAACAAGTACACAAGGGATTTAATGTGAGCGACCGCTAAATCAATCCGGTGTCTATATTCTGTAATCATCCCCCCAAAAAAATCTTATTAAAATCAATTAAATTATATTTTGTTTAATAGTTTTTGAATACATAAACTACTGATCGAATCGAATTGAAATTTTATGCGTATGTGTGTGTGTAGAACAATAACGGTATTATTACACAAGAACAGATTGCGTGCTGATTTTCATCAATATAATAACAAATAGGACGGCCATAAAAATATTTCCCAACTCGAAAATTATGTGCGGGTGGGTGCTTGCTTATGTGCGACTTTATTTGTGTTCAATAAAACTATTTCATTATTTTATTTTTGGAAACTCATCGATAAAATATTGGAATTTGAAATATTTGTACGCGCCACACACCAAAACTAATCGATTATAATTTAATTTAATAATTTTTATTTAAAATCGTAATCGATTACGATTTAACCCTTACATGATGATTGATGTAATAGATTTCGAAATAATTAGTGAACGGTTTTGTAATGATAGTGCAGCACTCAAAAAATCTGGAGCTGCGCAAATATTCGGTGTTAGTTTTGATTTAGATGTAGAGTGTAACGAATTAGTTACTCATTTTGGCATAGGGGTCAACAAATTGTACGAATGTCATAATTCTATATAATCTCCAGATTTCTAGAAGATTGATTTCGGTTGAAAAATATTACAAAATTGTGACAGTGGTTATATGCTTGTTCTTTTAATGCTATATAATTATCGATGCACTAAAAATGAAGAATCCGGGCTGACCTATCGGTCAGCTGTAACTGAAAATTTAATCCGGCATACAATGAGAAGCACGAGCCCTAATCAATGTATGTGAAGTTAGCCCAGAAAGTCATCCCAGAAAAAATAAATTTTTGCATCAGGCAACATTAAAGTTGTATGTTTATACTAGCCCAGGATTTCACTAAAATTATTTAAATTGACTCTAATTCAGCCCAAGAAAAATTAAAACCTCGTAATAAAACATATTGCATGGAAAGAAAAAATATATTCAGAACATGTAGCGCCAATCACAACGGTAGGGTTAGCTTGAAATTTTCAAGGTCAGTAACAGACATGATTATAAGTGGGTACTACTACTAGTAAAACAATTCAACCTTTGGGCCAAACAAGTGTGCGCCTGTAGTGCCAATCAGAACGGTACGATTTTCTTGAAATTTATATGGTACGTAGGCAGTATAAAGAAAAATTGTGACTATTAGGTTTGGTTTCCGGAACTCTTTGCTTCAAACAGGTCTAATAATCTCAATACAGTTCGTTACTGTAGATTTTACATTTATATCCATAACCAATTTTATAAAACAACAAAAATTTTTGGACCATACACATTTAAATAAATGTATAAATCCACAAAAGTGGTACGGGGGGCGAAGTCCGAGATGCATACCACCTCGCGGTGCTCCCTGGGTAATTCCAAATAAATCAGGCAATGTAGTGTAGATTAGCATAAAAAAAACTATATGAAATTCTGAGTCATAGCCATTATATGTACGGCTTCTCATTGGAACAATATACCATTAAGAATTTGGTTAGGGGTCACTGAAACACTCCCAGTCATTAGCCAGGCGAATGGTTAAAATGTGTCCATGATAGGTAAGAAATGCATCGAGATTCTTTACTTAAGATATGCTTAAATTATTTCAAGCACACACATCAAATTTCCTGGAAAATTTCAAGATAATCCTACCGTTCTGATCGGCGCTACAGGTTCACACGTGTTTGACCCAAAGGTTGAATTGTTTTACTTCATAGTTCCCAGAAATCGCAAGTTCCGGACACCAAACCTAGTAGTACCCACTTATAATCATATCCGTTACTGACCTTGAAAATTTCAAGATAACCCTACCGTATGCAATATGTTTTATTACGACGTTTTAATTTTTCTTGGGCTGAATTAGAGTCAATTTCAAATCATTTTAGTGAAATCCTTGGCTAGTATAAACATACAACTTTAGTGTTGCCTGATGCAAACATTTATTTTTTTCTGGGATGACTTTCTGGGCTAACTTCACAGACATCCCTAATCAGACATCAAGGAGTAGTGACAACTTCCAAAAACCTCCAAGATCGCGAAAACTGTGTGAAAAATGATTGGCTCGAAATACTATAGAAGCTCTTACGCAGAATATCTAAGCGCAACGAAACCCACAACAAAATTCCTTCAACTGCAAAAGACGCGCGAATATATATGAGGAAATTTGTCGGAAACATCAGCTTTCAGGCGGAAAACCAACTGTTTCGCCAACACCAAAAATCTTACTAAGGACTTCCATCCAAGCTCCACGGCCATCAAAAACACATATGAGATCTGAATAAAAACGTTGCTGAAGTTCCCCTTGCATCTTATCTTTATGTGGGACCAGGAGAAACTACGGCATGGAAGACCGCACTCATCTGTCCGCTGCATAAAAAACGTGACCATCTTAAGTATGAAAATTACCGCGAGAATCTTTGAAACACGCTAAAATGTCTAGAAATTCCAAAGAAGATTACCTGCTTAGTTATGCATATGTTATCGCGCTCCTTGGGCGAAGAAACTAGGTTGAAAATTACAACAGCAAAACAAAATTGTTATCAACAGCAAGTAGCATCCGAACGACAAAACTCGAACAAACGACCACAACTTTGACAACGTGGAAGACTTTATCTCAGATTAATTACAACACCAACGAGCGATATCCAGTGAAACATTAAGGTCCGCATAGCAGCCGGATATCGGGTCTTCTAAGCACAATCAAGATTGATCCGATCAAAATATCTTTTGCAGTCGTATAAACTCGCACTTTACAAAGCACTAATAAAACCTGTGCAAACTTTCGGGTGTTACAGTTGTACCCGGACCACCGATGATTGTAGATTACTTTTTACTTTGGAAAGAAATGTCATCCGACCTATTTATCCAGTTCATGTGACGGTCGTTCTTTAAGGACAACAAGTACCGCAATCAAATAATTCATGAAATTAAGCACCCCCTTGGAAACTGCACTATTAAGGGATTGGTTGATGATGAATGATACGAGAAGCGTTCCATCAACAGCCAGTCGGCGAACCTCACAGAGGAAGACTTAGAACGAGATCTTCGAATAATTGGATGTCGATACAAACGGGTGCGTGCGAACTTCGGTTAGTCGAAGGACCATTTGAAACCAGCTTGAAAGAGAGAGAGAGAGAGAGAGAGAGAGAGATAGAGAGAGACAGAGAGAAAGGGTGAAAGAATTGTCCATAATATAAAAATAAAGTTAATTATTAAAATCATGACGTGTAATATTCAAGAGTTAAACAAACCTGTGTTAGACGAAAGTCGAACCGAAATTAGTATCTTACATTGCCCAGGGAAATAGCATGTCATCGCCGCCACGGTATGTATAGTAGCGAACTACGCGCTCTCAGAAACAAACGACAACAGAGATTTTTAAAATTTTCAGTCCAAATATGACTATTCTAATTACGCAAGTATTGATCTCATCGCGAAACCAAAACGGTTTTGGTAGTTTGTTAATCTAAACACTAAATCAGATGGGAACCCAGCCGTCAACTGTAAAATATGAGGAATAAAATCGAATCTGATCGTTGTTCCAACGACCCAAAAATTATTACAAATTTTTAAACTTGCTTTTATAGTATGGTGATCTTGAGCCTGGCATGAAATTAACAACCTGATTGACAATTGTTCGTTCGGTCCAGCCGGTTATTCAGCAGTGGTTGTAAAAAAACATGCTGGCCAGTTAGATCAGCCGCTTATAAAACTTTTCAAAAAATCACTCTCCCTTGATATTACTATTTATAGAACGTGATACGACACCTTGAGGGGTCATAACATTGTTTAATATGTAGTTTTGTTTTAGAATTTTTAATTTCTATGCTACTGAATAATTGATGCTTTTTCCTGATGGCATTGCCATCTGTTCTCTAACATTGACAGTAAGGATTTTTGCACACGTCTACAGTATCGCGTAACCGTTGAATAATTTTTAAATTGAGCGAGACCAATGTGTACATCTTGTGCGTGTGTGCGACCAGTAAGCATATAGAAGAGTATTTTGTTTTGGTACGTTTTCGTTTTGGCGAGCGGATTAATGTGCGGTGTGAAAGGGTGGGCGAGTGACGCGCACGAAAATCAAAACAAATAAAAACTCAAACGAACAAAATATTCTTCTAGATGTTTTTGTTGGTGCGTGAAGTTTTTTACTCGAGTTGGAAATTTAGTAACGAGAGTATTCTTCTGGTGACCAACTACGAGGCCAGTCGTAAATTTATCGTGTATAACGTTGGACGGTCCGCATCGTTGAAGGAAATTTTACGGGCGGCCTATCGGTTTTTTTTACGGCAGAAAGACGCCCAACGTTATTTGCGGGTTACAGTGGAAGGACGCCTAGCCTAATTTACGATTTACAGCGGGAAGACGCCCAACGTTATTTGCAGGTTACGGCGGAAAGACGCTTAGCCTTATTAGCGGGTTACGGCGGAAAGACGCCTAGCTTTATTCACGGTTTACGGCGGGAAGACGCCCGACGTTATTTGCGGGTTACGGCGGAAATACGCCTAACATTATTTACGGTTTAAGGCGGGAAGACGCCCGTTTTTCTTTTCCTTTTAGCTTCGAAATTTTTTCCCATTCGACCCTTTTGGTTTAATTTTTTTGTTCTTTTGTTTACCGCTCTTCGCCTCTGATTTTGTTTTGCTTGAAAATTTATTTAAATTAAAAACAGCTTGGCGTTTCCTGGCATTCGATTTTATTTTTTCCCCCCTCCTCAGCCTAAATGTATTTTCCTGGTCATGTTACCAATTTTTTGTTTCTGTCTTTTTATTGATGAAATAAATTACTACACTTTTAGGATTGGTATGATGGGGGGGACTTATTTCGTGTCGGTTCCATATTTGCAGGCTGGGCTTGTCACTCCCATTCATCCCCTTGGCAGGACATCCACAGGGCCGGAGTGGAGAGTCTAGCATATGTGTCGTCTATTCGGGGACGACCGTAAAATCTACACGGTCTCCCCGTTGCGCTACGGCAGTCACCAGTTGTCGAAGTGTGTAATGTGGGAAATTACCTAGAGGTCTCTCCGGGAGAAGAGAGGCTTTGTCTGTTGGGGAAACGTCCCTACCCTCTAATGCTGCTTCGTTATGGCTGGGCATCGGCCTCTAGAGGTCGATGGGTGATTCGGGAGGGGGGGGTCTCTAGTGCTTATGCTAGTGAAGTATATACAAACTAATCCAAAAAATACAACTACAAGACATTATTGTAATAGTATTGCTAAAAGTAAACATTCAGGCGAATTTATATTAAATAATTTAGAGGAGATGTGATTTTTTCATTGGCCTTAGGTACATTCCAAAGTCATTCTAAGTATTTTCTAAGCATTTCGTATGAACTTCAGTAATTCTGGTGGACTACTGAAACAAAAAGGAGTATCCCAAGCAAGTATTATGATTTTGAAACAGGGCGTTCCATGAGTTTTTAAAATGTAATTTTTTTAATGGGCCTTAGGTACATTCCAAAGTCACTCTAAGTATTTTCTAAGCAGTTAGCATGGACTTCAGTGATACTGGTGGACTACTGATACCAAAAGGAGTGCCCCAAGCAAGTATTACGATTTTCTAATGGGTCTGACAGGGTGTTCCATGAGATTTAAAAATGTAATTTTTTTAATGGACCTTTGATACATTCCAAAGTCATTCTAAGTATTTTCTAAGCATTTCGTATGAACTTCAGTAATTCTGGTGGACTACTGAAACAAAAAGGAGTATCCCAAGCAAGTATTATGATTTTGAAACAGGGCGTTCCATGAGTTTTTAAAATGTATTTGTTTTAATGGGCCTTAGGTACATTCCAAAGTCATTCTAAGTATTTTCTAAGCATTTAACATGAACTTCAGTGATACTGGTGGACTACTGATACCAAAAGGAGTGCCCCAAGCAAGTATTACGATTTTCTAATGGGTCTGACAGGGTGTTCCATGAGATTTAAAAATGTAATTTTTTTAATGGACCTTTGATACATTCCAAAGTCATTCTAAGTATTTTCTAAGCATTTCGTATGAACTTCAGTAATTCTGGTGGACTACTGAAACAAAAAGGAGTATCCCAAGCAAGTATTATGATTTTGAAACAGGGCGTTCCATGAGTTTTTAAAATGTAATTTTTTTAATGGGCCTTAGGTACATTCCAAAGTCACTCTAAGTATTTTCTAAGCAGTTAGCATGGACTTCAGTGATACTGGTGGACTACTGACACCAAAAGGAGTGCCCCAAGCAAGTATTACGATTTTCTAATGGGTCTGACAGGGTGTTCCATGAGATTTAAAAATGTAATTTTTTTAATGGACCTTTGATACATTCCAAAGTCATTCTAAGTATTTTCTAAGCATTTCGTATGAACTTCAGTAATTCTGGTGGACTACTGAAACAAAAAGGAGTATCCCAAGCAAGTATTATGATTTTGAAACAGGGCGTTCCATGAGTTTTTAAAATGTATTTGTTTTAATGGGCCTTAGGTACATTCCAAAGTCATTCTAAGTATTTTCTAAGCATTTAACATGAACTTCAGTGATAGTGGTGGACTACTAATACAAAAAGGAGTGCCCCAAGCAAGTATTACGATTTTCTAATGGGTTTGACAGGGTGTTCCATGAGATTTAAAAATTTAATTTTTTTTATGGGCCTTTGATACATTCCAAAGTCATTCTAAGTATTTTCTAAGCATTTCGAATGAACTTCAGTAATTCTGGTGGACTACTGAAACAAAAAGGAGTATCCCAAGCAAGTATTATGATTTTGAAACAGGGCGTTCCATGAGTTTTTAAAATGTAATTTTTTTAATGGGCCTTAGGTACATTCCAAAGTCACTCTAAGTATTTTCTAAGCAGTTAGCATGGACTTCAGTGATACTGGTAGACTACTGAAACAAAAAGGAGTGCCCCAAGTAAGTATTACGATTTTCTAATGGGTCTGACAGGGTGTTCCATGAGATTTAAAAATGTAATTTTTTTAATGGACCTTTGATACATTCCAAAGTCATTCTAAGTATTTTCTAAGCATTTCGTGTGAACTTCAGTAATTCTGGTGGACTACTGAAACAAAAAGGAGTATCCCAAGCAAGTATTATGATTTTGAAACAGGGCGTTCCATGAGTTTTTAAAATGTAATTTTTTTAATGGGCCTTAGGTACATTCCAAAGTCACTCTAAGTATTTTCTAAGCAGTTAGCATGGACTTCAGTGATACTGGTGGACTACTGAAACAAAAAGGAGTAAAGTATTACGAAAGCAAGTATTGCGATTTTCTAATGGGTCTGACAAGGTGTTCCATGAGTTTTAAAAATGTAATTTTTTTAACGGACCTTAGGTACATTTCAAAGCTCCAGGCCCATTAGAAAATCATATAACTTGCTTGGAACACTCCGTTTTGTTTCAGTAGTCTACCAGCATCACTGGTGTTCATGCTAAATGCTTAGAAAATACTTAGAATGGCTTTGGTGCTTTCACCGCACACCTCTTTTCTTTGAGATTCAGCACGGCTTTTTAAAAGGTCGCTATTAACTCCATGGGGCGAGGAAGGAGCTCAATATCATTACAACAGATTTCAGTAAAGCCTGCGATAGGGTTTACTACGATATCAATATGCTTAAACTTAATGCCATCGGGTTTTTAGTACAGTTCCTGCTCTGGGTGGAATCGTACATGAAAAATAGTCGATATCAGGTATCATTCTTATCATCCACATCCGCTTTTTTTATCACGCCCCGGGGTAGTCATTTGGGACCAATGTTACTCATTCTGTCCATAAATTACTTTGAGCGCGTTATCAAAACCTCGGTTGTATGCCGATTGCCGACGATATTAAAATTTATAAAAATATTTCAACAAACGCTGATGTCAATCTTTTACAAGCCGACCTAAACCGCTTTGCAATCTGGTGCTCAAAGAATTATCTCGACTCAACGTCAGTAAATATTAATCCATTACTTATTCTCGGAAGCGCCTCCCATCTCATCTTAGAGATTATTCCACCAAGAGCATCACCTATTTGGGACCTATTAAGCGAATTAAGATTTAGAGAGCATATTGTAGAGTGACCGTAACGCGACCAACGATGGTGTAGCATTCCGCAATATGATGAAATATGACGCCAGGTATCTAATCAACAAAGACACAGGTTACAACACGAAACAAATGACACAACATAGTACAAAATCGCGCAACACTGTGAAACATTACGCAACATGGTACATCGTGGTACACATGATTCCACAACATCATGCAACATCAAAGAACACGGTGCAACATCATGCAACATGGTGAAACGTTACGCAACATGCAAAAATCCTTGTAAAGATTTCTTTACAATCAAAACCCTGTCCTGCCGAGTTGTATCAAAATCACTCAAGTTACAGACAACATCCCTTAACAAAATGCAACATCCAGCAACATGACCAAACAATATGTAACATCTTACAATGTAACACAACATCGTGCAACAGACCGCAAAATCGTGAAGCATCACTCAACATGGTGCAAAATCACGCAACATGGTCGGGTGCAACATGCTAGCAAAGTCGGGGAATCCTAAATGAATTATTTAGAAATCGGAACTCCTTGTATACGTTTCCTTTCATTCGAAAACCCTGTCCCACTATTAAATGTATCAAAATCGCGTAAGCCAAATAACATGTTAAATAACATTTCCGGCCCCACCGGATGTCCCTATAATTGAATTTTTCCGATACAAGAACAATTTTTGAAAAAATCGTCAGAGCCGAAAAAAAAATAAATAAAGGGACCCGGGCCATTTTAAATTCGCAAATTTTTCGACAAAACAGAAAAACGGTACTCGGGCCCCCCTGGTTTTTGGTAATCAAATTCCAAAAATTTTTTAAAAACTGTGCGAGCTGAAAAAAATTAAAGAAACGGACCCGGACCCTACCGGACCAGAAAACCAATCATTAAAAAAATCAAGCGAATGATTTTCCGGGTCCCACCGGATAACCCCCTTAACCAATTCCAATAAAACCGGGACCATTACAATAAATTCCTGGTACTCAATAAAGACATCTGAGCTGAGAAAAAATAAGAAAAAGGTGCTCGGGGCTCACCGGAGGACCCCCTAATCGAATTTTTGTGAAACTAAGACCCATCGCACTCAATTTCTGATACTTGAAAACTTCCTTCTAGAAATTTTCATTGAAAACCGTTCGCGCCGTCTCCGAGAGCATGAACTGTAAAATATCCAAAGGATATCCCGACCAGGGATTATGGCACAAGTAGTTGTTTTAATATTCTAACTGTCGCATAACTGTCTTTCGAAGAATTTTACATCGAGATTGGGGCAACAGCGCATTATTTTACTCGAATTGTTACAATTTAGTACTTGTTCAAGCTTCATAGTGCTTCGGACGTCGGTGCGAAGTGCGATCTTGATTTTATTTTTAAACATAAGTTAATTGACCTCGGCCGCAAATAAAAAAATTAAAATAGCAACAACAACAAATTTGTTTACAAATTCATTCATAATTTTCTCATGACAATTATTTTTATGTCTCATGTTCTATGTAAACGACACAACAATGTGCGATCAAATCGAACCCATATAAACATAACATTATACCATTAAAACCGTGTTGATTCTACGAGTGATGATGCATTCATAAAAATATACTCGCAGCATTGAGTACATCTTTCCACGCCAAATGAGAAAAAACAGTCCGCGTACAACAGAAAAATTAACAATTTACTGAATCGCAGTTCTAGAGCATAAGTGATGATGTAATTCGCCTTTTAAACACAAACGAATAAAAAATCAGCGACATTTTGCAACAAAAAAAAATCGATCTTGCATTCTAAACATCGTCCACAACGTAAGAAATAAAATAAAAATCACATTGCGTGGCCGAGAGATCATCATTTGTAATCAGCTTTGATATGCGTGATTAGATCTTGCCTTTTATAATGTTTACTCGTTTGTTAGCTATACGCGATCTTTATAGTTTCTCGTATTACGATCACAATCTCAGTATTTAAATGTGTACTGTAGCGAATAAGTGCGTGTATGTGTGCTTTAAACGCAATATACACAAACCATATAAAGGGAAATTAAACTTATTATCTTAAAGAAGAGCAAGTAGAGATGTTTACGCAGATGAGTCATGCGAATAAGATGATCATAAAGATGATCGTCGTTGTTTTAAATTTTTTCCGTTTATTAAACAACAAGTACAACTTAGATTTAACCTAATTCAGAATATATTTTGCTATGTAGTGTGAGATGTGATGAGATGTGAACAATGCGCTAAAGAGATTGTGAGATAAATTTATCAATATTTCCGGACTAAAGCAGTTGTAATAGTCACAGAGTATATGTTGGACTGACACCCTAATGCCGGTTACAAAAAACTAACACTCCTTATTGTGTCCAACGACTCCAACAATTACTATGAGAATATTAGTCGCAAGTATACCAAAGCCTCAATGAATCGAGGGTTATAATCTTTCCCATTTACAAGATAACGTATAAAATTTATATGACATTGATAATTCCCATTGCATATAAACATACATTTGTATGTATAATCTACATATAATTGATATTCATATTTACTCATGTTTTATGTTTTATATGTAACCAACACACCACATACAAATAACTAAATTGCTATAAATGCTTGGTATGGATTCTGTTTGTTTACTGCTTAACCAGAAAATTTGTCAAAATTTTTCTATAAAATCTAAACACAAAATGCCATCCATATCTTCTTGAAAACCTCAAAATTTTGGTTAAAAATTTTATGTTTTCCCAATGGGTGTATCTGCAAACACGTTCATTCTACATATATATGTTTATGCATAAGAGTTCTAATGCTAGTTGAATTATGTCAATCTTTTGAGTATGATATTGTGGAATTTTGAATATTTATGTTAAGCCTATTTTATTCCATAACTAAATTATGTTGGTATATACTCGTATATGTACCGTATCCACATGATAGGGTTAAAATTAAGATAAAACTGGTGTACAGAAAGGGAGTGGAGTTAAAGCCAGAGTGAACACGTACCTATATTACGAGTAAAATTTTCACGAAAAGCTCCCGCCTTTATAAGTTAATTTCGTTACTTGAATATGTGTTCTAAAAGTGATGCAGTCGCAATTTCATTATCCATTAGCTGAGGTGCACCATGATGGATTCATTCAATTTCGGAATGGTGTAAATGGATGCATGTGAAGTTAGACCTATAACTAGGAAAACACTAATTTTAAGTCTGGTTTGGCACAAATTTCACACGCGTGTATACGCGTTTGAAGTTAGAACTAAATTAATCCTAAACCAACAAAAATAAAAAATGTGTAAATGTGCCGGGAAAATAGCAAACAATGACATTTAGGCGAATTAACAATTAACATTTCAGGTCACACTTATACGATGCTGTATAAGATAGCGGAAATTTCTCAGCGGAAAATAAGAGATTTCGCTACTCGCTACAAGTGGCAGCACGATCACAAAAGAGAATTTAATTTGTTATATAATTTCCAGCGGAAATTTATTATTCATTTTGTATCTCTTTTTTCACTAAATAAAACATCCCAGCGGAATAAAATATTAAAAGTGATCCTTAAAATGACAAATTGATTGATCTCCGAAGTAAAGGAACTCGGTAAATCAAATCTTGTAATTTAACAATATTCCGTCTTTCCGCCATACTAAAAGAATGACGAAGAAATTTGGATAAAAGTATTGATCAGGGATCCAAAACTTAGGAAAAAATTCTAGGATCTGTTCATGCTGGACTAATATAGGCCATTTCATAACCAATCCTTTTGAAAATTTAATTTTTTTTATCAACTTATTATCAGTTTTTGGCCAATATCTCAAAAACTTCCACTAGTAACCAATATTTTCGATTGTTTTTCTAATAGCTTAGGTCATACTGAGACTACGAGGAAAATTTGGGGAAAATTGATGGATTAGAATTTTCACTATAATTTTTTGATTTTCTGCGGCCATATAAGTTATTTTCAGTTTTTGGCCGATCTCTCAAAAACTTCCACTAGTAACCAATACTTTCGGTTGTTTATCTAATAGCTTAGGTCATACTGAGACTACCAGGAAAATTTGGGGAAAATTGATGGATTAGAATTTTCACTATAATTTTTTGATTTTCTGCGGCCATATAAGTTATTTTCAGTTTTTGGCCAATATCTCAAAAACTTTCACTAGTAACCAATACTTTCGATTGTTTTTCAAATAGATTAGGTCATACTGAGACTACGAGGAAAATTTGGGGAAAATTGATGGATTAGAATTTTCACTATAGTTTTTTGATTTTCTGATGCCATATAAATTATTTTCAGTTTTTGGTCGATATCTCAAAAACTTCCACTAGTAACCAATACTTTCGGTTGTTTTTCTAATAGCTTAGGTCATACTGAGACTACCAGGAAAATTTGGGGAAAATTGATGGATTAGAATTTTCACTATAATTTTTTGATTTTCTGCGGCCATATAAGTTATTTTCAGTTTTTGGCCAATATCTCAAAAAGTTCCACTAGTAACCAATACTTTCGATTGTTTTTCTAATAGCTTAGGTCATACTGAGACTACCAGGAAAATTTGGGGAAAATTGATGGATTAGAATTTTCACTATAATTTTTTGATTTTCTGCGGCCATATAAGTTATTTTCAGTTTTTGGCCGATATCTCAAAAACTTCCACTAGTAACCAATACTTTCGGTTGTTTATCTAATATCTTAGGTTATACTGAGACTACGAGGAAAATTTGGGGAAAATTGATGGATTAGAATTTTCACTATAATCTTTTGATTTTCTGATGCCATATAAGTTATTTTCAGTTTTTGGCCGATCTCTCAAAAACTTCCACTAGTAACCAATACTTTCGATTGTTTATCTAATAGCTTAGGTCATACTGAGACTACCAGGAAAATTTGGGGAAAATTGATGGATTAGAATTTTCACTATAATTTTTTGATTTTCTGCGGCCATATAAGTTATTTTCAGTTTTTGGCCAATATCTCAAAAACTTCCACTAGTAACCAATACTTTTGATTGTTTTTCTAATAGCTTAGGTCATACTGAGACTACGAGGAAAATTTGGGGAAAATTGATGGATTAGAATTGTCACTATAATTTTTTGATTTTCTGCGGCCATATAAATTATTTTCAGTTTTTGGTCGATATCTCAAAAACTTCCACTAGTAACCAATACTTTCGGTTGTTTTTCTAATAGCTTAGGTCATACTGAGACTACCAGGAAAATTTGGGGAAAATTGATGGATTAGAATTTTCACTATAATTTTTTGATTTTCTGCGGCCATATAAGTTATTTTCAGTTTTTGGCCAATATCTCAAAAAGTTCCACTAGTAACCAATACTTTCGATTGTTTTTCTAATAGCTTAGGTCATACTGAGACTACGAGGAAAATTTGGGGAAAATTGATGGATTAGAATTTTCACTATAATCTTTTGATTTTCTGCGGCCATATAAGTTATTTTCAGTTTTTGGCCGATCTCTCAAAAACTTCCACTAGTAACCAATACTTTCGGTTGTTTATCTAATAGCTTAGGTCATACTGAGACTACGAGGAAAATTTGGGGAAAATTGATGGATTAGAATTTTCACTATAATTTTTTGATTTTCTGCGGCCATATAAGTTATTTTCAGTTTTTGGCCGATATCTCAAAAACTTCCACTAGTAACCAATACTTTCGGTTGTTTATCTAATATCTTAGGTCATACTGAGACTACGAGGAAAATTTGGGGAAAATTGATGGATTAGAATTTTCACTATAATTTTTTGATTTTCTGCGGCCATATAAGTTATTTTCAGTTTTTGGCCGATATCTCAAAAACTTCCACTAGTAACCAATTTTTTCGATTGTTTTTCTAATAGCTTAGGTCATACTGAGACTACGAGAAAAATTTGGGGAAAATTGATGGATTAGAATTTTCACTATAATCTTTTGATTTTCTGCGGCCATATTACGTAAAATAATTAGAAACATTTGTTAATGTGTAAATAAATAAAATCATTTTTATTAATTAATAATTAAATAACAAACATATTTAATATTTTATTTTTAACTTAATAATATAAAGTAAATTCAATGTAACTGATATAATTAAACTTAACATAAAAACATGGTTTAAAGCGTTTCTGCGAATTCAACGGAATACTACTTCATATTTTCAGAATTTTATCATAGTTGTGGAATAGCCAAACATGGCCCAGAAGCATATAATTACTTTTTTCAAATTCAACGGAATACTAGTCGAGATTTTGCGAGGTGGTCATCGATCTCACTATGTTTTTTTGTTAGATCTATCAAATGCCCATATCCACGACGATTTTCAGATTTTTGTCATAGTTGTGGAATGGCCAAACATGGCCCAGAAGCATATAACTAGCGCTGTTTGAGTTTTTTCGACTTCAACGGAATACTAGTCGAGATTTTGCGAGGTGATCATCGATCTCACTATGTTCTTTTGTTAGATCTGTCAAATGCCTATATTCACGACGATTTTCAGAGTTTTGTTATAGTTGTGGAATGGCCAAACATGGCCCAGAAGCATATAATTACTGCTGTTTGAGTTTTTTCAAATTCAACGGAATACTAGTCGAGATCTTGCGAGGTGATAATCGATCTCACAAATTTTTTATGTTATCGTGGATATGAGCATTTGATAGATCTAACATAAAAACGCAAAATCTCGACTGATATCGTTGAAGTCGAAAAAAACCAAACAGCGATAGTTATATGATTCTGGGCCATATTTGACCATTCCATAACATGACAAAATACTGAAAATCGTCGTGGATATTGACATTTGATAGATCTAACATAAAAACATAGTGAGATCGATGATCACCTCGCAAAATATCGACTGGTATTCCGTTGAAGTCGAAAAAACTCAAACAGCGCTAGTTACATAATTCTGGGCCATGTTTGGTCAATCCACAACTATGGCAAAATTCGAAAAATCGTCGTGGATATGAAAATTTCATAGATCTAACATAAAAGCATAGTGAGATCGATGATCACTTCGACAGTAGTAGTGGTATTCTGATGAATTCGCAAAACTCTTTAAACCATATTTTTATTTTAAGTTTAAGAAATTGAATATCTCGAGAATTAATATGTTTATTACTTAGTTCTTTATGATTTTCTTCTAAACCATTTAAGAAGCTAATAGGATTCACGAAAGATAATATCACGTGATAGACCTCAACTCAACAATAAGATTTTCCAAGGAGTGCTTTTCTATAGATTATATGGTAATTATGACTGTTTAAAAGGTGGCGAACAGGATGATTTGCCTTACAAAAATGTGAAATTGATATGATCGCAAGAAATATACAATTCAAACTTTCATTAAAAATTGTATGCTATACATCCTTATGTTACCACACCATACAGTTCAAATGTTCGAAGGTTCTGCACAAAAAACGCAGAATTGATACACACATTACCCGATGATCATCCATATCGCAAACCAGAAAATCATAAGCAAGTCCAGATGGAATTTAAAGAGACGAAATCCATGCTTCTCAAAACCAGAGAAGATTTAACAGCAAACCAATCTAAAGAAGTTAAGCAAAAGGCCAGAGAAGATGAAGTAGCCGATGCTGCCTTCTATATATTTGAGGAAGATGAGGAAACCACTATCTACTCCAAAAAAGCACAACAAACGCTACAAATCGCAAGCAGCCAAAGCTGAGATGTTGAAACAAAACCTAAACAAAATAGAGGATTACGTTTTAACAGAGGCATGGAACTCATCCTACAATAATCACGAAAATATTATTGCAGAAGTGGAAAATGAGGATTTGGATGGAGTTTTTCGTGAACAACGTTTTCGGCAACATTCAAACCAAATACGAAACAATTATTATTGCATTAAAAGTGCTGGATAACGGATTGATCAGCTGAAACACTTGTAATGATAACATTCCCCAAAATAAAGTTACCAAAATTGGAAATTTCCTTATTTTACGGGGAATATAGGCAATGATGAAGAGCTAGCCAACGAAGTAAAAGTATATTACCTACTTTCGGTGGTTCGAGGACAAGCAGCCAAGCTATTCAGCCATTTAGCATTGTCTTTAGAAAATTATATATCCGCACGGAGTACCCTCGTCAATAAATATGAAGACAAAAGGATATTGGCCTGCAATCACATCAACACATTATTGGATTTAACTACCTTAACGGTAGAATCAGCCAAAGGATGCTGGACGCGGGAGCACACCGTTTGTACCCAACCAGTATTAAAGCACCAAAAGAAGTTTAAACGATGAAAAGTTTTTTTGAATTTCCTGAATCTAGATTTCATTCTCTAGCTACAGTTGCTAGAGGTAGGATCATTGAGAAAAGGGAATCACCAGGGAGTTTTACAGGCAACCGCCATCGTCAGGATAACAATCGACAACGGAAAACATTTAGTTCGAATGCTGATTGATCCAGCCTCCCAAACAACATTCATCAGTGAAGAAACTGCAGATGGTCTCAAGTTATTAAGAACTCCTACTCAAGTAAACATTGCTGGCACGGGAATAACAACAGCCGGAACAGCGCTTTCTACTACAGAGTTCACAATTAGTTCAAGATTCATATCAAACTTCAACTTAAAAATAAACGCCATGTATTTCAAAAACATAACCGGAAATAAATCTACCTCTATCTACCAATCCAAGTTGGAATTATACTAAAAATCTGATATGCGCAGATCCAACATTTTGTGAACCCGTTCCGGTTGACATACTGTTAGGAGCCGATTACTACGGCCAAATAATCATAGGTAATCTTTTAAAGGGTTCACCAGATGAACCAATTGCTAGAAACACATCTCCTAACGTAAACATGGAGGTTATTCAAACCTTAGTCACAACTTCGACAAGGATCGGCGAGCAGCTAAAGCAATTTTAGGAACTCGAAGAAGTAACAAGGAAAAGGGAGCTAACAGAAACGAAAGGGAATGTGAAGAATTCGATATCTATTGCAAGTCGAGTCTATTGCAAGTCGAAAAACGGCTTGCAAGGAATCCAGAGAAGATTGGTTTATTCATATTCCGATCAACAAATTATACGTGGACACCAACAACTTTGATTTTCTTGCCAAAAGAGTCCATACACTTGAACCATACAAAAATGGTGCTGTTGTACGCTCTAGGAATTCGCCTAAATTCTTATGATAAATTTGTTCATTGTGTCCAGGCGAACAACACAGGCTATTCGAATGTGCAAAATTTAAAGAAATACCAATTGAAAATATGAAAAGCGACAATTCACAGTCTCAGCAAAAGCAAAATTGAGGAATGAAGTCAAGTTGAAACACAAGAATTCATATCGGAGCTTCAATTTTACCCATTGTACCGGTATGTGTACTTGATGGGCAAACTCAATTTCAACAGTGCCGCTTATTACTTGACTCGGAATCACAGAGTTCGTTCGACGACCCCACTTAAATCAAACGAAAGTATGCTATACATTAGTCGTAACTAGATTTGGAAGAGCCATTGTAAAACTTTGGAACACATTTTCAAGTTCGGATTTTTCAGTCAGTTTGTAGTAGCCTGGTTCAAATCTGATTTGAGTAATCAAATCCAATATATTGAAATAGGAGGCAAACCGCCGAATAGAATGCAAACAACCTCAGGTGTACCACAAGGGTCTCACGTAGGCCAATGGATTTTCACAAACTTCATTAATGGTATTACTGAAGTAATAAATCATTCCATTATCCTGATAACCTCAAAATCGACAAAACCACCGAGTCAGTCGACGATGGGAATAAACTACAGGAAGATATTGACAACCTAGCGTTATGGGAAAATCCACCCCTTCTGCACTTGAAGCCTTGAAGCCATGATAAATGGTGTACTCCTTCAGGTAGTAGTTGAAAGTAAATACCTAGGGGTTACTTTCATTGAAAACATGAGCTTTACTACGCACATTGAGCTGTGCATCGCTAGAGCGAACTCTATGCGAACTCCATTTTGATGTGGAAATAATTAAGATCCTATATTGTCCTTACGTTCGATCCCAGCTAGACATACAACATAACAACTCTAGAAAATAGACGCGAGTTGCTAAAAAGTACATTTATTGGTAATCTCCTACTAAGCTTAATCACCGCACCGGATGTGCTAAAGTCAATTAAAATAATGATTCCTGGTAGACAACTAAGAAATGCCCCTCAGTGATTTTTCTCGTTACTTTACTTTTATATTTCAAATTTTCAAATCGTGATTTTCATCGCGATATTTTTGTGTCTATCCACGGTATTACCGTAACACATATAGTGCTGGGAAAAAAAATTGGGCAAACATATTTTATTACTATTTTATTGTTTTTATTATTTTACTGTATTTTTTTTAGTATAAATAGTGCAGATTTTGTAAGATTAAGTTATTCTGTAAGTGATCCTAGCTAAATTAAAAATAAAGTGCAATTTTAGTTTTAAAAAAATGGGAAAAGTTAGTGAGCAGTGTAAAAGCTATATGTTGGTTTTGGCGTGAGAAAATGTAACCACGCGTGAAATAGCAGAAAGATTAAATATTTCTAAAAGTAATGTCGCGTGGAATATTAAATGCGAGAGATGGGCAGTACACAAAGAAAGAAAGGCTCCGGATGGGCCTGAAAGACAACGCCAGTGGAAGATCGTTTCATAATATTACAATGTCGTCGGAACCGTTTTAAAGCTTCATCGGACTTAAGACGGGATGTTGAGCGAGCAACGGGAAAACAAATTTCAGCCAGCGTAGTGAGAAAAAGACTTGTTAAAGCTGGTTTGAGAGCACTTAAACCAGTCCAGAAGCCTGAGTTCACATTACTAGTGATAAAAAAACGTTTTCTATGGGACCAGATGATTTTCTCCGATGAATCAACATTCAAGCTGCATGTTCGAGATGGAAGAATTCTCGTTAGAAGAAACCCGGGCGAGAGGCTTAGCTACGAATGTCTTTTAAGACTTCCACCGAAAAGTGACCGGAAAATGAAGGAGTTATGGTCGGCGGATGCTTTTCTGGAAATGAAACCGGTCGATGGTGCTTCCTTAGTTCCAGCATTACAGCAAATGTTTATCTGTAGGCCCTACACAACGAATTTGAGCCTTCTGAATTAAAGCTTTTTCGGCGAGATTTGCAAATTTATTTTTCAACAGGGCAACGCTCCGTGCCATACCGCCAAAGTAGTGCGTTATTAATTTTTAATTGTAGATAGAAAAATTGCCTTTCAAATTGCAAATAATTTGTTAAAAACTTGTTTTTTTTCTTAGGTAAAGGTCAAAAAGTACTTCGAAGAGAGAAGTATCGATGTGTTGAGCTGGCCCCCGTATAGTCCAGACATAAATCTCATTGAAAATATTCGATCTATAATGAAGCTAGGATTCAAGCTTTAAAAAGTTTGTAGATGACGATTTGGGAGTCCATACCTCCTACGACTTTGAAAAATTTATCAAATACAATGAATTGGAGGTGTACCGCTGTAATAAAAGCAAATGGCGGTCCAACAAAATATTAACATGACAGATAGGTGTTTAATTTATTCCATTACTTTAACTCCAATCAACGTATTTTGAATGTTTAGTAAATTTGTTTTCAAAAAATTACGTCATACTTGTATTTAAAATGAAACAATAAGCCAATTGCTTTCAAAAGTTTTGTAATTTTAGCAAAAAAGATTCCAATTTGCAATAAAATGTGTTTGCCCAATTTCTGTAATATTTTTTTTCCAGCACTGTACATTCGTGGTAAAAAAATCAGGTGTTGACCGAATCATATTCTTTACTCCATTTTTTGGTTCCTTCCATTTCTTGTGTTCTTTGTAGCCACGTTAATAATACCCGTAGATCTCCCTTATGCAACATAGACATTTTTAATTGATTTTACTGCCGATGGCGCCATCTGTTATGTAGTAGATGTATCATCGTTTATCATATCTAAGATAATTTGTACGTTTTTAATTGATAAAATTTAGAGATCGTATTAATTTTTGCAAAACTAAAAAAACTGATTATAAAAGAAATTTGAGTGAACTTGTTGTTGTATTTTATTCTGTACCACTTTCGCGTATTTTGGAATAATTATTTTTTCTGTGAGTTACCCGTGTTTGGTTTCACCTTCCACGGTTAATTGCATATGGTGTGTTTTTATTAAAAAGTTTTCGATTCTGCCGCTTCGTTTAGTATAGCTATAGGCTAAAATTAACTTTCTTAAACCTATGATATCTAGAGGCAATGTGACTGCATATAAAATATCAATAAATCAAATTAAAATCATGGTATATAGCCCTTCTTATTCGTTCACAGTTCCGAAACGCTGTATACTTATTAATTTATTAACAAACTAATATATACAACACACAACCTTTCGAAAACACAGGATTACAAATTAAGTAAATATACACGAATAGTATACAGTAGAGACCTCCCATAATAATTATTCTATTTGATTAAACATTACCACCCGAGCTCAAATATTACATTTTAAATCTACCCTTAACACACCATTGTTGTTGTTGTCACATTATTACTGTATTTATGTTTACATTTTGAATATTTATAGTAAATATATAATTTGTATTATACATTGTCACCCTGTAATCCTTTTTATAAGATTCACACAAAGTTGCATCGCACATAGACAACTATTATTTATTTACGTTTTGTTGTAAACTTTTATTAGTTTACTGTACACAAATTATTACGTATCCGATATTGATTATAATTAATGATATTATACGAGAGACGTGTGTACTTGAAATGTAATTTTCATTATGTTAACAATTAATTTAGAAATTAAGTAAATAAAGACTCTGCATAATATTCGAATACGAGTAAATTTGTAATCAACCACCTCAATGACATCAACAGAAAACAACATTACAATAACAACAATATTGATAATCTATTAGTGTTGTTGTTGCTATTTGAATACCCACATTCGTTTCATTAATCGAATAATAAAATTTTTTAGCTGATTAATTATTTAGGTTACGATGATACATGAAATTTGACACTTTTTTCGAAATCGGGGGAAACTCCGCAAGTCCTATACGAAAGGTATTGTTTTGACTATAAATAGAAAATACGAGTATATATAGGTTAGGGAGAGATGTGCTTAGGTATTTTAAAATTTTGAAATTAATTTCGATTTTAACTCTTCTTTGAAAATATTGCTTAATAGTGATATTTGAGTGAGGCTGGAGAGTGGTTCATCTAGTACGGCTGACGGAAGAACAGACACCTTTACGGAATTAAACAATCTTTTCTTAAAAAAAGGTACGGTGACAAAACCGCCAATAAAACCGCCTGCCATCGCGTGACAGTAGATCAATTTCAATTTCAACCCGATGAATAAACTCCTCGAAAAGTACAGTAGCTACACAACCCTTAAAGAGAGCACTAAACGTAATGTACATATGACACAAACTGGCACCGATTGCTATATTACTGTAAAACGGAAAAGGGATAGTCCAAAAACAGAAAAACTACTCGCTAAAAACTGATTTGAAACGTTCACCGAAAAGAATGCAGATGAGAGCCAAACTGTAATGCCAAATATTCCATAACAGGAAACAAAAATACAAGCCATCTCCAATCTACTTGCGCGAAACCAATACACACAAGGTGGTGCAAGAACTCAAATCAAGCGTGCTAACGAATAGAAAAACATTTCACGTAACAAATTTACTTCCAGGCAAAATACCCGAAGTAAAAATTCAAACACATGAGATCAACGACTATAGAAAACTCATTAATTATTACGATGCTCACAACAGAAACTAATATACATACCGATTGAAGTGTTCAAATGGTCTTTCTGTCGTTGCTAAGGGCATCGATGTTCATGTTGAAACAACCGAAAACCAGGACGCGCTTGTTGAAGATGGTTGAACTGGATCCATCCGAAAGCATTTTCAAAAAGTGAGATACATAACTGCTAAAGAACCAAAGAAAAGGACGGTGTTTAAAATGCCAAGAATATGGTCACTCAAGGAGATATTGCAAGTTGATATCAGTGTGCGTATTGTATGAGGGGACTCACCAAATCAAAAGTTGCCCAAAACCAAAGAACTCCTCACCAGAAAAAAATGCAGCAATTGCACGTATGTGAAGTTATCCCAGAATTATATCCCAGAAAATAAAAATATTTAATCAGGCAACACTAACATATCAATAACCAATTTGCTCTTGTGTGAACTTAGCCCAGCCCAGAATTTTTATCAATTTTAATGAAAAAACGAAAAATTATCATATTACCAAATTTATTAAATTTGATTAGTAAAGGAAAATTACAGGCAATGTTAAAAAAGTTCGATCCGTGACAAGTTCCCGAAAATGAACTCTGGGCTGGGAATTTTATTGATTTTTATATAATTTTTCGTCCCACTCGATAAATCTAAATTTATTTCGCCAAAACTAATTCAAAGCCCAGAGCTCATTTTCGGGAACTTGCCACGGAACGATTTTTTTCTAATTCAGCTGAAAATTAGCTACTAGTGCATACATTTCAAAATCATACAGCCCTAATCCGAGACATTTTTAATTTTGGCGAAATAAATTTAGATTTATCGAGCGAGACGAAAAATTATATAAAAATCAATGAAATTCCCAGCCCAGAGTTCATTTTCGGGAACTTGTCACGGATCGAACTTTTTTAACATTGCCTGTAATTTTTTTTTACTATGTGCAATTCAGAAGTTTACAGTTTTTTTGGTACTTTAGTTTTTAATTTTTTTATTATATATAAACAAATCAAATTTAATAAATTTGATAATTTTTCGTTTTTTCATTAAAATTGATAAAAATTCTGGGCTGGGCTAACTTCACACAAGAGCAAATTCGTTATTGATATGTTAGTGTTGTCTGATTAAATATTTTTATTTTCTGGGATAGAATTCTGGGATAACTTCGCATACGTAGCAATTGCGGTGGAAACCACACTGCAAACTACCGAGGATACCCAGTCTACAGAAATATTAGTCAATTGTCACAACCCAGAAGACAGAATAAATCTACACCAGATGCGTAGAATAATATACCTTTGCATACGTCAAATGACTCTCGTTCGCCCAGAGCACCAACCAGCAAACCAACATACACAATCGTTCTCCAAGGTGAATCCTCAAATGCTGAACCTACTCTGAATAACAGCATCCAACTGTTACAACTGATGAATGGGCCGCAAGCTGATTCCTAAAAGAGATAAAAGAACAGAACACAAAGAATCAATTTTTAATTTAATACTCCACATAATTATACTTATCTAATATCAACAGCTGATCTTGCGACCTTCAATCAACTCGTATTTTTAAAAGTTAACCGCACCTCTATATTGCTGCAAATGATCATTGTAACCTAAAATAATTTAGAATATTTAATAATTTTACATTATACAAAAAAAACATTTAAATTTCACTATTAATTTTAATTGATTAATTTACATTTAAATTTTGTTATATATATATAAATATTTACCTTAAATTGTACACTATTGAATGTTAACATTATTATTTACGTCAGCTGATCTTTATTTACCAATGACAGTTATAGATATTATTTACAACAATTAGGCACAAGCCTTAATTATGGCATATCTATAAATCTTTTATGGTTAAGGGTATTAATTTAATATAGTTTAAAGTTGAAATGCTAGATGTCATAAATTCTAATTTTTTTATATAAACGATAACATATTTTTGAAAATCAAATTATATGTCAAGAAAAATTGTACTCATTAGAAAATACACAGTGATTTAGAGCACATCTAAAAAAAGATTTCTGATTAAATAAATACAGTGATTAAAGTATACCGTCTTTTTGTGAATTACCGGACCGACATTGGATATTCGAGATACCGCTTTGATTAAATATCGACCCGCATTGTACTTGGCTTTGAGAAACATCACATCAACAAAAAGGATTTGACCCACGCATTTCAATTGGACACGGCAATCTGCACTCGAACATTTTGGACCTCGCATAACTTTGGATACGACGCTATATGTATATTGGAAACAAAATTTATTGTGATTACGCGTACTTTGGCGCAAACAGAAAACAACCGGCAATATTTTATCAACAGTAATTGAGCTGAGGGATTGGAATTACACTGCGACGCCACTAGCATCTGTGAATTTGCTAAATTATAATAATTCCCAACCAAGCTCATTGGCGTATTTTACATGGTCCTTCGAGCCGGATCGGCGCCAAATACCATTTTGATTAACTGTAAGTAAGACCATTAATAATTTATAAGTGATAAATACAAAGGTGAAACAAAATTTGAAAGAAGCATAATTTCAACGGTGAGCTCTTATTAATTCGTTTAATAATCTGTGTATATAACTCGAAAATCTGTGTATACAACTGTGAAGAAATTATCGCGTTCTTTAGTGCTATTTGGTGAATCATTAAAATGGCGGAAACAAGAGCATTAAAGCGTATACTAAAAAGTTACGAATCAATCAAAGCGCAAGTGGTATCATTCACCGCGAATACTCGCATGAATGAAGTTAGAGCATGCTTAGCCATATTATCAGATGAATGGAAAGAATTCCAAACTCTTGAGAAAACGCTCAAAGGAAGATTCGATGACGCAAACTTGGAATCCGTAGACAAAATCGAAAGCAGTCATTTCGATTTAAGGCAGAGGCTGTTCCAATGGGAAAAATTAATTGAGGAAAACAATGCTCAAGGGAATACTACAATGGAGGAATTGTTATTAAACCAAAGTAATTTTATTCAAGAAATATCATCGATTAATAGAAGAGAAAATGAAGTGCGTTTGCCGCGTGTAAATATTCCCGCATTCAGTGGTGAATATTCTGAATTTCCCTCGTTTCGAGATCTTTTTGAAGCATCAATTCATCATAATACTCATATTTCAAAAGTACATAAGCTCCAATATTTAAAAGGATTGCTAAAAGGAGAGGCATACGCATTGATAAATCATTTTACAATTACGGACGCTAATTATGATGAAGTATGGGAAAAGATAAAAGCAAGGTACGACAAACGTAAACACGTTGTGCACTCGTTATTGAAACAATTCATGGATCAACCAAACGTATTACAAAACTGCGCAAAATCACTTCGTCATTTGTCAGATGTTTCTGATGAAATAATGAGAGGACTAAAGGTGCTTGGTGATCAAGCTGAAGGGCGTGATCCGTGGCTAATTTATATTTTAACAAATAAATTAGATTTGGATACTAAAGAGGCGTGGGCCCACGAGACTGCTGAGATGGACTTTCCTACTCTCAATCAATTGTTCAAATTTCTTAATAAAAGAAGCGATGCTTTAGAAAGTTTAAATGCAAGCCAATTAAAACGCTCCAACGCTTCAAAACGAGTCAGTTCTTTGGTGTCACAATCATACACAGTTGTTTGTCCGTTATGCTCAGGAGAGCATTACTTAGGTAGATGTGAGACATTTATGAAGTTACCAAGTTCAGAGCGAAAAAAATTAGTAGTAGACAAAAAACTATGTTTCAACTGTCTGTCGTCTACTCACCAATCAACGGTCTGCAAATCTAGATACAGTTGCAGAATTTGCAGACGAAGACATCATTTAACGTTACATCCTGAGCCTCCGGTGGTGAACCAAGAGAATAAGTCCGCGGTCTGTTCAACGGAACAACAAGAGTCCACAAGCTGCAATGCGATGTTAAAAGCGAAAAGTTTACAGATTGGGCAACCTCAAGCGATTTTACCAACGGCAATTGTTTTAGTGAACGATAAATTTGGAAAACAGCATAAATGCCGAATCTTGCTGGATTCAGGGTCCCAATGTTCGTTTATTTCGGAGAATTGCGTTCAAAGATTACAAATAGAAAGACAAAGAGCCAATGTGAATATAACGGGAATTACACCTGGTTCTATGGTGTCGAGAGGAAAGGCGTGTATAATGATGAGATCACTATATGATCCCAGTATACATATAGAAGTAAACGCGTTAATAATCAGCCAGTTACCGTCTAATCTACCAAGATATCCTATTGATGTTCAGGATAAACGGTTTATTGAAAATATGGAACTGGCTGACATCGATTTCGACACCCCAGGTCCTATAGACTTTCTAATTGGAGCTGATCAATTTTTCACAATTCTTGAGAACGGGAAAAGGCAATTTAACTCCATTCTTCTACAGAAAACTGTGTTTGGCTGGATAGTATCTGGTCAACCGAAATCGGCGCCAGCTGAGAATGCTTTATGTTCCTACACGTCTCTAAATGTTCAAATTGATTCAAATATTGACGAAATTCTGCAACGATTTTGGAAAATAGAGGAGATACCAAATATTGACAACGTTTCGCCAGAGGAAGCTGAATGTGAAGAAATTTATGACCGTACACATAAAAGGCAGAAGGATGGCAGATATATGGTTAAACTTCCATTTAAAACGAATTCGCCAGAACTGGGGAACTCATTAATTGTCGCAACGCAACGTTTCCTATCACTGGAACGCAAGTTAAATCATGATTCAAAATTAAAGGAACAATACGTCAATCAAATCAGAGAGTATATTGAAATGGGACATATGACGGAAATTTCTCAACTTAACACCATAAATGATTCGCGTTCGTATTATCTGCCGCATCATTCTGTGATCAAGGAAACCAGTGACACTACAAAGGTTCGAGTAGTTTTTGATGGTTCAAGCAAGAGCTCCACAGGCGTTTCTCTAAATGACAAATTGATTGTTGGTCCAACCATTCAACCAACATTATGGGCTACACTTATGAGGTTTAGAAAACACAGAATCGCGATCACTGCCGACATCGAAAAAATGTATAGGCAAGTTTTAGTCTTTCCGGACGATGCAGACTATCAACGGGTTTTGTGGCGTGAACATCCTAATCAAAAAATAAGACATTACAAGTTAAATCGAGTCACATTTGGACTAGCTTGTTCTGCATATTTAGCGATACGCACTCTTCAGCAGTTGGGTCGGGACATTGGAGAAGAGAGAATCACTCAGCATATCGTGAATGATTTTTACGTCGACGATTTCTTATCTGGCTCTTGTGATATAGAAAGCGCGGTTCGACTCAAAGAAATGATGATTAGAGTATTACGACAAGGAGGTTTTGTATTGAGAAAATGGCAATCTAATGCAAAATGTCTATCAGATGAAGGAGGAAAAGAAACCACAACAAAATTATGCAGTGATGGTGGTATTTCCGCAGTGACAGTTCTGGGATTACAGTGGCATCCTACAACTGATTTATTAACCTTCAGGGTATGTTCCGAGAAAAATACAGAAGTAACGAAGCGAAAAGTAATATCCGAAGCTTCTCGAGTGTTTGATCCATTAGGATTTTTAGCTCCTTCAACTGTGATTTTAAAAATATTATTCCAAAGGCTCTGGCTTTTAAAATTAGATTGGGACGATAAGCTGCCAGAGTGTTATAACAAAATGTACAGAAAGGTCAGAGACGAATATGGATATTTTGAAAATATAAAAATACAGAGATTCACGGAGCATTATGAAACCACGCAAATACATGGATTCTCAGATGCAAGCGAGGTGGCTTATTGTGCCGTTATTTACAGCAGAACTATAAATAAATTAGGGGAGATTTCAGTAAATATCTTGACCGCGAAAACAAAAGTTGCTCCTATAAAAAAGGTTTCTTTACCTAGACTGGAGCTGTGTGCGGCACATTTATTAACGAAACTTATGTTCTCGGTGAAAGAAACAATAGCACCCAACGCAATGTGCTATGCATGGACCGACTCATCCATCGTCCTAGCTTGGTTATCCACATATCCAGCGAGATGGAAGACATTTGTTGCGAATCGGACAAGTCAGATACTAGATAAATTGTCCCGAAAACATTGGGCTTATGTTAAATCCTCTGATAACCCAGCTGATCATGGTTCCCGAGGAGTATCTCCCTTAAAACTGGTCGACTTAGAACAATGGTGGCATGGACCCAGCTGGCTAAAACAACCCGAAACCCTGTGGCCGGGCACTCACTCAACAACCTTAGACGAAACCGCGATTCAAGCCGAACTTAGCAAAACCAAATTACCAATAACCACATTTCAAGCTATAGTGCAGGACGACTGGTTGGGTGATCTATTTGAAAGGATATCGAAGTTACAAAAAATATTCCGAGTGGTAGCATACGTAAGGCGCTATACTATAAATTCGAGAACGAGAAACCCCGCGCAGCGACTTTCGGGTGAATTGAGATCAAAGGAGATTAACGTTGCTAAAAATATATGTTTCGTTTGGATGCAAGCTGCAGAATTTCGGGAGGATATCAACCATTTACGCAAAAATAAAATTGTGAGCAGCAAATCGAATTTATTATCTTTAGCCCCGTTTATAGATGTATCGGGAGTGTTGAGAGTGGGTGGTAGACTAGCCAATGCTGATTCTGACTATGATAGTAAACACCCAGTGATAGTTCCATCCAACCATATTTTTACCAGCAGACTGATATGGGAGACGCACTTCAAAAATTTGCACGCAGGTCCCACACTCACTAACAATATGATAAGACAAAAATATTGGATAGTTAAAGGACGCCCAAAGATAAGGTCAATTTTGAAAAATTGTGTGGTCTGCGTCAAATATGCACGTAAAACCAGTTCACAGTTAATGGGAAATTTACCGGCGAAGAGAATAGTACCATCAAAACCATTTACCAACTGTGGTATAGACTTCGCTGGCCCACTTTACTTCGCTTCAAAAAAGGGCAGAGGTGGAACTAACCCTATTAAAGGATATCTTTGTATATTTGTTTGTCTGTCAGTCAAGGCAGTTCACATAGAACCAGTAAGTGATCTTACTAGCGACGCTTTCCTAGCTGCTTTAAAGCGTTTTACTGCACGGCGCGGAGTTCCAAAAGAGATATACACGGATAATGGGTCCAACTTTATCGGAGCGAAGAGAATCTTAAACGATGCATACAAGCTAATTAAAAACATTAACCAAAATTATATAATTTCAGAATTTTTAAGCGACAATGGTATAGATTGGCATCTCATTCCACCAGCATCCCCTCATTTCGGTGGATTATGGGAATCTGCCGTGAAATCCGTGAAGACACATTTGTTAAAAGCGACGGGTAACGTGAACCTTACTTTCGAAGAAATGGCGACAATGTTATGTCAAATCGAGAATATCTTGAATTCTCGTCCTTTATGCACGGCATCGACAGATGATGACTACGAAGTATTAACGCCTGCTCATTTTCTGATAGGGACATCTACCGGGTCCGTTCCGGAGTCACACATAACTGCAGCAGATTCCACATTATCCAGATGGCAACGCATTCAATCTAGAATACAAATATTCTGGAATAAATATCGTACGGATTATATAAACAATCTTCAACAGAGGCGTAAATGGCAACAACCTAAGGAAAACATTAAAGTTGGCGACATAGTTATTATCAAAGAAGATAATATTCCAGTTTGTAAATGGCCACTCGGACGAATTCTGGAAACACATGCTGGTGACGACGATCTGATTCGAGTAGTAACCATCAAAACTTCAAGTTCAACGTTGCAGCGACCAATTGTAAAAATTTGCAAGCTACCTGTGGGTTAACGAAAGGATCGTTAACGGTGCCGGAGTATGTTACAACTGATGAATGGGCCGCAAGCTGATTCCTAAAAGAGATAAAAGAACAGAACACAAAGAATCAATTTTTAATTTAATACTCCACATAATTATACTTATCTAATATCAACAGCTGATCTTGCGACCTTCAATCAACTCGTATTTTTAAAAGTTAACCGCACCTCTATATTGCTGCAAATGATCATTGTAACCTAAAATAATTTAGAATATTTAATAATTTTACATTATACAAAAAAAACATTTAAATTTCACTATTAATTTTAATTGATTAATTTACATTTAAATTTTGTTATATATATATAAATATTTACCTTAAATTGTACACTATTGAATGTTAACATTATTATTTACGTCAGCTGATCTTTATTTACCAATGACAGTTATAGATATTATTTACAACAATTAGGCACAAGCCTTAATTATGGCATATCTATAAATCTTTTATGGTTAAGGGTATTAATTTAATATAGTTTAAAGTTGAAATGCTAGATGTCATAAATTCTAATTTTTTTATATAAACGATAACATATTTTTGAAAATCAAATTATATGTCAAGAAAAATTGTACTCATTAGAAAATACACAGTGATTTAGAGCACATCTAAAAAAAGATTTCTGATTAAATAAATACAGTGATTAAAGTATACCGTCTTTTTGTGAATTACCGGACCGACATTGGATATTCGAGATACCGCTTTGATTAAATATCGACCCGCATTGTACTTGGCTTTGAGAAACATCACATCAACAAAAAGGATTTGACCCACGCATTTCAATTGGACACGGCAATCTGCACTCGAACATTTTGGACCTCGCATAACTTTGGATACGACGCTATATGTATATTGGAAACAAAATTTATTGTGATTACGCGTACTTTGGCGCAAACAGAAAACAACCGGCAATATTTTATCAACAGTAATTGAGCTGAGGGATTGGAATTACACTGCGACGCCACTAGCATCTGTGAATTTGCTAAATTATAATAATTCCCAACCAAGCTCATTGGCGTATTTTACACCAACTGATGATGCAGTTAATGACTACAATGCAAAACATGCTACAGCAATGCTACAAAACCAACCTATTATCATCCAGAAACTAGAGTCTCCGATAAATTATCTGAAGAAATGCCACTGGAACGCAAACGGTATAAGCCAACACAAACTTGAATTAGAACACTTCCTAGCAAAGCACGAAATTGATCTTATGTTAGTTTCACCCCCCACCCACTTAACCGATAAACACAATTTCGGAATAAATGGTTACGAAGTTTATAACACAAAACATCCCTTAGCCAGAAGTTGAGAAGGAACTGCAATTATTATAAAAAAGCGAATTTTCCATTCAGCCAACCTCTGTATGTGTGAACCTCGACAAATAACGCTTAGTCATCACTTCAATATATTGCCCTCCAAATAATAACGTTTCGGCAGATATTTACAAAAAAATTTACAACCCAGGGCCAACGTTTTATGGTCCCTATGTTTATAACCTACTGTGGTTCACGATTAGCACGCCCAGGGGACGTCAATTAATGAATGCTGTTCAAGAAAACCACTACAACGACGCGTCGTGTGGCTATCCAACTTATTATCGGTCAAAAAATCCCTGACGTTCTTGATTTTGCAGTCACAAGTAAAATAAATCGAGAAATAATCCAAGTTAAACCACTTTTAGAATTGTTTTCTGACCACTCTCCGACCTTACTACATTACTGGGCCGACCAAAAGCCGTGTTCTACAAACAACTATTTAACGAACACCTTCACTAACTGATTGAAATTCAAGATGAGGAAAAAGTTAAAGCCTTTGCTGATCACTTGAAAGTGTATTCACTCCAAACCTTGGATTATCGGTGGTTCAAATGGAAAATGTAGAATCAGAAATGCGAGGAATTTTATGATGAAAAAACCACTAGTAAAGTTTATTATTGAACATCAAATTCAATTAAACACCTGGGTTTGATCGAATTACAGGTGAAATGCTTAAATATTCATGCTGACTGGCTCAAATATTCAATTCAATTTACGAATCAGGATATATCCCTGAGTGCTGGAAATTGTCAACTATAAAAATGATCCTGAAGCCTTACAAGGATGCTACCAAAGTCTCGTCATATAGACCTATAAGCCTACTACCATAATCATCTCGAAATTATTCGAAAAAACTATTATCGAAAATATTAAACCGGAAGTACGAAATGTCATCCCTATTCATCAATTTGGTTTCAGAGCCGAGCACGGAACCATTGAGCAAGTGCACCGAGTAGCTACAGAAATAAGGTCAGCTTACGAAGAGAACAAATACCCAAGCATTCGATAAAGTTTGGCACGAGGGTCTGCTTCATAAAATTAAACTTAACTTGCCAGAAATTTACCAACTTATGAAGTCGTATTTGTCAAATCGCAGATATTATGGCAAATACAATACCTCTAAATCAGTCGAGAAAATTATTTTGGCTGGAGTACCACAAGGTAGTGTGCTTGGCCCAACGTTATATATAATTTTCACTTCAGATCTACCAACGTCTTCGCAAATTATGACGTCTACTTTCGCAGATGCTACGGCAATCGTATACATATAGCAATAAAAATCCACAAACGGCGTCCGAAACTCTGCAAAAACATATTTATGACATCGAAATATGGCTAAAGAAATGGAAGATAAAGGTGAATGAAGAGAAATCGACCCACGTAATATTCACATTAAATAACCTTACTTGGCCGCCCGCCTGTCACAATTCCGTTCAGTACAAATGGACCGACTTAACTTGGCGAAAACATATTGAAATGAAACGAGACCATATCAAATTAAAAATTGATAAACTGAACTGGTTGATAGGGGAAATATTCAACCATTGACCTAGAATACAAACTTCTCCTGTATAATACAATGGTTAAACTAATTTGGTCGTATATGGGTGTCAATTATGGTAATCAACCTCAAATTCGAATATTGACATTGTCCAACGAACACAGTCAAAAATTATCAGAATGATTACAGGAGCACCCTGGCTCGTCAAAATTAAAAATATACATAAGGACCTTAGCATCCTAACTATCAAAGAACAATTACAAAAGGTGCGGATTTGGCTGGCGCGAAATCTAAAACATATTCCTATGTCTTCACGATTAAAGAAGAAAACGATGGCTTTAAGTTGTTAGGCAGTTTACTTAGTAGATTCTGCTCCCAAAAATTTACTTAATTATCTTAGTGATTAAGATTTGACAACTTATTGTTATTTGCGTGTTTGAAAGATTCAATAGTGGTGTTTGACTTCCCGGTTTCCCAAGTTCGCTCGAGAGTAAGTTTTCCGACAATTTATTGCAAACTGACAGCTGATTTATTTATTTATATCTAAAGAAATCTAAAGAGTGTTTTTATAGGTTCACAATTTTAAATTAAGATAGAACAAAGAAAAACATTTTGAATATCAGTGAAACTAGCTTTATTGGATAGATAATTTTACGCCATTAATGCTTGGATATGATTTCTGCCATGTGGCCGCCACCGCTGGCGCGTACATGGCGTAATCTCGCTAATAACTCGCCAAATGTTGTGTCCCAAGTGTTCAATCGTCTCTAGTTTATCGGCGTAGACAAGTGACTTAACATATTCCCAAAGAAAATAATCTAATGGGGTTAGATCATACGATCACGGTGGCCATTTAACAGGACCATTACGTGAAATTATTATTTCATCAAACTATTCTTTGAGTAAATTAATTGTATTTATCAACAAGATTTATGCCAGCCAATTGGGGTACAAAAAGTTAGAAATCATGTCTTGACTGTTACAATCCGCCCATCATCGTTTTTGAAGACCAATGATTTCGCCAGCACATAAAGCGCACCAAACAGTGATTTTTTCTGGTTGTAATGGAGTTTCGGCAAAGGTGTAACAGAATTTTATCCAATTCTGTTACTGACCTATCCCAATAATACGAATTTCCTATAATAGCAAGACCCCGAAGATAATATCTTCAACTAATTCGTCATTTGGGGGGGGGGGGGTTACATAATTCATTCACATTAGAATATTTTATGTACCGCGGTTAAATGAACTCAAATATGTTCATATAGGTGAGGTTACCAAGACGTTGGAATGGAAGCCTGGTTTCGAACTGATGAAACTTGAATTTTTTATTTTGCTGCAGTGACCAACCTACAAAAATATTGAAAATACTTCAATATTCAATATTTTTGTAGGTTGGTCACTGCAGTCTGATGAGACGACCGAATTTTTTTAATTAAAAAATTCAAGTTTCATTAGTTCGAAACCAAAGCTTCCATTCCAACGTCTTGGCAACCTCACCTAAATGTAAAAGCAATATCTGGCTATCAACCAGAACAACCCAAATTTCAAATATGTCCATGAACGTAATTTGATTATGTCGTTTATGCACATATTGAAATGTAAGTTGTCTTTTTACATGTGCATACGTAAATGATAATGACCGGTGGAAAAAATTTGGAATTTTCAAGCTAAGTACAAAAAAAATATATTGTTTCCCCCTATCAACCAAGTTTCTGGTGGAAAAATTAAAAAACCGCGTTTGGAGTTTTTTGGTTGATAGGCAGTCAGAGTTTCGACCAACGTGTGGTCGAATAATTTTTTTTTTTGATCGAGTAAAAATGTGTTTTTTAGTGATTTTAATAAACCGTGTAAAATTAATAAACCGTATTTGTTGTTTTTCCTTTTTTTAATTTTGATTTTGTCCTTTTTTTGCGGTCAGATTTTTTTTCGATTTGGTAAGTAAAAGAGTATAATGAGTTGAATTAACACATTAAATAACGATAGTGGGTTGGTACTGACTGTCCGTAGAAGGAAATTGTGGACGCTAAGCGGCTCTTTTCCTCTCTGCTGATCTTGGTAGCATACCAATATCATCTTTACTAACACAACTCACCACATTAGAGCCTATGGGTTAATTTAAGTTAGATTAGGGTAGAATGTTGGTATAAACATTTTACAGTTACAACCACAGTCGGGTTTTGCCCAAACGATGGGTTGATAGGTTCGTCCACTATTTCGGGATCCGATGCCTCATTCAATCCTTCCCCATTTCTTTTTGTAATTTGTAATCCTACCGTTAATGCGGTAAACTAGGCTGTTATTTGGGTACCCCAAAACCCCTATCAGACTGAGCTGTGGGAACCAATGCCGCATGGGGTACCAGGTAGATAATGGCAATGAAGTTGGGTTGGCTTTAGCGGTACCAAAAGTTAAACCCGTTTCAAAGGTTTGTGGATTATCTTCATTCCAAATCCGACATTTTGGTTTATTAACGTATACATTCAACCAATAGTTGAACCAAATTTTGTTTAGAAAATCAACATCAATATCAACTTGTGCTTCAGCCCATTGGCGTAAACCAAGATCCTTAGATAAAATCTTCCATAAAGTGGATGGACACATCTCCAGTTGCTGAGAACGACATCGAATTGATTGATTTGGGTCTTGCTCAATGCTACGCTGTACAGCGTCTATCGTATACGTGGTGTGAAAACGTTTCATAGTTAATCGAATTACCCGCTCTAATGGTCGATTATGACGACCGTAAAATGGCCGTAATGCACGGTGAGTTTGGCGAACAGAAGCATTATTTTGATAAAAAATTTCAACAATTTGCAAGCGTTGTTCTGGCATGAGTCTATTCATTGTGAAATAGCAAAGCAAATGGCAGCTGTCAAATCGGTTGTCAAACAAAACAGTGTTGCAAACTTAAAGATGTGAACCTCTAAAAAAAAACCTTTTATTATTGGTGAGTAAATTCAGTTTAAAACAAGAATTAAATTATAACAAAACTAATTATTAAATTATAATTAACATTAAAAATTTTAATAATAATTCTTCAGGATTGTTTTGAAGTCATTCTTTGATAAATTAAAGTCAAATAGGTCATCGATGGGTTTCCGATACTATAGGCATATATCTATTTTGTCAGAATATGGGAAAATTTATAATTCAGAGATATGTTGCATTAGCCCATTTGCATTCCAGGTTACCTGGTTTCAATTATTCTTAATCCTTTATATGTTGTTGTTTGCTTCATTTTAATAGAGCATGGATTTCATTTCATTTAGAGAGTCTTGCTTATCTAACCTGTTGCTTAGAACTTGAAGGCGTTTCTCTTGTTTAGCTAGACGAATGTTAAGAGTTTCCATGCTTCTTAGTATCTTTTGGAACACTGCTGTACTTTCGGTAGTCGCCTCCGAAATAACTGGTTTTGTTATGACTACTTGCAAGTATAGTTTTGGTTCTCCTTTAGGTTCCTCTTTGGTGAAAGTTTGATAATTGTTTTACTGATATTCCTTTGTTTTCACGTTTTATTTGTTATTCTTTGTATCTCCTTAGCTAGTTCACATCCCCGGTAGTTTGCGGGATATGGCCTATTGCAATTAACGCATTTTCAGCAATATTTTTACTAACCGAGCATACTTGGGCATGATGCTTTCCGGTACATTTCACGCATCTAGTCTCTCTTTGGCAATATTTCTGCGTATGATTCAAACGTCAAGTTTTGCACTGTGGTATTAAACCGCAATTTTTTTCAATGCCTCTATTTTAACTCTCTTGTTAAGTACTGCCTTGATTTACACATGAATGTAAATGATTGCTGGAAACGACGCCACACTTTCTAACCAAGTAACCTAATTGATGGATTAAAAGACTAAAAAACTGCCTAAAGTCTAGGCAGAACTAAGAATAATTTATAAGCTCGAGTTGTTATTTTCGACTAAATTATAAATTTAAATTCAATTATAATAGAGGGGGCTGGTATTTTTTAATCAACCGGTGCGAGTATTTCTATGGTTGCACCTGAAAATTGACATTATAAATTTCAAAAATAATCTGTTTAGCAGTTTAGTTGGTTTAAAAATGTAATGTGTAACGTTAGGGTTTGTTAATGCTAAAACCTGATATAATCCACCAATTCTCGACATTCTCGGCAATCTACGCTATTTTCGACACCAACATGTAGGAAATTCCGAAATATGCGGCGAACGCACAACACTGATTTAACGATTCCCGTGAAGTTTGTCCTAACTTTGTCCTAAAATTACAAAAACAAAATTTAGGACAAATTTAGGACAAACTTCACGCGTGTGTTCACGAGCGTGAAGTTTGTCCTAAAATTGTCCTGACTATTTTATCATGAGTATGTATTAGTTAATCTCTCGTTATAATGAATTATATTATTTGTAATATTTGAACATACGTACAGTAAACGCTCGATTTAACGGACTAATTGGGGGTGTCCATTAAATCCGAATGTGTTTTAATTTAATCGATTCGATCGAATTTAATCTAGGATGGAGCTCAGCCATTTCTTAGCCGATTATATTGGGATTGTTTATACTGGATGGAAATGGGATTCTTAATTGATTTTGGGAAGAAGTTCTGGAATATGGCCACTTGGGCGGAACTCAGCCATATTATGATCGGATTGGGTATGTTGGTTGGAAATAGAATTCTTAATTGATTTTGGGGAAAAATTCTGAAATATGGCCACCTGGAACGGAACTCAGCCATTTCTTAACCGATTATGAAGATATTAGGTATACTGGATGGAGAAGGAATTCTTAATTGATTTTGGGAAGAAGTTTTGGAATATGGCCACCCCGTCTAAGGTGGCAGGCAAAAACTCATTCAGTTTAGAACCGATTACGATGAGATTGGATTTGTTTGATAAAAATCAAATTAATTACTGATTTCTAGAAGTTTTTTAATATGACCACCTAGAACGGAACACGGCTATTACTTAACCCTTATGTGGGTGGCAAAGTACAATTGTACCTTTTTCGTTTTTAAGTTTAAATATTTTTATTTTGGAATTTATCTACAAATCTGAAACTTATGTTTAGCCATATTTCAGAACTCCTTCCAAAACCTGTTTATCAATCTCAGTTCCATCCAACAAACAAAATCCCATCATACGGAGTATAGACTGAACGGCTTACAGTTTCTTTTTGTTTTACTCATCAATTATTTCTTTCTTTCTTTATTTATTTATTTAATCTGTAAATGTTTCTCTCGATTCCTAGTACTTAAAAACCCCATTTCAACAATTTCTTTTCGAAAACGTTGGCACCTAGGCCCCAACGAGGGACCCTGTAAACAAAATTTCCTAAATCTGAGACCCATCCCAATCGATCCCTGGAACTCGGAAACATCCTTTCTGCAATTTTTATTGAAACCGTTTGAACTAAAAAAAGTGGAACCTGGGTCCCGACGGTGTACCCTGTACATTTTGTTTCCCGAAATGTATACCCAGCACACTCGATTCCTGGAACTTGAAAACCCCCTTTCAATACTTTTTACCAAAATTGTTCGGACTTAGAAAAAAATTTAAAACGGGATCTGGGCTTCGACGGACGACCCTGTAAACAAAATTTACTTAAGCCCTATAAACAAAATTCCGTCAAGCTGAAACCCAAATCTAAAATCACCAGCCGCATTTGTGCCAAGAAGCAAAGTTAACCGCTCCTTGGAGACTTTGAATCCCGAAGCTGATCTTTCATCTTTGGAAATATAAGTACGATCCGGCATTAAAAGCCAATAAAAGCCAGTCTCATCGACGTTAAAAACTGGTTCGAGAATATATCCGACGGCTTCTATGATACTTTTTCAAGTACTCAGATGTTCAATAGCAGCATTTTCATCAGGTTATGTCTGCTTTTAAATTTCTCGAACCTACATCGACTTGCTAGGAAGGACACATCCCCGTCTGTGTCTTGGATTGTCATTTGAATAATGGGCATTCTGCGATTATTTTTATCCTCAATCCATATTAATAACAGTTTTTCCATCTTTTCAAAATTATTGCTTCTCTGGTAGTTAGCCTTGAGGTAGTTGATGCTGTCAATTATGAATGCTCCTTGATTTTAACATTAATATCAGCACCAAGGGCAAGCCGTTCAATCTATACTCGTAAATCGCATGGGAGGTAATACTGAATATGAGATATTTCCGTAAAAGGTCATAGAATTGTTTTGTATGTTGGTCGGGTGATAGAAGATACTCTAACGAATCTAAGGAATCAGCACCACTTGTAAATCGCACGGAAAGTTTTACTCCGAAGTTTTACTCTCTTATTTTCGATAAGTAGTATTATGAAATTTTTCTGTGTGATGGAAAGATTACGGTTTAGGATTTCGATTGAAACCTTTGGCAATGCCCTAAATTTCATTTTTAAAAGGTTCTTATTCTTAATGTAGTAATTTTTTTAATTTTGATTATTTTTTATTGAAATTTCGTGGAATATGTTGAAAACATATTACATTTTATGAAAAACATGTTACTGCTCGATATGACCTCCTTTGGCTCTGATTATTTGATTCAGTCTTCCATAGAAAGCATTGCATGCTGACACCTTACTCTCCAAAATGGACCATATGGAGAAACCCATGGGATTCAAGTCTGGTGAATATGGTGGCCATTCTTTCGACGAAATCAGCCGCGGAACGCAATTTTGTAAAATTTGCTGTCGCTCGAGCTTTGTGTGACGGTGCCGAGTCCTGTTGGAATGTCCAACGGTTCGTACCAAAGTGTTTACGTGCCCAAGGTAGCAAAGCTTCGTTTAGGATCTTTTGACGGTACAACTCTTGGTTTACCTTGACTCCATGTTCGATGAAAACCAGAGGAGTGCGTCCATCTGCAGTCACTGCAGCCCAAACCATAACATAAGCTGGTGATTGCTTGCGAATGGCAACTCTTATGTCCAAATTATCGTTGGACTTGTGCTCTAACCAAACACGATCATTTTGTTTATTCACATACTGTTGAATGGTGAAAATTTTCTCATCAGAAAAGACAATTTTTGAAATCTCATCACGTTCGGCCAAGGCCTTCAATGCTCGTGTTCTTTCAAGCCTAACTTTTTTTTGTGCCTCCTTAAGATCTTGAACTTTTTGTCTCTTGTAGGGCTTCAAGTGTAGTTCATTTTTCAATATGGTTTGAATGCTGTATCGTGAAACATGTAGACGTGCGGCTAATTGATTGGCACTTTGACGAGGATTTCGTTGGATTCGTTTCTTCACATTTCGTATCATTTCTTTTGATGTTGCTATCTTTTTAGGACCGCCTCTGTTGCATTTAGCGATGCTACCAGTTTCGTTGTATCGAGTTATGGTTCGATACACAAACATTTTATTCACATTCAAATGCTGGAGCTGACGAACTATTGCTGTTTGTGAATTTCCACCCAAATACAGTGCAATTACACTATTGACCACATGTAAACAACTAACCAAACTTCAATCTTTCAAAAAATTGATGCGTGAAAATGACAACTACACAAATGACAGCAGAGTGAAATCAGTAACATTTGGTCTCAGCCACCCTGTATATTAATTGATTCGCGAAATTTATTTGTATTTTATTTTAATTTTACGTACAATATCATCCCTTGGTGCATTAAATATTTCTCTGTAATTAAATAGGTAATATAAGATTTTATAACTATTCGTTTCTACCCAATTTACATATAAAATAATTTTAAATTTTAAAATTCGTTATAACGAGAGTTTAACCCATACATACACATTTCAAAAGGTTAGGACAAAGTTAGGACATACTTCACGCCCGTGATTTAACGACGGTTAAAAACTAATTTTCCCAAGCGTCGTTCACACTGAAAGAAAATGTGGTTTAAATTGCGTTCATCACCAAAGTTATGAAAGTTTTTATCAATATGAAAATGGCGAATGGTACGGTGTGCCATAGCGGAAAAAAATGTAATCACCAATTGCTGTAATTTGGATATTACCGTGGAAATTTTATTAAATATGTTTGTGATGTTCATAATAATTTTAATAAAAAGCTGCCGTTTCCCAATCTCAGGGCTATTACAAACCCAAACTAGATATAACCAGGGCTCAATCGGTCAATCCTAGCGCTGTATAGCTGGAAGGATTGTTAAGCAACAATATATTTCATTAGTTTAAGGTCGAATGTTGTACCCCATATTTATATTAATTCACTCGCCACTATAAAACCCGTGATTATAGTCGTAATTTAATTTATTTAATTATAAGCTGTGCTCTGCATATGTCGATAATTGATCATCACGCGCAATTTTCAAATACGCGAGACAAAACCCCCATAAGGTTAAATAAAATCAATAAACTTTAAAGCTTTATAGTTCGAACGCGAACGATATATAGTAGCGCAGAGATATTCGCATTAAATCCAATTAAATTTGTCATTCAGTTCGTGTATACATAAATTGCATTGTTAGTGTGGCAATAGATTCATATCAAGATTAATTAGTCTGATTTTTTTTTTTTATTCTTCCATCTCAATAGAATTTATTAAGAAAAATTTAATAAAAAAAATAATTTTCACACAGTAATTTTCGCCTTTAACCAATCATAAAATGAGACTGGCTCTATATATATATATGTGTGTGTGTGTGTGTGTGGATGTGTATGGAGTATTCTGCGCGATTGGGGGCGTGAGAATTACGAAAAAAGCAATGATACTGATCTTTTTGATATTAGTTTTTGCGTGGCAAATATTACAAACAATTTTTTTACTCACACAGTGGGTCAAACAAAATTAAGTGTTGCGACATCGCGTTTATATATATCAAACGACCCCTAAACTCTGATTATTTTGATAAACAACTGTTATTAAATCTATCCAAGTATATTTGGATCAAATCATAGCCCGTTTAAAAAATTTACAATTTTGCAATACACAATATTTTGAAGGGGTTTTCATAAAATTTGTATGCCCGCTGTATATTTCCACAATACCGCTTATGAATATGAATTCATGACAACAATATACCATCAATACAAAAACACACACACACACCACGAATAAGATCGAGTTTAGAGATCAGAATATATCAAAACACTTGGCCTCTTCCATCTATACAAATTTATTGTTGTATAAAGTTTTGGTTTCGTATTTTGTGTTTTATTTTTTTAATTAATTAAATGTGACTAATTTTTATTTTATTTCATTTCATTTCGAGAGCTGCTAAATTAACAATAATATTATTAACTTGGTTATTAAAGTGTGTATGAAGATGATTCTGAAGATTTTTTTCTCGACAATGTCGGATTTCGTTATTTTTCATATAGAAATAATTAATTGAACATCGTTTTGCTTTCTCGATAAAATTTCGTATTTTAAATTCGAATTAATTGATTTTTAATTTTATTAAATTTGAAATATAAAAAATTGAGGGTGATTTTAATTATGTTTCAATCAATCGATTAAATGTTTGCTTCTAGTCCAAATCATAAGTTCGATCATCGTGTCTAGAATCAGTTCGATCAGATTATTCATTAAATTACATTATTTTTGCCGGGAAAGTTATCGAACTACACGCATACCGACCTATTGTATGACACAGATAAACAAGTACATACATTCTAATCAACAAGTCCATCTATTCCATTAGGTCCATCCAGTCCATCCAGTCCATCCAGTCCATCCAGTTAATCCAGTCCATCCAGTCCATCCAGTCCATCCAGTCCATCCAGTCCATCCAGTCCATCCAGTCCATCCAGTCCATCCAGTCCATCCAGTCCATCCAGTCCATCCAGTCCATCCAGTCCATCCAGTCCAACCAGTCCATCCAGTCCATTCAGTCCATCCAGTCCATCCAGTCTATCCAGTCCATCAAGTCCATCCAGCCCATACTCCAACCAACATTTAGTCCCTTCAGTCTTTCGAGATCATCCATTCCGTCCAGTTCATACAATCCATCGCGTCCAACCAGTCTATTCAGTCCAGTTAATCTATTCCATACAGCGCATTTAGTCATCCCGTCCATTCAGTCAGTCTAGTCTACCTAGACCGTTAAGTTTGTCCAGTCCACCCAATCCATCACATCCATCCCGTCTTCACAATCCATCCAATCCATCCAGTCCATTTAGATCACCCAGCCCATCTGAAACGACAAATGACTGAAAAGCAAAATGTCGACCACTCCATGGACGTTGATTTAACTTTTATTAGAAGTTTTCTTCATTTTGTTTATATTTACATTTTTTATTTTAAGTTTTAGTTTGATTTTGTAATCGCGATTTGTATAGTTCGACAAGCTCGCGTCGACCACTTTAATTTTTAACCTCATATCATTGCATCACTTTCTTCGTTCACACATCAACATTCATTTTAGTTTGCAGGTTTTTATTCTTTCAGTCGGTCAAACAGTTGACCTGTCAGTCTCTTCAGGGATCCTATTCCATGATCCTGATTCACATGCAAAGATGATTGCCCATGCCCGGGGCCAACATTTTAGCGAATACCACTACATCAGCGGCGCGCATTCGTACTGATCAAGAATGAAGTTAAGGTCCAAGTTTATGTGGCCAAGGATTAAACAATATATCCCCTTTATGTTGTGTGGTCACGCCGAGTGATTGCTCCTAAAACATTAATTATATTTCATTTAAATTATAGCAATTAATTATTTTTATGTCAGTTTACTAAATATAATTTCTAAATTTATTTTACCTGGACTCATCTTAGCTTCGTACATCGTATCTTATTTATTGTTGTTTTTATTTATTTTATTTTATTTTATTTTTGCACTCTGTTTTGGTACCGAGGCACCCCCAACTCGTTCACGGTTCGCTTTTCACGTCCTACCTTACGCATTGCCTGCCAAATCGAGCACGTACTGCAATAGGATCCAATTACGAAATTAATGAGGAGACCACTGTTTGGAGGCCTCAATAGCATTATTATCAACTCCAGTATACTACAAGAGCATGCGTATTATTTAGCTCACAATCCAGTGTATCAAATCGTATCTCAAACGTGGAGCGCTCAAGCGCTTACTAAGTGGATCCAATTCTGGACATGCACATTGCTTCTGTTTCGTACTTAGAGAGTGACATTTTTTCAAATCTAACACATGATTCAAATAGTTTAGTGGGACTGTTCCTAAACTTCACCAGAGCATTGGTGAAATTCAGAATAGTCCTACTAAACAAATTAAACCATCCGTTAAATCTGATGTTAAATCTAATCTGGTGGTCAGGTTGGAGTGCAGACAGATAGGGATTACCGCGGGACTCACATTCGCCATCCTGTCTCTGTATGGCTGTGGTCCTTCTACAGTGGGTTTGCGTTGGACAATCTATAAACAATAATTTTTACAAAACTTTAACAAAAGCCTTCGATAATTAACTCGGATTTCAACAACGGAGTTGTACGAAACTCTTCGATCAGGCATCGCAGTACAAGCTCAATCTAATTGCACCACCAGAAACTAGGCTATATAATCGGCCACAACATCGTCAATCACGGTCGCCACGGATTTACTCTCTGTCGAAGCAACAACTTTGATAAGCACGAGTTCGGTGTTGGTTTTCTTACCAGCAATCGTTTACGCAAATTCTTAATAGATTTTAAATCCATAAACATCTCTATCGGCGTATGCAGATTGCACAATTCAACATCTCATTTGTGAACGTACGGAAGTCAAATCTTAACTTGATAAAGACACTTTTTACGAAAACCTCGAAAGTGTTTCAAACAAAATTCCACAACACGATGTAAAAATTGTGTTGAATAACTTGAATGCGCAAATCGGTAATCGATCGTATTCATCGTGGTACCATCGGCCCAGGTTCGCTATACCTTGAAACAACAATACGCAGTACCCAGCTAGCATTTCTATATAATCTGGTTGTAGTCAGCACATACTTCCCACAAAGACACAAGAAATGAAACGATTGAGCTACAGTCAATCAAATCGACTATATGCTCGTGCCCAAAACTGATTTCTTTACGGGGCACAAACATCGATTCTGACCCGTTTATCCAATGAATCTCACATTGCCAACTTAGAAGCTACCAGGAACCCTGAACAGCCAACCACTATACTCCATTCTGTGGAAGAACAGTGGGACCGAATAAAATTGGTGACAACAACTGCTTCAACAGTAAAGCTAGATAAAAAACATCAAAACCTAGAAACACTTGGCTGTATGAGAATTGTATAGTTGCAATTCAAGAAGTAGTGTAGCAAGACGAAAGGTGAATGGCACAAACAACAAGTGCTTAAAATCGAAACTGCCAGTTTAAGAGACAGATGCTGTACTATAAAAAAGTCGGTATTGGCTTTGGAGAGTTTGGAGAGTTACAAATGGACCCAAACACCATCCTGGCAGTGTGGCGAAATTATTTTTCGTCACTCTTAAATAAACAAACGTTCCTCTCCAGCGAACAGCCAACATCATTACACTAATCTGATTACAATGTGGGAATGATATTTCCACCGTTTCATCTTACGATGAAGTGTGAAGAGTCATATCTTAAATGACAATAAGGCACCTGGTGAGGATGGCATCTGTAACGAAATGCTCAAGCACGGTGTCGATTACTTCTTCTACCGCATGTTTCATCGACTTGATTCGCAGATAAAATCGCAGAAGAGTGGAAAAGACCTAATTTGTCCACTACATAAAAAAGGATACCGTCTGAATTATAACAAATATCGGAATAGTTTTGCTTAACGCCGCCTATTCAAGATGTTGGCCACCGCAGCTGCTGACAAGTTATCAATTTACAGCGAGCGGTTTTGGGCAACAACCGATCAAATTTTTTCTCTGAGGATTGTCTTAGACTAGTACTACGTTTGTATATATATAGCATCCAGAGGAATACATTCTGGAATATCTTGACACATTTGGACATTCCTCCTAAATGTATAACCAGATGTCGAAGGCTAACTCTCGGAGGCTTTCGAATTAACATATAAGTAGTACGACAAGGGGACCCGTTAAGCTCAAATTATATTCAAAATTCCGTTAGAATATGTCGTTCGCTAGCTCATTATGGATCATTCAAATATAAGGCTTTGCGGACGACATTTACATCTTGGCTGAACGAAGTGAAAACCAAATGTATGGCTATCGCAAGAAGGCCAACTCGTGGAGAATTGTTAAGTATGTGAGTATGTGTATGTGTGAGTTTTTTCTTTTTGTATTAAGGTATGAACCCATATATCAAACACGTGAGAGTGTCGGATTCTTACCGACTAAACCATGCCGTTCGGCCCCGCGGAACTACCGTTAGGTATTACTTCGCGAGGCAGCCTCAGCTTATACACTGCCCCTAATCGGCTAGAATTAACTCTTTACTGAATTCCTGCTTCTTTCGAGGCGTCTCAACTCTCCCATTATCCATGAGACACCTCCGCTTACGACGCTCCACCCATCTTTGGATGCCAGTATAAACTCCAGTATATTCCCCGGTGTTAGTGCTCTACATTCTCCGTTATTCCTATGCATAAAGGGCAATCTGGTGACTCTTCGTGCTTGAATCTGAAAAGGTATGATCTAAAGCAACCATGACCCGTCAGAAACTGTGTAAGATGGTAATCCACTTCTCCGTGTCGCCTCTTTAGCCACGCCTCGATGTAGGGGATCTTCTCTGCCATACAGTGATCGTCTCAGCACGTGCTAATCGGTGGTTCTCTGCTTTTGTTCCTTGACCACGACGCAGATGCGTGCTTTGGCGCTCCTTGGCCAGTAGATCTATTGGATCATTCCTATAAGAACACAAGCAGCGTCTTCTGACACCGTCCGAAATGCACACAATACTCTTTGTGCCTAGTTGACCCAAATTGGTGCCTCGCATACATCATTATAGATGTAACGACGTTGGCAAGCAGAACTCTGCTGCTCATCTGCGCCCCTCTTTTATTCGGCTTTATTCGTGCTAGTGCCATTAACTCTCCTTGCTCGCTCGCTGGAGGTAATGAGACGTGTCTTATTTCACAATCTGGAATCGATCATTACCTACCTGATGGATGGTTGACTAACAATTTGTTGGCTCCAATCCCTACGCAAGGTAGGCTTCTGATTTATGTTTTAGTTGCAGCCCAGTAGATGTTAACCACTGTTGAATAACTCTGATGGTCCTATTACAGATCTCCACAATCTCTTCTCTGTGTTTTGCGACAACTACAATCGCGATGTCGTCTGCAAATCCAATCACCCGAGCCTTGGGGAACTCCACCAGTCACCTCGTGAGCTTTCTTTCCCTCCTCAGTATCATAAATCAAGATCCTCTCGCTAAAGTAGCTGGAAACTAATCTCAGCAGGTAATTCGATACCTTCATCCGTGTAAGTGCGATAAATATGCAGTTCCAATTTGCCGTGTTAGAATGCGTTTTTCACGTCCAATGTAACTATGGCACTGTATTTTTTACTACCACGTTGCCATCGAGAACAGGATGTCACCTAGTGCGCCTTAGCTACAACATTTTTAATCGCCTCCACTGTTGAGCGCGCCTTGCGAAAGCCATACTGATACTCTGCCAGGTTTCCTGCTCTAACTATCCTCTTGTAACCGGCCACATACAATTCTATCTAGAGTTTTACCTGCCGTATCCAACAGGCAGTCTGGACGCCAGGAGGATGGCTCACCTGGTGGTTTGTTGTCTTTTGGCAACAATACCAGTCTCTGTTCCATCCATTTACTAGGGAATATCCCGTCAAATAAGCATGCAGTATAATCTTCCGTGAATATGTCTGGGTAACTGGTGGTTCACCATCCTCCTCGTTGTCTAATACTTCAAATACACAATCGGTTTGCTGCGGGAACAGGCGACTCACTATGTCAGACAGCATTTCCGGGCACGTGAGAGCAGTGGCGAATTTGCTTCTGAGTTTTTTCATCACCAATCGGTAGGCTCTACCCCAGGAGTGACGGTCGACCACCTCACACAGTTCGCGAAAGGTTACTTTTGCTTACTTAATTTGATGGCATGCTTGAGCTCTGATCGAGCTTTACAATACCGTTGTCGAAGGGGAGGGTTTTCGACGTATCTAGCACGCTGGTATTGCCTTCTTGCGTTCAGATACCTTTCACGAAATTCAAAAATCTCGTCGTTCCACCAGAAGAGCGGCTTTCTACGATTATCCACCAACCTTCTTGGATTTGCTGCATCACAGGCTCTTGTAACATGTCTCATAAGCTGGACGGCTTTGTTATTTGCAGTACCAGATAGATTAAGATCCTCCATTAGGAGACGGAAAATGTTCTCAACGAAAGCTGCGGACTTCCATCCTATTTTCTTCCTGTGTCAAACTATAGTACTTTGGGGTTTAATATCCGCCAGTTCATACACAATAACTTGATGATCACTATGTGTATATATATATCGCTCACTCTCCACGCTACTCCTCTATCGGCAAGACGAAGGCTCACAATCGTTAGGTAAACTATCGAAGTTGCATTTCCTCTACAGAAAGTAGGTGTATTTCCAGTATTCATTAATACGACTGGCAATGATGCGATTGCTTCTAACAATGCGGTACCTCTGCTACTGGTTTCTCTGCTTCCCCACTCTATGGCCCATGCATTAAAATCCCCGGCTATGACCAACGGGTTATGGCTCCGTGCGCCATCCGTTAATTGATCGAGAAATGTTTTAAATTCTTCAATTGATGCAGTAGGAGGTGGGTAGCAGCTATAAATATAAACGCCGTTCACTTTGGCTCTGGCGAACCCGGGTACAATACTCTCCCCAACTCCCTGTAGGGGGGTAGGTACCACAAACCCATACAGCAGCTCGATTCGATCTATCCGAGGCCCAACACCGTCTAACAAGTTTTCTATATTGCTCACACACAATTAAAACGTCCGCTTCCACTTCCTGTACGGATTGCTGCAGCAGGTCCTGGGCAGCCTCACAGTGGTTAAGATTGACTTGGATGACTTTCATTTCCAACTCTCTAGGTATTTATAGTGCTTTCCGGTAAACCGGATATCTAACGCAACCAGTTACGTGTTTGCTACAACCTTTGACCGTTTCGTCGCATAGCATGCATTTTGAATTTTTTGGTATGTGTTAGCGGTGTTTTGGTCCTGTGTTGGTCCAGTGTTTTGGTCCTGTAGAGCTTTGATATATCGGCTTCACTTCTACAGTTCCATGGCCGATGCCCATAACCGTCGCATTTAACGCCAGCTCTATTTTTCCCCGGATTCGATAGGAAATCCAGCCCACTTCTAGCACTTTACCAACCATAATGTTAGGGAGGCCAACAACCGCTGTCTGCTTTGCCCGGTAGGCCTTTGTGAGTGATTTAACAATACAGACACCTTTCACACCTTCAAACTTTGCTTCTAGAGCCTCTCTCACCGCTTCAGGTGTGGTAACCTCGACCATGTCGAGTTGCTCTCGAAATATTGCGGTCTTCGACTAGACTCCTGTAGTTTGTAGCTCCAGCAAAAGGTCTCCACTATAAGTTTGACGTATGTTTGATACACTTTTACCAAGAGGATTTAGCGTCGGGTCCTTAACTTTCCTCAGCAGATCGGCAAACGAGATTTTGTCACTCTTCTTTATTAGCAGCACATCGAGCCCGTTTCCTTCGCGGACGTGTTTGTTTTTTGGCGTTATTTTCTCCTTCACTTTCTGCCATGTTTGTTCTGGACCAACTGAGGCATCCTCCAATTGATTTGAACTCGTGGTATTTATTTTTCCATTATCCGACATAGATGCCATGGTACTTTGCTTCTTGTTTCCGTCCTCCTTGTTAATAAGGGTTTTCGACATTCGAAGTGCTTGCAGGACGTTCTCAGGATTACTTTGCGAAGCAGCCTTAGTACTCCTTTTCTTATACTTCGCCTTCTTCTATCACTCTTAGGTGGCGTGGACAACTTCCTTTTACTGGGCTCCGCAAGTGGTATATCTTCGTTAGTCGCCCCTTCAATTCCTGTTCCCTGCTCACAGTTTGTAGACGTACTTAATTGTCCTTCCCGTCATTATTGATCGGTGAAGTTTGGCACTGCTTTTCCAAAACGCCATCTTACTTCCTCAATTTTTTTCCAAGCCTGGTTAGCCTTAATTATTTGGTTTTGTCCCCAAAGAAGGCGATGAAAAACATCTCTCCAATATAATGGTCATCCCTCCCTTCTTAGGGGATCTCTGTATTAAGACACTCTTTCCAAACGAGTTAGCGGGTGTTCTATCCCCATGCACGACTCCGATCTCGACCATTGGGAGCTTGCTTGTTGACCCTGCACCGTAACTAAACTCTCCTCAACTGAACTTATCTTGGATTCTTTTTCGAGGTGTCGCCCCTAGCATTTTATACTTTCTGCCAAGTAGGTACACAGCCGCCCCTCTTTCAAACCCTCCAAGATTTAAATCACATAACTCTTAAGCGAGTTACTACCAACACGAGCGTGGACGTACTCAAGCGGAGTAGGGATGGAGAGGCACGTCTGGTAGTGCAAGTACTAGATATCATCGCATCATATCCCATTCGTCGGCTGTGCGTGCGTGTATGATGCTGTGCTGACTATATGACTGTTAGTTATCTACAGCCCAGTCTCACACTTTAGATTTTTTCATAAATTGGGAGATGCCAGTGACCTTTTCCGCGAAATTGGTCCAGCAACAACGCAACAATAGGTGCGTGCATAAATTGTAATCTTTTGAGTCACCAAATGTATGTTCTGTATTAATCATTTCTCCATTGATCCATGAATTGGGAGGAATTAGTATGGCTCTCCTACAGGGTGGAGCGATGTGTAAAGGATCCTCAATCCAATCCATGGATCATTCTTTGAATTTGTTTAATTTGATTGTGATTTCCGTTTTGTGCCGTTATGCCTCTGTGTTTCGAGTTTATTGGTTATTTATTGATTTACAGTGAAAGTGTGGAAACCAAGAGCAGCAAACCTACCACATTGTGATGAGTGAGGACGGAAAATAGATACAGTATTTTAGTTCCGCACGGCGCTTGGTGGTGCAAGCATTACAAGACGGGAAATGCACATTATTCATTGATCACAAAACCGAGATAAAGCATCGCTACTACAATTCCGATACCTTGACTACATTGGCCAGTTTACCTCCGACAAACAATATCAAGAACGGAAATTGTAATCGCACGATCAGATGCACTATCCAGAATCGATTCAATATCATTACCCGAAGCCATAAACTATGAAAGCACAGTGGAAGCACAGCAAACTGGCGACGAACTAAGCAATCTTTAAGTATCTATTGTGACGTTTCGACCGGCAAACCCCAACCTTAAATACTACCGGATTTCCGCAGGTTCACGTTTTATTCAAACCTCCGTAAATGCCATATTGGAACAAATTATTTTGACCAGCATCATGATTGATGTTAAGAAATGGTCCTATGTTGTCTGGTATGTTGGCATACCAGTTAATTGCCATACTTCAAGCAAATTACGCATTAGTCCCAAGGAGATTCAGCGAAATACATCTCTACACATCATTAGGCGATTACCAGAATCATAGGGACAACATTAATGCGTAACACTCATAAACCGATGGCTAGTGTTCAACACATAGATCTAACGGTTCGGGATACTAACATTTATAATGCCGGATACGCGAGTACAGTTTGAGTCTGAGCTATTCGCTGAATTCTGTAAAATATTTTTTTTTAGGTAATATTAGGTCTAGAATGCAGAAGAACAATCTGCTGTAATCCCAAATGCAACTGATTCATCGAGAGATGGCACCTCCCAACTTAAGCCGCCATTATATGTTTACTATAAGACAAATAATGGACACGTGATGCAGTTAAGAGAACACTGCAGCCACCATATGAAGGCTGTTATTTGGTCATCAATAGAACTGGAAAAAAATCCCGTTAGCGCAAAATTTCAATAGAAGATTGAATTATTAAGTGATTGAAATCTTGTTATCTAGAAGAAAAATCAACCGAAAAGATCTCACATCCCAAGTTCACTAAAGTCAACAAGAATCGGTCGGTTCATCAAACTATCAAATCGTTTCACAACCAATGCGTGATCTCTGGACCACTAGGAAGAGTTTAATGTGGCTGACACAACGTCACAATGGCAATTCTTAAATCCAAATTAGTAGATGGCAAAATAAATATTATTATTCAGAGACATCTAGTTGTCAGCACTGTTTTTAAAATGCCAATTTGAAATTCTATAGTGTTCATGTCTAAAAGCAGTAGATTAACGGGCGAAAATTGCAAAACCAATATAGTTCAACGAAATACAACGACCCTTGCTAATCGGCGTCTAAGCATTCTAAAAAATCATCATAAAAATTAAATGATTGTTAAATATTGCATACCAAAAATGTACACTGTTAAATTCAAAAATATTCCAATTGGATTTGTTTTGTAGTGAAATTGAATCATTTTTAGATAATCTTTAACATTTATACTAGAGAAGTCCATGAATCCCTAATAGTGTCGCTGTAAAGATCAAATAATTTTCTAACAATTTTAGACAAACACGAGGAAATTGTGATACAAGTTACTAAAGCCTACTGTTATATATCCGAATCTAGAGATGTTCACGGGGTCCCACCTATATGGATGAATAGCTAAATCAAAACCTCACGTGTGTGGTCAATAAAATTTAGATATGATGATTTGTAACTTGTCCAGCGTATTTTAAACAATAGTGGTTTTTGATTTCAATCTATTTTAGGATGGCATAGACAAAATTCTAACATTGAAATGAACATGGTTAATTTATGAAAATTTTTACTGTGCCATACAGGCTACTTAGGAGTTCCATCAATTTAAATTTACTTTCAAACTTTATTTCACCGATCCTAGAGATGTTCACGGGGTCTCACCTACATGGTCAGATAGATCAGTCAAAACCCTATGAGGGTAATGAACGGGATCTAATTATGATGGTTTTTGACTTGGCCAGAGACATTTTTAGTTAACGGTTATATCGCCCATCCCAGAAATGTTCACGGGATCTCTTTCATATATTCGAATAGATCAGAAGATTTTCTATCAATATTGTGAAAATGGGACACGGATGATGATTTTCTTTATGTTTTTCAAAACTTACAATTTCTTCATTTACAATTTTACCCTCAATTTTGGTATTTTCTCCAATAGGATTTCTACCCAATTGACATTCCCAAATAAGCTACGAACCCGATTTATTGCAAAAACAATCAAATAACAAAAATCCTATGGATGTTCACAGGGTCACGTTTATACTTTTGGATAGCTCAAAGATTCGACTTTCGATAAATCCGAACAGGGTCCAATTGTGATGATATTTACTGGGCCATATACGACTTCGAAGTTTCATGAATTTGAACAAATTTAAAAAAAAAATTTCACCGATCCTAGAGATGTTCACGGGGCCTCACCTACATGGTCAGATAGATCAGTCAAAACCCTATGAGGGTAATGAACGGAATCTAATTATGATGATGTTTAACTTGTCCAGAGACATTTTTACGTTTGCGGTTATATCGCCTATCCCAGAAATGTTCACGGGATATCTTTTTCATCTTTACATATTTACTTTATTAGGGATTCAGGGACTTCTCTAGTATACATGATAAAGGTTATCTAAAAATGTTTCAATTTCACTTCAAAACAAATCCAATTGGAATATTTTTGAATTTAACACTGTACATTTTTGGTATTATTTTTGGTATGTATTTCACAATCGTAAAAATTTGGAGTGAAATTTGTATTTGGAGTGAGATAAAGGTACCGTTCCAACCAAAAGCCATAAGAGTCCCCAGACTAAATTAACTACGTCATCCATTAGATATGATAGTTGCTGTAAATAGAGATACATGCATTGAAGTTATGAGCCCCCTTACTCCTTCGCTTTAGTGAGGGCATCCACCATTTTATAAAATATTTTTTCTAGACATCGAACCGAGCAAAGGTCGCATTTCTTGAAACTCCTTTAGAGTTGTAGAATCAGAAGAATAAAACTGTGCTGTAAATCTACGGCTAATGAAATCCCATGATCCATAATCATCGAAGCGCGAGGTATCTCTCAGAAATGAAACATTTTAAGTTCACAGAAAATGTTTATTAACGCCAGAAGAAGCAATTTAACTTATCGTCATCAAACAATAAAATCCTCAAACAATCTAATTACATAAAAATAATTAAAACTATTACATTTAATTGGTCTAATCTTGCTAACATAAATATACCGTTATGTTATCTATAAGAATTTCTTACGTCGGTTGTGATTAACGAACTATATTCGAAAGGAAAATAACTCTAAACACACACATACACACAAAACCCACATGTCCTTAGCATCCTTAGCACAGAGATTAAAATTTATGTTCATTTTCCGCTACATTTAATTTTCTATTGCGAACTGTTAAATTAAAACTAAAAAAAACATGTAACGGATCTCAAGATTAATTAAAATTTTCACGTGCAAAGTAGATTTCCAAAAGCTCTAACTAAAAAATATTGAATTATAGCCGAATACGGTGTGATGCGTGATCAATATTATTCAAATCAAATTTGATTCAAATCAATCATCTCAATTTGTTGTGCAAAATTTTATAATTGCATTTTGCGAATTTTTTTTTTGTTTGTGGTAAACGAACAGAAGCGATACCGCAAGCGAGATAATCTCGTAATTGAATCGATGAATTATATGGATTACATGTGGTACACGAGATTTAAAGCGAACATATATAGGGATGTGCATGTAAAAGGGGTTTATATGGAAAAGATCAATCAACCGCACGTAACACAATTGGTATACGTCGTGCGTGCTATTGTTGTGCGAACAATTTCAATTTGTTATGTATACAGACGTATAAGAAAAAGGATTTGGAATCATAAAATCTGTAAAATATTTATTTGATTCAAGATCGAAAGACAGAAGCCCTGTAATTTACCAAAAATCAATTACGTCAACAGTTTTTACTCTTTAATTTGTATAAAAATTAACATAATTTTCATTACATTTAACAACTGCGATTGTAATTAATAGTTTTGTGATAAAATTGTAACAATTTACTATTTTTGGTAAATGGTAACCATCTTGATGATAAATACGTTTGGATATTATGTGCACACCCTTTTCAAAGACAATTACTTTTTTTCGGTGTAGCTGTTGATGCTTGTATTTGTTCTGTTTTGGGTTTGTGGTAGTTTAGTATATTTAGTTGTCTCTGCATTGTTCGTAGAAAAAGAGGGGGAACTCTGTGATAAAGTTATCTGGATTTCATCACCTTTCACTATTGACCGACAGAATCATTTTTCATAAAGAATCCAAGTAAAAAATTAGTTTTATACTTTTGATGAATTGATTTAATTTGGATGGCCATTTATTTAACCGAAATATAGGAAAGTGAGAAAATTTGTCCTTAAGGAATTAGCAAATAAAAATTTTTACTGCTCTTTATTCACTTGACTCATTCAAGCAGTTCAAAAGAACAAAAAATCTTTTTTTTGGCTAATTCAAAAAGACCCCACTCTCTCCAAAAAGGTGCGACGATAAATCGATTTAAACCTCTTCAGAGTGTTTTAACTATGGAAAAGAATAAGTGAAAAGCGATAAAGATTATGTAAAAAATGAGAAAAAGCCTCTTTCTGTTGCTCCCACCAGTTGGTTTTTTAAGGCAGTAAAATCCTCTTAAGGTACAAATAAGATTAACAACTTTAAACCAATTTAAAAAATTCTTGGCTTCACAAAACATCAGTAAATTGCCGCACAGTGCAAACCCTTGCTGAAACTAATAAGGTGTTAAAAATTACTTTAATAAAACAACAGCCGAGGTCTAAAGAATACTATGAAAGAGTGTTCCAGATTGGTTTCCATCCATTTCTCAAATTAAAGAACCATAAGTACGTGAACGTACGAGTATATGAAGTTACCCCAGCATTACATCAGAGAAAATAATTGTTTTTAATCAGGCAACACTAACATATCAATGACCAATTTGCTCTTGTGTGAAGTTATCCCAGCCCAAAATTCGATTCATTTCGTTCAAATATATTCTATTTGGGAAGTTAGTCTAGCCCAGAAATTTTATCAAAATTAATGAAAAAAACGAAAAATTTTAAAATTTTTATAAAATTTGTCTTCAATCATGCAATGGTGGTGGATAGTGGACGGTCTATCGATAGGTAGGTTAGCGAAGAATTAAAAAAGCCGCTTCAACCGCAACTCTGCAGGGAGAAGGGTCTCAGAGAACTGGGGTGTGGTTGACCTCTGTTCACTAAATTCTGAGCGCCTCTGATACCCAGTATGGAAGGCCAAACTAATGGCGGATTAAGGTGTCATGCGACCCATGCTGATGATCGACTAGGCTGGGCCCATTTAACAAAGCCCGGTCGTGAACGGCCTGGATACCAGGCTACCTCCAGTTGTATTTAGCCTAACCTGGGTATACGGATTTCTGAAAATGAATCACCAAGGAAAAAATAAAAATAAAGGAGCCGGAACCCTCCAAAAACCGGAAAGTACTCTAATCATAAAGATGGGGCTTCCTTATCAGTGGCAAGGGTAAGCGACACCATGACATCGAGGCCAGGAGGAAGCGGGACCGCCAAACAAAATAGTAGGGGATTGAGAGAGATCTATCGACCGTTCAGGGAGAGACGGCGGTCGGCGAATAGAATTTTAGAGAAACTGGCTACGACCCCTGGGGACAGCTTATAATAGAACAGAAAGAGTCTGTGACATGGGCTAAGAAAACTGTCGGCTGCAACAGCTCGGAAAGGGTCCTTGGATCTAATAGACAGAGGTCCCAGGATGAGCTTTAAACGGGTGGCAGCACAATATGATGTCGGGTGCTCCTAAGGATGAAAAACCGAAGCAATTCAGTGTGATCCTAAAGGAGCACGTGCTGGTGCTGGCGATCATTGACAGAAGTCAGGAAGATGAGAGCATCACGCCGAATAAGTGGATAGTTGCGTATAATGAACTAAACTCCATGTTTTTGAGCGTCCTGAGAGGCAATCCGGGATCCCCCGGTGTGGTAGGGCGCGAAGCTTAAGACAGTCTGCAAAGGGGAAATCCCGAGCAGGCCGAGGGCACGCGTCTGGTTACCAACCGAGCCGGACAAGCCAGAGGAGATCCTTGAGATCATTCGGGCAAGTAATCCCGATCTTCCAACGGAAGATTGAAGGATGGTAAAACAGGAGGAAGCTAAGGGGGCTTTATATTGACAATCATGCTGATCAAGAAATAATTCCGGGCTCCTTTGTAAAATCAAAGAAAGTGATCAACGATTGGGTTCGGTTTGATCACCCTTAAAGTATTTAAGAAAGATGAGGTCGATACGAGCGGGAAGACGAGCCTGGGGGCGACGGCGAACGGACCTAGTGGGAGACGGTCAAACGGGCGGGGGACGAACGGGAGAGTGATGTTTCGGACGCGGAGAGTTTGGTGAGGGGAGGTAGCCTCCTCTCTCTTGAGTCTGATGGGGACATCCCGCTGAACTCTCGATAAGAGGCGGATGGCTTCCGAAGCAACGAGCCAGATGGCACTATCCCGATGCAGGGAGTGCACGAAGAGGTGAGTAAGGCGGATCTCATTGATTAGTATTATACAAATAAACCTGCATAGCACGAAAGCGGCCTCGGCAGCTCTCGTTCTCAGACTGACTAAGTAAGATGAGGACTTGGTGTTAATCCAAGAACAGTAACTCTGAGAAGATCAGATCGTGTATTTTAGTGAAAAGTAATTTGAAAATTTTTCTTCTTCCTCAATTTAGTAGCGGGGATGTTACAGCGGTGAGCGTTTAGATTGGCTGTGAAAAAGTATGGCCAGCCACAGCCTACCTCAGCCTAGCTAAATACGAATCTTTTAGGTTCCAGTATTGGGCGAGAACCAACATTTGTTATTAAAAATCGACAGGAGGTTTTAGATGTAATCCTTGCGACAGAAACAATTTTTCATATGATCAAGGGGTGGAGAGTGTATGGGAGGGAGCACTCATTCTGTGATTACTGATATGTCACATATAACCTCAACGTTAATCCTGTTATCCAGAAAGCCTTCAAGAATCCCAGAAGGACAAACTGGAGCAAATACGGGGTGGTGTTGGAGGAATTATTGCCACTGGAGGTCCCTGGCAGAAACCGACATTGGAGCTTCACATGGAGACCCATTTTCCGGGAAGCTTTGATAACACGATGGAGCCTGGAGCAAATATTCAAAGTGACTCGACAGTCATCCTCCCCTGGCTGGAGGTTATCTTCAGAGGGATGTCAGAATAGTATTTATCCCGAAATTGGGAAGGAGCGCACATACTTGTCCGAAAGACCTGATGCCTTTAACTCTATCATCCTTTATGTTGAAAGCCTTGGAAAGGCTGGTAGATGATGTAGTCATTCGAATAAAAATTGAGCCAAGAAATTGGGCAATGACACATCATGCGTACTGTAAGGGAAAGTCGGTGGACACAACTTTGTCTAGTACGCACGATTGAAAAGTCAATTTACTCGCAAGAGTTTTGTATGGCAGCATTTCTGGACATTGAGGTTGCCTTTAATAATGTAAAAACAGAGGCGATCATGGAAGGATTGTCATTTTTAAGATGAACTACCCTATAACTAGGTTGATAAACCAGATGCTGGTAAGCAGGATTATTACCTCGGAACTAGGGGAGTCCACCATTAGAAGACGGGTGGTTAGAGGAACCCCGCAGGGAGGTGTAATGTCCCCCTTTATTTGGAGTGTAGTGATCAACCCTCCCAAGACGGATCTGATACTATTTACTAGGAATTCCAAAATTACCATGAACGGCATTAGACTGGCTTTTGCTAATCGAGCGAGCTTTATGGTCTTAATCTTGGACAGTAAGCTTAGCTGGAAGCCTAATATTATGGAAAGGGTATATAAGGCTAATGTGGCCATTTACTCGTGTAAGAACGTCATAGGTAAGAAATGAGGTTTGAAATCAGAGCTGGTGCAAAGAACGGCCTGCATGCTTATAAGAGGGGCGTTTAGGACAACACATACACGCATTTTAGAGGTTATGTTCCACTTCCAATCAAATTTTTTGGTAAGCAGATGGCAGCCAATATGACTACAACTATACACTGTCTCTTAGTGGAAGTGTCTTCAGGCGGGCACTCGACGATAGTTAGATCGCTAAGGGAAGAACTGGCGAATCTAGATTATATCAAACCAACGTTGTGCTTCGATAAAGGTTTCCGGACCATCTGTCCTTCGAGGGAATGCTGGAGGAACGGATCAATACTGGAAAACGAGGCAGTGCAATTTCACGAACGGCTCTAAAACGGCAAGATGGGAGCCGGAGTCTTCTGTGAGAAGCTTAATGTTAATATATCTGTATATCTCCCTGATTACTGCAGCGTGTACCAGGCTGAAGCGGTAGCCACCGGGGAAGTCGTGACATGGTTGAAAGATAACGTTACGGAAAACAAATTGGCGCTCAGTAAAAAGGCAATCGCCTCGACAAATGAGAGGTGGGCCAACACTCTCACGTGTAGGGCGGCAAAATAGGTCGGCCGTAAGCGCGCACGAAAGTCATGGCGTCTTGAATATACTCTTGCATATGACGCGGACTATATACCAATATATGAGGATGGAAGAATATATGCCGTACCGATGTCGTTGATATCAGGTGTTTCGTCTACGTTATCGACAATAGCAACACGCAAATGAATGTACTTTCAATTTTCGCATACATATCAACGATGTATTGATGAAACAGCTGGCGGCATCGGATAATGTTGTTCTCTCCATTGGCTCACTTTCTTGTTGGTTTCTGCACCTTCAAAGCCAAAATATAAATAAGACACAAAGTAATTAATCGCACAGAAAAATAAAAAAGAAAATAATGTATAGATTGTATCTGTCGCTGGATTCTTATCAATGGATATTGCCAACTAAAACAATTGCAACTTCATTAACGGTTGGTGCATTGTAACGGCCCGCGTGCTCGTCAGATGGTACTTTGTCTGCTTTGAAACGGTATTGAACAACTGGACCAACTGCGGTTGTGTAATTTCTCGCTCCTCCTTGCTCCAGATTTGCAAGAATTTTGGATCAGCACCAGGCCTTGATATTAAAGAACCAATTTAATGATACATCTTGCCCTGAATCTTAAACGTAGATTCAAAATTGCGACCGTCTTTATTTTGAACGATTTTTGTTGCTCCAAATGATGTCATTTGGAAGCAAGAATTGTATTTACGAATTTTACGCAAAAACAATTTTGTTTGAGGTGTAACTTCAGCCAATAGTGATTTCAGTGAAGTACATCTTTTCCAGACGCTCAGCAGAAACCGACTGATTCACCTTTGTATTTGGATGTCAAATTGTATTTGGCAATCTTTATCATATTCGAACGCAAGGCGGAGAAGTGATGCACGTGCCAATGTGCGATGAAGTTGCAGGCGCTATCGTTCATGTGCTCAGTGTGCGTCGGTGGCTCGTTGACGCACCTGTCTTTGTCCCTACGCATTAGCTTGAAGGCGTTCGTTGCGTTGCTCTTGACTTTCATTTGTACGTGTGTTTGTAATGTGCCGTTTAACACTTAGTAAATTTTAAAAAAGTTGCAGGATACACTCAATATGCACGCAAATGTGATAGATACATGGAATATGGAAACACAGCGAACAGAAGTTGAAATGTCAATACAACGCCAAGCTACAGTACAAGTGACTTGCTCATGTATTGATGCGTACCTCAAATACAACAAAATTCGACATCAGCCACCTATGGTAAACAAACATAACTTATGAATTATTCACAGAAGTTAAATTATTCATGAACTTCTCAGAAGGTTTTAACGGTCAATTATTCATGAACTTATGATTTTTTTTCATTTAATAAGATATTGGGAATTTTGGTGTTATATATTCTGATATTCGAAAAATCTTCAAAAATAAAGAATAAAATTTCATTAAAAAATTAAAAAAACATTCCTAGAACCCGATTGCAGCGCCACCTACAAATTGTGGTGCAGCGTCACCTACAATTGGTCCAATTGTGAATCTAAATCATTGATGGACCCACTCTACTAGGTGCGTGACTAATTTACCGGTTTTTTTTTTTAAAAATGAAAAATGGAAAATTTCAATAGAAGTATACAAAATGGTTTATTCAAAGTACTGTCCTTCGCTACCTACATGTTTCTGCCATCTCTCTGGTAATTCATGAACACCACAACGATAAAACGAAGCGTCTTTAGACCGAAACCATTCATCCAATCAAATTTGCACTTCTTCGAAACTAGCCAAATGTAGCCCTGCCAAGTAATGCACCATCGACCGGAACAAGTGATAATTCGAGGAGGCCAGGTCTGGTGAATATAAGGCGGGTGCGGTGGAGATTCAATCTCAGAGCTTGCAGCTCGGTGTTTTCAAATGTTTTTGGTCTTCCGGAGCGCTTCGTGTCCTCAATGTTTAAATTGCCACTTCTGAAGCGTTTAAAATAATATTCACAGGTAGCTTTCGATGGTGCAAGTTCGCCGTAGGCCTCCTCAAGCAAATGACGTGCTTCAGCTATACATTTTTTTTTTCAAGTTGAAGCGGAAAAGCCAAGCTTCCCACAAATGCTGTTTGTTTGGCACAAAATTCGACGTATTCGTTCTTAGAAAAAATTTTTTTGCGTTGCGCTATGTGCAACAACTGTGTGTCGCTAGCACCATCTATGTGTGAAACCCGGAAATTTAGTTGTACACCTCTGATAAGTAAGGTAAGTTCTAACCATAATTTTTTGTAAATTTTTTATGAAGCTTTTTAATTTTGTCAGAAGCTTAGCACAGGTGAGCAGAGTTTAATTTTGAATTTCCTAAAAATTAGTTCAATAGAGCATATTGAAATAAGGCCAGAAAGGCCTCTTAAAAAATATTAATTTGTTTTCGGAATTCCAATTTTATCTTATATCAATTCTTCATATTCTTCAATACTTCATAAACCCTGGAATACACAAATATTAAATAACGCCAAATAAAACCCATAAATACTTTTTTATGTTTATAATTCTCTCGCATATTATTTTTCTAAATAAACAAAACTCTGCGTTTTTTATTAATTTAATTTAGAAATTCTAAATAATTCATCTTAACTAAACAAACACAGTGTCGTACAAAAATAACAACATTTTGAGGAGGAAATTAGAAAACAAAAAAAGATTGATGTTGGTCATAATCGATCAACCCTCAATGTTTTCGTTATGTTTTAATCGAAAACATATAATTTACACGTATTTGCATTTCGATTTTGTTGGTGTGTCGTTCGTACGTCCTCATCGGGAACCACTCCGCTCGTAAGTGTATATAATAAATGCAGTTCTCATAAAAAGTGGGCTGTATGAGTGGTAATGAGAACAAATAAATCAACATTAAAAAATGTATTTCCGTTTTCCACGTTGGTGGTCACGTGCGATCAATTTGAAATAAAAATATCCGAACACTATTTATATGGATATAGGACGGGGAGTTATGGGTGCGAGAAGTGGTTTGGTGTTTAATTTGTCACGGATAGTTATTTAACGAATCATTAGACTTATTATAGTCTTTCGTACATATATTTCCGATTATGTATTTATATGCGTGTATTTCTTGTGAGATATGTATGTTTGTAAATGTGTCGGGAAAACAGAAAAATTTCCATATATTTTCCAATAAAAACGTCTATATAAAAATGTTTTTCGAGTACCGGGGCAAAAATGTAAAACGGGGGATTGTACAAAATACCTAAAGTGTGAAAATATTTCTAAATTATATTTTTAAATGGTTTAGAGTATATGGGTTTTACATCCCTGATTTAAATATCGGTATATTAATCCTATATATGCTGTTGAAATGACATGATTTGAATACATTTTTGCAATATACCGGGCATGAATCTACTTTACCAGCAGTTCCTATTGGATAACCTATCACCCTTTTACTTCGTACCAAATATCGAAGAAAATAAATCAATTCGTAAATACATTTTCCACTTCCTAAGCCTTCCATACGCGGGTTCAAATTGAAACCGTACCATTTTTATTGTGTTTTAGATAAAAATTCATGCATGATTTATTGTTTATTATTTTTAAAGCGCTTCTATAACAGCAGCAGTGGTGCTACACAAAAAAAAACATTCAAATTTATTGGCACATATTAATTTCGACGGTTTAGAGATTCAAATGGTTGGTACAATCGTAAAACGCACCAACTGAAAAATAAAAAGGAAAAATATGAGTGTATTACCGGTCTTTGCCCCAATTTCAATCCTCTAAATTATTAAAGTAGGAATTGAGCATTGGTTTATTACAGCCGCTAGATTGAAAAAGAAACTCGAGGAAACCACAGCTAATTTAAAACTAACTTAAAGACCTTACCCAGAACTAAAAGAACAATAAATTCAAATTACAAGCATTAAATTTATCGCACGTCATTTTTGTAAATCTTTAACAAAATACAACTGGAAATACCTTACTAAGAAGTAATCGATGTGATGAAACTATCCTTTAGAATATTCTTTTTAAAATTTATTTACAACTTGTAAATCTGTTGTAGGAAATAAATATAAAAAATCATCTAGTAATTTACCTTTCATAATTTATATCCTTGTTTGGAGGGTTGTAGCCCTTTGGATAGTCCCCTTCACAATTTTATTATATTTTTAGTCGATTCTGATTGGATCTAGTAGATCATGCTTATTTCTTCACTAACGAAATTCTTCTTCAGATCTCTATGGAGGTTGTCATTTCTTATGTACCACGGTGCATTAACTGTTCCACGTACGACTTTGGTTTGGAATGACTGAATGATATTGACATTGGTTTTCTTTGTACAGCTCTAGAGATGAATACCGTAAGTCCAAGTCCACACAGGTTTAAGGATGTACCGGTATAGTAGCAATTTATTATGTAGAGTTAGCTCAGAATTTCTTCCTAAGAGCCAATTCATCTTTCTGTATTTGATGTTTAACTCTTCTTTTTTCTTTTTCACATGCTCTTTCCATTTTAGTTTCGCGTCTAGAGTCATGCCTCGATGTTTTGCCGTGTTTGCATAGGGATTTTGCTGAGAGTTCAGTTCTACTGGTATCCAGTTGACCTTTTTGTTGGTAAAGTTTACGTGAACAGATTTTGTTTCATTAATTTTTATTCACCATCTCTTAGTCCAGTTACTAACAATATTAGTAGCTCTTTGCAATTTGCTTGTGGATTCTTCTATGCTATTAGCAACTGCTAAGATGCCGTATCATCCGCAAACGTCGCTATCTCCTCTATCGTTGGCCAGTCCGATGCGTATAGAACGTATAAAGTTGGCCCTAGAACGCTACCTTGTGGTACTTCTGCTGATATTTTCTTTATTTCTGAGTATTCGCCATCTAATTTAACTCGAAAGTGTCGGTTAGATATGTAAGATTTTAGAATTTTATAAAACTGCTTTCGTAAGTCTCTCTGTAATTTATATTCCAACCCTTTATGCCATACTCTGTCAACGGCCTGTGCTACATCCAAGAAGACGCTTGAACATACTTTCTTATTTTCAAGGAGGAATAAGATTTCTTTCTACTGAGTCTCTTTAGGAGTAGTTTCTCGAATAATTTTGAAACTATTGGGAGTAAGGAAATCGGCCTATATGAATTTTTGTCATACCTAGTTTGTTGGGTTTAGGTATTATAATTACTTCTGCAACTTTCCCTTGATTTGGAACGTGTTTAAGTCTGAACATTGCGTTAATTATTTGGAGTAGTTTACGTAGTCGTTTTTCAGGAAGAGCTTTTACTATTTGTCCTGTAATTAAGTCATATCCTGAAGATTTATTTGTATTTAGGCTGAGATTGATTTCCTCTTTTAATTCTTGTAACGTAACAGGAGATATATTGCAGTCATCCATTTTATTTACAGGTGGAACGTTTTCCTCTGCAGTTTGTCTAGGTAGAGGCTGTAACGAGTTCTCGAGGTGGGTTGCAAACAACGAAGCTTTTTGCTTTGCACTTATAGTTTAACTGCTGAAAAAATCTAGAGTTGTTTTATATTCTGGTGATCGACTACTTTGCCAAGCCTTTATTGCTTTTCGTTTTGCTGTAACCAGTTCCCTAATTTCCAGAGGATAAATAACATTTCGGCGCATATTCTTTAAACTTGAAGGAGTACTACTCCACGCCGCTTCTTGTATACTGTTGTTGAGTTGTCCTAGTTCTTCTTGTAACTGTATTGGGTTTTTAATTGGCACCTGAAGTTCAATATTATCCTCAACAAGTTTCTGGAATTTCTCCCAGCACATTTTTTTATTAGTTAGCGGAGGTGGACTAGTTTTCTTAACAATCGTAGCACAGATTGTCATAACAAAAGGCGTGTGATCCGACATAATTCCCTCACCACTTTCTAGGTATATTTTGATTTCATCTATACCTTGGTGATAAGGGAGTCAATGATATCGGGTATTTTGTTTCTATCCGTAGGCCAATAAGTTGGTTAACCTCCAGAATAAAAATCGCAATTGCATAATCTTTCTGCTGCAAACAGTTTTCTTCCGATTTTAGAGGTTACTCTTGATTCCCAGTAGGTGTTTTTTTTTTGCAGTAAAATCACCTCCGATTATGAAACTTGATCTAAGTGATTTAAATAATGTACAATAGTCTTCTGCAATTAAATCATATCTTGGGGGCAATATATTAACTATACACCATATTCTTTGTTATTTTATAAATACTTTTAAGGTGACTACTTGCATAAATTCCTCTTCAATTTTAAGATCTATAAAGTGTTTGATGTTTTCTTTTATATCAATAGTCCCAACTCCGAATTGCCGAAATCAGAATTGAAGACAGTCTAAGAAGTAGATGCACAAAAAGTTGTGGCCTTCTAGACTGGCTTAACTCATTGGTTTCTAACATAAACTTGCATAATTTGCATAAGTATAATTTCCGTATTGGACAGAGGAGTAACTGATCTTAAAGTAAGAAATTGTATCGTTTTAACTATGACCATAATATTTTCACCCAGAATTAAATTAATCCTGTGATCTGCTCTAAAACTCGCGGATGAATCTCTTAATCCGCCGGTTGATCCCGAGATTTATGAAGCGAAGCAAATAGATATTTTACTGGCAGCCACCATAGAAATTTTTCTGGAAATATTTTGCAAAGTATATCATCATATCAGAAAACAAAAAACATTGTTTTTTTACAAAAAAACGATTAAAACAAAAAGTTTGTTAATTAACTTCAAACACAACTCGGATGTTGGCCACAACGAAAGAAAATCGGATGTTGCCAACAACCTATTAACCTCTCCATTTTTTTTTATTTTGTACTTGGGTAGTAATAATATCTGATTTGGAGGATTTGAATTACCTGGAAACCTTGAACTCGGTTAGAACCGCGATAATGAAAAATCCTCCCAGCAGACGATGTAGGAGAACAAACGACCACGACCATAATACAATGGCGTATAATTACATAACGGTTTTCTTCAAGCACGGGGCACGTTTCCTGAAGGATATAATTGTCAATCACGGACTATCACGCGAAGATGGACGACCTACTCAATCGCTCCGACTATACCTTAAACCACAACGTTCCGTTTCCATGCCTTCTAAAGTTACGCTTATACGTGAACCTACAAGGAAGAATATGATCACTGGGGAACGGAAAATCATGCTATCACAACCTCCTACCACCTTACTTGGGATATACGGGCACCAAAGATCCAGAAACCAGAGATGTTCTTAAGACTGGTCGTATCAACTATATTGGATCTTCGTCGTACCACCTTTCATTATTTTTCGCATTCATCTTAAACTACGTATGAAACGAACACAATTACAACATTAAAACACCATCGAGTTCATTTAGAGGGTATCCGATTAAAATGTCCCCTGACCTTTAAATTTCCTTTCTGTATGTTAGGTGTCTGTACATATCGGTATATCTTACAATATGTCCACGCAGCATTTTCGGAGTAATTAGGATACACTGCTCTACAAAATGTTCCATTTCGGTATTGACACATATCCGACTATAGCAAACTAAGGACTTTGCACTATGGGTAGCTCAGTTTCGGCCATAGTCATGGATATAGTTCTGGACCATGATATCCATTATTTCGGAAAAAGATGACTTGGAACCCATGTTCTGTGCTGATGACGTACCTGGACATTCGCGTATTTAAATTGAACAACAATATCATCAGCTAGTAAAGGAAACCGACTAAACGTCGGATAATCTATTTTTGGTCCTCTCATCCACACCATGTGAAAGAAAATTGCATAACTCGGAGGAATCAATACCTCGAGCGTTTGATCGCCGTGGCTTTAAACTACTACCGGATCAGGAAAACCTTTAAAACGTTCCAAAATTACTGCAAAGTATAAAACCACAAAATAAAATCGCTTCAATTAGTAATGACGTTAATAAATCATTTAATCTAAGAAGGCGACCTAAATCCCAATTGGATTTGTATTATTCTACACAGGTCTCGGTAAATTTTCCTTGAAATTGTTATTTTGTTTTTCCATGAAAATAAAATGAACCGAGAATTCGCGTTGGCTGGGCATTACTAACCTATTACGTCCCTTACGTCCCTAAAGCTAACCGATCTAGATTTCGTGAAAAATCATGTAAGACCTTCTCTGGTGGGCGGGTTCATTCTTAATGTTTTTCCTCCGCCCAAACGATTTTAATGAAAATTGCGTTCAGACGGTTTTCGAGTACCAAAAATTCATATAATTGCTTGTCTGGTGGGCCCGGGCTTATTTTTAACTTTTTTCTTAGCTAAAACGATCTAAAAGAAAATTGATTGTAGGAGGTTTTATAGTACCAGAAAACGATTGCAATGGATACTGATTTCGAGAAAAATCGGATAAGAGCTTGTCTGGTGAGCCCGGGTTCAATTTTAATTGTTTTCTTAGCTCAAATGATTTAAATGATAATTTCTTGCAGAAAATTTTCTAGTACGAGTGGAAGCCGGTTGTGATGGATCTTAAATACGAGAAAAATCGTGTAAGAGGTTATCTGCTGGGTCCCGGGTTTAACTAATTGAAAAATCTCGTAGTTTTTTAATGAGGCCAATTTTATTTGAAAGAGCACCTCTTATGCCATCATTCGATACTAGCCACTACTCGTTAGAATCTCTGTGATCTGGTGAATAATTAATACAGTGTAACCCAAAAATTGCCAAAATATTCTATGCGATCCGATTTTCCAACGCATTAACAAATGGGAAAATCTCGTAGTTTTTTGATGAGGCCAATTTGCATGCTGTATAAGATAGCGGAAATTTCTCAGCGGAAAATAAGAGATTTCGCTACTCGCCGCAAGTGGCAGCACAATCACAAAAGAGAATTTATTTTGTTATATAATTACCAGCGGAAATTTTTTATTCATTTTGTCACTAAATAGAACATACCAGCGGAATAAAATATTAAAAGTGATCCTTAAAATGGCAAATTGATTGATCTACGAAGTAAAGGAACTCGGTAAATGAAATCTTGAAATTTAAAAATATTCCGTCTTTCCGCCATACTAAAAGAATGACGATGAAATTCGGATAAAAGTATTGATCAGGAGTCCAAAACTTAGGAAAAAATTCTAGGATCTGTTCATGCTGGACTAAACTAGGCCATTTCATAACCAATCCTTTTGAAAATTTAAATTTTTTTATCAATTTATTATCAGTTTTTGGTCGATATCTCAAAAATTTCCACTAGTAACCAATACTTTCGGTTGTTTTCTAATAGCTTAGGTCATACTGAGACTACCAGGAAAATTTGGGGAAAATTGATGGATTAGAATTTTTACTATAATTTTTTGATTTTCTGGAAAACTGAAAATAACTTATATGGCCGCAGAAATTAATTATTTTTATTTCAATCAAAATTAGGTTTGGATTATTTAAAAAAAATAGTTAAAATTAAAAGAAATCCGTCTGTTGTCAGGTTTCCATTGTTAACATTGCTTTTACCGACTGTTTGTTTTTGTTAATTTAACAAATTTGATTTTTGTTAATTTTGTTGTTTGGTTAAAAACTTCACATCCGTAATTTTAGACTAATTAAATGCCCTATTAAAATATTTTTTATTCTGCTCGTTCTAGAAAAATCATTAGGCTTTTCCGCTTCACCGGTGTGAAGTTTCTAATGTTAATTAAAAGTGTAGCTACCCAAATTAACAAAAAAGTGTAGCGTGCACAAAAAATATTTTTAAAAGTGTATGAAAATAATTTATAAGAAAATCAGTAAACTAACATTCAGTTAATAATTTCGAATTAAAAACGAACAAAAACATATGCTTGTATGCAACTGTAAATTAAGAGTCCATCCTAAAGTATCCGCAATATAGCCACTACTATTAACGAATAGTAGACATTTGAGCCTATTCAAATTATTAAATTCTAAACATAGAAAAAGTGTTGACTTCCCCTGACAAAATTTGTTATGTTGAGAAAAATTATGATATGAGAACTGATCATACACACACAATTAACAGTTCATCCTATAGAGCTTCCGCAATATAGCCACTACTATTAGACTCGAATGTCTACCGTTCGTTAGTAGTAGAGGTTATATTGCGGAAACTCTAGGATGGACTGTGCTTTATGTGTTTGAAAACATTAATATTTGCATGTCAGTATATTTTTTGTTTGGTTTTAATTAGAAATTAAATTTCGACGTTTCGTTTAAAAATATTTTTTGTGTACGCTACACTTTTTTGTTAATTTGTGTGACTACACTTTTAACTAACATTAGAAACTTCACAGCGGTTGGGCATTTAGTTAGCCTAAAATTAACCTGTAATGTTCCAATTATTTTTAATTAATTTATTGATATGGTTTCTGCTAACTTTTTCTAGGGTTCTGCTAGTTTAAGGGACGTTTTATCTTCTAAATTTTAAACCGAGAAAGATTTCGAGATAAAACAAAATGCAGATCAAACAGAAGTTAATGCAGTGGTTTTGGCATGAAAACCGGATCACGAAACTGGTGCAGACGGACAAGCATTAAAACAGACGGACAAAAATTTGAAAAACACTTGCTTATGACTCTTATCTCATAAGAGATGCAGAAAACTCAAAAATAGTCATTATATGCAAAACAAAATGGCACACCAACTTAGACATCCAAGGGAATTCAAGGTAAATATTTTTTACAAGATTGTATGGAAATTTGTCGGGTCCCTTGGCAAGTGTCTCTTATGCGGTATAGTAGAGACTCGCAAAAATTTAACCGGTCACAAATCTCAAAGTTGTCTTCAACCAATTCATTTAGAATGCCCCTGTCAGACAACGACGCTCGATATAATTATACCAGCGTTTATGGACTTCAATAAAAATAAATATGCCCAAATACCTGCTCTAATATCACAACATATCGGCTTTTCAATTATCGTTACAACAACAATTTACGTTTGTATTCAAACGACATTATTTACATATATGGATAAGGTTTCGTCGTCATACATACGAACTCGTACCTAAAAGAAAAGAAAATCAAATTTATTTAGAAATTATTTAAATAGAATTTATTGAAACATAAATATGTAAATATTAACATAAAATCATTTACCTTAAAAATGTATGTATAAAATTTCACATTTAAATGCCATCCATTTGCCATTAGATTTTCCGTTTAGCTCTCAGTTAACCAAAATTTTAACCTTTGGTGTTTTCATGTGATTCTTAAAATGTTGACGATTTGAATATCTAACACACAAAAATAAAATGATTATGTGCCGGGTGTCTCATTTAAATGAGAAGATTTGAATTGAGATTAGATCTGTGTAGTCGTATGTACCATATATGTACAGTACACACACAAAAATTATCATTTGGTGTAGCCCGGGAAATTTTGTCGGGGAAAATTGTTTTTTTTTTTTCGATTGTATATATTTCAAAATGTATACGTAATATTGTTATTGTTCCCGCAGTGAAATTAAGGTATTCGTTTGAATTTGTATTTTGGGTTCGTTTATAATCACAAACCCAATGTAAAGTGATTATTTAAATTATAGGTTTCAACCCCTCGACTAACACCTTGTACATACAATAGAAAGCTGAAATTTTTTCGCGTGCGCTTTCATATCCAGTGAATTCTAATAATAATAATACATGGCAAATAGAAGAAAACCAATCGTCAAATTTTCAATATGATCAGGAATTGGATTTTTTCCGCTCCCACCTAATATGCTCGTATAATGTAGATTGTCCCAATGGGATAATACAATTTAAACTAACTACACTCGAACATAATTTTTTTTTCAATCTTCTCCTTTTCGTGTAACTGAATTTCATTACTAAGTTTTTGAGAAAAGTGAAATACTGCTTTTAGTGTTGGTGCCAAACACTGTTAAACTTGTTGGTATTACATATATACGGTAGCATGAAACAGTGTACATAGACGAAAGCAAAAAATAAGAATGAAAACCAAACCAGATGAAAATTAATTTGAAACCAAAAATATATTCGAGATGTTCGAGAACAGAAAAAAAGGAAATTTGAAAGGGTGTTTAAAATCGTTAAACGGAATCGATTGGGAAATTATATTTAAATATTAAGATGTTCCATAATATCTATGTATAGGACCATTAATGTACATATATAAAACTGACTCATGATATTTATAATGTTTTGAGAATGAAGCACAAAAAATTTAAGCCACACACGGATGTTTTTCCAATTGAATTTTCGTTTCCTTTTCTTGACGGTTGATTTTTGACTTCTCGATATGTGCTGTTCTTCTTCCAATTTTAACTTCGTATAATTGCGAGATTCTGTTATAAAAAATTGCTTTTATTCAGATAGATTTTCGATTCAAATAGATTGTTTTTGTGGTTTGTGGCAGTTGGATTGTTAATTCGTAACGATGTAATCTACGAAAGTATTACGATCCGATTCGTGGGAACTATTTCCTAAACTTTCCTAAAAATTTAAATCCGCCATTTATGTTTCAATGTATGCGTAAAACTTCGTATAAACGAGTAAATAAAATTATATGAAAAAATTCAAATAAGTAAGGTGACTAAGTACTTGTAAAGAGATCAATTTGCATATCGTAGGGTTTTTCCAAACAACTTTCCCAATTCCAGGAACACCGCTACCAAATACTAAGCGCACTTTTGATTAGTTCTGGATCAAAACTAACAGATAAATGCCATTCCATTGAAAAATCTAGGGGCCCCGGGTGTTTCAGGAAATCCAATTTGTAAAGAGGTCAATTTGCGTATCGTAGCGGTTTTCCAAGCAAATTTTCCCTATTCCAGAAACACCGCTACCAAATACTAAGAACACTTTTGAGTTGTTCTGGATCAAAACTAACAGATAAATGCCATTCCATTGAAAAATCTAGGGACCCCGGGTGTTTTAGGAAATCCAATTTGTAAAGAGGTCCATTTGCATACCGTAGGGTTTTCTCAAGCAATTTTCCCAATTCCAGGAACACCGCTACCAAATACTAAGCGCACTTTTGACTAGTTCTGGATCAAAACTAACAGATAAATGCCGTTCCATTGAAAAATCTAGGGGCCTCGGGTGTTCTTGGAAATCAAATTTGTAAAGAGGTCAATTTGCATATCGTAGGGTTTTTCCGAGCAATTTCCCAATTCCAGAAACACCGCTACTAAATACTAAGCGCACTTTTGAGTTGTTCTGGATCAAAACTAACAGACAAACACAATTCCATTGAAAAATCTAGGGGCCCCGGTTGTTTTAGGAAATCAAATTTGTAAAGAGTCCCCAGATTTCTCAATAGTACGCTGTTTGTCTTTTAGTTTTGATCCAGAAAAACTCAAAAGTGCGCTTAGTATTTGGTAGCGATGTTTCTAGAATTGGGAAAATTGCTCGGAAAAACCCTACGATATGCAAATTGACCTCTTTACAAATTTGATTTCCTAAACCACCCGTGGCCCCTATATTTTTCAATGGAATGGTATTTATCTGTTAGTTTTGATCCAGAAAAACTCAAAAAAACACTTAGTATTTGGTAGCGGTGTTTCTGGAATTGGGAAATTGCTCGGAAAAACCCTACGATATGCAAATTGACCTCTTTAAAAATTTGATTTTTTGAAACACCCGAGGCCCCTAGATTTTTCAATGGAATGGTGTTTATCTGTTAGCTTTGATCCAGAACAACTCAAAAGTGCGCTTAGTATTTGGTAGCGGTTTTTTTGGAATTGGGAAATTGCTCGGAAAAACCCTACGATATGCAAATTGACCTCTTTACAAATTTGATTTCCAAGAACACCCGAGGCCCCTAGATTTTTCAATGGAATGGTGTTTGTCTGTTAGTTTTGATCCAGAACAACTCAAAAGTGCGCTTAGTATTTGGTAGCGGTGTTTCTGGAATTGGGAAAATTGCTAGGAAAAACCATACGATATGCAAATTGACCACTTTACAAATTTGATTTCCTAAAACACCCGGGGCCCCTAAATTTTTCAATGGAATGGTGTTTGTCTGTTAGTTTTGATCCAGAAAAACTCAAAAGTGCGCTTAGTATTTGGTAGCGGTGTTTCTGAAATTTGGAAAATTGCTCGGAAAACCCCTACGATATGCAAATTGACCTCTTTGCAAGTACTTCATCACCGTACTTATTTGCATTTTTTCATATGGAAAAACAACATTGAAACAAAAGTGACGGATTTAAATTTTTTGGAAAGTTTAGGAAATACATCACTATTATACGATCCGTTTTAAGCTCGTTGCCGATTGTCCTTAATTTATTGTGTTGTGTAGCTTGAGACATTTCATTATTTTTAGGGAGAAACCGGTATGTGTTTTGGGTGTTTTTGTTAGATTGTCGAAAGTTAATCAATTTTAGAAAAATTACCTTTGTTAAGGTGCCATTTTCCACTGTTTGATTGGTTATATTTAAAAACTGAAAAAATTATTTTACATTTTCCATAGTAGCCCGAAAAATACTTGTTTTTTATCTTTAATCTGTTCTGGGGCCTTTAGGTAATAGCCTTCGGTTCCCGATGGCCTCACCTCACCCGAATCTCATAAAGGAGCGGCATTTTTATCATACGGATTGACTTTAATTCCAATTTGTTGAGAAATGGTCAGGTTTCACTAAAATTGGTCACTTCAGTTTCATAATATAAACTGAGATCCATTAAAAAGGGCTAAGCTGCATTAAAAATTTTGATTTGTCAACAGCACTTTCGGAACTAACATTTGGATCCAATTTTCATCATTCAAGGGGCTAAGTTCTGTTAGAATTGAATGTTTCCCCGTATCAAATCCTGAAATCATATTTGAACCTATTGTTTTCATTCAAACCGAGTTTTGCCATGATCTATATTTAAAAATGGCAAGGTGCAAATTGTCACCTTTAAAAAACTCACAGGGTTAGTAACACAATTTGTAATCCTCGTTTCGTATTCGAAGTTGATTATCGAATGGATCAACTTCATTCAATGATTGCGAAATGAAATACGATGACTTGATGGTTGAGGAAAATAATTTTTACTATTGATATAGTTAAGCTGTCTGTGCGTTTTGATAACTAAGTAGTAATGTTGTCCGATGCTGTTTATTTTATGGGGTTGGCCGACATTACCTCGATTTGATGTTGGTTAGGGTGCCCACCAATAGGCATAGCTTTGTCACTGATCTCTTGTAAAGGGTGCTTTGATATCTGTCCGTCAGATTGCACTTCGCACACTAATTGCCGATGACAAAGTTGTTGGTAGTTCTCAACCACTTTGAACATTGCTGGAGGCGAGAAAGGTATTCCGATGACCAAATGCACCAAAAGTGCTGGTACATCTTTTGAACATGCTGGTGACGATTAAAACGATTCGGTTTCATCTCAAGTAGTTTTGTTTCAGATGTCAGGCTCTGGTTTTCTGAACGAGCTTGACCCAGCCCACAAATGATCAATATTTAAGCAGAACATTTTGAAAAGTTTAATATTCGATCATGATCGAAAAAATTTTAAATTTATTTTACAACAATACCGTTCTAGACAGTTTTCCAAAATTTAAGCGCAAAAATTACGATTTTTGACAAAATTTGTTTTCCACCAAAAATTCGGCCATGTACAGCTCAGACGGATTGACTGATCGGAAAGTATCTTTCTACCTAAGCTTTCTCCATAAATTTGGAGATCTCAGTGATATTTGGGCGAGATCGCCCCACCGGAAATGTTACCGTCTATAAGAATTTTTTCGTTAGTTATGAGAAAATCGACAATGAAATCAAAGATTCTAAACTAAATTTTCAACAGTATCGGTTCAGATCAAATTTCCAAATTTTAGGCGGAAAAGTCGATTTTTGACAAAAAAAACTGTTTTTACAGACCAAGTGGTTAGACTATTCGGAATAAAATTACATACTTAAGCTTTTTTCATAAATTGCGAGAGCTATGCGAAATGTGGTGGATATCTGCGTATTAGAAGTGGCAGCTGCCGTAGCACCTTTTTCAATTTTTGCAATGAAGATTACATTTTTTAAACGGGTTGTCCTTGTCCTCTGAAATGTAAGCACCAATAATGATTATTGATTTTACAAGACAAATTTATCACAAATAGGTATATGCAAGATCTCTGTATTTGTCGTAAAAGAGAGTCGGGTGTTGGCCATAACAGCTGTATATTATTTTGAGATATGCATTCTGGCAAAAAAGTAACGATAATTGGCCGTAAAAAATTGTTTGTCACTAAGTTGGCACAACTGTCCTCTATCTTGACGTGAAGTTCTAGCGCGATCTGCCATTTAGTTGCCGAATCCCTGAAAATGTTACAGAAGGCTTACGGTGAATCGACTTTCTCAAAAACACGCGCATATGAGGGGAACAGTGTATTCAACTGAAGTTAACATCAATAAAGTGAAGGAAATGGTGACGGAAAATCGTCATTTAGGTTTGAGAGAGATAGTCGCTAGAATTTCTGTGTTTTACGAATCAATTCGTATCATTGTACAAGACTGTTTGGGTATGGAACGCGTTGCCGCTCGACTAGTTCCGAAAGACCTAAATTGTCCTCAAAAACTCAGTCAATTCAGAAGACACCTTCATAAAACGCATTATAACTGCTGATGAGGCATGGGTTTATGAGTTTTACATGCGAATTATGGCAAATAATAATCTAATTATGAACAAGACGTCACAGAGACTGCACCAAAAGGCCATCATATAGGAATGATTCCTACGGATTCAACCTATCCAAGGAGGCCTCGAGCGTTTTGTACAAAAGCAAGTGAGTTGTTGTTATTGGCCATGTTGCGATTCTATTCAAAATAACACAGAACCGAAGAGAGGTTTACTTTCTGGGAGGTCTTGTTATGGCCTAAATGAAATTCTCTCAAAAATCGGATTGAGAGCTGATGAGAGTTTTGTCTAAAATAAAAATCGTTCTAAGCAAGTCTATATTGAAATGAACCTCTAAATGATTGCATGTTGGTGCAATCTCCGAGATGTCTAGCAAATGAACTTCGAGGCACCCGTTTTCAGTCGATAAAAGACGTAAAAGTTAATGTGCGGCGAGAACCGAGAACTGAAGTCGATTCCGGAAAATGCATTTGAAAAATGTTTTGATGATTGGATTATTCGTTGGGGCATAAGTGTATTGTTTCGGAAGGAATAGAAAATATTTTATGTTTTATTGATCAATGCCCGGTACTTTTTTGACAGAATATATATAGTGTCGCTGTATTTGATTATTTGCAGCATTTCACGACACCCATTGAGCAGGGGCACTTGAAATTTTATTTAAAAAAAAATGATCCAAAGTTTGGCTCCATGCCGAGATATAAAACTTTGTTGTCAAGTTAGTGGTCTGTTCCACAAAATTGTTAGCGCTAGGTTTTGTTTTGGTATCTGTAATATTTGAGGGAATTCTTTGGAATATAAAGGTGTGCTTGAATTGATATCATATGACAATAATCAGAAACTGTTAGAAGGTGGCTCTGAGGATGGCAATGAAACAAAACCGAAACATTTTATTCGCTCCGGTCATCGACTAGTCTATTAACAAACTTTACCATTCATTTGCGGAAACAGCTTACTGTGTAAACCTCCAAATTTTTAATATCCGAATGACTCAAACACAAAATAGGGTCATTCTGTAGTACCAAACTATATCATAAATACATCTTTGATCAATAAAATGTTTAAAATTTAAATTAAAATCAATTGATACTCCAATATTATTTATTATGTTGATTCAAGAATTAAATTATAAACATTTTATTTTACAATTAGAGCTCCAATTAATTGAAACTCTTAACCTTTTTGATACGGAAAGAATAAATTTATTACAGCCGCTCGTGCATACGCGACACCAGTTCCGATATCTATCATAAATACATTTAATATTCTGTACCCCAATTGAACCTTATATATACAAGCCGATATGCACAAGTGTGATATTGAATATATAAATACAAGATAAATGTGGGTGCACGCACGGTCATAATAATGGACTAAGTACTATAAGATGCAAAGTAACATTGCGCGCTTAAATAGTTTTGATTAGCTTGGCGCCTACGAACATATTACCATAATCAAATTTTAAAATGATAAAAAAATTTATGTGATAAGTTTAAATTATCTGGTTAGTCTAAGACGCGAGATGATTCAGAGTTTGTTTGTTTTAAGTTTTTTATTTTTTCGTGAAGACATGAATCATTTTCATTATGCAATTTAAAACTATAAATGTTTTTTTAAAATTGTATTACACTTATGTCAGCGATTCTCGCGCTTTAGATTTATTATTTATGATATGTGTGCGTGGTGTCATTTGTCACTCTTGATAATAACATTTACTCGTTTACTTAGTGTATGATCTAATAGATGAGTACACCAGTGCAGCAGTACTTACAAATTTGCAAATACTGTGACCTAAATAAATCAAATGTATATGCAAATGCAATGTTTTAGAGGCCATTTTGTGCTGTTAGGGACAAATAAAACCGGCACTGTAAAAATAATATGATCCTAACAGCCAGTCTTTTGAATTTCTCGTACCTAAATGGTGCATTCATTGGTACATAGTTCAAACCGATATTAAATAAAATGGACGTAAATTGAGCTAAAAATTATTCTGCCTACGAGGGTCTAGTGACCATACATCGCTTAATAAGTCCCGAGGCTGACACATAGGTGGCGCATCCAATGAAACCATTCATATGATTTTAAGAAAGTTAAGAGATAACCATAACAAGAGCCACGAAGACGAGCGATATCGCTCTAAAACATATAGGGGGCATGAGTTTGCCGTTTTTAGCAAAAAAATAACAACAATACAACAATGGTGTGAACCATTTCAATATGGATTTGCCAATATCAAACGAAGCTTGTTAATGTGGATTTTTTCTCATCGTTTATTTGAGCAAACTTCTCATCCGCTCTTTTTGGTTGTTGATTGCATCTCAGTAACAGTATGATTTTTTTGAACGAAACTCTCAACGGCTCTCCATCTGATTAGTGAGTGAATCTGATTTAAGTCAATAACTACATCACAAAGATTGCACCAAAATGCACCAACCAATCATCTTTATGTATTTCCTTAGGGCCTAACCTATCAAACGGTGTGTGAATCATTTCAATATGAACTTGCTCTGCACGATTTTGTTTAGTAAAACCATCATCGGGTCTTTGTTATTTTGGAATTAATCTCATTAGGGCCAATAATAATCTAATAAATTATGAACAAGACATCACTGGGATTGCACCAAAATACCATCATTTAGGAATAATTCATACGGATTTAACCTATCAAAGGAGCCCTCGAGAGCTCTGTACAAAAGCAAGAGACGTAACACAGAACCGAAGAGAGGTTTACTTTTTGGGATGCCTTGTTAATGGCCTAAATGCGAAATCACACTCAAAAATCATATGGGGATCCGTTGAGAGTTTTGTTTAAAATAAAACCCGTTCTAAGCAAGTCTATATTGAATAATGATTCACACACCTTTTGATAGGTCAGGCGTAAATGAAATTCACCCAAAAATCAGATGGAGTGCCGTTGCAAGTTTTATTTAAAAATCGTACTGAGCATTGATTGGTCAAACTCGTAGAACGAGGACATTGTGAGGAAATCTCTTTTATGTCTAGATTATTGTGAGAATAAATGAGGTTCGCTCAAAAATCAGAAGGAGCCGATGAGAAGTTTGCTCAAAAAATGTACTGAGCAAATCCACAATGGATCGAAACATGTTTCGTTTGATAGGTCAAACCCGTAGGAATAAGTTTTATATAGGGTTGAGTGTTTTCTTTTAAAAAAAACGGACTGAGAAAATCCACATTCGAACGACAGAAGTTTTTTCTTTTTTTATAGGACAAAGTATTAGAAGCTAGCTCTATATGGTGGCATTTTGGTGCAATCTATGTGACGTCTTGTTATTGGCCATAACGGAAGACCCTATACGGTTCAATCTGTCACTGTTATTGGAAGTAATTAAATTCTCTTCAAATTAAAAAAGAGCCTATGCGGGTTTTACTAAAATTCGGGCTATAACCAAGTATTGAAATGATTCACAAACCGTTTGATAAGTCAGGCCTTCTAAGAGTTTCTCCTATATGATTGCGTTATGCTGCAATCTTTGAGATTTCTTGTTAATGGCCTAAACCAGGTTCTCTCAAAAATCAGGGAGCCGACGACAGGTTTACTAAAAACAAACATGCTGAGCATATTGATCACACGCCGTTTGATAACTCATGCCCTAAGGAATTACTTCTATATGATTGCATTTTGGTGCAATCGCTCACATGTATTGTGGCCTAAATGAGATTCACTCAAAAAGCAAATGAAGCCCTTGAGAGGTTTATTCAAAAAAATCGTACTGAGCCAAACCCGTAGGAGTAATTCCTATATGGAAGCATTTTAGTGCAATCTCTGTGATATCTTTTTACTTACAAAATCGTAAACAGCAAGTCGATTGTGAAATGATTCAATCTCACCGTTTGATTGGTCAGACCCCTTAGGTCCAACTTCTATATGATTGCATTTTGGTGCAAACTCAGTGAAGCCATGTTATTTGCCAGAATTGGATGCACTGAGAGTGTTCTTCACATCAACACATCTTTCATACACGCGCGCCAGAAATTTATGTTTGTTTAAGTTTATTTTACATTAAATTTGATGAAATTTAATTTTTCACTCAAAATTCTTATAAAAAATATATTAACAGTGTAATTTTCAATGCGTTCTTATTTTTGTTAATTGTTAAAAATGGCAATCTCATTAGAGAACATTTACTGCTAACACAATCACCGACACTGCCGGCGACGATTTTTTCGTTGTAATAAATTTAGGGTCCATTTCTATTTTCATCGCCGGCAATACAATGTTGCCAACTGTTCAATTTATTTTTAAGTTGATAGTAAAAAATATGAGCTGCCAAATTTTTGCTTGCATTTTGTGTGGGTTATTTTGAAGGAAGAATTCGTTATGTCGTTTGTTTTTGTTTGACGCTCTAGATCTGTTTACTACAGCGATATCGTGGCGATATTTTTTATTTATTCGTCCACGCTTGTCATTGTTGCTCTTGTTCGGTTTAAAGCTTTACAGTTATTATAGAAACGCTGTAAGCATTATAAGATTAAGTATAACAGAGACTCTGCTCCAACGAAAATAATCAACCAACGTTGGTTTGCTGAGTTTAAACGTGGCCATATAAACAATGCTGATGCTGAACGCTGTGGTCACCCGAATTTGGCAGTTACTCCAGAAAATATAAAAATGTGCTAAAAGTAATTTTGGAAGATAGTAAAGTGAACTTCGTGAGATAGCTGAACCTTTAAAATATCAGAATTCAGTCTAAACACTATTTTGCATGAATATTGGTCCATGAGAAAGTTGTGTTCAAATTGGGTGCGCGCAGATTGTGGAAGTTGTGAATTGGGATTCATCCGTACAGTTTTGTGAAACAACTATCATTGTCAAAATTCCTTTCAATCAACCAATTACAAAACTCTAATCTTTTATGGTGGTCTATCGGTAATAGTTCTTGAACGGGTGTTGTATGGTATGGAAGAAGTATCTCCTTGTGCAATACTTGATGAATTCGGTAGCGAGAGACATTCAATTGTAAAGTGAGCCTCCTTATTTCCTCGTCGACATCCATGATTTGGTGATACAGAATGGGGCCCACGTATTTGATATTGTGCCGATATTTCGCAGTCGTTCGCAGACGCGTGGAAATCTGCGTACATATTTATTGGAAGCTCGAGATGCATCCATCTCAAAACCCGTAAACAAAATGAATATCAATGTACTCCTCCCCTGAGAACTGTGTCATCATAATATTAATTTTCTAAAATTAAATAGAATTTTTGATTCACAACACTGACACAACACTAGACAATTTCTCAAAACTAATGAAAATATTTAATTTTTTGTTTTTTTTCAACATTTAAACAAAGGAGTTGAAAATCATCGCCTATAGTTTTACTGAAAAAAAAAATTGTGAATAGATGTGAGTAATTTTTTTTTTTTTCATTTAATTATCTAGGATAAGTATATCACTGTTCAATCTAAAAGAAAACGTAGCCCGATATCTGCTCAGTTTGCTGGCAGGAGCAAAGTGACACGGATTGAAAGTGTTAACCAAATACCGCTTAACAACCGATTCTCTAGTTTAGAGGTCGGTGACCTCAATACAGCGCCGAAATCGAAACCTGAGAAACCGCCTCCAATTTATTTAAGGGAAGCATCTAACAGACTCTAAATTTTATATTGCCCCGCTCAAAAGGGGTAATATAAACGAAACAAAGATTCAAACCTTCGAAATCGATGGCTTCAGAGCCCTAGTCAAACATTTTGACGAAGTTGGTAAAAAATATTACACATACCAGCTAAAAAGTCAAAAAGACCGACCAAATGGCATAGTGGTTAAAGCTTTGGCGTTTGGATCGGGAGGTACCGGGTTCGAATCCCGATAGGGGCAGGATGCAAAGGGAATTTTCATCAACAAGTTACGATTTGGGATGAGAAGGAACACATCTATGACCCCCTGACGGAGTGCGGGGCTCACGGGCCGACCCATCTTCCATGCCAGTATAGGCTGGCATGGAGCTATGCAATGTGCAGATGGTAATAAAATCGGACCTATATCCGTACGTCCTCGAATTGGCCAATACAGGCGTAAAGGTAAGGACGTAAATAAGCGAACCGCGAAAGAGTAGGGAGAGCTTCGGCCCCAGAACAGATCAGAGAAAAAAAAATAAAAAAAAAAAAAAAAAAAAAGTCAAAAAGCGCTTACTGTTGTTGTGCTAAAAGGAATTGAAAGCTGCGTAGATGTTAGCGACATACAAGCTGCACTTGCTGCGGAAGGTTTCCATGTCAAATCTATTGGTAATATGGTAAACCGTGAGAAGGTACCCCAACCAATGTTCCGTTTGGAACTAGAGCCAGAGGAAGAAAAGTCAAAAGGAGTTCACAAGATTTACAACCTAAAATATTTACTACATCGCAAAATAGTAATTGAAGAACCTCGGAAGAGGTCAGGACCAGTTCAATGCATAAAGTGCCAAGAATACGGACACACGAAAGCATACTGCACCTTAAATGATGTTTGTGTTATTTGTGGTGAACTTCACGACTCCAAACAGTGTGACAAATATCGCAATGACCCATCTGTGAAACGTTGCAGTAACTGCGGTGAAAATCATACTGCAAATTACAGGGGATGTGCAGTGTATCTGGACTTAAAACGGAAAATAAACCCTAAAATGAGAGCTGAGCAACGAATGCTCAACATGCAATTTAATCAGAGGGCCATGTTACCAAAAAATAGAATAGTCACCAAACCTGCGAGTGCAAACACACAAAATGATAACTTGGAGACGTTTGACAGCAGTTTTGCACAGCCAGGTGTTTCTTATGCAAACATCCTAAAAAGTAACAAACCGAAACCCAAAACTCGTTTTAATGAAGAGGACCTAAATATTCATACCACGCTAAATAAATTAACCGAGACCATCCAAAGTTTCATGACGAAGATGAAAAGGCAAATGAGCATGATGATGCAAAATATGAATACGCTTATGCAAATAATAGTTAAAAATCAAAAATGACAGTTCTAAAAATAGCTATTTGGAATGCGAACGGGCTTCCGCAACATAAAGCTGAGGTACACACCTTTCTTATCGAACAAAATATAGACATCATGTTAATATCTGAAACACACTTCACCAAACACAATTTTTTTAATATTACCGGCTATTCCGTTTGTGACACCAAACATCCGGATGGTAAAGCACACGGCGGCACCGCAGTCTTGATAAAAAGAAGGTTAAAGCACTACGAGCTCCAGAAATATACTAAAGATCACATCCAAGCTACAATTATTTGTTTGGACGAATGGTCTGGGAAATTTGTAATATCGGCTGTTTACTGTCCACCGAAACATGCAATTAAAAAACAGCAATTTATCGACTACTTTAATCAGTTGGGAATCAAATTTCTAGCAGGAGGTGATTACAACGCTAAACATGTGCAATGGGGTTCGAGGTTGACGTCACCCAAGGGCAAGCAACCTAGATTATTTATCATATGGACATCCCACTTATTGGCCTACCGATAGAAAGAAAATTCCTGATTTAATAGATTTCTGTGTAATACGAGAAATAGCACGCACCAATGCTCAAGTCGTGTACTGTTATGATTTATCATCAGATCACTCACCAATAATCGTAACACTAAGTACGCAAGCATTAAAAACTGAACCACCCCAACGTTTAACAAACAAACTAACAAAATGTGTTCTGTATAGAAACATAGTAGACGTAAATTGTCATCTGGATGTCCCACTGCAAACACCAGAAGATATCGATGCCGCGATAGAAAACTTAAGACAAATAATGGAAATGGCTGCAAAACAAGCTACTCCGGAGTATAAAAATTCGGGAAAAAAATAGTAAGCTTTCAAGTAACATTCAAAAGTTATTGGAAGATAAGCGGGCGACTCGGCGGCTATGGCAGCTGCACCAATCTCCTTTTCATAAATGGAAATTAAATAGAGCTATTAAAGCTCTAAGAGAAGCAATACGGGAAGAGCACAATCTTGGAATGCAGAATTACCTAAGTGAGCTCACAGCAACAGAGAAAACAGATTACTCACTGTGGAAGGCAGCAAGAAATTTAAAAAGGCCAGAGCTATCGAACCCACCGGCAAGGAAACCAGATGGTCATTGGGCCAGAAGTGATTTAGAAAAGGCTATCGCTTTCTCTAACCATCTACAAAAAGTGTTCACTCCAAACGAAACAAATAATGACTGCGTACTATCACAGATTACGAGGGACGAGTCGAACCCAAATCCAGTAAAATTTAAATGGAAATGCGTCAAAACGGTTATCAAAAACAGGATAAATCCTAAGAAAGCTCCAGGCCATGATCTAATAACTGGAAAAATGACCAAAGAATTACCCGATAGATGCATAAAATATATAACATATATTTTTAATGCGATTATGACATGTGGATACTTTCCCCAAAAATGGAAAATATCTCAAATTATCATGATTCCTAAGCCAGGTAAAGACGAAACCCAAGTCTCGTCGTACAGGCCAATAAGTCTACTTCCGATAATTTCAAAGCTCTTTGAAAAGATGCCACTAGAAGAACTAATACCTATATTAACTGTAGGTCGCATTATCCCAGATCTCCAATTTGGATTTAGAGAGCCGCACGGCACAATAGAACAGGTACACAGAATTGTTAACACAATTAAGCTCTCATTAGAAGAAAAGAAATATTGCTCGGCAGTTTTCTTGGATATTGCGCAAGCTTTCGATAAAGTATGGCATGAAGGATTAAATTACAAAATTAAAACTCTTCTGCCTAGACAATTTCATGCAATTCTTGAAAACTACTTAGCCCAAAGGATGTTCCAGGTGAAACAAAGTACGGCCACTACTGATTTAACCGAGATAAGGGCAGGAGTACCGCAAGGTAGTGTATTGGGACCTGTGCTATACTTGTTGTTCACAGCTGACTTACCAATAACTGAAAACATAATCACTTCAACTTTTGCTGATGGCACAGCTATATTGTTTTAACACAAAAATCCTCAAACAGCCTCCGAATTACAAGAACATCTGCACAAAATAGAAGATTGGTTAAAAACTTGGCGGATAAGGACGAATGAATGTAAATCAACACATATAACAGTCACCCTGAATAAACGCACATGTCGGCAGTAAAATTAAACAATATCACAATTCCTCAACAAACAAACGTCAAATATCTCGGTCTTCATCTCGATAGAAGATTGACATGGAAAAAGCACATTGAAACAAAACGTAATCAACTAAAAATAAAATTTTCTAAAATGTACCGGTTGATCGGAAGAAAATCGAAACTCTCTCTAGACTGCAAGGTTCTACTATACAAAGCGATCCTAATCCCCATATGGACATATGGTATCCAACTATGGGGCTCAACTAGTGCCTCAAATATAGATATTGTACAAAGAACGCAAGCAAAGATACTTCGTAGCATTACAAATGCGCCCTGGTATATTCGAAACAGCAACATCCATAGAGACCTAGGAATTAAAACGGTTAAAGAGACAATAAAATCATGCAGTCTAAAATACCATCTGAAACTGGAATCACACCCTAATGAATTAGCTAGAGAACTACTAAGGCAACCGAAATACAAACGGCTTCGCAGAGCAGATCCTCTAGATTTAATCAACTGAAATATTTAATAATTACACGCATGTTGACCTAACACACTTAAATTAAGTAATTAATAATAATTTAAAAATAATAATGCATACTAATATTAAGTACTAACATAGGTTAAGGCTTAAGTAAAAAAAAATATATAGTTTTTAAGAATTTCACACTTCTTGTTAGTTTCGTATAAAGAAAGATTCAAGAATAAAGCCTTTGGCAATAGTTAACAAAAAAAAAAAAATATAATTATCTTTGCAATCTGTTTTGGGGTCGGAGCACTCGCAACTCTATCGCGGCTCGTTTTCACGTCCTACCATACGCCGTTACCAGGCACGCGAGTGAACTTTTTACTAAATTTTACTAAGTGTCACATGCTATTCAATTGCATATATTCAGGGGCAAATATTTAATTTCTTTTCAAATATGAAATATATTATAATTTATTTTGCAACATGATTTAAAAATTTAATAAATAATTATTTAATTATTTTAAAAAGGATAATTTATCAAGACGAATTATGTAAATTTATTGATTTAGAATTAAGAATTAATTGACCATAATTTATTTATTAACAAACATGCCTTTGATAAAAAAATAGAAAATCACACAGAATAACCATCCAACCAACCAATAGACAACTGTAATACTGTAACTGTAAAAAATGTCAAGACAATCCCTTCAGGTTTACTACCCCTACGCGCTAAATAACTGAAAATAGCGATTATTTATTAAGTTTCATCGTCAATACATCGAAGAATACTAAAGGTTGTTCCGCCAAATTACCATCGGTCTCACACTATTTTTACGTTAGCTTATTAGTAATACTGTAAGTGTAAACAATTTCCAAACAATCCCTTGAGGTTTACTACCCCTACGCTATAAATAACTGAAAATAGCGATTATTTATTAAGTTTAATCGTCAATTCATTGAAGAATACTAAAGGTAGTTCCGCCAAATTACCATCAGTCTCACACTATTTCTACGTTAGCTTATTAGTAATACTGTAAGTGTAAACAATTTCAAAACAATCCCTTGAGGTTTACTACCCCTACGTGCTAAATAACAGAAAATAGCGATTATTTATTAAGTTTCATCGTCAATACATCGAAGAATACTAAAGGTAGTTCCGCCAAATTACCATCGATCTCACACTATTTTTACGTTAGCTTATTAGTAATACTGTAAGTGTAAACTATTTCAAGACAATCCCTTGAGGTTTACTACCCCTACGCTCTAAATAACTGAAAATAGCGATTATTTATTAAGTTTAATCGTCAATTCATTGAAGAATACTAAAGGTAGTTTCGCCAAATTAACATCGGTCTCACACTATTTTTACGTTAACTTATTAGTAATACTGTAAGTGTAAAAAATATCAAAACAATCCCATGAGGTTTACTACCCCTACGCTCTAAATAACTGAAAATAGCGATTATTTATTAAGTTTCATCGTCAATACATTGAAGAATACTTAAGGTAGTTCCGCCAAATTACCATCGGTCTCACACTATTTTTACGTTAGCTTATTAGTAATACTGTAACTGTAAAAAATATCAAAACAATCCCTTGAGGTTTACTACCCCTACACTCTAAATAACTGAAAATAGCGATTATTTATTAAGTTTAATCGTCAATTCATTGAAGAATACTAAAGGTAGTTCCGCCAAATTACCATCAGTCTCACACTATTTCTACGTTAGCTTATTAGTAATACTGTAAGTGTAAACAATTTCAAAACAATCCCTTGAGGTTTACTACCCCTACGCGCTAAATAACTGAAAATAGCGATTATTTATTAAGTTTCATCGTCAATACATCGAAGAATACTAAAGGTAGTTCCGCCAAATTACCATCGGTCTCACACTATTTTTACGTTAGCTTATTAGTAATACTGTAAGTGTAAACAATTTCAAAACAATCCCTTGAGGTTTACTACCCCTACGCGCTAAATAACTGAAAATAGCGATTATTTATTAAGTTTCATCGTCAATACATCGAAGAATACTAAAGGTTGTTCCGCCAAATTACCATCGGTCTCACACTATTTTTACGTTAGCTTATTAGTAATACTGTAAGTGTAAACAATTTCCAAACAATCCCTTGAGGTTTACTACCCCTACGCTATAAATAACTGAAAATAGCGATTATTTATTAAGCTTAATCGTCAATACATTGAAGAATACTTAAGGTAGTTCCGCCAAATTACCATCGGTCTCACACTATTTTTACGTTAGCTTATTAGTAATACTGTAACTGTAAAAAATATCAAAACAATCCCTTGAGGTTTACTACCCCTACATTCTAAATAACTGAAAATAGCGATTATTTATTAAGTTTAATCGTCAATTCATTGAAGAATACTAAAGGTAGTTCCGCCAAATTACCATCGGTCTCACACTATTTCTACGTTAACTTATTAGTAATACTGTAACTGTAAAAAATGTCAAAACAATCCCTTGAGGTTTACTACCCCTACGCGCTAAATAACTGAAAATAGCGATTATTTATTAAGTTTAATCGTCAATTCATTGAAGAATACTAAAGGTAGTTCCGCCAAATTACCATCGATCTCACACTATTTTTACGTTAGCTTATTAGTAATACTGTAAGTGTAAACTATTTCAAGACAATCCCTTGAGGTTTACTACCCCTACGCTATAAATAACTGAAAATAGCGATTATTTATTAAGTTTAATCGTCAATTCATTGAAGAATACTAAAGGTAGTTTCGCCAAATTAACATCGGTCTCACACTATTTTTACGTTAACTTATTAGTAATACTGTAAGTGTAAAAAATATCAAAACAATCCCTTGAGGTTTACTACCCCTACGCTCTAAATAACTGAAAATAGCGATTATTTATTAAGTTTCATCGTCAATACATCGAAGAATACTAAAGGTAGTTCCGCCAAATTACCATCGGTCTCACACTATTTTTACGTTAGCTTATTAGTAATACTGTAAGTGTAAACAATTTCAAAACAATCCCTTGAGGTTTACTACCCCTACGCGCTAAATAACTGAAAATAGCGATTATTTATTAAGTTTCATCGTCAATACATCGAAGAATACTAAAGGTTGTTCCGCCAAATTACCATCGGTCTCACACTATTTTTACGTTAGCTTATTAGTAATACTGTAAGTGTAAACAATTTCCAAACAATCCCTTGAGGTTTACTACCCCTACGCTATAAATAACTGAAAATAGCGATTATTTATTAAGCTTAATCGTCAATACATTGAAGAATACTTAAGGTAGTTCCGCCAAATTACCATCGGTCTCACACTATTTTTACGTTAGCTTATTAGTAATACTGTAACTGTAAAAAATATCAAAACAATCCCTTGAGGTTTACTACCCCTACATTCTAAATAACTGAAAATAGCGATTATTTATTAAGTTTAATCGTCAATTCATTGAAGAATACTAAAGGTAGTTCCGCCAAATTACCATCGGTCTCACACTATTTCTACGTTAACTTATTAGTAATACTGTAACTGTAAAAAATGTCAAAACAATCCCTTGAGGTTTACTACCCCTACGCGCTAAATAACTGAAAATAGCGATTATTTATTAAGTTTAATCGTCAATTCATTGAAGAATACTAAAGGTAGTTCCGCCAAATTACCATCGATCTCACACTATTTTTACGTTAGCTTATTAGTAATACTGTAAGTGTAAACTATTTCAAGACAATCCCTTGAGGTTTACTACCCCTACGCTATAAATAACTGAAAATAGCGATTATTTATTAAGTTTAATCGTCAATTCATTGAAGAATACTAAAGGTAGTTTCGCCAAATTAACATCGGTCTCACACTATTTTTACGTTAACTTATTAGTAATACTGTAAGTGTAAACTATTTCAAGACAATCCCTTGAGGTTTACTACCCCTACGCTATAAATAACTGAAAATAGCGATTATTTATTAAGCTTAATCGTCAATACATTGAAGAATACTTAAGGTAGTTCCGCCAAATTACCATCGGTCTCACACTAGTTTTACGTTAGCTTATTAGTAATACTGTAAGTGTAAAAAATGTCAAAACAATCCCTTGAGGTTTACTACCCCTACGCTATAAATAACTGAAAATAGCGATTATTTATTAAGCTTAATCGTCAATACATTAAAGAATACTTAAGGTAGTTCCGCCAAATTACCATCGGTCTCACACTATTTCTACGTTAGCTTATTAGTAATACTGTAACTGTAAAAAATATCAAAACAATCCCTTGAGGTTTACTACCCCTACACTCTAAATAACTGAAAATAGCGATTATTTATTAAGTTTAATCGGCGGAACTACGCCTAACTAAGTATTCTTCAATGAATTGACGTTTAAACTTAATAAATAATCGCTATTTTCAGTTATTTAGAGTGTAGGGGTAGTAAACCTCAAGGGATTGTTTTGATATTTTTTACAGTTACAGTATTACTAATAAGCTAACGTAAAAATAGTGTGAGACCGATGGTAATTTGGCGGAACTACCTTTAGTGTTCTTCAATGTATTGACGATGAAACTTAATAAATAATCGCTATTTTCAGTTATTTATAGCGTAGGGGTAGTAAACCTCAAGGGATTGTCTTGAAATAGTTTACACTTACAGTATTACTAATAAGCTAACGTAAAAATAGTGTGAGACCGATGGTAATTTGGCGGAACTACCTTTAGTGTTCTTCAATGTATTGACGATGAAACTTAATAAATAATCGCTATTTTCAGTTATTTAGAGCGTAGGGGTAGTAAACCTCAAGGGATTGTTTTGACATTTTTTACAGTTACAGTATTACTAATAAGCTAACGTAAAAATAGTGTGAGACCGATGGTAATTTGGCGGAACTACCTTAAGTATTCTTCAATGTATTGACGATTAAGCTTAATAAATAATCGCTATTTTCAGTTATTTATAGCGTAGGGGTAGTAAACCTCAAGGGATTGTTTGGAAATTGTTTACACTTACAGTATTACTAATAAGCTAACGTAAAAATAGTGTGAGACCGATGGTAATTTGGCGGAACAACCTTTAGTATTCTTCGATGTATTGACGATGAAACTTAATAAATAATCGCTATTTTCAGTTATTTAGCGCGTAGGGGTAGTAAACCTCAAGGGATTGTTTTGAAATAGTTTACACTTACAGTATTACTAATAAGTTAACGTAAAAATAGTGTGAGCCCGATGGTAATTTGGCGGAACTACCTTTAGTATTCTTCAATGAATTGACGATTAAGCTTAATAAATAATCGCTATTTTCAGTTATTTAGAGCGTAGGGGTAGTAAACCTCAAGGGATTGTCTTGAAATTATTTACAGTTACAGTATTACTAATTTGCTAACATACTGTGTGGCAGATGGTAATTTAGCCTAGCTGTTTGTTCATTTAACACAACTATATGTTTGGTAATAAATAAATTGCGGTCAAACGGTTTTAAATCGAAACTTAAACATTAATATATTATTTTAAATAACTAAATTCTTTACAATAATTAACTACTTATTTAATACATTTGTACATCAAAATAATAAATTAAAATATATTTGATACTATAAAAGATGTAAAATATTTGCGCCTGAATATATGCAAATGAATAGCAAGCGGTATTTAGTAAGATTTAGTAAAAAGTTCAATCCCGTATATAGGGCGATGAAGTTTTTACTAAAATAAAACTAAATGATTTTAGTAAAATTTAGTATAAACTTCAATACCATTACCAGGCCGATTTGCGAAGAACCATCTGAACAATAATTAGTCCAATTTTAAATGTTTTTCGAGATTTGAAAGTTCAATGTGAATACGATTAGGGAACATGAAACTTGTGTTTAGAGGAAAAATAAATTACTGGTTATAAATTAAAACAAAAAAATTAAAAATTAAATTGTATGTTGTCTGTGCACTAACCATCAGCATTTGTGTTTTGTTTTGATGTAATTCAAAGCCAACGAACGCCACGAATACAACATGGTGTCACAGGTAAAAAAAAGAGGGGAAGCCATGTTTTGAGGTTCTATGTTACCTTGTCTAGAGGGGCAAAATTCTAAATAATTAGGTGCTGGGTTGCCTTGCTTATTCGGACAGTAGACCGAGTTATATAGGTTTAAGCTACCTTATTTATGTGGACAAAAGGTTGAATTAAGGTCGCAATACATTCCCATCTGAATTTGGTACAGATAAAGGAATAGTAGTGGGTATTCACTGTGGTCAATAATAAGTCAGGGAAGGCCGAATATTATTTTAGGAATCAATAGATTGAACACGAAATGAATAATACCCACGTAGCCTGTGATCAAATCCCGTGTTAGTTCTGGCATCGTGTAATCATTATGCCGAATGACGTTGACGATGTAAATCTGGATCACTTGACAAACAGAATAGTCGTAATATTGAAATATTTTTAAAATTTAGTCAGAAAGAGTCTGTCTGTTTAGTCATTTCTTAACCAATGGTAATGAAGCTTGGTATCTCCAACTTGGCATAAGTCTGAAGTTTCACAGGTACATCAATGTCAAAAAATCTTGATAATTATGATGATCACATGAAACGTGTAATTCGGCGTATCCTTTGAATTATTTTTTCTAGCAACATAATCTCTTTTATAAATCTTAAAATTAAAGCCGACATGTGAATTAAAAATGTCAATCTTATAACGTTTAATTATGCGCTTTCTTCACAACATATACATGACATGAATTATCGCTTCTTATTATGTATGTGCGGTATACCGCCGCCAGTTAGTTTAATTGAATTAACCCCAAACAGAAATTTCTTTGTCGGACACTTTTTTTATTTGTTTCGGACAAATTTACTTCATGCTGAGTGTCATTAGTCATTCTCATTACACACATAATTAAGTACCTCGGTTACACATATACCGAATTTAATTTAAATATTACTATTTTATACTAGAGTACCGCACCAGACTATAAAATCATATGTGATTTTTCTCAAAGATTTTCACATTTTCCTCGGGATATTGGTACAGTCTCAACCCTTGCCATTTTTAGTTTTGTTTATATTTATTTTGTCGACAGTTTAGGCACAAAAAAAAGATCAATCTATCAAAATAAAAAATGATTTTGTATTTTTTATTTAACCGAGAGCATCGCAACATCAAACGAATTTTTAATCGAAAAGAAAATTTGGTTAAATTTTGTAACTGTACTCGTATATCCTTTTTCTTGGAAATATATAAAATAAATAGTATATGTAGTAGTAATTCTAAGGAATTCGGAACAGATTGAACCAAAGCACAGGATTAGAATAATAAATCCTTAATGGGTTGCTTGTGTTTGTGTACATCGTCTGTGTATACGTAAAACTACTTTAGTGTTTCTTTTTGCCTCGGAAAGTTTTACTTCTCTTGATTATAATAATTTTTTTTTTGCTATTAATATTAAGTAAAATAAAAATTTAAATAATGATAAGAAATAAGATGTAGAATATAACTATCAAAGTTAAAGCTACATAACTTAAATGTAATAATTTCAACTTCGAGGGTGAGTCAAAGTATTGCTAGAGGCAATTCATTTACATTTCAGACAAAAAAAAATTATGGTAAGAACTTTTATTATTACTTAAACCGTTTTAAGTATTTATATAATTTAAAGTGGGTGAGTGTACAAAAAATCAGTAGAAAACTCATTTATAGTTTATCTCGATATAATTGAGTATGTAGAGTTAATATAGGGAAATGTCGCTCGACTAAAACTTTTCTTGTCATTTTGAGTGAAAATTATCAACTATGCGATAAAGTTACACTTCTTCAAAATATAAGTGACAATAGAAATTGTTCGGTTTATATGGTGAAAGATGAAGCGCTTTTTGATTAGCCAAAACCAGTTTGATCACAATTTACGAAAGTGTTAGGGGTATGTAAAATGAGCCAAATTTGAAAATGTCAATGAATTTTATTTATGATTCCAGAAGTGAGCCCTACATAGCGGATTAGTGAAATAAATTAAATGCCGGATGTATATGGACGTGCCCCATTAATTTTAAATTCTAACTAGATGAATAATTTTGTGTTAAGATTACTCATCTGCAATTCGAACCAATTCACAAGTTTTTGGAATACACAAAATTAATGACATCACGTCGTCTGTTTGTGTACGCCACAATTTCTATGTATAAACACCAAACAATCTGTAACCCCGTTATACAGGCTGATTTTCAAGCTGAAACTCTCAAATATCTCGGAAAATAAGCACTCTACAAAAAAATGTGCATTATCAAAAATTAAATCATTCCAGGGGGGACATACATTAGTGCTAACATTAGTAACCCTCCACCCGTTCTAGTAAGTGGTGGGTAACTTAGTAACTGAAATAGAAACCCTTATTTTTTATTGCAAATTCGGGTTATATGGCTTAAAGTACGTATGCTAGTGAAGTTTATTCAAACTAATCCAAAAATACAACAAGAACACATTTATTGTAATAGGATTGGTGAGTGTAAACATTCAGGCGAATTTATATTGCGTAATTTAGAGGAGATGTGATTTTTTAATTGGCCTTAGGTACATTCCAAAGTCTTTCTAAGTATTTTCAAAGCATTTAGCATGAACTTCAGTAATATTGGTGGACTACTGAAACAAAATGGAGTGTCCCGAGCAAGTTATATGATTTTCTACAGGGTGTTCCATGAGTTTCAAAAATGTAATTATTTTAATGGGCCCATTTAAATAATTACATTTTTAAATCTCATGGAACAGCCTGTCAGACCCATTAGAAAATCATATAACTTGCTTGGGACGCTCCTTCTTGTTTCAGTAGTCCACCAGTATCACTGAAGTTCATGCTAAATGCTTTGAAAATACTTAGAATGACTTTGGAATGTACCTAAGGCCCATTAAAATAATTACATTTTTAAAACTCATGGGACATCCTGTCAGACCCATTAGAAAATCATATAACTTGCTTGGGATACTCCTTCTTGTTTCAGTAGTCCACCAGTATCACTGAAGTTCATGCTAAATGCGTTGAAAATACTTAGAATGACTTTGGAATGTACCTAAGGCCAATTAAAAAATCACATCTCCTCTAAATTACGCAATATAAATTCGCCTGAATGTTTACACTCACCAATACTATTACAATAAATGTGTTGTTGTTGTATTTTTTGGATTAGTTTGGATAAACTTCACTAGCATAAGTACGTAGGATTTCTTTAAAACATTTTTTTTTGATTCATGATAGATGGCGCTGTTAAATTGAAACCTACGCCAACAACCTTACCGTTACTGAAGATATGGAACTCGTTAAGGCACGAATGGAAACCCTGAAACGTTGGATGACGACGGCATTTACGGATGCCGAGGACGAAATATTTGTCAGAGATGGAGAAGTGGAATAAAACGCCCTAAAATGTGACGAGATATATGAAATGTAAACTATCGCCAAATTAAATATACACATATAAAGGGAATGCAACAGAAGATGCCAAATTTTTATGTTTCCGCCACGTGGAATAACGGGACGCTTAACCAGCTTGAAAAGCTTCAATATCTTAAGTTTTCATTTGGGGCAAGGAAAAGGATTTTAAAAGGAGAGGCTCGAGCATCGTTAAGATACTTGACAAAAACTGAAGCCAATTATAACGAGGCTTGCCAAAAATTAACCAAAAGGTATTATAGTAAAAAAAAACTAATACTAAATTAATTTCAACCAGGTAAGTTGGTTCAGTCAACCAAGTAATCGGTAAACAACATCGCCAAATTTGCGACACCTCAGATGAAGTAATACATGGTACAAGAGCGTTGGGAATCTTAAATAAGTTGGATGAAGACATACAACAGCGTTGGGCGAGTGAGACCTAAGAGATCTCTTTTCCAACTTGTGACTCATTAGAAAATTGCCAACCACTGTCTAGGAAACCATAACCATGATATACCAACATTAACAGCCAAACAGTAGCAGTTAGAATTTGTCCATTATGCAATAACATACATAATTTATTTCAATGCGCTAAATTTAAGGAGATGGATATAACAGTCAGACGCGAGTTCATCACAAACGTCACAATGCATTACTGCACTTACCATCCAAACACAACGTCACCACTACCCACAACACCTAGCTACCAACAATGCCGAAAAATATCAGTTCATTTGACACCGTCCACTATACTAATTATTTTTATACTTCCAGAGCATTATTAGATTCCGGAAGTTTAGCGTCATTTATTAGCAAGTCGTGCTTTCAGAAGTTAGGACTACCACGGAGGAATCAGAGAACTGTAGTCGAGAGACTAGGTTCAACAAAGGTGGGCACTTCCAGAAGACGTGTGAATATTGAAGTATTTTCGCGAATAAGAAAGCATACATCTTTGCATATTGACTCGCTTGTTCTATCCTCAATTGTCTCACATCAACCGCAGATACGAATATCTGACTACCATTGGGCATAACTCCCAAATCCACCATTATAGACCCAACCACTGCGACCACTATCTTTCTTTATTACTACCAGGATACATTGAGAGTGCCAATTCCAATTAAGTAGCACAAGAAACAATTCTTGGTTGGATAATTTGTTTGGATATTGTCAAACACACAGCCATCGCAATCACAAACCTTTATACCGCAATTGACATTCATGAAGCTCTCACTAAATTTTGGGAAATTGAAGAAATTAAAACTCCCACACTTCAAAAAAAGAAGAAATTTATTGCGAGAATCATATTGTGAACAATTACAAACAAAATAGCGATGGTAGATATGTCGTCGCATTGCCATTGGACCCCAAAGCCGCACCACGCAAGTCGTCCGAATCCAATCCACCGAAAGTAGCTTTGAACGAGATCCATTGGAACGCATATGCGATACCAAATTAGATACCCCGCATGGGACTAGTCATATTAACTACCACAAGATTCAGTCTCTAAAGAAACCAGCACCACCACCAAAGTTCGTGTTGCATTTGATGCGTCGGCCAAAACTAAAACCGGCAGATCGCTAAATGATAATTTGTGCGTTGGCCCATCAATCCAGTAAACTTTGAAACAAATCCTATTGCGTTTCCGATTCCATCGTTTTGTTATGACAGCCTACCTGGAAAAGGTGTTTATGTAAATATTAATTACTAACAAACATACAAATTTTTAGAGAATAGTACGGAGAGAGGATTCATCAGAGCCCATACAAGAGTTCCGCTTACTGACCGTCACTTATGGCACATCACCAGCGCCGTTCTTGTCCACCCGAGTTTGAAACAAATTAATAAGCAGAAATAATGAAAGCGGCAGGATTCAATCAAATTGTCTACCCGACGCTGAAACTTCGACCGAATATAAAAATCGTATTGATAATGACCGAGAATCACATCATTCAAAGGTTTTAGATATTGTTTGGAAAACGTAAGCAGATCATTTCACATACAAGATTGGACTGAAGGATGTCCCAGTATATACACCAAACGAGGACTGTTATCCGAAGCTTCTAAGATTTTTGACCCTCAAGGTTGGATTTGCCCTATAACGATCTACGTTAAAATTATAATTCAAAGGACATGGGCAAAGGGCTTAGAGTGAAATGATCCACTGCCACAAGATATACTAAATGACTGGAGCAATTTTCGAAATCAACTACCATTAATTGAGTCTATAACCATACCACGATGGCTTAAATTTGCATCTACACACATAAATTTTCTCGGTTTTGCAGATGCATCCAGAGTGCTAACGCTGCTGTCATATAGGGTGGGTCAAATTATTTTTTTTTTAAACAAAAATTCTCAATATTTTTTCAAATTTATTTTTTCATTGTAAAGAACAATCCTTCCGATTAATTATGGAATACTATTTCATTCATATGACTGTCTCGGCTGGCCTTGACGAACCCCATACGGTCGGTTCAATTTTTGAGCACATTTTCGATGGTATGCGGCATTATGTCTTCAATGACAATGCGAATATTGTTCTTGAGAGCATCAATCGTTGCTGATTTATCGGCGTACTACTTATCGTTGACGGCACCTCAGAGATAATAGTCCAACGGGGTTTTATCACAGCTCCGAGGCGGCCAAATCACATCAGCATTTCGGCTGATAATTCGATCTTCGAAGACAGTGCGCAAAAGATCAATTGAAACGTGTGCTGTGTGGCACGAAGCGCCGTCTTGTTGAAACCAAATGTTGCCTAGGTCCTCCTCTTCAAGTGCCCGGAACAAAAAATCGTTTATCATGGCGCGGTAGCACTCACCATTGACAGTAACGGCGGCTCCTTGCTCATTTTCAAAGAAAAATGGCCCAATGATGCCACCGTACCAAAATCCGCACCAAACAGTCACTGGTTGAGGATGCATCGGCTTCTCTACGATCACGTGTGGGTTTTCCGTGCCCCAAATGCGACAATTCTGCTTGTTTACATAGCCGCCAAGATGGAAATGCTCCTCATCCGAAAAGATGATTTTTTTGCCAAAATCGGCATCTTCTTCAAGTCGATCGCAAACCCACTCAGCGAATCGACTACACAATCATTTTCGTTCAGCAGAAGGATAAAACTAACTTTCTGTCAAATCAGAAGTGACATAACCGTTACCATACTCAAAACAACCGCTATTTCAAAAAAAAAATATTTGGCCCACCCTGTATATGCTGTTTGTATCAATAAAGATGCCATAATGGAGGTGACTGACTATTATATCAGACAAAACGAAGGTAGCATCAGCACAAAAACCAAATTTAAATTTGATTTTGAAAAACCAATTACTATACCAAAGCTTGAAATCTGTGCAGCACTTTTACTGGTAAAACTAATCGACAGCGTGAAGGAATCGTTATCGAATCGAGAAACCAGTATTTATATGTAGACCGATTCAACAATCGTTTTAAAATGGCTAGGAACACTACCACGAACACTCGAAGTTTTTGTCGGCAACCGTGTTGGTGAAATTACAACAAATTACCCCTGAAAATATTGGCGTCATACAACTACGAGTCAGAATCCAGCTGATTGTGCTGGCATACTACCATCCGAATTATTAAATCATAATCTGTATGATGGACACGACCGGAATGGCTTAAATTACCCGTATCCCGAGTGGCCAATCAAATTTCAATCTACTAAAAACTGTGTGTTGAAAACTTATGAAAGACTGATGCAGCACTTTTACTGGTAAAACATTTTCATACCAAAATAAAGATCCTAAGGGACAATTTACCACTACTAAAAACCCATGGTATGGTATTTTTAGAGTTGGCGGCCGGATAGATCGAGCAGTAAGACACCCCATAATACTACCCAGCGGAGATATAGTCACAGAAATTCTGGTCTGCATTACTATGTGGGAATCACACACTTTTGTGTACAACGTTGAAACAAAATTTTTGATAATAAATTGCAAGGTTGTAATTCGACGAGTCACCAAAAGGTACATAAGGTGTTTCCGATACACTTCAAAAATCATCCAACCGATGATGGCCGATTTACCAGCCAGGTCACACTTGTCAGACCATTTATGTCGACTGGCGTGGATGACGCCGGACCAATTTACGTGAGACCATCGATACGAATTGGATTGAAACTGTACAAGTCAACGGGTCAAATTTCATTGGCCCTAAATCCGAACTAAATGAACTATTTAAAATTGTAAACGATATTGAAGCTTGACTCACTTACGAGGAAATGGCGACACCCCTGGCACAGATTGAATCCTCCTCGAACTCCCTACCGCTCTGTGTTAATTTGGACGACGACCTAAATCCGTTAACACCGACACATTAAAAATAATTGGGCATCAGTACACCTATTTACCGGATCCAGACAGACTAGTCATCTCAAACTGAGCCACCTCTCGAGATGGCAATACCGTCAAGACTTCGACAAAAATTCTGGAAAAAATGACATTTGAGTTATTTAACATGACTACAAAATAGGATCAAGTGGCAAACAAACTCATCAGTAGTTATCAAGACCGATGATATTGTTCTAATCCACGATAGCAAGTTACCACCAAGGAAATGGAAACTGGGTTGGGTTGTAACATTACATCCCGGTGTAGATAATATTGTACAAGTAGTCACCTTGAAGACAGCATCTGGCACTTTTAAACGAGCTGTTGTAAAATTATCAACATTACCAACAATTAACGATTGATGCATACAATTTCCGTGCGACCGAAGGATGTATAATTTTGTGATTAATATTACACATACGCAATTTGAACCAATTCATCAATGCACCAATTCACGGTATAAAATTGGCATCATCACACTATTCCTCGTCTGCCTATGAAATATAATTTTTTATTATTGATTTTAATCGTGGTCGGGAAACTTTTATTTTATTTACGGTCCAACTCGATCTGAACAATTTCTGTTATATTCTATAAAATTAATGCATCTTCGCCATAAGTGGCAGCACTCTCACAAAGAAAATTCTCAGTTTTAGACAAAACCATTTCATAACCAATCCTTATGAAATTTGGATTCTAGATTGATTTTGGATTGAAACATAAATTTTAGATCAAAATTGGTATCTGTGGATGGATTGTACACGATTAAAATATATTTTGAGCTCAAGAGGATCGCAGGTCTACAATGTAATTCTAATATGCATTTTGAACAAGGTTCTGAAATGATTCGATGATAGGCGCTTCTCGACCATTTTATTACAAGTAAATATAAAAAATTGTGCTGGGTTGCATTTGAATTTTTGAGATTCTCGTTCAGAATTCTTTGAGTAAAATTTTGATTTTCTGCAGCCAATTAATTTAGTTTCAGATTATCATTAATTTCTCCGAAACTACAACAGGTAAACCATATGTACGGTTGTTTACCTGATAGATTATGTCGTGCTGAGACTAAATAGATAATTTTCGGTTTTTCTGTGGCCATATTAGTCCTATTCAGTTTCTAGCCAATATCTGAAAAACTCCCACAAGTAGCCAATAATTTCAGTTGTTTTTCTAATCTCATGCTGATACTGCGCATGGACGTTTTGGGAAAAATTAGTGTGTTAGAATTTGCACTAAAAAATCAAAAAATTATTGAGAGAATTCTGAACGACAATCTCCTTTAATTTTCTTATTCGATTCGTGAGTTTCCAATTCAAAATTCAAATGCAACCCAGCACAACTATTTTTATATTTACTTGACTCATTTCAGAATCTTGTTCAAAATACATAATATAGAATTACAATTATTCGTGTCGACAATTACCATATTCTCAGCAACAATTTATTAGGTGTGCAAGTAGAAACTCGGCTCTGAAGTTGCATAAAAATATACTTGAATGCATCCAACTTACCCACCAGTTTGAATATATGTTGCTAAGTCATTGCCGTTTTTATGACGAGTGCATGAATTTTAGGAGATGGGTGTCGATAAGCAAAAAAAAATGCTGATCAAGCTATGAAATTGATTAATTCGACTTTTAGTGAACATCCTGCTGGTCATTCAACAGTAAAAAAAATGGTTTGCAAGATTTCGTGATGGCAATTTTAGTCTTGAGGACGATTCACGTCCAGGTACAGTAAAACAATTTGAAGAACGAAGAACTTAAAATTTTACTGGATGAAAATCCGTATCAAACTGAAAAGCACCTGGTAGAACAGTTACGAGTTACTCACCAAGTAATATGACTTTGATTGCATGCACTGGGAAAAATACAGAAGGAAGGACAAAGGGTTTCTCATAAGCTGACCGAAGAAAATAAAAACCGGAGAGTTGGCATCTGCATGAATTTGCTTTCTCGGTATACAAAAAAGAAATTTTTACACAAAATCATTACGGATGATGAAAAGTGGATTTTGTACAATAATCCTAAACGCTGCCCAAAACCTAGGGTTGATCCAGGCCAGCCATCAACATCCGTTGCAAAAATGAATATTCATGCCAAGAAAGTGTTACTGTGTCTTATGTGATAGGAAAGAATTCATTTACTACGAGCTTCTGGAACCAAGTCAAATGTTACAGATGAACGTTACCAGGTCCAATTGATCAAATTAAGTGATGATCTGGAGGAAAAACGACCAATTACGGGTCAAGAAAGGCGGAAGGTGATATTGATACATGAGAACGCTCGTCCATATACCAAAAAATAGCCTCAGGACCTAATCTACTCCTTAAACTGGGAAGTTTTACAGCATGAAGCGTAATCTCCAGACTTGACTCCCTCTGGTTACCATTTATTCAGATCGATGTCATCATATTTGAAAGAACAGCGCTTCACGAAAGTTGAAGATGTCCAAAAATGGCTCATCGACGAATTTTGCTTCGAAACCACCAAGTGACTATCGCGAAGGCATTCATTGTCTTCCTGCTAAACGGCAAAAGACCATATTTGATCAGAATTTGATCAAAAAAATCAGATTTTCTATTTGCACACCTAATACTAATCAAAACTTAATGCAGATTAATTCTATCTGTTAAAAAGTTAATTGTCTTTTGATTTTTCAGTTACTCAGCACCTATAATAGAAGAAAAATATTTAATTTCGCCACACCAATTTGGGTTTAGGGAAAATCACTCTACTGATGAAGAAGTTCGCAGAATAACGAATGGCATTGAGGATGCATTTGAGAATAAGAAGATATGCTCCAGTATTTTGTTAGTGCTTTCGACAAAATTTGGCACCAAATGCTTGATTTAAACTACATCGAGACCGGCCTAAGCACTTTATCTAATTCTTAAATCCTACATTGTAGATCGACACTTTCGATTCAAACTTGAAATGATATGACACTCGATGCTAAGCTAAGATGGAAAGAGTACGTCAAGAAGAAAAGAGAAGAGTTTAAGATAGGAAATATAGGAAAATGAACTGGCTCATGGGTAGAAATTCTAAGCTCGTAATACATAACAACTTGCGTATGTATAGGCAAATGCTGAAACCAGTTTGCAGCACGTATAAGTTATCCCGGCATTATAACCTAGAAATCAAAAATTATTAATCAGGCAACAGTAACATAATATATCAATAACCAATTTGCTGTTGTTTGAAGTTATCCCAGCCCAAAAATGTTATCAAAATTTAAAAAAAAAATTAAAAACCAAACTATCTGATGGCAATCCAAATAGAACTGATTGAATAACAACTAAAGTATTAAAATCCGTTATTCTGAGATGCATAGAGTAATGAAAAATAATAGGTCATGTTAGAAAAAATTTGTCCCGCAAGAAGTTCCCGAAAATGAACTCTGGGCTAGGAATTTCATTGACTTTTATTTCAAATCTCGTCCCGCTCGTTAAAACTAAAATGATTTCGAAAAAATTGACAATGTCTCGGGTCAGAACTACATAATTTTCAAATGCGTACAGAACGAGCTAATTTTAAGCCAAATTAGACGAAAATCGTGGCAAGTACCCGAAAATGAATTCTGGGCTAGAAATGTCATTGGTTTTTTCCATTAGGAACGACATCTTTCATAGGGTATTAAAGATAGAATATGTCATCGAAAAAGTAGAGAAAAGATCAAGGTAGCATCTACAGCGATTACGTGGACCTGAAACTTACGTCGACCCACCAATAGAGTAAGAAAACTCCAAAGGCAGTAGATGATTTACAATATGTTGTCTGAATCTGTTCTAATATTGAATAAATTAATTAACAAAAAAAAAATCGTGTGTACTTGATCAATACTCGCAGGCTGTCTATCTCGAAATTCCAATTGTTGTATGGGACTGTATTGCTTTGGTTGGAGGCCAGGCATTATTAATTCATGTATTGGTAATTTTGAAAACCCCGGGGCATGTGGCTCTACACAAAATAATATAAATGTATAATGTATATAACACCCGAATTTTTACTCCCAAAATAAAAACACAACATAGTTTATGTAGCTAGCTATCTGCTTCAAAAACAGATCATAATTTTAATCTCTCATCCAAAAATTTTAATAATTCTCGCATTGAATTAATTAGCCGGCAATTGGATTTTGTGTTTGGTGTTTAAGCAAGCAAAAAACAGAATATTTTTACACGCTGCCAAAAATTATTTTCCTAATTTTCATCATCAAATGTAATAATAATTTTAATATTAATTTATTTCTGTATTTTGTTGTTGTTGGTAATATTATTTTTAATATGTTTTAAAAATAAACAAAAACATTTCCAAAAAAATAATAATTTTTAAGTGGAAAATTATGCTAATCACGAGAGTAAAACAACAAATACTTTTTTTTTTTTTTGTGATCACACACCATTCATACTCGTATACCCATTTTATGCTTATAATATGGATTATTATCATCAGCATCCAACATCACAACATCGCATCGCTCGAAACATCTCTCCAAAATTTTTTATTCTAGATGTACGCTTCTTGTACTCGTATATGCGAGTATAGTTCTACTACACAAAATACAAAATTAAAATATTTTTTTTTTAAATAAATAAAATATTAAAAATAATAGAATATTATTACCAAAATATTATTTTTGTTTTTGGTGCCGTGCTCGTGTATACCAAAAAGTATGAAATGGGCGCGCAATCATGTTAATTGGGTGGAACCATAAACACCAAAACACTAATAGTGCTGAGAAGAGAGTTTTCTTGTTTTTTCGCTAATTACGGGCGAATAATTTGAAAATGAAAATTTATGTTACTCTATTATCTTGAGAGGGGTTGGTAGAGGATATAATTCTGAGTCAAAAATGATTTAACTTAAAAGTCCAAAATATACGTAACATTACCAGAAATTTATCTGTTCAAACACGCATTGCAGATCGGATTAGGACCTTCTTTTTAAATATTGAATCTGAGTTCTTCCAGACGAAATTCAGTTTACTTATAGAATTCTATCCCAGAAAAATAAACAAAACTTATCAGGCAACACTTAAAGGGTTTCATCCCAACAAATTTGTTTATTTTTCTATCAATTTGTTAATATTTTATAGAATTTATACAGGTGTGCATTAAGTGCTTAACAGTGTAATTATACTATGAATATCAAATTATAAAACTGCCGATGTGAACTTTCTGAGACAAAGTATTAATTTAAAGGTACAAGTACATTACATAATTTAAAAGTAAAATATATTTCTAACGAGATTCAAATTAAGAACATTTATTTTCTCTGAAAAAGGTTTTCCTTGGCTTACAACTGGACCTCGATGCCAAAATTCTCAAAATTAATCGAATCATCATTGTTATACTTAGTTGAGACGCGTTACTGCTCTAAGCCAAATGACACAAATTTCAGAGGTTAGCTCTTAAAGCGGCTATGCTCTATCGAATGGGGATGTTTTATGCTCTCTAGAATAGTGTTATTGCATTATGGTGAACTGGGCCTCGAAACCACTTGTTTCGATTTGTTTAATTTTGTGAAATTAATTTATCTCAGAGTAGGAGCACGGCTCACCCATAATCTTGATCATTCGATTAATTTGGGAAAATTTGGCGTCGGGCCCCCCCCCCCATTCCACACATTGGAATATTTCAAACATATTTAACAATTCTAAATTACGCTTTCCTTATGTAAGCACCGCAATGATGTAAGGCGAGGTAAACTTTGATTAAGGATAATTTTTTAATTTTAATTTACACATTTTGCAATACAAAAATCAACGTGGGTAACTGTAGCAGGAAAACTTTCGAATTTCAAAATGAAACCTTGCAAACCGATTAAGCCCAATTAGTGCTAATTAGTGTTCACGGGAAAAAATTTGTGCTAGTCCAGGAGCCGAAAAAACTGGGAAAGAAAATTTCAAATTTCGCCTAAAAGACGAAATAAATAAAACCCGATTTGTAGAAAAAACCAGAAATAGTTTAAGCCTAATTTTAAAGCTTTCTAAAGGCCGCTAAACTGATGAAATTTGTGCTTATCATAGAAATATAATTTTCATAAATTTTCATTCATAAATCGAGAAAAACCAAACCAGCCCCTGAAAGATACTATATTAGACAAACAAAACACAGAGATATATCGTTCAATAATATTTGTGTTGAACAACAAATGAAACAATCGAAATAAAATGTTCTAAAATCCAAGCCATAAGCAATTCAGAAAGTATAATACTGTCAGGTATGTTGATTTCCATCCCAAAAATATAGTGACTGAATTTGTGTTAACCCAGAATTGGCTCAATTCCATTTAAACAACAACAACCGTTGAATGAACAATTTTCTGATAAAAACTGTTCTAGAAACCAATGAAGTTGGCAATTCTGATTGCATATTCCGATCAGATATATTGATTGCCATCCGAAAAATATAGTGGCTGAATTTGTGCTAATCCAGAATTGGCCTAATTCCATTGAACAACAACTGCCGTTGAATGAACTATTTTCTGACAAAAAGTGTTCTAGAAACCAATGAAGTTGGCAATTCTGATTGCATATTTCTGTTAGGTATGTTGATTGCCATCCGAAAAATATAGTGGCTGAATTTGTGCTAATCCAGAATTGGCCTAATTCCATTGAACAACAACTGCCGTTGAATGAACTATTTTCTGACAAAAAGTGTTCTAGAAACCAATGAAGTTTTCACTTCTGATTGCATATTCCTGTCAGGTATGTTGATTGCCATCCGTAAACTATAGTGGCTGAATTTGTTGATGGCCATCAACATGAGATGAGATAAAATATACCGTACGGTACAGACATTCTAGACTATATTTCGATTTCCAATTCAACAATGTGGCTAAACCACCTAATAAAAATTTACAATGACCGAATTACAGAAAAATGGGATGTGCCAACATCCATTGCGGCGTCCTTCACTTGCCGTTATAAATTGTATTAAGCCTCGTTCTGGCGGCCTTAATAAAATTGTTTTGCGGCGACGATATTGCAAAAATTGCACTCTGGGTGGTTTAAAACCATAAATCAATTTTGCAAAAATTAGGACAGATCGTAATCCATTTCTGTGGCGTTAGAATGCCCCTAGCACTGTAACTTTTATTTAAATCATTCGAGCCAAAAAAAAATAAAATTGGGTTCCGGGCCCCTCGAAGGAACCCCTAAACAATTTTTCTCGAAATTAACACCCATCGAGATCGAGTCCTGGCATTCATTAATTTCGGTCAAAATCACAATCGGTTTGTGGCACTCGAAAACACCTCCAGCCAATTTTCTCATCAAAATCGTTTGAGGCCGAAGAAAATGTAAAAAGAGACCAGGGCCAAAACATTAATTAGGCAACGAATGCAACATTAATGCAACAAGACAATGCCACAGCAACGCAACCAACAACATATGGTGCAACATTACGCAATATGATGGACCATAGCTCCAGGTGTCGTATTAACAACAAACACTCGCAACTTCACGCAACATAGCCAATCATCACGTAACACAATGGCCCACTGGATTTTCCCGAAATTCGGACTCATTGCAATCCCTATCCCTGGAATTTTTATAAAAACCGACCAACCCCAAAAAAATTATAAAATTAACCAGGGCCACACCGAATGAGTCTCTAAAAAATTTTTATCGAAATTAGAACCCATCGAAACCGAATCCATGCCTTTGAAATCTCCCTTCACCAGTTTTTATCCAAAATCGTGAAAAAAATTAATTTATAGAACTCGACACCCACCGGATAAACCTTAAACAAATTTTACAGAAATTGGGACCCGGCAAAATCGGTTTCTGGTACTCAACAATTTTTACAAAAATCGTGCGAGCCGAATAAGATTCCACCAGATGATCTACTGAACGGATTTTCCCAAAATTAGGACCCATCGTAATCGACTCCTGACACTCGAAAATCACGTCTCACTAATTTTTCTGAAAATCGTGCGAGCCAAAAAAAACGGAACCCAAGCCCCACCGGATGACCCTCTAAACTAATTTTTCTGAAATCAGAACCAATCGCAATCAATTCCCAGCGCTTCGAAAAATCCTTCGTAGCAATTTTCATCAATGGCGTTTGAGCAGAGAAACACACCAAATATGAAATGAACCTGGGGACACTGAAAGATCTCGAAAACGCTCAGAAACCACGACCCGTTTCTTTTACGTAGTAAAATAAATAATAGCAACCATGAAAATTTTCGACCTCGAAATTTTGGATGGTTTTTTAAAAAATTTCTATGTGGCTGTGTGTGCAGATTAAATGTTGGTGTCCTCTCTACAGCCCAAACAGATTGTTCATACTTAAGCTTTTTTTCATAAATTGTGAGATTCCAGTGATTTCTGGCTCAAATCGGTCTACTGGAAGAGGAAGCCACAGTAGGAGCGTTTTTTTCAAATACTTTGAAATGTATGTATTATTCAATGCCGCCTGTTGAATGTTTATTATGAACTTTCCAACTTCTTTATCCAATTGTTCCTTCATTTTATAAAAGGTACATTTACATATATTTATTCTATAGAATCGATTTAGTTCTTTTATGAATCCTTCCCACGCTGTACATTTGTCAGGATAGGATTACTTTGTTTGGATATTATTTTATCGCTGAGCAAAATAGACGAATGGTCAGAGTTCGAGTTGAAACCTTCTTCAATACTAATGTAAATTATCGGTCATTTCCTATAGTTATAAAGAAATCTAGTGGGTCGGGTGTTTTAATGATATATGTGAGCCAGAAAGTTGGTTTTCCAGCATAGTGCTAATTGCTTCCACATTTTGCAAAACTTTGAGAAACTTTTTATGTTGTGCGTTCAAGTCTCGTCCAACAATGAACATTTCTCCTAAACTTTTTAGGAACTTTACAAAGTCATCTAACATTAGGTTACATCGTTGTGGATAATAAATTGCAGTAACGGTTAATGAAGGATTTGTTGATCGTATTTCTTTTGTTGCATATTTTATCACTTCGAAATGGTAAATGTTGTTTTCAACTATTATAGCGCTTCCTCCCCTTGCAGTGTCATCTGGGTGTATTGTGTGATATATTTGCTATCCTGTAAATTCTAAATGTGATTGTTTTGTGGAGTGTGTCTTGGATATGGGGTAAACATCAAATTTTGGATGCGCAGTTTTGTCAGTCTTTGGATAGTTGACCAAACAGCTGTATCTTGTTTCTTCTCTTGTTCATCCATACTGTTTAAAACTGTTTGGAAGATTTGACTATAATAGAGCCGGTTTTTAATTGTGTTCCAGTTTTAGCAACTTCCGAAAATTGCAAGCCTGTACTTTGTTGTCTTTGTTAGATTAGATTTCCGTTTCACACACTTTGCTAGACTCTCTCTGGATTTTTGCATTCCGTTGTAAGATGAATCAACTGTAATTTTCTTAGGGCTTGAATCTTTATTTTCTTAAGATATATCTAATTTCATAAATATTTTTTATATCTTCTTTTTTATCGAAAATTAACACAAGGGCAGAGGATGGATGCAGTTCTTTTCATTGGTCGAGAGTGTTTGTTCTCGTACAAGTACCATGCCTATTACCCTTCTCAATAAGAGAAAGAGTAAGTTGTTTGTAGTTCGAATGTTAAGCATTTTAAAACCTCAAAGTTAATTATCTTTCATTACCTTCAATTTTCAATTGGTCAACAATCAACAAGATTTTCATTCCCGTGCAAGAAACAAATGTTTATAGCACTAGATTACCAAACAACTATTTTGACTGTTTTCAAATCAGGATGATCATATTTTGTAAAGAGGACTAGCCACTATCACTATATTTCTTCCTCAATGAGCCGCAAAAATCATTTATTATCTAAATGTGATTATAAACTGTCTATCACCAGTAAATAATTTATCACTCTTCGTGTATAGTGAAATGGAAAATTCCGAAACAAATAAAATCGGAAATGAATAAGTCAAATTCCATTAAATCTTGTTTATTGGGTGATTAAAATTAAGATACGAGTACATCTCCACGAATGTCGTCGTCGTGTACATCTACGATTTTATTGGTAAAATTTATTATACGATCCCCAAAGGAGGTGCGGGCAAATACGTTTAACATTATCAATTTGTTGGATATTTTTAATGACGAAACCAAATTGAATTTTTTTTTGTTTTTATTAAATATTTATTAAACTTGACTTCTTTTAAATATTGAGTCTGGTATACACGAGTAGCTTACGGTCATATAAATATCCACCATCAATCTAAAGAGTAAATATAGAATTCTAACGTTTACAACATAAAAAGATTATAGCACTATGTAGTCATTTTGTATACATACAGAAAAAATTTAAGGGGCACTGTGTAAATATTGTGTGTAATAGAAAGGACATATGTCAAACCAAAACATATAAAATCATATATGCATTACATGGTATTTTGTATACCGAATATAATGGTGAAACACATGGCTAGAAAATAATAGACAAAAACAATCAAAATTTATAATTTTTTTTGTATTAAACGGGGTAAATAGTCATATATGTCGAGTCGTATTAGGGTATCTGAAACAGAGCTAGGGTGGGTAGCGAGAATTTGATAAATTATGATTAATTATACGGTTAACGTATGTCTATTCTTATAAATAATTTACTAATTACATAATTTACACACAAGAGTCTTGACCCATATATAATGCAATCGGGTCATCTTGACGTCGTCGTCGGATGTTTTAAAATTATTTATAATGGTGTGGTACGTATGAGAAATGAAGTGAAGATACATAATGTTAGGTCATGCTCCTTTTAAAGAAATACACTCGGATTTCACCTGTTATATGTTTATGAGGTTTTGTTGTTCCACAGAATTTTCGATGAGATCCCTACATATATATTAACAGTTTGTTGTTATAAAGAACCAGCCACAATTTAAGGTATTCAGAGCTCCCGCAGATTATATTTAAATGTACTACGAGGCATAATGGAGCTATACAAAATTTCACAAACACTTGTTGTAATTGTTTGTATTTCAATTAATTAAAATTTAATATTATGAATTAAAATGCTGTTCTTAAAATTATCTGTTGTAGTTTACGATCCAAAATATAGCTGTGGCTATTAGCTACTCCCTATTAAAGCCCATTGTACACTTGTAGTTGCGTTAGATTGATACAAGCTATACTTTCTTTTCACGACTTCCAATGTGTGTTTCAAAAGCTCATATATAAGGTATCCATCACGCCATCGAGAACCATGTCAGCCGGAACTAAACCAACTATGGCACAATTAGCACTATGATTGTATAACCCTAACAAAAACGAGGAATTCATAAGCCTACACTTGTTAATAGCAGTCACCAAGAGATAATTGCGGTGATTGGAGGAGTTTGTTAATTTGTCAAGGATATAACAAGGTTATAGACATTTAGGATACTTAAAAATGTGCAAACACACTGTAAATTCGTAAAACTGCCCCACAGAACAGGCCAGTAATAAATTAGTGAGATAGGAAATGTTTTCATATCTAGTTAAGCCAAAGTGCAAACTCTTGATATTTGGCCACCTGATAAAACTCTAGTTCCAGTTGGCCTTAAATGGTTCCGGCTGGCTTAATTGTGATTACGGCTAGCTTTATATGGTTCCAGCTGGCACTATATGCCTCAATAATGCATCGTGCTACTTATGTACGGGTGTCCGCCGGGAAGGTATACTACTTTGTTTGTTTATGATTTTTGATTAAATGAAAGAGAATGGATCTTATATTGATAAATGTTTTATTTAATGTCGGCAATTATGTATGAAATACAATATCATATAAATGCGAGCCCTTTTGAGCACATTCCTCATTACAATCTCACACATTTCACGCGGTATTTCATTAATTTCATCACGAATATTTTGTTTGAGTTGCTCAAGCGTTTCTGGTTTGTTTGCATAAGCCTTGCTTTTTAGATATCCCCACAAAAAGTAGTCCGGAGCAGCCAAATCAGGCGACCGTGGAGGCCAATCAACATCACCATTTTTTGAAATAACTTGTTGTGGAAAGAGTTCTCGCAGTAATTCCATTGTAATCCTGGCTGTATGCGATGTGGCACCGTCTTGTTGATACCACATGTTAATCAAGCCCAAAGTATGCAGTTGTGGCGTTAAAAAGTGTTCAATCATATCACGATATCGCTCCCCATTCACCGTTACCGTTACGCCGTTTTCATTTTCAAAGAAGTATAAGGTCCAATGATTCCTCCTGACCAAATTGCACACCAGACTGTCACTTTTAATGGATGTAAAGGTGACTGATGAATAATGTGAGGGTTTTCCATTGCCCAGAACCGACTATTCTGTTTATTCACATATCCATTTAAATGAAAATGTGCCTCGTCACTCATTATGATTTTTTCATGAAAATCGGGGTTGTCATGGGCGGGCGGTAACATCCTATTGGCATATGTACGGCGGCGTAAATGGTCTTGTGGAAGAAGCTCTTGTGTCAACTGAATCTTAAATGGAAACAAATGCAAATCCTTGTGCAAAATTGAGGCCAAACTTGTTCTTTGAAGACCAAGCTCCTGAGCACGGCGTCGAATTGAGGTTGATGGATTGTTTTGAACACTTTCTTGAACAGCAGTAATGTTTTCACCGATCTTGCAGTACATTGTAGCCCATGCTTGGGCCTATCACTTACAGACCCTCTTTCTTCGAAATCATTCACTACACGATAAATAGTGCGTTTTGTTTTCCACGTTGTTTCTCCCAAAAATTGCACGTAACTTTCTCATCGTCACAGTAATCGATGATTGATTTTGATAAAATGTTTTAACGATTAAAACACGATGGTTTATCGAATATTTTTCCATAATAAATTTGCTACGTGTCTACTTCACGACTGTCAAGTATGAACTGTCAATACTAATATTCGCCTAAATGGCGGCAAAACAAAGTAGTATACCTCGCCGGCGGACATCCGTTATATCCAAAACCTAAAGATTTTTTTGTTTGCCCAGACCATTAGTGTAACTTTCGTAAATGGTAATTAGGAAGCTATTAATGATGTTAATTCAACCAATATCTAACTCATTTAAAGCCACGTGCCCGCTCCCCTTCTCTATATTTCAAAAACCTAAAATTTTTTGTTTGCCTAGACCCTTATGGTCAACTCAACTTGTAAAGGGTGATCCAATAAGTTCGGTCTATGAAATTTATCTAACGGCGTTAGATCACAAGATCTTGGAGGCCAATTCACGAGTCCGTTTCTTGATATGAAGTTCTCATTAAAATTTTATTTTTCACTCTCTGTGGAGACTGGCCCTATGGATTCTGGGGAGTGCCTTATATTGCATTATCAGGGAACATCAAATCCGTTCCAGAGAAGACTAAATTTACAAAGATCACCGATAAAGAAAAAGGAATTCCCAACCATTACCGAATCCCCAAATTTTAATGTCCCGGTCAAACACAGTGTGGTTCATCACATATATACTAACGGTCAACTTCCGTATTCGAAACCACGACGACTGGATCCTACGAAACATAAGGCAGCGTATAACGAGTTCGGACATATAATCGAATTAGGCTTCGGTTTCATCACCACTCCATATGGTTCAAAAGAGAGACAGTACGGATTGGCGTCCATGTGGAGACTACCGTCGACTGAATGCCATTACGGTACCGGATCGTTATTCGATACCGCATATCCATAATTTTTCTGTACGTCTGCAGGGATGCACAATTTGTTCAAAAATTGATCTAATCAGAGCATACCACGCAATATCTGTAGCTTCCGAAGACGTTCCTAAAATGGCCATTACCACCCCATTTGGGCTATTTGAATATAAACGAATGCCTTTTGGACCTCGGAACGCAGCTCAAACGTTTCAGCGTTTTATGAATGAGGTTTGTAAAGACCTCGATTTCGTCTTCGTCTATATTGACGACATATTGATAGCGAGTAAAACTGAGGAGGAACATTTATACCACTTAAGGCAAGTTTTCAAAAGACTTGCAAATTACGATGTCAAAATTAAAACATCAAAATGTGTTTTCGGTGTTCCAACACTCGAATTCCTCAGCCACTCTATTACTTTAGATGGCATTAAACCTTCGCCGCTGCGCGTAGATGCCATCACAAAATTTCGTCAACCAAAGTGAATTACATCAATTCAGAAATTTGTCGGGATGGTGAATTTTTATCGTCGATTTATTCCACGATTAGACGATTTTCTTCAACCGATTCACGCTCAATTAGCACTTTTATCAAAGAAGCCCAAAACAGCCAAGAATTTCGATTGGCCTCATTAGCTACATTATTAGCACTCCAATTGATAATTCTCAATACAATATTACAAGTGACGCATCAAATATTGCCGTAGCTGCAGTATTACAACATTATAATAAAGGTAATTGGGAGCCATTAGGTTTCTTTTATAAAAAAAACTCTCGCAAACTGAAACTAAGTATTCCGCATTCGACCGCGAATCACCAGCTATTTACTTAGCGCTTAAACATTTTCGTTATTTCGTAGAAGGTCGTACGTTTTCAATCTTTACAGACCATAAGCCGTTGATAAACGCAATTTACTCGAAGACGGAACGCAGTCCACTTCAAAGCCGACATTTAGATTGCATATCCAAATTTACAACTGACATTCGTCACATTTCAGGCAAACATAATGTGGTCGCGATCCATAAGCGGCCTCCATCAGCGAAATTCCAAATATTCGTAAAATACCAGGGCTACAACGCAAGGGCGAAGAATTGAAAACCCTGATAAATAGAACTATCTCAGAAAATACAAAATACAAACTTAAACTTGTTCAATTCGCGGGCAACGAACTTTATTGTGAAATTTTCACAGGTAATCAACGAGCTTACATTCTTCAATCATTACGACGTGTAGTTTTTGACTCATTACACGGTCTTTCACACCCAGGAATCCATGCCTCACGAAAACTTATTTCTACTCGATATTTTTGGCCCAAGTTAAATCAAGATGTTAAAAATTGGGTAACAAACTGTTTGTCATGTCAGAAATCAAAAATAAAGCAACATACGAGTACTAAGTAAGGGCATGGCAACTTCAAAAGTCCGGAAATGCGATTCCAACACATACACATGGATATAGTTGGTCCGCTACCACCATCGAATAACAACCGTTATTTGCTAACTATAGTGGACCGATTTACTCGTTGGCCGAAGGCACACCCAATTTCGGACTTGACCGCCGCAACAATTGCAAAGACGTTTGTCGAGCAACACGTTTCAAGATACGGTGTCCCTTTGGACATTACGACAGATCAAGGTAGCCAATTTGAATCAAAACTTTTCACAGAACTTACCAAAATCCTGGGTTCCCGCAGAATTCGCACCACGTCAGGCGAACGGTATTGTGGAACGTTTTCACAGAACACTAAAAACTTCACTTAAAGCCCGAGGAAACAGTAAATATTGGAGTTCTGAGTTACCAATTATTTTGTTAGGCATCAGAGCATGTGTAAAAGAGGACCTTAGATGTAGCCCGGCTGACTTAGTGTATGGCCAAAGCCTCAGACTTCCTGGCGATATATTTTTAAGTCCCGACTCAGCACCTCTTCCATCCACTGACGATTTCATAATTTCCTATTTCCAGTCGATACTCGAAAATCGACACAGTCTGATATATTTGTTCCCAAAAATTTTAATAATTGTGAGTTTGTTTTTGTTCGTGTGGATAAAACACGAATAGGCATCACTACACCTTACGAGGCTCCTTTTAAGGTAATTCGAAGGTTGCGAAAAATATTTATAGTTGACGTTAATGGAAAACCACAGCATATCTCAATTGACCGTCTAAAACCAAGGAATGTCACTTTCGCGTGAGGATTTTACTGCGATGGGGGTACTGTAGCGGCCCAGTCTTGTTTATATTTCTGATCTATTGATATAAAATTAAAATTGCAAATATTTCAATTACACTGTCAGTAAGTGGAGGTCAGTAATCGGATCAAAACCTCATAAAATGTTTTAATAAAAGTAATTGATGGAATAAAATAATAAAGTTAAATAATGTGACTAAGACTATACTAAAATTAAATGTTGAGTTTTGATTTTAGGTTTTAATTAATTGAAACCCAACAGTTCTATGGTGAATACAAATGTATACCTATCTAAAAATGAGTGCTCTAACCTGCACCGACCAAATTAGCCCGCCTCAATGAAACCTGTACCATAATTTATTACAATTTATAATCCAACAAATCCCGATTTTATTACAGCTACTGTTTTCGAGAAACAGTTGGTCGGTTTAGCTTACAATTAAACCTGCGCCGCCAAAATTGTAACTTTTGATGTTGGTATGATATCAGATGGTTCTTGATCCAGAATTTATTACAAATTAATTACATTAATTATTGATTGTAAACCAATCATTATCCAATGTAATTAATTTGCATACCAGCGACCTTTAAAATACCTTTTTGAAGCTTTTACAGATTGAAGCCAATTTCGCGTATCCTAACATAAAAATATTTTATTACACACCTGGATAAGATATTGACTTGGCCACCACAATGTCCAAGGAATAACATTGGTCTGAATATCTAATGGCGGTGCGGTGTAATAAACTATTAAATTTTGCAAAATCGACCCTTAAATTAAGCCTCTACCGATTAGAGCCAATTTATTACACACCTGGATAAGATTGACCTACTCGCGACAAGACTTCTAGAGCAACATTTTTCCCAAAATCTGGTGGCAGTCTGATGTAAAAAAATTATTAAAGTTAGTTAAATTGATGTTTTTGAAATAAATAACCGTTTTGGGGTGAAATTTACCCTTAGGCAAGTTATAGGGGTGGTATGAACTAACTTATTCAATGTAATTAATTTGTTATAAATTCTGGTTTAAGAACAATCCCGATATCATGGCTATACATCAAAAGTTATAATTTTGGAAGTGCACGTTTAATTGTAAGCTATACCGACCGCCTGTTTCTCTGTTTGTTGTAATAAATGTGTAACAAATTATGATACAGGTTTAATTGAAGCGGGCTAATTTGGTCGGTTCAGGTTTGGAGCGCTGTAAAAATGTTTCTCGTTAGTTTCTCGCTACAGCAAATCTTTGCATTTTTCTTGTTGTTTTTCCAACCTAGTTAACACCCAAGATTATAAAACGGAATTGCAGTAAGTAATTTATAGGTAGAGTTAACAATTGGTGGATTGCTCAGAACTTAACATTTTGAAGAATGACCAATTATTCAATATAAATTTTAAATATAAAATCCAAAAGTGGCTCTTTAAAAATTTTAAATTTTGCTTGATGTTTAACAAACTAATATTGAATTTGGTATTAAAACATTGAAACAGTATAAAAATTTTGGAATCTTTTTCGGAATAACTTAATTTCTTAAATTAAAAATGTTTTCAAATTATTCCAAGTCAAATTGGTTGTAAATTTGTGTAAAGAAAACGGGCTAGAAGGGGATTATGAAAAGTTTCCGAAAACCTATTTAAATCACTCATTTAGCTGGAACAAATATGTTTATTTACTCTGACAGATCGATTATTTTTAAAACGAATGTTTAAATCTAAAATTCAGGCGTTTTTATACAATTTATCATATTGTATATTTGTATCAGTGACACTTTCACAAAATCTAATATCCAGCTGTCATACCACCGTTTATTATACGACACTATACTCATTTGGAAAATTTTCCAGTTATTCCAAATATTTCCATACACACAAAATGGGAAGAACTGCTTTTTTTCGTTTAGATTACATAATTAAACTACAAACCCATTAAATAAAAAATATTAAATATTATAAATAAACAAACATATATTCCAGGTACAACCATAGCGTGCAAATGAATTACATGAAAGGGTTAATATTTTGATGTTATCGCGCATCATTTTCACGTATGCGAGTTTATTATTTAACCTCATCAACCGCGGTACTCGAAATAATAAAAATATGAAAAATTGAATAATGTGAACACACCTAGATTTTGCTGCTTCATTCATTCATATATAATTTCATTGCTCAGTTATTGCACGTTCATTATTATTACTACTGCCATTGCTATCATATTACCATATTCCTATTATTTTTCAATCTGAATTATGTGAAAAAATTAGTGCTCCCGTATTATGTACAGGTCTTACGAGGGTATTTTGAAAAGTGAATCGATATGTCTCGAGCAAAGATTATATATATTTGGGAATGTGTAAGTAACAACAAAGATTCTGTACATAAGCTGCCAGATGGTCAATCAATTTCCATTCCAAATAACTCCACCATCGATTTCCACCAATGAAAATAAACATGGAGAGGTGTAATTGTTATGGCCAACATCCGACCTTATTTTACGACAAATGTACATAGATCACGAATACACATGCTGTATAAGATAGCAGAAAATGTCCAGTAGAAAAAAATGTATTTTTGCTATTCACCGCTAGAGGCATCATTATCACAAAAAGGAAATTTTTCTGCTGATATTTTTTGAAATCAGCAAAAATTTTTGAAATTTTCAAGCAAATCAATAATTCTCAGCAGAAAGTTTTGTGAAAAATCAAATAATTTATGAAAAAGAAGCGAAAATATATCTTTTAACGTATTGCGTGTGTATAAGGACTCTTAAATATACTAAAATTACCATAATCATGTTTTTCATTCATCAGTTTTTTAACAAAAGTGTTAGAAAAACCCCCTGTAACTACTCTGGGCTTAAGCTTTTATGGTAGCTGAGATCATAGTCTATATACATGAGTAACATAAGAATCGTAGCTGGCGTCAGTAGCGCTCCATAAATTTTTGAAGTCATTTTAATGTGAAATGTTTTCAGCTTTTTAACAAAAGTGTAAGAAAAATCCCCCTGTAAACTTTATGCAGAGCTTAAACTGGCCAATATCTATCTACAAATGTTCGCTTATTGATGCCTTCGAATTATAAAGTAGTTTAGGAAAGCAAAATTATGAACGGAAAACGATTCAATTGATCTACAATTCAACTCTTGAGGTTTTGATCAAATTTTACCCCCAAATCCACTAGGGATTTTCCTGAAACTTTATGCGGAGCTTAAACTGACCAATATCTATCTACAAATATTCACTTATTGATGCCTTCGAATTCTAATGTAGTTTAGGAAAGCAAAATTATGAACGGAAAACGATTCAATTGATCTACAGTTCAACTCATGAGGTTTTAGTCAAGTTTTACCCCCAAATCCCCAAGGGATTATCCTGAAACTTTATGCAGAGCTTAAACTGACCAATATCTATCTACAAATATTCACTTATTGGTGCCTTCGAATTCTAATGTAGTTTAGAAAAGCAAAATTATGAACGGAAAACGATTCAATTGATCTACAGTTCAACTCATGAGGTTTTAGTCAAGTTTTACCCCCAAATCCACTAGGGAATTTCCTGAAACTTTATGCAGAGCTGAAACTGACCAATATCTATCTACAACTATTCGCTTAATGATGCCTTCGAATTCTAAAGTAGTCTAGGAATGCAAAATTATGAACGGAAAACGATTCAATTGAACCAAGTGTTATTTAAGTTCTTCGTTGACGTTTTAGTTTGAATCATAATTTTAGAATAAAATTGATTAAGTTAATTTTTTATTATTATTATTATTGTTTAAGATTTTTTAACAATGATTTTCTTTATTAAAGCTCTCGCTTGTTAATAATTATAACTAGTAATTTTTTAATTGTTATTTTCAATTATTTTGTTGAATGCTATTATAAGCAATAATTGAATGATTCACTAATACTATCAAACGATTTTAAATTTTGGAAGGTTTTAGGAAATTCTTCACTACCGTTTTAAAACCTTCAGTTTGCAATATTTTTCTCGTAAATGCTATACTTTTTAAAATATTTTCAATAAACAAAAAAGCTCATATGGATGCTTCCACTTCCGATTGACAAAAATCACTGGGATCTCCCAATTTATGAAAAAAGCGTAATTATGAAGTTTTGTCCAGGGACCAAATTTTTACTGAAAAATCGTATTTTCCGCTTATATTTTGGAAAAATGATCTATAAGCAAACCAAAATGAAAGAAAACAACTTCACAAAGAAACCGATGTCAAATTTCTACGAAATAACAAAAACTACACGTGCTGTGAATATACAAATAGTATACGTTTAGGCGGAATATTCTGGCAACAATTGTTGCGTGGTTAAAATAAATTAATAATAAAAACTAATTAAGTCAAAACTCCCATATATGGACATGGTTCTTTATAATGGCCTTTCAACATATCAAATGTTGTTTAATACAAAAGTACCCAATGGTCGGTCCCTGGGTTCGGTCATATGAATAACAAGCAATAACTACAACAGTTGTTGCAGAAGTCAAATTCCTATATATTGATATGGTTTTTTATGAAGGCCTTGGTTTTTGCTTGGTATTAATATGACCGAAGCCAGAAACCAACCATTTGATATTTTTGTATTAAAGTATACATAACAAGTCCATCATAAAATCTATGTCTATATTTGGGTCATTTGACTTCTGAAGAACAAAATTTTACATTAAAGTGTCGTGCAACAACTGTTGCAGTTATTTTTGGTAGTCACATGGCTACTAAATTGTACTTTATCTTACAGTTGTTATAAACACATTTTTAGTTTTACATTGGACATATTCAGCACATTAAAGCCTTACTTCCAAATGAATATTTCGAATGTATTGCACATTTTTATATTTATTCGCCCAATTGTACTCTAATATTTGTATTTTTACATAAAAGCAACATTTAGGGAAATAACTAACCAATACATAGGAATTTATTTATTTAGCTTACTTATCTAACTTTCATCAATGAAATATGAATATTTCAAACAAGATTCAGACTTACCTAACTTGTTAAGAAAACGATTAAAATTATGGCAGTGAAATATGTCCAAAATAACAAAAATAAACAAGTTTAGTAAATACACTGTTAAAAAATTCTTATAACAATTTTGCGTGAAAACTAGAAATGAAACTCAAAAAAAATTATTTTACATTCTTCATAATAGTCCGGAAAATTCTCATTTTTAAGTAGCTTTACAGTAGCTTTAGCTTTAGGTTGATGCAATTAAATGAGCCAGGAGCCATTTCCATCAGGAATAGATAGGTATAATTTTTCGTTCGAGTAGTTTTAGTTAAAATAAATTCTTGAGATCGTAGAGTTTGTCAACTATTTGAAAATGTTAACATTGCTTGATACAAACAAATGAGTCAAAAGCCATTACTAAAAGGAAAGGGGAGTCAATTGGTTATGTAAACCTAAAGCTTATATTTGCAAATAGTGGAAAAATGATACCTATCCACTCCTTCTGGAAATTGTTCTTGACTTATTTTATTGTGTCAACCTAAGGCTAACATTTGCTACTATATACTCTCTACTCAGCTCCAGCCCGCCGAATTACACTTTGTATTCTTATAAGAATTCATAAGTATTTAACAATTGGCTTTAATTGGATGAATTATGAAACAAATGTTTATGCTCGTGAACTATTTCCTAAACCTATCCTAACTGTAAAATATTTTTAGGAAAGGTTTAAGAAAAATTGAACACTCCTGCACACAGTAGTGAAATATTTCCTAAAAAAATCCTATGTATGCTAGTGTTAGGAATATCAACATAAAAGCAAACATTTAGGCGAAACGATATTTTAACGAAACTCCTATCTAAACAAAAATATGGGAATTAGCAATAACAAACGAATTTAAAAATCTAAATTAAAGTCAAACATAAAATCGTCAAGTAAACTCAGCAGGAGGTTTTGCCAAGCACTCGTCAATTCCACTATGTTCTCGGTTAGCCCTGAAAGAGAGAGTCTGAATTAAAAGTTCACCCAGATATAAGATTCGATTGTACTTTAGACAGAATTCACACTATTTCTCTAAATCAGAACTTATCACTGATTGGCAATATTAAACGAGGATTTTTAGAATTTTGTCATAGTTCTGGCATGGGCAAATAAGGCCCCGAAACGTGTGAGTTGTAATTTACAATATTTTTGATATTCAAACGATTACTAATCAAGATTTTGGCCGGTTCTCATCGATCCCGTTATGTTTTCCAGGAAGATTTATAAAATACCAATGCACACGAGGATTTTTAGAATTTTGTCATAGTTCTGGAATGGGCATTCTGTACTGTAAGGTGGATGTGATACTGGTATTATACGTATTACGTATTATATATTGAATGCACAATCTCATTATTCTTGCTTATATACTGGTACGTTGTCCCGTAAAAACCTCGTTTTTTTATAACATTTGAAAATATTTTGAATTTACGCAAAAGCTCTGCATAAGCCCCTGTTACTGTGGTCCTGTGAGTTAAGTAGTCAATCTTCCAAATTTCAACAGCATCGCACAATATTGTTGCCATTATCTTACCCACAGATGGTTGAACCTTAAACATTTTTGGTGGTGGATTTCCCTGCCCTATTCATTGCATGGATTCCGGTTTCGACTCTGGATCATGTGATAAATCCATGTTTCAATACCGTTGCTATCTGGTTAAACCACTTGGCTAACACATCTTCCACTAACTTTCAACAGCTTAAGATGATAGTGTAGAATGAGCTTAATGCAGCATCCAGCGGCCTTCGCCTGTGGAGGTATAGTCTTCCACTTTCTACCTTGTTTAAATAGTCGGAACCACAGCGTTATTATTTAGAAACATTATTTTCCTTTACTAAATTCCTTGTCACATTCTTATCCATCACAGCTCGGTGATTAAATTTTTCCATTTTTTTAGATTTCAGAACACGTGTTCATTAAATCACGCACAGAAGTAACTGAAACAATTGATTTTGGATTCAAACATAAATTTTAGATGAAGTTCGAGTAGCTGGTCCGTGCTACACGATTAATGAGGATACATTTTGCCAATGTCCATGATCACAAGTTATCTAGCACATTTTACAGGAGGTAGTATTAAAATTTTTCCAAAAGAGATTTTTTCTCGATTGCCGTGTTTTCTCTAGGAATTGGTACCATGTCCCAATTTATAAATGTCCCAATTTATAAAAGCGCTGTCTTTGAACAGTTTTCATTGCCTTTTTTGAAAGGAAAAAAAATAAAAATTCCAACTTTCCTCACAGATGAGCATTAGGTGGAGGTAGTAGTAACACCTTGATAGTATCTCGTGCCTAAAATGCTTTTTGTACTTGAATATTTGCAAAATTTTCATTCTCGTGCATAAAACGATCAGTTTAGGTCCTAGAAACAAAACTAGTTGATTGAGTAAACCTTTATTTCCGTTTGAACAATTTTCGGTCGAACGAAAAGAGGAATCTCAAACTATGTGCAAAGCTATTTATTCCACGATTTTGTCTGGAATGATGGCAAACGGAATTGCTGCAAATTTTAAAATTGCAGTTACTTTGAGTAATTCAAAATTATCTTTATTTCGGACCTTTTCGGATAGTTGGACTACAGACAGTGTCTTACGTTGATAAAAGAATTCGTAAATAATTGCTATTCTGTTTTTTAACAGATTGGCGTGAGAAAGCCGAGTTCTAACATAGAACTGAATAAAATTTAATTATTATTTAATATTACGAGTATACCGCAGTCAAAACCGGTTTAACCTGTACAGTATGTAAATGTAGTTTTATAACAAATTACTATCTAGTTGTGTAAATAAAAAGACATTTTCGAATTTACATAAGTGACATATGCCCTTTGTTTATATAAGTAGTTTGGTTCGCAACTCCACAAAACCCTTGATGACAAATTACGAGTAAACTTGCCTATAATTTTGCCTCAAATAAATAATTACATCACATGCCATTTTAAAATAAAAGTTTAGATTTATTATTTATTTGTTGACTTTTAAATAAAGAAAAACGCGAATATTACAAAATCACTATAAACATAAATAGCCTAGATAATGTGTTCATGAACGTAGGACAACTTCGACTTACGTGGGTGAGAAAGTAACACAAAAGTTTTCACAGCATTTTATTCAAAATATTTATATAAATTATTGGTTCTTGCATTCTTTTGATTTCAAAATTGACTTTTTAAAAAAAATAAAATTGAACAAGATGCTCTTTTACTTCAAAATACATCCGTAGTGAATCCCAAACGAATTATTCAAAATTCAACTACTACTAGGGCAATTTCAATAAAATATTTCGTGTGCAAATCAAATAATAATACTGTAGGAGTTTACCAAACAGGCAGATTGTGCAAAACAGATGTGCTAGAGCATTTTATCAGTTTTTCAAACAAGAAAATTTCACCAGACAAATGATGCAGTGGTTAATACTTCGGCACTTGGACCGGGAAGTACTGGGTTCGAATCCCTCCATTATGTGTGTGCGTGAATGAAAATGGAGGGCAATACTTTTATCTTAATTAGGATCTCTTCACTCTCTGTCATGATTTTGTCTAAGATAGCGGATCAGGCTTATTACAGCCGTCAATTCTACACGTTCCATTTTGAGATCGCCTTTCGATCTTCCAAATCATCCCTAATGACTAGTGTGTTTTTATTCCTAAACGGAGGATCACAATGTGAAAATAGCCTTTTGCATTGCAATTTAGATGTTAAGGTTTAGTCTCAGATGACTGTGGGGCCCAAATAAAATACTATAATGGTTGAAATACGCGCTTACTTTCTCTTAAAAGAAGCATAACCAAAATTATCTCAATAAAGTTGATATTCCCTGTATAACAGGTGCTGTATAAGATAGCGGAAATTTCTCAGCAGAAAATAAGAGATTTCGCTACTCGCCGCAAGTGGCAGCACAATCACAAAAGAGAATTTGTTTTGTTATGTAATTACCAGCGGACATTTTTTATTCATTTTGTATCTCTTTTTTCACTAAATAAAACATCCCAGCGGAATAAAATATTAAAAGGGATCCTTAAAATGACAAATTGATTGATCTCCGAAGTAAAGGAACTCGGTAAATGAAAACTTGAAATTTAACAATATTCCGTCTTTCCGTCATTCTAAAAGAATGACGATGAAATTTGGATAAAAGTATTGATCAGGGGTCCAAAACTTAGGACAAAATTCTAGGATCTGTTCATGCTGGACTAAACTAGGCCATTTTTTTTATAAATTTATTTCCAGTTTTTGGCAAATATCTCAAAAACTTCCACTAGTTACCAATACTTTCGGTTGGTTTTCTAATAGCTTAGATCATACTGAGACTACGAGGAAAATTTGGGGAAAATTGATGGATTAGAATTTTCACTATAATTTTTTGATTTTATGCGGCCATATAAGTTATTTTCAGCTTTTGGCCAATATCTCAAAAACTGTTAGAGTCCTGTTAGAGACTGAAATACGCAGGCACCAAAAAGTATCCCCGGTGTTTTGAATCTAGTAATTGGATGCTTGGCCTCGAAATGTAACTGAAATGAACAATTTCTTTCTGGAACTCCTCTCGATCTGCCTCTTCTCTTGCTTCTTTGAGCTTCAAACCTATCGGTACGACGTCGAAAGCATCGTCAATAGCTGATGATGCGGAATATTTTGTTGAAGCACGAATGTCTTTCTACTAGTTGCACGAATTGATTTACTGATTTAGCATTCGCAATTAACATCATACGTTTCACTTCTGGTGCGGCGTCATTGACTTGAATGGGTTATGGCCAATCCTAAGTCGGTCTATGGAGCCATTTCGGACCCGACCACCATAAACTGTAGTCTTTCAACTGCGTTGGCTCATTCCCTCTAGACACACAATCAGCAGCATTCACCTTGGTGTTTATATGGAGCCATTGTCCTGGATTTGATTGTTTTTGTATTTCAGAAATCCTATTAGCGACGAATGTTTTGTATTTTTGGGAACGACCTTTAATCCAGGAAAGCGTGATCATTGAATCTGTACAAAATCTTATCTCTATACATCCTCTCCTATCTTCTCTCCTATGCTTTTTATCGGTTCCACTATTGTTTGAGCTCCTAACGTAGACGACTGCTGCATGGGCCTTTTCAGATGTATCGCAGAATCCATATAAACTGAGCGGTGATTCACGATCGAAACAAATCCATCTAGGTATAGATATCAATTCTAATGAATGAAGTGGAATGCGAAATTCAATGCTGTCTGTGGCAGGATTCCAGTAAAGGCCGAGTGTTTTTATTATGTCATCTATAGCTTCAATTCCAAAATTCCAGTATTCCGTAGATTATTTGACACGCCCACTTGCGGAGGTTAAACCCTCCACATCTGAGCAATGTGGTAAGCTGTTCCTGTGCTGATAATGCGTCGTCGAGTGTGTTGTTTCCCGATATGAGATCGTCAACATAGAAATCAGTCAGAGAGATTTATTTTGCGATTGGATGTCTATGTGCATCATCTTTCGCTAAGTGTTGCAAGGTTCGCACCGCTAAGTAGGTTGTTGCGGCAGTGTTATAGGTCACGGTTGTAAGTTTGTATTCTTGCAGCTGCTTTTCCTGAGACTTTCCCCATAAAACCCGCTGATATTTCTGATCTTCTTCATGAACTTTAATTTGACGAAACATTTTTTCTGAACCTCCTACTATATTTTCGCCAACGTAAAGTAAGTAAGTATATAAAAAAACTGTTCACAAGGTTTAACAAATGTCTTCATTTCACAGTAAATTGTTAAATCGGCGAATGCAAATTTATCTAGTTTCCACTTAGACGGGCGCCGATTTGTAGAACTAGAAATTAAATCAGTCAGTTCTGAATAAAAAGCTTGTGCTTTTGCGATTGTGATGATATCGAAATGTGTTGTTGCAGAGGCAAGCTCGTGGTCGAAAGTCCGAGATAGTGTGTCGGCGACCACATTGTTTTTGCCTTGTATGCGTGTTGTATGTCTGTCGTAAATTGAGAGACACAATCTGAGTGGCGCGCTTGCCTTGGGTTTTGTTCCGCTTTATAGACAATTGCCCTAGTAAGCGGTTTGTGGTCGGTGAATATGGTGAATTCCCGACCTTCGAGAAAATAGCGAAAGTGTTTAATTGCGGAATATTTTCTTTCGGCAATTGATAGTTTCTTGGAGAAAAATCCAAGATGTTCCCAAGTCTCTTTATTGAATTGCTGTAAGACTGCGCCTATTGCTGTGTTGGATGCATCAGTGGTGATGCTATATTTTGTTGCATTTAGCGGGTGCGCTAAAAGAGCAATATTTTCCAAGCTGTTATTGAGCTGAAGGATTCCGTTTTGACATTCTTCAGTCCAAGAAAAATTTTGTGACGTTTTGTACTTCTGCAAGTTTTGGTATAAATCGGTGGTAGTAGTTTACCATGCCGACGAATTGTTGAACTTGTTTAACATTTTGTGTTCCTTCGGCAAATGCCATTAGATGTGACTGAGAAAGTCAAGATTGTTCGTCCCAAACACGCATTTTGCAGTGTTGATATTGACACCGTAATTTACTAATTTTTGTAAAGGCTGTTTTAAATGTTGTAGGTGTTGTTTCTCGTCTTTTAAGGCTTCGAGGATGTCGTCGATATATACAAAAAAGAAATCGCTGGAATGTTTGTGCAGCATTTCTGAGTCCAAATGGCATTCGGGTGAATTCGAATAATCCAAATGGTATGGTAATAGCAGTTTTTTGAATGTTGGCAGGAGCGGTTGGAATAAGATGGTACGCTCTGACGAAGCCGAATTTTTAGAAAATTGTGCAGTCGTGTAATTGCATTGAAACATTTTGTATATGGCGGATAGGATAACGGTCAGGTGTTGTGACTGCATTAAGCCTTATATAGTCCCCACATGGTCTACAGTCGTCGTCCTTCTGTTTCGCCATGTGCCATGGACATGGTATTGCTGATGAAGAAGGTCGGCAGATTCCTAGTTTCACCATATGTTGGAATTCTAGGAAAGCTGCTTTATGGCGAATTGGATTAAGCCGTCTTGGCCTTGAAAATGGTAAATGCCCTGTAATTATGATGTGATGTATTACATTGTGCATTACCGGAGCGTTGTATTTTGGTGGAGCTGTTAAAGAAGGGAATTTCTTTAAGAGTGCTCCATAGCCATTGTTAATTGTAAAATGTAATGATGATGATGAATCAACGCGTGCTGATTGAAAGTTTAGTAGATGGATCGATCAATTTGTGATTTTTCAGATCCATTAAAACCCGAATTTCTTTGAGAAATCTGCGCCTATGGTGGGGCGGTTGGCGATAATGAAGGCGTGTTTGAATGATCGTCGTAATCCAATGTCAACGACTAGTAATTTTGTATCATATAGATGTTTATTGTGGTACTATTTGCTGCTGCCAGAACTAAATCGAGATGTCGATTTGTTCCGTAGATGTAATATTTACGGTACTGAATTACGCTTGGATCAGCGCCAGTGTCAATCAGAAACGTGATTTGATTCACCGAATCCAGTAGAAATAGACGGCTGTGCTGCCGTTGTCTTAGATCTGCCGCTACGATCTTAAGACTTATTGGTTTATGGAACCGATTTGCGGATTCCTTTTGTTGTGTAATAAAAGTGCATGGCTGAGTGCAATTTAATGCAGTGTTGCATGATCGGTTGAGTGGAAATTGGTATCTTCATGATTGTTTATTGTTTTGTTGAAATGAACTTCCCTGGTGTGATTGTGATGGTGGATGTTTTGAAGGAGATTGAGTTGGTCTCCATTAAAATGGATTAGGAACGCGAAGGTTGTCGCTGAGTGTGTGAATTGTTCTCTAGCTTCACCAGCCGGTAGCTAATTTGTTTTAGCATTATTTCTATACGGTTGTTGCTAGAGCTTGGCACGTGTATCTCTGAGACTTTTAACACTATGCGCCGTAGGTGGCAATTTTCCTTGGCGAAAATTACTCGATCGATCAAAAGTTTGAAAATTACTCGATCGATTTCGACTTGTTAGATCATCATTAGGATCACTCCTGCTTTTTTTTTTTGCGAAAAAATGAAACAAGTGATATAATGTGTTTATTAAGTGGATCTCTGAGCTTGATATCCGCGTGTCCCATTTCATTGAACTCAAGCTCGGAGTCCGCGGGCCAATGATGTCATGTAATTTATCGGCGGTGACAGCAAGATCCTCTACTAGTTTCTCTTGTTAAAGATCCAATGCTTGTATGAAATCAGGGAGTTGCCTGATCCATAGACTTGTAATGACGTTGGCCGTGAAGTTTTTTTCGGTCAACGTTCTGGTTCGATGTAATACATCCGAAAGTTTCTGATCACTCTAGTTGACTTTGCTCAAAATTGTTTCTAATCACGCTCCTTAGAGATTGCGTAGCGATCGATTAGATTTGTCTTGAGCCTGTCGTACTTGTTGTTAGTTGGAAGGTCTTCTAGAATGTACTCGATCTCTTCAGCTTGTGTTTTCGATAGGGACAACACTGTGAGCGGAAACATATTTCTGTCGCTTGTGACCTTCGGAGTATGATGTAGCGGGTAGTTTCTTCAACGTTTCTTCAGTGTCTTCTAAGTCATGAACGACCAAAAATGGAATTCAGTTGTTTTTAAACTTGAACTGAAAAAGCTATTTTACTATCTGTTATCCAAATGTTTCTCCCAATTGGATTTGTTGTTAATTTTGCAAACTAACATTACCAAGTAAGCGATGAACCCGTTTTTAATTTATTGGCCAATTCCCAGCTAACGTTTCTCTATTGAAAACTATATACATTTTTTTAATCGGCTGTTATGGGACCATAAATTAGAGCTTTCAAATCACAACAACGATACAGGATGTCTCGATCGAAAATGTTGGTTTTCGGAAAATGTGACCGACGTTAATCGAGGTGTACTAGTACTGATGTGTGTACTAAATAAAACTATAATAATACACAACAGCAACAAACACAAAGCAGCATATTTTAATGACAAAATAAACAGAAAGCTTGGGCCAGTGAACAATTACGATTAAAAATTCATTTGAAATGGCAAAATATTGATTTCATTTAAACACAAATTTAACCTAATGTGTGCCTACTATACCTACGTATATACTTGCATTGCGGTGTACTGTGGGTGCATATACGTTACCCCCGTACTTTCAAAAAATTACCACTGATTAAATAATAACATTTGGATAAATATAATAATATTATAAGGACATGAATTTGCGGTAGCAATAATCATAGTAATAAATTTTAGTGTTTTATATTACGAGTATTAGCAGGAATCGCGTGACCCAATACATATTATCCACCAAATTGTTTACATTAAAAATCAATGAAAATATTTTGTGACAATATTATTGTATATACATGGAATTGATGATTATTTTGGATTTTATGGTCGTTATCGCTGGCCGTTTATCAAAAAATCCTTTTAATACAATCAAGCGGTGTAGCGTGGTATGTCGGGTGGTTCCGCCCTCCGGAAAATTAAACCAGCGCGTATTAAATATTGTATTTTAATGTGACACTGCGTACTTGTGGACATCTAGCTATAGCTGTAGGACGCCATTTCGAGTTGGGAAAACAATAACACTTTGGTAACTAATTTTAATGGCCTTCCTTTTTCGGCAATAAAGCTACATATATAATGCGGACACTACACACACACACCAACCAATAAAAGTTAAGCCATTAACATTGTAATAATCATAAAATTTGAAAATTTATACGTAACATGGCCGTAAATGGCAATCCAATGAGTCTTGGTGTGTACAGTCCGTAATGATGATTAAGAAACATTTTCAGAGTTCGAAATACGTTTCGATTACAACAAGTTTTTTTCCAATGCCATAAACGGTGACATTTATTTTTCGATTTTTGGTAGTATGCTATAGTTAATTTAAACTTATGTGAGTATGTGTGTGTATATACGCTTTTATGTTCCACACAACAAATTATTCACTTGGGAATATCCACTTTTTGCATGTTGAACCAGAAAAAAAGTTTTATGGTTTTGTTGTTATATTATGTGGATGGACAAGTAAGATAACAACTTATCGAATGTCATTATCATTAAGGTGAAATTGGAATGAACATGTAAACGTTATTTTGTTTTATAAATTTATGAATAAATTATTTAATTAAAATGGATAAGTTTTGGAAAAAAATTAGTGCGATAAATCAAAGTATTAAAAGACATTCGGTCGGATATAAAGAGGGTAAAGAAAGCAAGCGGCACCTTATTAAAGTTAGCCGAAAGTTTCCAGCCGAAAGCAAAAATTGTCGATAATGCAGATATTGTCTTAGATTTTTCAGCCGAAAGTAATCAATTGCAATCCGTTGGTTGATGCTCATCTAACAAAACATATCAGCCGAAAATATATTTACATTTAACCAGAAATACTAAACAATTTTAATATTTTGCTAAAATAGTGTCTGGTCGATGTCCGATTCGATAAAAAAATAAATTTGATGTGATATGAATTAGCGGCAGAAATAATAAACGGTAGTGTTTCCAATTGTGAAATTAATTTATTACATTTACACGGTTGAAAAAATTATTTTTTCTAACCTACTGGTCCGATTATGTGGTAAAGAATTCTTAGAGGAAAGAAGGAACAAGTTTAAACTATCTGATAGGTTATAATGTGATAAATATTGATAAATAATACTGTAATTTGGTATAGCTTGTTATTTAAAGATATTAAAATTACATTGAATGGTCTGTCGTTCAAAAATACCGTGCTTTGTCATTGATGCCACTAAGGTTATTTGATAGGCCATAATGTTGATCAACTTCGGCCTAATTGTGGTGAAATTCTGAAGGGGATGCAGGGGTGTAATTTAGCACAATTTCGCTAATTCATCGCTAAATCGATATATCGAAAATGCACGAAATGGCCTGTCTTTCAAGATTAACCTGCCTTGTCATTGATGCCACTAAGGTTATTTGATGAGCCATAATGTGGGTCAACTTCGGTCTAGTTGTGGAGACATTCTGATGCGGATGCGGATGCAGAAGTGTAATTTAGCACAATTTTGCTAATTCGATATATCGAAAATGCACAAAATGGCCTGTCTTTTAAGATTTACTTGCTTCTTCATTGATGCCACTATGGTCGTTTGATATAGGCCATAACATAAGTCAACTTCGGTTTTATTTTGAAAACGGGAAATCTTGAACGATTCAATGAATTTTCGATATATTGAATTGGCGAATATTTGCAAAATTACACCCCTGCATACCCCATCAGAATTTCTCCACAATTTGGCCGAAGTTGACCAACATTATGGCCTATCAAATAACCATAGTGGCATCAATGACAAAGCACGTTAATTTTGACCGACAGGCCATTCAATGCATTTTCGATATATTGAATTGGCGAATATTTGCAAAATTACACCCCTGCATACCCATCAGAATTTCTCCACAATTTGGCCGAAGTTGACCAACATTATGGCCTATCAAATAACCATAGTGGCATCACTGACAAAGCACGTTAATCTTGACCGACAGGCCATTCAATGCACTTTCGATATATTGAATTAGCGATGAATTAGCGAAATTGTGCTAAATTACACTCCTGCATCCCCTTCAAAATTTCTCCACGATTAGGCCAAAGTTGACCAACATTATGGCCTATCAAATATCCATAGTGGCATCAATGACAAAGCACGTTTATCTTGAACGACAGGCCACTCAATGCATTTTCGATATATAGGGTGGGCCAAATACTTTTTTTATTTTAAAATGCAATAAAACAAAAAGTTCTCAATATTTTTTCAAATTTATTTTTTCGTTGTAAAGAACAATCCTTCCGATTAATTATGAAATACTATTTCATTCATATGACTGCCTCGGCTGGCCTTGGCGTACCCCATACGGTCGATCCAATTTTTGAGCACCTTTTCGATGGTATGTGGCATTATGTCTGCAATGGCAATGCGAATATTGTTCTTGGGAGCGTCAATCGTTGCTGGTTTATCGGCGTAACACTTATCTTTGACGGCACCCCAAAGATAGTCCAACGGCGTCAAATCACAGCTCCGATGCGGCCAAATCACATCAGCATTTCGGCTGATAATTCAATCTTCGAAGACAGTGCGCAAAAGATCAATTGAAACGTGTGCTGTGTGGCACGGAGCGCCGTCTTCTTGAAACCAAATGTTGCCTATGTCCTCCTCTTCAAATATCGAGAACAAAAAATCGTTTATCATGGCGTGGTAGCGCTCACCATTGACAGTAACGGCGGCTCCTTGCAAAGGAGGCGGCTCCTTGCTTTTCAAAGAAAAATGGCTCAATGATGCCACCGGACCAAAATCCGCGCCAAACAGTCACTCGTTGAGGATGCATCGGCTTCTCTACGATCACGTGCGGGTTCTCCGTGCCCCAAATGCGACAATTCTACTTGTTTACATAGCCGCCAAGATGGAAATGCGCCTCTTCCGAAAAGATCATTTTTTTGCCTAAATCGGCATCTTCTTCAAGTCGATCGCAAACCCACTCAGCGAGCCGAAAACGCAATGGGTGGTCTCTTTGCTTGAATTCCTTAACCAATTGAACTTTATACGGTGTCATACCAAGGTCTTTATGCAGAATTCATCGCAATGTGGTGCGTGAAATGTTTAATTCTTGAGCACGATGACGAGTTGACGTTCCCGGCGACTCACGCACATTCTCGGCTACAGCATCAACATTTTCGGGTGTACGCTTTGTTGACTGCTTGGTTCGTGTTGGTTTATTAATTAGCAAGCTTGTTTCTTTAATTTTATTCACAAAATAACGCACATATAGAGCTCCCGGCGCTTCGTTTTTTCCGAAAACCGCACGCAATTTTCGCACACGTTCTGCAACATTACCATGATTTTTGAAGTAATGTTTCAATACTTCCCAGCGTTGTTCAAGCGAATACACAACCATTTTCGTTCAGCGGAAGGATAAAACTAACTTTCTGTCAACTCAGAAGTGGCATAACCTTTACCATACTCAAAATAATCGCTAGTTAAAAAGTTAGATGGTCCACCCTGTATTGAATTAGCGAAATTTTGCTAAATTACACCCCTGCATCCCCATCAGAAGTCCTCAACGATTAGGCCGAAGTTGACCAACATTATTGCCTATCAAATAACCACAGCGGCATGAACGTCCTACCAAACGTTGTGTTCCTTTGAAGCAAGGTTAACAATATTGCTTATCAAATCATCAACTTTGCCTAATAATACGTTCAAATTGACCTTGTTAAAGTTAGCCGAAAGTTCCCAGCCGAAAGTGAAAAAATCGATAATGCAGATAGTGTCTTGACTACTTCAACCGAAAGTTAAACAAACTATATATTAAATTGAAATATCGTAGCCGAAAGTGACTAACCGACTTAACCAGCCGCAAACAAATGTATCGTAACAAACAACAAATACAATTTGCAAACTAAATTTTGATTATAGGTTAGTGGTAAGTCTAATGGGGTTATAGGGGTGAAATTTTTATTTTTCCTTTCTTCTGACGATAAAATCGTCCGTCATTCGAGATTTTGGCACATGGACACCAATCTGACTAGGCCGATTCGATAGCCTATGGCCATAGGTAGATTTTGATTATAGATTAGGGGTAAGTCTGATGGGGTTATAGGGGTGAAATTTTAATTTTTCCCTTCTTCTGACGATAAAATCGTTCATCATTCCAGATTTTACTTTATCGATTTTTATTATCGTTTTTTTTATCTTTCGGCTGGAAACGTTGCATTATGTGATAGAGAAACGTTTAACGTATTTGAAATAATTTTTTGAGAATTTTTGTATGTTTAGTATTCGAGATATAGTCCGTTAAACTCAGACATTATTCGCTGGCCGGACTAGTAGGTTACATAAGGTGATAGAGGAACGTTTGCAAAACGTATGTATGTTTATTGTAATTTGCATTTCCAGAATATTTGTTTGCTGTATTCTGGTTATTTGGAGGTGATAGTAGGACTTGGTTTATCAGGTAATATATCTTTCGGCTATAAAATATTATTTCGGCTTGGATAACAAAAACAATATCTGCATTATCATATTTCGGCTGGGATAGCGAATGCACTATCTACATTACCGTTCGAATGTGATAGCAAAGACATTATCTGCATTACCTTTCAGCTGGAAACTTTCGGCTAACTTTAACAGGATGCAAGTGGCCCTGTTTTATTTAACAATATATGGTATGTGCGGTGTACTTGATACTTGGTAAGTTTAATTTTGGTTTGTCCTTCCCTCAAATGGAATTAAAATACTCCCTACAAATTAAAGTACAGCCTGAGGTGGCGTTAGTACGAGTGTATGAAACGCAACAAAATAAATTGCGTGCGGGAATTAGAAAAGAGTTGAAAGTAAGATCTGTACCTAGTACAGAGCGGTAGTGTTATGCAAGATGATGATAGCTACTTTAAGAGCCTGTAAAATCTAGAAAGGGAAGTCTTTTAATACTGTATATAGTTGGTCGAATTTTGTACACCACCGTGTGCCCATTTTTACAATTGTTGTACGAATGTTATCCCATTACTAGATAGTTTCCAGTGATAATTGTTTTTGGTTAAAATAAATTATAAATAACTAACTGATGTATGGACTTCTGCCCTGTGATTGAATCCTTAAAGTTGCCGTTCCCTTGATTTACACATAGCTTAACCGTATAGTTTTACGCAAAAATATCCATGATTATAGAATCTTCCATGAGTAACAATATATTACAATAGGAGTCTTTGTTTTGTGTATTCAGGATCATGAGTTGTATGGCACACATTCCAACATACTTAGTTCATAGTTGTACAAATATGTTTTAGTGTGTAAATGATATGTTCAATTGCACACTAAAGCTCATGTTGCGTCACTCATCTCAGCTCGCTGAAATTGATGTTTGAAGGTTCGACCATGTGGTATCGTCTGGTCACTGATAAGGTCATCACTGCCCATTACGTGGTTGCTGATTAATTTGGAGGTTTGGTTGCGCGTTGTCAAAAATGTTGATAATTTCTCTGTAACCTTTGCCAATAATTTAACCGATTGACTAGTATGTTGGTCACGGTCGACTCTAGCCATGTCGTTAGAGGCCGATCAAAAACTCGCTAGGTGTTAATGCAACACCACCTTCAACGTCATCATGTAATGCGATGATCGTCCTATTCAGACACGCTTCAATACAAATTAGAAGCAGGTTGAATTGGTGATAAAAATTATCTACTAAGGAGATAAGCCATTTAACACCAGCATCAGCTATGTGTTGTTTCACGCACCGACGAACTGAGTACCGTTGTCACTTTACAGTGTTGTGCAGTAGTCACGTCGGCCAACAAATCTATCATGTAAATAAAAATAGTCGCGCACGTCTTTACTGTCGTGGTTGTTCGTCGAGCATCAAGCAGAACAGTGAATGGCCCACAGTAGTCCATACCAGTGAATAGTGAAACCAGTATTCTTGAGAGGGAAAACGATGTCATTTGTTGTTGTTGCTTAGTTCGCTGATGCCGTTTGCAAATGACACAGCGATGAGCAAATGACCAGAATCGTCTTCGTAGATATTGGAGCATTTTCTGAAAACCACCATGTAGAGTAACCGCTCGTACATGATTAACCAACAATAAAGAACAACATAGCCAGCGTCTGCTACTGAAAGACAGTTTCAATAAAATCCAGCGAGTGTTAGTCGCCATTCAACACGCAGAATTAGAGTTACATTTTATACTAACATTTACGCCCAGCTGCTCGAATGCGTAGTATAAGAACAGTTGTAACGGGTGTTTTTTTAGGAGGTTTGTTTTTCCGATAGATGTCGTTTTATTTTATGACAGTTGTTTTGACAGCTCAAAGTGGCATTTCTACTCAGTATTGTTTGGCAAATCATTATGAATAGGTTAACTCCAGAACAACGTTTTCAAATCGTGGAAATTTATTTTCAAAATCAGTGTTCAATTAAAAATGTTTATAGAGCACTTCGTGAATTTTATGGTGCACATAATCGTCCGTCAGAGACCACCATAAAGAACGTAATTACCAAATTTCGGTCTACATTCACTCTTTTGGATGCCAAGCCACCGACAAGAATGAGAAGAGTTCGTACAGAAGAAAATATTGCTGTCGTTGAGGCCAGTGTCGAAGAAAACGACAATTTATCGATTCGTCGTCGTGCTCAGCAAATTGGACTTTGTCCATCGACTTTATGGAAAATTTTACGTAAAGATTTGGGTTTGGTGCCATACAAAATTCAATTGGTGCAAGAATTAAAGCCACACGACCATCGTTTGCGCCGTGAATTCAGTGATTGGTCGTTAAATCAATTGAACGAAGATCCATTTTTTTACCGTAAAATTCTCTTCAGTGATGAGGCGCATTTTTGGTTAAATGGATACGTCAACAAACAAAATTGTCGCATTTGGAGCAAAGATAATCCACACGCCGTTCTAGAATTACCAATGCATCCTGATAAATGTACTGTTTGGTGCGGTCTATGGGCTGGTGGGATCATCGGTCCATATTTCTTTAAAAATGAGGAAGGACGACGCGTTACCGTGAATGGAAATCGATACAGAACCATGTTAAATGAGTTTTTGTTGTCAAATCTTGAAGATATGGATATGAATGAAATGTGGTTTCAACAAGATGGTGCCACTTGCCATACAGCACGTGAAACAATCGACTTATTGAAAGAAACTTTCAACGACAACATTATTTCGAGAAATGGTCCGGTGAATTGGCCTCCGCGTTCGTGCGATTTGACGCCACTCGATTACTTTTTGTGGGGATACGTGAAGTCATTGGTTTATGTGGATAAACCTCAATCGATTGACGCTTTGGAAACCAATATTCAACGTGTCATTGCTGACATACGCCCTCAAATGCTTGAAAAAGTGCTGGAAATTTGGACCTCCAGAATGACATTTGTGAAAAATAGTCGTGGTAGCCATATGCCAGAAATTGTGTTTAAATGTTAAATGCCAAAAAATTATCTACCAAATAAAAAAAAATTTTGGTCATTTCATAATTTTATATGTGTTTTATTCAAAAAAAAAATCGGCAACCTCTTAAAAAAACACCCTTTATATAACAGTCTCCGTATTGTCGAAAATCTTTCACCAAGTGGAATTCAATTTTTACCGTCGACACAGGTTGTGATCTTCGGCCTGGTGCTTCAAAGGAGCCATGTTCGAATAGGTTTTATCTCACTTACCACGGTCTCTTCTTCCAATGTTGATAACAATGGATGTTTACTCGTTGCAAATGATTTTTGATATAAACATGAACGGCCACTACACCATAACTAGTGTCCTTCTTTGACGATTGGCAATAATCAGCGACTGGCGCAATCTGCTGGTTGTGTTCTCAGATTATCGAATACCGATACCGTAAGGAAGCACGCATGCGAGCTGGAATCACAAATTATTCTAAATATAGCTGTTACTATGGATAACACAGTAAAATTCACATGGAGTATGAATGATTGAAGGTGACCCTGTAGTTATTGTTGTTCCTTACTAAATATACCAAGGGCGGCCTGCTTGGTGATGCGCCAATTGAGTTTTATCAGGTTGTTGTTGATACCGATGGCCCATTACATAATAGTGTATATCTATTGTGACAGCGACGTCCCGAGCACTGCGGTCAGTGGTGACTTTACTGCAACTACATTCACGCGCATCGATCATTGAGATGGCCGACGCTGGGCAACTGGTTTTATGTCGGTTCGAGGAGGTACTGATGACATATTCATCGCCCGTCTCCCAATAAAAATCAGCATGTCGTCAACCTTCGGTATATCCTCTTCCAAAAAACACACTGCTCTTCGGCATTTTTTCAAAATGATAGGATAGATGATCGCATCCCATTTCTCAGCCTATGACGGCTAATGCAGAAACTTCATGACGGCTAATGTTCGTAATGTACTACGGATACAGTCCAAGATATCTTGCAAAATTTGTTGTTGGTGAGAGGATGATCGGGCAAATCCAGTAACCCGTGTAAAAACCTGTGATCATCGAAACATTCTAACTTTTTACATATTGCCAGAGCTTGTCTAGCTTATATGTGACCACTTCTTCGGTCGTCACAGGCATTGTCGTTACAAATATTGCCGTAATACTATTCCACATTTGCCATCTCTCAGGAGACACCAAAATGTATAATATTTAATTGAGATATTCTTTCACAAGGCTAAAACACATGTTGACTGTGCAACCTTCCTGTTTACAATGTCTTTTTCGACTCTCCTCTCTCTCAGTTGCCGTCGTATTACTGATCGAACCTAGCAACAGATGGCGTTCTTGATCTCTAACACTCTTTATACTTCCGGCTGATATAATATTGATTCCAGTCTAAAAATCAGATAGCGCACAATACATTTTGCCACTTGTGCCTTGTGGCTGGTATGGTTCCGGCTCGATCATATGATACCGACTGGTTTCTTATGCTTCCGGCTGAGATAATAGAGGTTCCAGCTGGTATTGTTATGGTTTCGGTTGAAAGATTATATTCCGGCTGAAAATTTCTGGTTCACGCTTTATATGATTCGTTCGCTTTAGTTGGTTTGATTCGGGCTGATATGGTTCTGATTGGTGTGACGGACACAAATATTCATATTTTCATCTTTTGTCAGTAATGGGAACGAATACGTTATATCCTTGAAATATGCGTGGTAATTCAAAAGTGATGACATCCCTATTTCTATTAGTAAATTTTGTGTGGTGATACAACAGTTAAAGATTTCAAATTTGTCCAAAACCGGTTAATAGATTGCAAAGTTCTATTCAGCATTCTCATACGTCAGAACTTCAACCAAAATTCTGGATAGAACTCAATTCTATACCTACATTTGATCAAAGTCGATCACGAAATAATCGAATTACTCATCACGATCAAATTCCAAAATATCGTTCAAAATTCGTTCAATCTGTTACCAGAAAATGGTCAACACAAACCCGAATTTGGTTGGTTACAGAATGTCCAAATGAAAGCATCGCCTCATATATAAAATTTAATCGTACAATACGTAGACGTATCATATACAATCCAAAATTGGTTAATGCCAAGGTAAATTCAGAGCTGATACAATACCAATCCTGTCCTAAATACCATAGTCTTTGACCATAGTCTGTCACAATCACAAGTTCCATTATGGGTAGCTATATTTCCGAACTTTATTTGGTATGTACTTTATAACTCCGATCCTGCTCTTTATATCCAATTTGACAGTTCAATCGTTTACGTTCAGGGGCGGGATCATAAATACTGGACGGTAATTGTAGTCTTAAGTGAAATTTTAGACGAGAATTTACACGAGATTTTACAATCAGTATAGATGGCCAATCCCAAAAGCACGTCGATTCCCATACTACAAACTACGGTTTACTCTAATTTGTTATGAATTTTACAACAGGATCTGAGTATCAGATTAGATTTCCGGGATTTTAAATTCCAATTCCAGGATTTTGGCCACGTACTTTTGATACCATTCCAATAATTTAATGACTGGGGAACAAATTGAAAATACATCTTTGTCCAAGTAATCATCGATATTTATATACGCGTCCACACACACGCAGCAGTTAATTCAAAGTTAATTTTTGTGTATTAGGGGGTGAAATAAAACAGTTTATCAACAACAATAAGTTTCCATTGTGCTGTGGCAAAGCGATCTCCCTCTAAATAGTCTATCCGTATACTCCGTATGTATTCATTGTGTTTCGGATGAATTGTGTATTATGGATATATAGTTTTGTATCGATAAACACAACATAATGTTAAAGTTTTTGTACGGTGACAAATGTCAGCAATAAATAACTTAATTAAATTGTCCACATCAAATATTTATTTATTGTGTCTGTTAAATTTTTTCCTTCGTTCTGTCTTCAACTACTGTATAGCACTCGATAAAAAAATTGTTAGTTTTAATATTAAATTGATTTTACATATCAGATAAGAATTTTTATTTTGGGTGATCTTGTGTGAGAAATATGTATTAAGTGGTTAACGAGACAAGGTACGGGTAGAATTAATTTTTTATTTGGTTTTTTGTAATAAAAATTCATAACTATTTTTTATGTTCATATATGTTATGTTGTACACAACACTAAATTTAATTATGTTTACTTGATTGTGTATATAAATATTAATTAAGAGAAATAACAGTAAATTTATGTTGTTATTTTAATCAATATTTATGCTTCATGTTCATTTATAATTTAAACTAAAATCAAGTGAAGCAGAATGTAAATGAAACGATTTAATGGGATACGAGTTCCTCAACCCCGCGACAACAGCGACCCAATTCCGAAAATCTCAACTTCCATAGGCATATGAAGTTAGCCCAGTTTTTCATCCCAGAAAAAAATAAAATTTCTTTAAACAATAAATTTCATCTCATCCCAGTTTTTTCTATGTAAACTTGTATAAGACGGAATATTGTTTAAGTTGAGGAAAAAACAACAAAATATCCATTTTTTGTATTGGACCACATGGAATCTAGCCGATTGCGCCAATCCTACCATACGACTGGTGTTGCCCGACTGGTCACAGTTATTCCGTCCTGTAAGTTATTCAAAACATAAAGAATCATTTCCGGCAAATCATTTCTAGGAAAATGGCACGATTTTCTCATATTCTTATATGGGCCCATATGGAAGTTGGCCATTTGCGCCAATACTACCATACGGCTGGTACTGCCCTCTTAGTCATTGTAAGCTCGTACTACTAATATTTTAAAATAGTATCAATCGCTATTTTTAATCAAAACAAACAATTATTACCTATAAATCATCATACCTTTAAAAAATGGAATAATCTGGAATGGATATTTTGTTGTTTTTTACTCAACTTAAAAAGCTTTTCCGTCTTATGCAAGTTTAAATAGAAAAAACTGGGATGATGTGCAGTGTATTTATTATTTAAGAAAATTTTATTTTTTTCTGGGATGGAAAACTGGGCTAACTTCATATGCCTAACTTCCATGGAGTAAAGTTCATTCTGAATAAATATGCGAGAGAATTGGACAGGAGAACTACTTGTAACGGACAATCTTATACACTTTTGTTAGAAAATAGTTTATCGTTTGAAAATGCTTAACTTCAATAAAGAGCTTGTCGAATGGAATGTTTTATTTCACAGTTGTAGGTAAGTATAAAAGCGGAAGCAATCTAGTTAATACCTTTTCGTCTTGTTCCTCGTTTGAATCAGTTTGTTGGGAAGGCCAAAATTACAATGTATTTCGCAGGCATTCTGGGCCTTGCCACTGGGTATTATTCAACTCTAGCGATTTTGGTGATAAACTTTAGATATAACCCACGGGGTTCTGTTGCATTGTAACGTTCGTTCCATGTACGCATCGCGTATCGCGTTTTTCTATTGTACTTTGATGCCACGGTGTACATTATTGTGTTGCGCCTGAGCCTTAGTGTACACAATTATTATACCATTTGAAGTATTGTAGCGCCTGCGACGTATGCGGGTAGCCTGCAAACAAATCAAGTGCGGTGCCCTAAGAAAAAAATTAACTAAAAATAATTTGTATAGAGTGGAACTTTGGAAAGTGTCGAGTGGAATTATATTGAAGTTGTGCTGAAAACTTTTGCAATTGGTGAGATGTATTAATTAGTGAAACTATTAAAATACCAATAAGCTGAAGACACGTTGATTTTACATATATATCTGAGCTGTTTCTGGGTGTTTTTGGGTGCAATCACAAGCTGACTTAATTTTGATGCAGTCAGTTATAATTGTAAGATTGCTATTGGAGTAGTGAATTTGATAAGCATATAAACTGTTGTCTGTTCTGCATCGAGATAGTGTAAATTCGCAGCTGTGATTCGACGACCAAATCGCGTGCCTCAGTTAAGTGTGCGGACATAAGTACGTGTTTCGACAAGCAAACCACGTGCCTTAGTTAGTGGGCGGACACAAGTACGTGGGACAAGGTAGGAATAATCGAACCGTATCCAACGCCATAGACGGGCATAACTGAGTGTTGCGGCAATTTCGAGTGTCATCCGGAGGAATTTTGGAAATAGCTGGAAATAGCTTAAAATAGATATGTCGGATGGAAATAGGATTCTAGACTGAATTTTGGAAGAAGTTTTGGAATATGGTCACCTTTAACGAAACTCGGCCATTTCTTAAGCGAGTATGATGGGGTTGGATATGTTGGAAGGAAATGGGATTCTAAAATGATTTTTGGAAGAACTCAAGCATTTCTTAACCAATTATGATGAAATAAGGCATGTTGGCTGGAAATGAGATTCTAAAATAAGCTTTAGAAGAAGTTCTGGAATAAGGCCGCTTTGGACGGAACTAAGCCATTTGTTAACCGATTATGATAAAATTAAGTATGTTGGATGGAAATAGGATTCTGAAGTGATTTTTAATTCTAGAAGTTCTGGAAGATGGCCATCTGGGGAAGAACCCGATCTTTTATTAATCAATCATGATGAGATTTGGTATGTTGGATGGAAATGATATTCTGAAATAATTTTTGAAAGTAATTCTAAAATACGGACACCAGGGACAAAACTAGGTCATTTCTTAACAAAAGAGCTTCGCCATTCATAATCGAGTATGATGGGATTGGGTGTGTTGGAAGGTAATGGGATTGTAAATAGATGTTTAGAGGAAGTTCTGGAATATGAGTACCTGGGACAGAACACGGCCATTTCTAAACAATTATAATGGGATTGGGTATGTTGGATGAAAAGAGGATGGCTACCTTGCCTGGCCATTTTTTACCAATTCACACACATAATTACATTAATTATTAGACAAAAAAATTTATAAATTAATGATAAAGAATCGTCAATTCAAAGAACCACTTTTCCAGCACTTTTTTAAAATCATACGTCATTAAAAAAATGGGTTTGTGTGTCTGTGTGTGTATGTTGTGGTCAACACCTGACCTTGTTTTATCAGTGTGATGAAACAAAATTGTGTGGTCCACAAGAAGCTCCCTTGCCAAAATTCAACACTATGTACAATGATTTCATATTAACTTCCTTGCCTTTCGTATGGAGTTGGTTTGTGGAATGGTGAAAAGGAATCAATATTTGCCATTTGTTGTGCCGGTATGTAAATGTTTCACAATTTTTTAAAATACAGAGGTTGTGGTCGGATTTTCCCTAAAATCACGATTTAAACTAACATTCTAGAAAAATTACGTGAATTAAGTTTTTTGTAAATTTGAATTAGAAACCATTTGTTTTTAATCAATTTGTAAGAATATTTGAAAAAATTAAAATGTCCTATGAAACTTGCCACTTCCGGAACACCGGTTTCCGCAAAATTACTTTGAATTTTTTTGATTTTTGGCAAATATTCATAGAGAAAAGCTGACAACTGTGGTTTGAAATATTAAGAAGAGAAACATACAACACATGATTTTTTTACATCACCCAGTAATGACTTTTTGTCTTGTCGCCGAAGAGAATCGAACTCGGGACTTCGAGTAAAAAAGTTAGTGTCCTGCTTATTCTGCGACCGAGGACGGCAAATAACTAGGAATAGAGAATATAGACAAAGGTCAACAATTTATCACGCTATAGCGACAGAAAGCCTCAACTGTTCAATCCAATTTTGGTGTCAAATCTTGTGTCTAGAAACACTGGTGATTAATTTAATTAAAATTAAAATTATTAATCTGCACATACATTTTAATTAAGCAAAAACATAATTTACAAATTACACAGGATAAATTCGCCTGAACGTCTAATTCTCATGTGTTTATGTACATACAACGATTTGTCTTCAAAATACATATTGGTTAGTAAAAAAAGCTAACATTGAGGCGAATTACAAAGTGACGTTTACGGCTTCGAGTGTTCCGTTTGCGGTTGATTGTGATTTAGTAAAGATTTCCATAAATTACTGCGAAACATATACAGACCGTTATAAACTGACATAGGACAGATTAGCCGATCCACCGGCATTCCAGAAATTCTGGAAATGCCCGTAAATATTTCGGCGATAGTAGACTGTTTCACGTCCATACGTAACTTGAAACAAATATTCTAATCCCTGGATCGCAATCAAGCGGCTTAGTACCTTCTCAGGCAGCCCATGAGCAAAACGAGCCATAAAGTGTTTTACATGCCGCACTATTTGGACGACCGAAAATTTGGCCTCCGAAGTATGGGTTAGTCTATCTAGCCGAGTTCTTATGCATCAAAATGTGACTGTTCCGACAAAGATGAAGTGTTTGAGAACAACAACTGTGACGAATTAGCTGGTGACAGCAGCGGCTAAAGCGACCAGATACAGAGTAACGCCATTAACAGATACAGAAAACGAGTACAAGCGCGTAATCTTACGTAATTCATGGTTATTGTATGATTCGTAAATTATTGTCTACGAAATGATTTTGGAATAAATGGACGCTGAGTACCAGTTAAAACATCACACAAATTATTCCTGTTGGCTCCACAGACTGGAAGTTTTTGAAAAAGCAAAGTTGAATTTGATTCCAAAAGCGCTGCGAGTTCCAGTCTCCCGAAATGTGCCGAATATCTGATGTGTATTGCGCTATTGGCGTAACGAAAATCTCAATGGTTTGTGGTCAGAAAATAAAATAGTTTATCGACCTTCGATAAAAAATTTAAAGTACTTAGTAGCCGAATACGTCACTATAATAATTCTCGATCGTAAGTCCTGCAATTTGTGTCGACATAAATTGCCATTTCAGCGTTTGGTATCGAATATGCTAGTTGAGTGCAATTCACTAATTTGGTTTTGCACGTGTCGAATGTCTCGATTGATTGATTTGTTTTTATTTGACGTGAACTTCGCACATGCCTCAAGTTGACTCAAGTCTTTCTTCTTTGTCATATGAAGCGGACTCGTTCAATTGCGTTTTGATTGTCGGCAGACCTCTTGCATTAACAAACTTTGATTTCGGACTTTGCGATGGCCATTTTGACTGCATTTAAACGTAGGACTTTTGAATGGCACGGCTGACAAATTGTTTCAATACAATGAATAACTTTTTGCTTTGCAGTAGTTACGTTCGTCGACTCATGTGTATTGGTTTGAATTCGAATTGGCTTTAATTGTTGTTATGCCGTACGATTGAATTCCAATTGGGTTTTCCGTTATATCCAGATTGGGGTTTGAGTCGATGAGTTTCTTACGTTAGATGTCGATTTTTAAACCGAAATGAGTTACGATGTCGGTGCCTAAAATTCATTCATCAACCTTTGCAATTATAATTTTCCATATTAATGGCCTACGAAGTCCGATGTTAGGAGTTAAATTTTTCCCGTTTGTATCGATTGTTGTGATGTTGTTTGATTGTCGTTCTCAAGATTACATGGCTTAATAAATTTATTCGTCCGTGAACCATGCTTGTAATGGTACAAGCGGAATTGACTGTGACATCGATCAGTTTTTATTGATTTGGAGATTGCGAATAACCACTAAATAATTTCCTCGACTCATTGTGTCAGTGCATTGATACGGTAAATCAATCGTTTCGTAATGTATCGCAAGCTAGCTTTGGCACATCAACCATTTTGTATGCTGCTTTGAGAGTTTATCATGCCGCGTGATATTATTTCTTGCGCTTGTGTCGGGAGCTGCTGCAACCACAACTTTCGTAGAACCGGGTCGCATCGACCGAGACCCCACCGATTTAAAATAGCGACTCCAACTGCGTGAACCAAATTTCTGTGTCATCACGGTTGAACGAATATTCGATTGATACTTTGTAGAGATTGGTTGTGTTAACAATGATGACTCTTGCATCATTCTCCCCTTCATTATCAGACATTTTGCTTATCTTAAGGATGCGAATTTGAATAAAAATTATTTTTCGAAAATGACTGGTATTGAAAGAATGCAGTCAAAATGTTAGCCGATGTTACGCGATGTCCACAATTCAAAAAGTGTACGCTTTGATTTAAAATATTTTATTTTTTAAATAAATTATAGCCGATACCATAGAAGAAAATGAAAAAATTAATATCCAGTTACCTTTTGCCGATTTTCTGCTCTGGTTACGTTGACTGATAAACGCCTGGATATGAACGAGCTTCTTTGGGTTTTTTTATCAATTTTAACTGAGTGCTTACCACGGGTAAGGACTATAACCTGAGCAATTGAGCGCGATGGTTTGCTTCTGATTTTGTTTGCTCGAATTAAATCGGAGCGCTTATCTCTGATTGGGGCTATGTCCTCAGCTGCATCGACAACTGTTGTACAGCCAGTTTTTGTCGCCTTTCTCAAGCAGCAGTCTTAATCGTGATGTTGCCACTAGAGAGGTTTTTACTCGATAAGCTGCCACTGCTTCCTGTCACTGAAGGGGTCACCAATTGTGGGAATCTTTATGTGGGTCTTTATATTCCTCCAATTGTATTACAAAGTACACAGGGCACGTTTTAATTTTATATTTTAAGACAGAAAAGCTTCCAGACCAGTTTTGTGGATATTGATTTATCACATTTTCATTTGAATAGTTAAATAACCTTTGTTGTGATTGGTTTGAATGCCGCCAGATTCAGAGAAATCGATTAAATTGAAAAAACTGAATTATGTTTACCCATTTTCGCGTGGAAAGTCAATGCAAACGCATTTTTCGATTTACCATCTGACCAATCTGACCAACTAGCCCGGAACTTGTAAATTAAGCGGACAGCCAAAACATAACTCATAGAAATGCCACATACAGATGAATGGCTAATTTTATCGATCTATTTCTGCGGTAGCATTTGCCAATGATGTGTCGCACTTGCCCGAATAATTTAGTGCAACCAACATAACAATACATCTGCTTTTATACGTATTGTTATGCTGGCATATGGAGTGGACAACATAAGAAAATGTAAAATATGACCATTAAAGGTAACTGACAGTCTACGTGAAAATTAAAACTCAGTTAATTAAACTCAAAATTATTTAATAAAATTTTCACGAGATAATATTAGGGTATTAATTGACATCTGCTAAAAGTTTAGTCTACAAGAAATTTCTCACTCGTTAGTACTTTAACTAAATAATTAACTTCAAAATATTTTTTTTATAATCCATTTGGACAGTTACGGAAATGTGTTTGTAGCGTAACACAATCAGCATCACTCGATTGGAAGTTGGCTGCCGGGCAACTTAACATCATGTTGCTGTGGACACACATAATAAACACAAGTGTTATTGGACTACATTTGTTTGCACCACTGGTAACTGTAGCGGTAAATTCAGCAGCACGACTCTTGGCTAATGGTAGGCATGTGTCTAACGCAGCTGTGGCAATGGACGCAAACGCCGCCCCTGCACCAGCTACAAATGTTGCACGGATCTTTTCCTCGTTAAGTACACCATTAGCGTAAAGTCCGGTTTGGTTAAATGCGCACTCAGTTCTACACTGTTTTTATATAGAAATAATTAAACCTCTCCGAATTATAGATATATTTAAATAGACTTACAGATCCTCTGAGTGGTTCACCTGGTTGACGTGGAGTTTTTGGTAGAGCGGCATGTTGTCCACGGCACGTATCCATAACCGAATCACTAATTAATTTACCGTAGGTACAACATTCATCAAGCCGTTTAAATACCGTTGGTGGCCCGCACTGAGAAAGCACTTGAGTTACACTCAACACTGCGATTAAAACCAATACGATTTGAATTTTATTCATTTTTTCTGCGACGTACACGATTGACTTGTTAGTTCAAACACTGAATACTTATTGTGATTCGATGGTACAAATTTAGCTCAATTTATATTAAAATATTTACGACGGCCTTCCTGCTACAAATCACTTAACCATGGAAAATTAACTAAACACCTGCGCCGTGTGATTATTTGGGATAATTTGCTTAAATTAATTTATCATAATTATTCTCTTTAGGTGTTGACCACGTTTGATGTTTATTCAATTGTGTCTGGAAATTCTGAATTTTGATCGACCAATTTCTCGTATGAGTAGATATGAAATAATTGTTTTGATTTAGATTTTAACTAAATAACTTTTAATCTGGTCCATATGCTTCCGCTTAGTAAATATAGTGTATCACACTTGAACTTGATGTTTGTGTAAGCAAATTGATTAATGATAATCATTTGTGCTGATTGTAGTTCAGATAAAAGGGTTAATAACATAATAAGCTAACTATGTGCTGGCACAATGCTCTCCTACCGCATAATTTATTACTAAATTAGTAAATTTCAGTTGACATTTCAATTTTGGTTAAATGTTGTTGTATAAATGTATATCAAATTCGATTGAGCGTGTTTTGGCAGGCGAAAAGAGGTGCCATCATAGATATTTCATATGATGCTATTAGAATATTTCGAAAACGCGTGTTCGATAAAAGAATCGTCATGCTTGTTGTTAATCGGTCATATCAACTGACAGGACCAACTTCTATGTCGTCATACCATTACCTCAACGACCAAAGCCTAAACTGATATCCAAGTATAAACGCGTTACAAATCAAACAAAGAGTTTATGAAATCCAATTGATTTCGGTTACTTTTGATATCCCAAACATTTCATAATAAAGATGCCAAAAGCCAATCCCACAAAAAAGTCTCAAAAAGTCTGCTTAAATTTTAGAAAACCTTTTGAAACCTTGAATCTTTTAATTCTCTGTTGTTTTTTGTAAATGCTAAACTTCCACTTCTCCCCATGTTAAGCTGTCACTTCCGGTTCACAGATCTCCATTAAATTAAAAAAAAATCAAGAATGAAGTTTTGATGCGAATAGTCAAGCCTGTACTGTAAAAATGCCGAATTTTGGTGAAGTAAATTTTTTTATCAAACCTCGTTATTTCTCTCTCTCTCTCTCTCTTTTTCTTTCTCTCCCTTTCATAATGAATTTTTTTTAACATTCTTGGAGATTCGCTATTCGACGAAATCGGTAAAAGTGGTTTTCAAAAAGTTCTTTGTGTGTGTCTTTTTGTCTGTGTGGTGGTGTGCCGACTAAATGTTTGTGTACTCTCTACAGCCCAAAAAGATTCGCTGATCGGGATGAAATTAACCTTCTTCCATAAATTTGAAGATCTGAGACATTTTTAGGGAAGAGGCAAGGATTATTCCTGATGGGAAATTTTATTAAGAACAATAGGATTTCAAGAGCGCAAAAATGACATCGACCAAATACCAACTTTAAGCAATCGTTACCCCAGGTAGTACAAATTTGGACCAACTGTGGTTCAACTGTATTCGGAAACACATAATTGAAAAAAATGCCAATGGATAACAATCCTACCGGTTATTTCGTGGTCCTACGCCCATTATATAAAATGGTAGAAGTGACAAAAAATGATTACACAAAGGTATCACTGTACATCTTAAATAAAATAGAAGATATTAAACCAAAACAATTAAGGACTGTATGTGTTATGACAACAACAGTCATAAAGACTGTATAGCAACATCCGAAATTCCCGGATAAAGCCGGGTCTATTCTTACAGCCTGTATACACATGATAAGAGGGAATAATATGGACCCGGTTTCAGACACCTGGTGATCGTACGACATAATACAGCACAATTCTAAACTACTAGATTATACTGCATATTCTTCGTCAACCATGACCTTGTCTCCACAACCTGAAGATGAAATCAATTATTTTGTCTGAATATTCCAGAAACTAGGTATAATTTTCAATATTTTATTAAAATTCGAAAAACTCCTGCAATTCAAAATAAATTCATGGAAATCAGTGTTTTGTCAAAAATCGTCCTATGCGCCAAAATGTTAGAATTACCTAAACGAATTGTGTTGCAAAGTTTAATTAAAAATCTTTTATTATTAATCGTTTTTTACTAGCCGCCACTTCCGGTTTCCGAATTTCTGCCAACTTTCACTGGGACCTCCAAAATTATGAAAAACGCTTAAGTTTGAAGATAACTTTATGTTAACCTGCGTCAAATTTTTCCGGACACATTTGACTGAGCGTATTGGAAGAAGTAAACCAACCAACAAAACGCTTTATTTTGTAACCAAATCCCTCATATTTTATGTGTTTCCCTGCGAATCTAGCATGAAATTATGACGCAGAGAACTCAAATTGTGTTTTGTGTGCCCGTTACTTTTAACAATGTCGGCCGCATCGACTCGTTTAAATTCTATAAATTTTTTTACAAGCGTAGAGAAATAAAAATATAACAATAATCAGCGTAGGTCATTTCTAAGTGCGTCAAAATTTTCTGGAAAAATTTCACGCAGGTTTACATAAAGTCGTCTTGAAGTATCTGGTTCAACCCGATAAGTCAATCCGTCTGCGCTGTGCAGATGACACATTTAGTTTCCATGGCATCACTTGCACGCATGCACAGGGAACTTTTTGAGAACGACATCAGACTTCGGCGATATAGCAAACGATAAAGGATAAAAACCAAGAGCAGTGCAGTATGTCCAAAGCAATACACGACGTTGGCTAAGTACAGGCGTGCCCACCAATGAATGCTGCAGTTTGTTTGTTTTAGTTGGAAAGTCAAATTGTATCAATTTTATTGAGGTTATGAGTAGCAGCAAAGAGCAGTTTTTTGCATCTATGCTTTTTGCATTAAAGTTGCATCTGTTGCAGCAGCTGCAACAGATGCAACTTTATTCAAATACAAAATATTTGATTTGATTTATTGGAAACGCTTCTATTTATTCATAAACTGTGATTTTGAACCATTGCTGCTCTCTGTTGCTGCCTGGTGTGTTTCATCCTTAAACCTGCCAAAAACTTCAAGGTCGAAAATGTTCATGATTCCCTGCTGTTACTATGTAAAATAAGTAAAACATCTGCTTGGAAAACTAAACTAGAATTGTTTACTCAAAACGAAAACTCGGTGACTCAACGACACCTTTTTCGAAAAATTGTGTGTCCAACAATTTTAAATTTATAAAGTTTACTAAAATGCGCAGTATGTCCCTACCCAAAGAATAATTTCTAACTTAGTTTTGAAGAAACCTAAAACCAGGGATGAGGGTTGTGACAATGTTTTTTCAACCAGGTATACAACCAAGATTTTCAAAGCCGAACTTATAGAAAAATTTATGTTTTTGATTAACCAAAAATAATGACACCCAAAATATTGGTTAGAATGAATGGCTAAATTTGAAAAAAACTTAAATTGAAGCCGCATACATTTACATTTATTATAAGAAGAGAAAGAGCAAAAGAGTAAACGAGAGTTATACTGTCCCTAGGTTTATCCACCCTACAGTTGTCCAAGATGTCCGACTAACCAGGAACCCAGACTAACTGGGTGTTGAAATACCATTAATATCGAAAATAAAGCACGTTCTGTCCCTTCTTCATAATTTCACCGTATTCGATTGTTGGCATCACTCACTCCTTATACGTATAAATATAGACCTTACCAATATAAAACCGGTGCCCTATCATCGCTTCTTACTACAAAGCTACAGTTATCTGGTTCGAATCACTGAAGTGTGAATACAGTTATAAATGATGCGGTTTACAACAACAATTCTCGTCTCTTACACCTCTTCCAGAATATTCCTGGAAATACTGAAAATAATCTTAGTATAATTTTCTAAACATTTGCTACTCCCTCTTTTTCCTACACAGCTCAACCTTCTAGTTCTCGTTCCAAGCTATTCGTAATTCGTACCCTAATAAATAAGAAAATTAAATCTTTAGAAGGAGGATTTATGATAATCTTATGTCAACTTACAGACTAACCACCTCGTCTCCAGCCTGAACGATAATGATGCAGTATTATATGTAAAAATGTAACATTTTATCGAGGTTTGCATTTTATATCACAAGCTCAGATTAATTCATGTTGCCATTCTTAATCAATACCAAATGTTTTCAAAAAATTTGTTCCCATCTCTGAGTAGTGAGTTCATAAATGAAACTGGGTTAATGTGTTTCAATGTTTTATTCAATTCCTGAAGCATTCATTTACCGGGAACCAGTCATTCTCGTATCTAACGGGTGTGCCATCTTTTATGCCAGTATGTAAACATTTAATAACTTTGAAAAAAAAACAACCGATTTCTATAGATGAGGTGTTTTTGTATTGGCCAAAGTAAAATTTGTCCCATTTGCTGCGTTTTCCATTACCTTTTCGAGCGTCTCGAGCAGTATAGCGATGATTTTGACAGAAATGTGTACCTTGAGCTCGTCAATGGTTTGAGGCTTGCTGACGTAACATCAAACGTCCAGGGAATTTTCGTTGCAAAAACTGAATTGTTTGATTTGCAGTATGGTACATCGCACCGTCTTGAAGCCAGTACTGAAACCAGTAAGCGTCAAGATCTGTTTTACGCATTTGCAGCCAGATATAATGAGCCAACGGCCACCGATCTCGATTTCCATTGACTGTTTCGTTTTCTTTGAAAAAAGTTGCCATAGCCCAATGATGGTTTTGGCGCAAACGCCGGCCCAAACAGTCACTCGTTGGTCATGCAATGGCGTTTCATAAATCTCGTGTAGATTCTCCGTTCCTCAAATGCGGCAAGTTTGGTTATTAACGCCGCCAGAGAGTGTGAAATGGGCCTCGTCCGTCATTAAAATTTGCTTCCAAAAATCAATATTATTTGTATTAATTGCACTTTATACCACTGACGCCAAAACGCAGAGCGCGGCTACGATACGACACTTTTGGTTCTTGGCAACGCTCTCTCTCTGACCGCTTCAACCAGTTCATTGGAACAGTTCTCTCACTTCCGTTGTCAGACGGTGCCTGTTGCTCACAATATTTTCAACGATAACTCAACTGAACGACTATTTTCAATGTAAATACATCGTCACTTTTTCAGCGCGTTATTTCGGTATGATACGATTCATGGTTAAAATTCTACTGAACTTACGTTTCAAAAACATATCAAATCAAGTCAATCGGTTGACAAATCTCACAGTTACTTGATGTTTATATACCGATACCGACATAAAAGATGGCGCACCCTGTATTTTGTAAAATTTAACCTCAGTTTGTAGTTCTACGAGTTCTAAATGCATTCCAGGTAGCTGGATGAATGTTATAAGATTAAGACAGGACACGAGAGCTAATACTATGATAGAACCTCCAGTCTTTCAAAATGTTGGTTCTGCTGCGTGTTGCAAAGTAAGGTTTTTGTTTAATAAGAATTCTAAAAATAACTGACTGGTTTTTCGTGCTGTCCCGTATTGTGCGATGTGCCATCGTATTAAATCTAAGTAACATCGATTTTCTTCTTTGATAAAATCGAATTCAAAATTTGAATATTAATACCTTTTCTTCATAAAACTACTAACTATGTGGTTGTTTACCAACATGCCTTAGATAAGAACTAAATATTCTCCCAGAAAAAAAAACTATCGGGGTATAGCATTTGTCTCCCAACAATCGCACTTAATATAAGTCGGTTTCTAAGGAACCTGTACATCACTTGGTTTGCCCCACAATTACCGATTATTTCCATCCAAAACTGATTACATCTTCACTGGTTTGTGAAGGTCCAAAAGCACACAAAAATTGTATATTAGAATCCGGCGTTCTCATCGTAAAGGGTTTTCCAATAAGAGTGATATGATTTCTTTAAAAAAAATTGTTGCACTTGCTGTGTGCACGTAGCCCCTCGTCTTGTTGGAACCAAATGTTGTCAAGATCAACTTCTTCCAATTTCGGCCATAAAAAGTTGGTTATCATCGATGATTCCACCAGCCCAAAAACCACACCAAACTGTCAATTTAGGTGAATGTAATAGTTTTTCATGAATAATTTGTGGATTTTCTTCGCACCAGAATCGACAGTTTTGTTTATTTACCGCACCACTCAGATGAAAGTGAACCTCATCGGAGATGATTTTCTTAAAAAATCGTTATCGTTTTCAAGTTGTTCCAAGGCAAAATCAACAAATTCACGACGTTTACGGTGGTCCAATGGCTTCAGTTCTTGAGTGAGAACAATTTTATACGGATGCAAACCCAAATCCTTTCTCAAAATCCGCCAGGTTGTGGTTTGAGACAGTCCTAATTCTTGAGAACGTCTTGGAATCGACAAATTGCGGTCTTCAGCAACACTTGTCTGAACGGCAGCAATATTTGCATTACTTCGAGCGAATCTTTGTCTTATTGGCACTTCAACATTATGTAAAGAAAATGTACGCTCAAAATTTTCAACAATTCGACGAATAGCGAGCACACTTTAACGATTATTACGACTATAAAATGGCACAATGGCGCAAAAAAAGTTGCAATTGGAGAATGATTATTTTGATAATAAAACTGAATAATTTGTAAACGTTGTTCTTGCGTATATCTCACCATGATGAAATTTTAAACATTACTGAATACAATGAAACAAAAAATGACAGATCATGACATATTACAAATGGCCGAAACATCACTTAAAAATCATATCATTCCTATTGGAAAACCCTATATATGAAGATGGTCATTGAATCACCTAACCAAAACCACTAATGCTAATAATGCACTACTTCGGGTTGATTGCTACGAAGATGCATATTCTCCGTGTACTGATGTCATTTTTACTCAAATTTGAATGGCCATTACCGGCCATTCCCAGAGATTGTGGTTCAGGTCTGGCCAGTACACGAAGTTGGTCATTGGGTCACGTAAACAATACCACCCACTGCTAATAATGCACGACTTCGGGTTTATTACTACGAATTTTGAAATTCTAGATGTACTGATGTCGTTTTTACTCAAATTTGAATGGCCATTATCGGCCATTCTCAGATATCGTGATTCAGACCTGGGTAGTACCCGAAGTTGGTCATAGTTTGCGAATATTAGCCATTTTCGAAGTTTGTTATTCAGGTCAGTGTCACCTATCAGTATAATCAGGAGAATTTTTATACTAAATTTTGATGGTCATTGACGACCATATCTGGAGATTGTGCTTCAATTCTCGCTAATTACTAATTCAATTATCGCTAAAAGAACTGACCTAAACCCTGGTGTACTACGAAATCCCGGTTTTCAAAATTCCAGTTTTTAAATCCCAGTTTTAAAAATCCCGGTTTTCAAAATCCCGGTTTTCAAAATTGGGCACCCTTTATTTTTATGTTAAAAAATTATTAGTCCGGCCGGCCCGAAATAATAAAAAATATTTTTTTTCAAATCCGAGGCTTTAGAACTAAAAAAAACGAAAACCGGGATTTTGAAAACCGGGATTTTGAAAACCGGGATTCAGGGATCCAGGTTTTCAAAAGTTTGGCAGCATCAAAAGCCTGGTTTTTCATAAAGTCTGGTTTCGGGTACTTCCCGGTGGAATTTTTCCGATTTTTCTAACCTACGCACAGCGCAATATTTATGTCGACCTACTCTGAAAAAATAACGGATCGGATCATGTTTAGGGGTCATTTTAGGGTTGAGGTACTGAGCCCAACATTATAGGCAATATTTTAAAGATATTCTCTTTTGCTTAGAATAAGGAAGCTACTCCATTACATTCATTATTTTTAAATTTCTGGAAATGGAGTTCCACTATAATTGGGATGAAACTCCAGCACGCTTCTTACTTATTGTTGTTTTTGTAATTATTAATTTCCTTCCAAGTTCAGAAATTATTTGGTTTAAGCCAATATGTGGTTTTAGAAATTAGTGGGAAATTCATACATGGTCTGAGTTCAGTATATTTGGTTTGCACCTCGACTGTTTAGTACAAAATTTTGGTTGAAAATGTATGGTTATGTTAATATAATATTCTTTTGTTCGTGATTTATCAATTAAAATTTTAATTTTTACTTTAGTTATTAGTTACAATAGGTTTCTGCCATTTTAATTAAGACAGTTTGATATGCGTCTAATAAATATACTGAAAAAATTTGCTCGATTTCGTTAAACTTATCTTGATGTGCTCGTTTTTTAAATGTCGTCAATTCAATGAATATATATCTGTCTCTTGTTTCTATCTCATTTTTATTTTATTTCAATGCTTTGAAACTAATTAAAATAATTTAAAATCAAACATAATATTTTATTTTTCATCGACAACTTCGCAAATTAAAAATCATAACAGTGTACTCCACACAACTACATAGAAAGGCTTTAAAATTTCAATTAGAATTAGCAGAAGTCTAATTGGATTCCAATTGGAATACTTCACGGGCCCAAAAATCGTTATATGAATCATAAGGAACTATGCGTAACAGGAACAAAGAAATATGCGAATATAACCGTTTTGATCTAGTTTACAACAAACAAATTCTTCCTCAACAAAAAATAATTTCGGAGTGTATGCCCTTTTTGATTTTAAATAACGAACCACTTTAATTAATTCGCAGATTCATTATCATATCTTAAAGATTATTGACTTGTTTAAATCACATAATATACGAATCATAGCAATCAATCATTAAATTTGTAATCTGTACACCGCTTCGGATATGCAGGAATTACCTTAAAAGTTTAACTAATTCCCATAATTAATTTCTAACGACCATCATCATTCGTATCCTATTTTGTACAGCACGATAAGAATCTACGATATAACGCAAAGTTATTTGTTGACCCTGCGACAATTGTCCTAATTGTTATTCATCCCCGAAATAAAATATTCGAATTCCATCCCCGAAATTGCAATATACCATTTCTAGACTTGATGAATTTTTTTTTTGTCTTCGCTCTTTCTTTTCGAAATTATTCATTTATCACCCGAAAACAGAAGGACAACCAAGCACCAGTTTGTTGTTGATATGTAATATAATGAACATAAAAGGGTTGCATAATTATTCATTTGGATAAGATATCTGCCATACGATTACATAAGAAGAAGAACTTCAACCATTTGAATTGGTTGACTAAACTGTTTCCATTATAAATTGTCATTTGCGTTTCGTTGTTACAAGAATTTTTTTTGTCTGTCCTCTAGCACTTGGTCGTTTACTTGTTAATTTGTCTTATACACATTTTTGTTGTTGTATGTACCATGGTGATATAGGATCAAGGAGTATATAGTATTCTGTCTTCTTGACATTTTTTTTATTTTTTGTGCTGTTTATTTAATTTGCTTGAACAATCAGAGGAATGGTTGTTAGACTCGTGCATAACCAACTTGATATAAATTAGTTTAAGACGTTTTTCGCTATTATTACAAAATGTATTTGCGATCAACCCTTCCCGGTTTTGTCGACCCCCGTTCATGTAATTTATGGCCATGTTATATATTACAAAGTGTTTTGTGATAACTAGTAATCTTAATTCTTGAATATAGTATAAGAGACCAACCTTAAAAATCCAAACACAGCAAAAACATTTAAATCTCAAAGTCTCTAATCGAATGACTCAGTTATGTATCGAGGACACGCGAAACTTTTATTTTAAATCGTCCTACATACTATGCACATGTATCGACCTTCTTGTCCTTCAATTCGGTCTTGTTTTCATGAATATTTTGTTACCACATATCTATCTGTCCTTTCCTTGTGCTAATCATATTCTCATCGGTAATTAACTAGTTGATGAACCTTTTATTCAAAAACGAAATGTTCGTGTGTGATGGGTTAAATTCCCAATTGAAATCAACTAATGCGTTTACCTTTGATAAGACAATTAATTTATGCAAAATGTACATATACATATTAGACAGGGTTGAACAAATGTTAAACGGCCGATCTGATACTGTATATAGCATATGAGTAAATATGATTACGATTTCAACTCTGTATGCTAATTCATATAGTATATGGCATAACCCCACCCCCCTTTAACGATAAACACTTCATATATTCATATGCGAAGGATTGAAAGCAAGTTGTATGGAAAGGTGGAAGATGAACGAAAATCTGAATTTGATTATCTAATGGATTTTTACAATTTTTAGTTTTTTTTTTGCGTTGATTTATGTCATATTATAGACACGCTAACCATGTCAAATCGGAAACATATTAAACAAAACATGTCATATGCCAACGCGAGTTTGTTCATATGGATACCTAACATACATACATACATACATATGTACATGGTTGAATGAGTTTGAAAAGGAGTTCTGTGTATACGATGGTATGTGTGTTGTGAAGATTATTATTTTCCTTGATATCCTTTCTAATTAAATATTCTAAAAACATTTTATTTTTTGGCTAAATTAACAAATTTTTAAACTTTGATTTTGACACGAGTTATTATAGAAGGTGACAGCTTATTATACATTGATAGAATGATTCCAAAGGAGGGAGTATGGCGAACTAGAAATTGAGAATAATTTAAAAGAGAGCCTTAACATGATTAACGTGAGGGCCAGCAGGACCTTAGGTGAAAGGATCGCTCAAGGTAGGAGTCCTATCTTGTCAATATTTACTAGATAGGACTCCTACGCTATTTTCATTGAAAACCGGTGTTGTGCGTCTATGCGTATTTCAGAAATGTCGACATGTTGGTGTATAAAATAATACTGTGGGTAAAAAATAGTAAGACTTTGTTCATAATTTTAAAATTCTTTATTTATTTATCCAAATCTATTTCGTCTCCCTCAAAGTAATCCCCCCCCCCCGGCCTCAATACACTTGTGCCAACGTTTTTTCCAATCCACGAAACAGTTGTTAAAGTCAATTTCCGGAATAGCCTCCAATGCGCGTAGCGATTCACGTTTAATGTCTTCAATTGACTCAAAACGGTTTCCCCGGAGCGGTCGTTTGAGTTTGCTGAACAGCCAGAAGTCACACGAAGTTAAATCAGGCGAATACGGTGGTTACGGAACGATATGTATCACGAATCACGTAAAACCAATGAGAGGGTTCATTATCGCGGTGCATAAACCAAGAGTTGTCGACCCATAATTCCGGCCTCTTTTTACGAATAGCTTCACGCAAACGACGCATAACACTCAAATAGTATTCCTTGTTGACAGTTTGGCAGGTCGGAAGGAATTCGGAGTGCACCACACCTCGATAATCGAAGAAAACTGTCAACATCACCTCGATTTTTGACTTGCTTTGACGTGGTTTTTTCGGCTTCGGCTCACCTTTGGCTCGATATTCGGCCGATTGATCGTCTGTTTCCGGGTCGTAAGCATAGATACAAGACTCATCGCTAGTTATAATACGTTTCATGACATCCTGGTAGTCGGAAAGCATTGTTTCACAGACGTCAACGTGACGCTGTTTTTCCAAAAAATTAAGTGATTTTGGAATCAATCGTGCTTTCACTTTCTTATATTTCAACGATGCCAGTAACGTCTTTGACTGTTAATCGTCGATTCTGGAGCACAAATTCCTTGATTTTATTAACGTGTTGATCATCAGTTGATGTTGATGGCCATCCTAGACGTGGCTCGTGGTCAACACGTTCTCGACCCTCTTTGAACAATTTGTATCAATCAAAAACACTTGCTCGCGACATACTTTTATCACCAAAGGCCTTTTGCAACATTCTGAACGTTTCAGAACAAAACACAAAATTGATTCCGCACACAAAATTTAATGGAATTTCTTTGTTGAATAATTTCACTCATTGCAAAAATCGCCGAATGCACTCTTTGTACTTCAGAAAGACAAGCGTATACTAAACACTAATGATTATTTTGATGTGACATTTGACACAGATGTCACTGACAGTCATACCAACATAGAAAAAAAAATATTTCGACGAATGGTTTTCCGCGCGAAATTTAAATTAAAATGTCTTACTGCTTTTTGCCCACAGTAGTAGCGTAGACAATTCATTTTGGCTTAAACAATGTCCACAATTAGTAGAGTATGTGTAGAATATTCGTATAATGTGAATTATTGCTTTTTATGTTATTTCTTCCAATGTTTCTCACGAGGTTGTCATCTTTTTCCAAAATTGTGAAAACTATAATTCGCCATAAAACTTAATACCGAAAAACATAGAAACATGTTTTTCGGTATTAAGTTTTATGGCGACAAATGCATTACTGGACAAATCGGAAATATTTCTTCTCGTCCCAAAGAAATTTTATTTGTTCGCTTTCAGATGTCACCACTTAGTGATTACTTTTGGAAACATAATAATGTCGCAGAAATTGTCGAACTAACTTTAGACTGTTAAAAAGTTTATTTTGAAACTGCCACCTGCAAATAACAAAAATACTGGCAGGCCAAAAACCAGCAGCTTCACCTGCGTCCGGTAAAACATTAGTTTACAATTTTTGATTTACTTTGATCTGCCTGATTTTCAGCATTTTCTTATTCCTCTCTTCCAAACTGATTGATGCGCTTTCTTGGTGCACTTTCATACGTGACACCACTTTGAGCAATCATTTACTTTCGATATCGGGCAACGCACATTGTGCGAAATTTTCATAGACAACTGTATACTAACATGTATTTCTGCCCATTAAAACACTACCCTGTTACCAGTTCAAATGATCACCCCTGATATGGTTATTGTATCCAGCTTAGATCAATATCTAATGATTTAAAAGTAGGTGCCTTGTCAGTTAGGTCTAGTTAGTGCAAGCAGATTGGAAAATGGGAAATGTCAATAGTGGAAAAACTGAACCAAAAAAAATTTAATAAATAAGCAAAAATTCAGAATTCATAATTCTAAAAACGAAAGTAAAATTTAATTTAATTTTTCAATTTTCATTTCCATTTTTCCAAAGTCCGATGTGTGATTCTGGTGTTTAAATTTATCTTACCAAGCAGAACAGACGAATTTATACAGCCAGATAACAGTTGATGAACAAACACAATGTCAGCAACAATTCGGAACTAACCGAAAGTTTGTAAATTGATTAGCTTTAGCAGCTCTATGTATTGAGTTAAACTGAAGACATCCACCCAGGGCAGCTCACGTAAAGCGAAACGAAGAAATTTTCGTTGTAACCTCTATTCGTTTTATGTATATTTTATGATAAGGGGAGCACACCTGACTGGCATAATCCAGCAGCGATCGAACAAAGGTTGTGTGCAGAGTCTTCGTTACAAAACGATCTTGAAATTCTTGATATGATGATCAATGTGATCCCTAAAATTCAGTTCATTGTCACAAATAGCCCGCAAATCTCGAAGTGAAGTAACTCCACCGTTGCTGTTGATATAATAGTTCCATAATAGGTAACGCATATGCTTACGAGATTACGTAATGTATTGTTATTTGTTTACATTTAACTCCTGGCTGTTTTTCATACACTATATAGCAAAGCTGTTCAAGTCGGCTTGAAGTCAGCGTATATGTAGGTGGATGAATTCTTATTAACGTCACCATCGTCGGTTATAGATATAATGAAGGGAGTGGGCTCCAAATGGCTACTTTAGGACACAGTCAACCCACAGCAGAAGTTTCAATGGGAACCCTAGAGCTCTGACCTTAAATATAATAATTTTGTGTGAACTCCTGTCGAATGCCTTACTAAAATCTGTTGTAACAGCATCTACTTCATTCCCTTCCCTGAAAGACAGAAAGCAGAGTTGCAATGAAAGTACCGTGACCCATAAACTATGCTTTCATATAATTTTGGAATCCAGGATAAAGTTGCAGTTGGCCTATAATTATTAATGTCCGATTTGTAGCCTTTGTTATCGATAGGAATAATAAAAAAAAGTCTTTCAAGTTAGTTTAAGCAGCTTGACCAAACTAACACTGCGTTTTTAGGATAATGGATTGCAAACCATCAAGGCCGCATGCAAATCATCTTTTAAGTTTTATAATTTTCCCAACCACAGTGTCGTAGTCAGTCTGGACAGAAAGGAGATTGAACGCTGTTATTCATACACTTGAAAGAGTCAACATCGGGTTCCAAATCGTGGTTCGAGAAAGACGATCTAAGAATTTAAAATTTTCGTTGAGCATCTAAAATAATGTCAATGGCAAATCAAAAGATACTAATTGTAATTCTCTGGTAAGTTTAACAAATTAATCTAAAATCTCCAGAACAAATCTTAAAAAACTCCTTTAATTGACCGAACAAAAAATTGTAGTTAAAATTTTTATTTGGTAAAGGAATAAAACAACTCAGCCAAAGTGAATCTTTCAAATACAATTAGATTAATAGAAACTTTGACTCAAAAATACGCAAAATGGGCCAGTAAATTATCCTGGTTAAGGAGGAATATTTAAAACAGCAACAAAAGCTAGAACAGGATAAAATTAAATTCGAACAGATGAATAGAATTCTTAATCAATTAAAAATTCCCGATGCGCCTTTAAGGATCTATCTAATTTTATACAAAATCTCGAATAAATCCTCTCAATGTGAGCCGATTCGTACCAGTATAAACTATACTAAAATAAACTCAGACCAATAAGGAACAAAATTCAAGGCAACATTGAAAGGAACTTTTCCCGAGTTTCCGATATCCTAAATTCCTTAAATAATTGGGCAAAATTAATTACACATATCGTATGGTACCATCCTATGTCTTTGGCCGTATTTCTCGCCGGACTCGAATGGCCCTTAGGACTAATGATGTCTGAAAGAACAAAATACATGTAATCTAAAAATAAAACTATTGGAGCACCCAAAATCCTTTCCTAGACTACCTGTGAAAACTCAACCTAATCAATCAAACCATTCCCAAGGAACCCCTATACTCGACCTCAATACTATAATCACCGTCCTTTTACCCATCAAAACACAATGCCACCTGAGAGACAGCTGTTGCCACCTCATTTTACAAAACCTGAATCTATGGTGAAGTATCCATCCTACCCTAATAAGTATAAATAACCCACCTAAAATCCAATCCATGACCTTTCCAATCCAAACCACCATTTCAATTTCAACAAAAATCACTACCCAGATTTAGATCACAGGAACTCTTTAACGCTGAATACAATCCTTACGATAACTATTCGTCATATTCCGGATATCACCAAGAATATAACAAAGAGTCTCAACCTCAATCAACTTCTCACACTGATATCCACATCCGACTTTCATGGACTCGTTAGGTTCAAACTGATGCAACAATTAAAAATTCAGATCATCTTGCAAAATCTCAGTTAGTACTACCCAAAGTAACAATCCCGCTTTTATATAAATTAAATTATATATCCCAGCAACATAATAGTATAGGTTAGGTTATTTTTCAGTGGTAGGCCAGTTTTGGCCCATTGTGATGCCACAGGATCCGACATCATTAAACTCCCTTTAAACTCATCTAGTGCTATTCACATAGCGTAAGAGATCTCGCACATTACAGCTTTCGATATCAGAGAGGCTGTCCATAGTGTATTTGCCCAAGTGATCATGTCTTCTGTCAGCAAGCGCAGGACATGAACATAGGAAGTGAACAAGAATCTCCTCCTAATCCTCGTCCTTGCAGCTTCTGCAGAAGTCATTTGCATCCAGACCCAGCCTTCTCGCATGATCTCCGAAAAGGCAGTGTCCGGTAAGTAACATCATAATTTTACCTAAATCACGCTTCCTTAGTGTGATCTAGATCTTGGAGTGATTCAAGTTCAGCTCAGGCCGTACTTACTTCGCTACCCTGCCAGTCGGACTGACGAACCACCGGACCAACAGACACAGGCCTTCCATCACATACTCTCCCTGGATCCAGTTGGAAAGTCGTACCGTACCTTACTAATTCGCCTGCCCTGTAATTTCCCTCGACGTCAGAGTGGCCTGGAACCCAAACCAACTGGATATTGAAGTGTTGACTCATCTCGTTAAGAGATGTGTGAAAATCCAACGCCACCCTTGACGCTAGGGAAACTGAATCCAGCGAAAGAATGGCCGCCCGACTGTCCACACAGATAATGATATCAGTCAACGATATCACACTGTGCTTCAACCAGTTCATGACATCTTCAATCGCTATAACTTCAGCCTGGTACACGCTGCAGTAATCAGGAAGACGGAAAGATAAACTTACATTTAATTCCCCACAGAACACACCAGCTCCCACTCTACCATCGAGCTTAGAGCCGTCGGTGAAGAATTTAGCTCTCCCGGCCTCCATAATGAGACCATTCTTCCACTCCTCCCTAGAGGGGAGACTCACTTTGAAACGCTTGCTAAAGCACAAGAGGTTTTATAATCTAAATTCACCAGGTCATCCCTCACAGAATTGGCTATAGTTGTGGTCCTTTTTGCAGGTACTTCCACCCCGAACCCGCTGATAGCCGGACGGCCGTATTGACCGCCATTTGCTTACCGATAATAAACAACGGGAGAAGGTACAGCATAACCTCCAAAGCACTAGTGGAGGTTGTTTCAATGCCTCACTAATGAGCAAGCAGGCTGCCCTCTTCATCTTCGCCACCATGTTCCTGTATGATAATTTCTCCAGAGCTGGCCAGCATACACTCGCAGTATAGTAAAAAGGACCCGCTCTGTTTTAGATGGGTTAATCCCCAATCCACATCTCCGGGCCCAACCCGCAGTGATTGATAATACATTCTACGTCATATCTCCGATTTTACATAGGTGCTTCCCCGAGACAGCTATCGCTACGTCATCGGCATACACAACCACGCCTATTCCTTCCCCCTCCAGTTCCAATAGTAATCCATTGATTACCACATTCCAAAGAAGGGGAGAGAGGACACCTCCCTGGGGTGTTCTCCGAATAACCCGCCTTCTAACGGAGATTTCCCCCATCTCCACTATAACCCTTCTGCTACCTAACAGGTCATTAATTATCCTGGTTATAGGGAATTCAATCTCAAGTGGCAACAATCCTTCCCTAATTGCCTCCACCATCACGTTGTTGAAAGCGCCGTCGATATCGAGAAACGCCACCAACGAATATTCTTGAAAATCCAATGACTTCTCAATTTTCCGAACCAAGATATGTAACGCCGTGTCCACGGACTTACCCTTTTGGTACGCACGTTGACACTGTGCCCAGCTTCTGGCTACAATTCTCAAACCAATATGGACATCCAGAAACCTTTCCATGGTTTTCAGCAGAAAAGATTCCAGAGATATTGGACTTAGGTCCTTAGGGTTGCTGTGCGAGCTTCTACCCGCCTTTGGGATGAAGATCACCCTATAGCCTCCCTCAATTTCTTCGGGATGTACCCCAGCTCCTTCTGTATTTCTGCTGGCACAATCCCATCCGGACCAGATGATTTAAAGGGCTTAAAACTTTTAATAGCCCATTTTATCTTCCTTGTACTCAGAATATCCTCAAATCCAGGAAGTGAGTTTCCATCAAAAGATCAAGAGTCTCGTTACTAAAACCCGTCCATTCGCCATCCGGTTTTTTCAGATAGCCTGGAACAGCTGGACTAGTAGAGAGAATCTTTTTTTAAGCGCGAGGTATCCGAGACCCCTTTCATTCTATCACAGAAGAGCCTCTACGAATTCCTTTGCACCTTTCTTGTTTCCCTGTTCTATACTCTAAAGGCATTCCTTTTAGAAGTTCCAGTCTCAATTTTCTCTTGATGTTTTCGCTCTATTGAAAGCAGACCCACAGGCGTTCAAGCACTCCGCAAGTGCCGAGGTCCACCAAACAGGTTTTCGTTTTCCCCTCAGCTTTGTTAATGGGCAAGCTTGAACTTTTAAAGGACATTAAATCCACTAGTAGTCATTCTCACTTTAATGGTTATTAAATATAAAAATTAATGTTAGAATTAAGAATTAAAATTAAAATTAGAAATTAAAATTAAAGCTTTCATCATAGAGGTATTGCAAGCCCTAGTAAGAGTGTCCACCATTGAATCCAGATCACTACCGTGTCGGGGAGTGCTGGGACTCTGGATGGAATCCTGCCCTCCAATACCTCAATATATACGCGCCATACTGTCCTCCGGGGATTTCTGAACACGCACCGATTTGTAGTTTGGGGATTGAGCTTAAACAATAGGTGCCGATGGTCAGAGAATAAATGCTCTTTCGCCACCCTCCATTCCCTGATCATAGGTGAAATAAAATCGGACTCCAGAGTAACATCCAGAACGTCCTGTCTATTGCTACTAATAAAGGTTGGTTCCCGACCTATATTACTAATAATGAGGTTAGTTCTTAAAAGAAAATCGAAAAATAACTCACCCCTGTCATTAATGTCCGAGCTACCCCAGATGGTGTGATGCGCGTTCGCGTCACACCCTAGGATAACTCCCACCTTCCTCCTATCCGCATCCCAAACAAATGCCCCCAGTATATCTGGCGACACTGGCTTCTTCCGGCCCATGTATGCGGCTGCAAGTCAGAATCTCCTCTCCTCCGTCTCTATATATACTGCAGTCATGTCCCCATTGTAATACTGCGGAAGTTGAAAAACATTTATATTATTTTCCACCAGTATACATGATCTGCTCTTTTCCGTCCCACAAGCGTAAAAAAGGGTGTAACTCTTCGCTCGCAGACCACAGATCTTGTCATTTTTAGTCCAAGGTTCTTGGATCAGAACTATCTCCTCCCCTGACTAAGCAAGTCTGAGAAGTAGCGCCCCCTAAGCAGCCTTGGAGTGATGTAGATTTATTTGCACAAACCTGATCATTAGTATTTACTGACCTTATCGCGACAGCCGTGCTACGTCGGTTAATTGGACCCGATGCAGTCGACGGTATCCTCCGTCCCACTCCTTCCGCAGTCCCTAAACTTACGGAGGTCCACATCTCCTCCCTCAGAGTCCGATGTGTCCCCCCTCCCTATGCCTAGAGATAGACGATCTCTAAGATCCCTAGTTAGCCGCTCACTTGGGTTCGCCACTAACTTCGATGTTTCCTCTGGAGAGTTACCATTCGTCGAGCTTACCTCAACCGGCTGGACTTCTTGTTCTCCCTTCTCGGGCAGCGTGGTGCTCGGTTTTACCCCGACCTCGTCCTTTCTGGATACCTTAAGGGTGACAAAGCCGAAGCTGAAGTTTATAACCCCTTTGGTTTTTGACAGGGTAGCCAGGAATTCCTTATTGATTATCATAATTGATAATCTGAAACTGTCCTTGGGCTCCTCCTGCTTGACAATCCTCCGGTTCCCCGTCGAGAGATCCGGATTACAAACCTGGATAATCCTCAGGGATTCATCCAGGTTAGCCGGCTCCGTGGGAATCCAGATCATTGTCCTAGGTCTACTAGGGATCTCCTCCTTCGGCACAGCCCTGAGCTTCGCTCCTGAGCCTACCGCGCTTACCTCCTCGATCGCCTTCTTATACAAGAAGGCCTATCTTTGATCCGCAAATGCGGTCAGTTGTTACCAACCCGCATCCCTACAAATTGGCGGGGGTCCCGGATGTTGTCCAAGGACTTTCAGGAAACCTAGGTTCAGTGCGTTAAACACTAAACTCCACTTTTCCCCAGTGATGCTCCCCTCCTCATGGCTCTCGTCCACGGCGGCTAGCACCACCTCCCCTTCCTTCACGATGTCGCTGAAGAGCTTATGCCCTCTGTCATAGACCTCTGTCTTTTAGGCACAAGGTCTTCCTTACATGCATTGCTCCCCTCGCCTACCCCCGAAGCAAACTCAATGCCAGTGAACTTGTTGATATACATGGCGCATCGTCTTTTATGTCGGGATGAAAGCATTGAATAACTGTGACATTTGTCAACCGATTGACTTGATTAGACATGTTTTTAAAACGTTAATTCAGTACAATTTTAACCATGAATCGCTTCACATCGAAACAACGTGCCGAAATAGTGATAGAGAGACAGAAAGAGAGTTGCCAAGAAGACAAAAGTGTCGTATCGGAACCACTTTGCGGCGCATTTTGAAAGATGATTTGCATTTGTTTCCGTATAAAGTGCGATTTACACAAAGAATATTGCCGACAGACTGCCCACGTCGCTTGGAAAACGGCGAAAAATTCGCTCGAATGGTTGGCACTCAACCCGATTTTGACGAGGCCCATTTTACATTCTCTGGCGGCGTTAATAAGCAAAAACGTTGAACGCGAACAGAAGCTGAATCAATTTCTCAATCATCTCCACAAAGCCCGAATTCAACGAGCGTATTATCAAAATTGGTGTAGAAATACTGAAGATAAGGCAACGGTTCTGTCGTTTGATTTCGCCCAAACTGCTCATTGCCCTGTTAGTTCACAACAACCTGGTACGGCTTTCTACTTTTACAAAAGTTCAGGTGAGGCTTTCAAACTGTATCGTACGCACCCAAATATCTGAAATTTTATAGGATCTAACTTTAATTTTTTTTGCAGTTTAATTGCTTGATTGCCGAAAAATATGATGTGGGCAAATGACCGAATTGCATTATGAGCATCTTGCACTATCACCTAGAAACCTATAAGGACATCGAAACATTGGTTCTTTCCTGCGACAATTGCATTGGACCAAATAAGAATAATGTCCTGCTCTCGTATCTGCAATGGCGAGTAGCTGGGAGACTGAATAAAAGATTTTAATCAATTTTCTCCTTGCGGGTCATACGAAGTTCGCGAAGGATCGTTATGTCGTCACATAGTGGTTATAATAAACCTGTATCGGCCGAGAAAGTTTTTGATATGAATGGGACAGCCACCTTAAACCATTATATAAGTCATTAGTTGGCATAACACAATTTCATCACTTTATAATTTGTATGGCCTGTCTAAAAACGAAGAAATTAGCAGACAGTGAGGACGTGAAGTCGTTTCATCTTCTATTAAATCCTATCAGTCGTCAAATGCCAGAAATTATAAAGCCAGATGGTTTATCTTTGGATCGTCAGTGGTATATTTATCAGAAACTTCGCAGCTTAGTTTCCGATATAAGCAAAGCAGATATTGTGGCTCCATTACCAAAACAGGAGTTGGCATTAAAGAAACGAAAGACGAAGGGTAGTGGAGATGTTCTCGAACCAGACGTCGAACAAGGTTCATCTTCCACGCAACCAACACGTAAAAAGATCTCAAGAAAGTAGTAATGTTTTTCTGGCATATTTGTACTCTGCTTTCTCTTCATTTGTAGTAAACTTTTCCACAAATTTTGACTTTCTGGTTTTCATCATGTGAAAGTGCGTCTCATACACTATCCGAACCGGCAAAAAATGGAAAATGATTTTTTGGCACCTAAGCCCACTTTTGATAGAACATATAGACCTCATGAATGGTTATGTTGTACTCCCAAAATGTTTCCAGGATCATCCTCCAAGTGAAACACTGGTCAGTGGTTGATCGGTCAGGGCGTAAACCACATTGATAGTCGCCGATGAAATTTTCGGCAAGGGGGATGAGTCGGACAAGTACAACATTATCAAGCACAAATATATGAATGCGGTCTTTCCTTTTCGCGTAGATCCTCCTGGTTCCAGAATGCAACGGTAATTTGATATAGATTAGATTCGACAGTATAGCTCGACAAGACGAGATGTCTTTCAATTTTTAAACTACTAATAGCTGCATTTACTTCCTATACCTTGGAGTACCTAATGAGTACAACCTCGCCCAATAGGACAATATCTGGAATAGGAGTAACTTCGTCGTTCCGATTTAAAAAAATAGACGTTGTATCTAAGACCTCGAATCTTTCCTGGTGCTGGGATGCTCTGTGTGAGCGCTCCGAATGCTACGAACTAATCATTTTTTAAGCAGCTTTCGTTTATTTTCGACGATTTGACGGGACTGATCGTCGTAACAATCATTCCATCCTCGTGATGATATTCTTCCGATATTGTTTTCTGCTGCGGTAGTTATGGCTGACTGGATAGCTATAGCCACTGATCCTGGATGTTTGATGAAGTTTCGTAGTTTTCATTGTGTCGGTTTAGATATTCAGTGTCTTTATTTTTTAGTGCATCTATGTTCCAGCACACGATTTTCTTTGCTTGTCGATGTCGAGGCCGACAAGATAACATCTAACGTCAGTTATGCTGGTAGAATGACTTTTCGAGATCATGACGTGATCAATTTGGGTTTCGGTTCTTTTATCATTCGATCTCCGCGTGACCTTGAGGATTTTGTTATGTTGAAAGAAAGTACTCGATACAACTACATTATACATTATAAAAAGTTCCGTGATGCGTTTGTCGTAATTCTTACTCAGCTGATGCAAGCTGTACAAACCAACCATGTTTTATGTTTGCGTTAGAGGCGCCTGCGGGGTGTTACTCATGATGTCTTCCAGCTCTGCCAAGAATAGATCATTGGCATCATCTGATTTGTGTTCGGTGGGCGCATGAAAAGGCGAAAGTCGATAATATACTACAGTACTCGTTGGTGGATGAGAAAGCCGATTCCAAACTCTCCTCCGTTCCGATGACCGCTGTGGTGGAGAGTCTAGCTGGAAACTGATGATGAATATTTAATTTATTCAACCGATAGCCCTGATTGGTATTGGGTTTAGTAATGTTGTAATACTGTAACAGCCTATTGATTTACCTGCTATAATATGCCGCGGATGTTGGTTCATGGGAGGCATTTGTTGTAGTTATAGTCATTATAATTCGTACCATGGATTTTTTAGTAGCTTCCGTTTTTAAAAAATAATTAAATCCTACATATTTATATAGGACACACGCACATCTTTTAATTACACATGAGGTACCAATTTAAAATGAAAACGCAAAAATGAAATATTACTCAATGGAAATGAATCATGATTACAAATAAATATTCTTATCATGACTACTGAAAAGTTATGGACCAATAATATTCCGCATGCATGGTATAATCGGATATAATCACAATTAACTTAATGATTTCGGGTCGTTTATTTATCGCGTGCACGCTCTCATTTCACAATGTATGCTAACGCGTTCGTATTTGTGTTAAACGAAATATCTTTTATAAATTTTCACGCCTGTAAATTATCCCGTTGAGACTCGCACAACGCGAAAATTTCCATATTTTTCCAAAATGTGTTTTTCTCACAGCAAAAAAAAAAATTTTTTTTTTGTTTTGGTTTTTCATTTTTGGGTTTCTGTGCTTTTTGTATTAAAATGTAGAAAACATAATTTTTGGCGTTGAATCATGACTATTTCGGAAAAATTGCTAAATATGTGTGTGCAGTGTGAACATACATACACCCCATACTTACACTCGCAAATGAAAATTTTTTGGCGAGAGGTAATTAAATTAATGAAATAGAAATTTTGTTGTTGTTTTTTTATTTTAATTAAATAAAAATGTTTAAAATTGCGTTACTTTGGGCTTTTAATATAAATTAAATATGTAACAGTAATAATATGTACGAATTTTCATGGTTTTCATGTTTGAGATGTAAATCATTTTTCCAGTTGTCCAGTTTTTATTTTATATACGAGTATATTACGTATAAATTTATAAACGAAGGACATAATACCAAATCCATTAAATTAAACAATAAATGAACATTTAAAAGTGATAAATGGTTTATTTTGAATAATGACAGTTATATATATGCGTGTGTCTGTGTATTTTTCACACCCCTGACGTATGGTACCAGATATTCATCATAATGTACACGACGAATTCGTATTTTTCAAAACTACTCAATTTCGAAATATACAAATACAAGTCGAAATGTCATCTTAACTGTTAGAAGTTGGTAATAAATATTTTTTTTTTCTAAATTTGTTATGGAAAAACATGAAAAACTTTTATACGTGATTTGAATATGGGATAAATCAAAAGCAATATTGTTTTGTGTGTGTGTGAGTTGTGTTGTGTTGTCGAACAACCAATATCAAAGAGATAAAAAGGAATTCATCATCATAAGCGGATCGAACGAAAATTGCGAAAAGGAAATTCAGGATTTTTCCAGGTTTCGTATTCCAAATAAGCTGTTTGAACGAAAAATGCAGCGTGGGACAGTATGGGGGAGTGGGAGGTACATATACGGAATGATTCTTAAACGATATTGACATATTGTTTTTCTCGTATATTTTTACCACCTTATCATCCACTATGACTTCATACACGATGATTTATGGATGACAATTTTCCGCTGATATTAATGGCATGCATGAATTGTTAATTTTTTTGTGTTAGTCTCATAATCTTTTGTGAATTCGAAACGATTCTTTATAAACGGTTTTCAATAGTTGGAAAAACGAAATTTTTTATTTTTTTATTGAAAATTGTAAAACGCGATTTCGTGATCTATTTTCCATTCGATGTGTGAATGTGCAGAGAAAATGGGTAGTGGTGTTTAAAGAATATTTTAACGCGGAACACGATATTAAGTAGAATTCAAATTTGTTTGTGTGTGTGTGTATGATAATTGAAATAATAGATAAATAGCTTCGTGTTCTCAGGATCTGTGGCAAAATTTTCGTTATTATACTTTGCGGTCAAAACGTAAGTCAATCTATACAGTTTCGCATGATTCTTATTCATAACAAGCGATCTTCCTACTTATTTGTTTCTCTTATTGCTGCGTGTTCAGACCAGCGAACATGATAAACACTATTCAAACCAACAAAGAGGTTTTCATTTTTGTCACTAACAACATTTGCAAGCGAATCAATTCTTATACGGTCACTCGTAACAAACCAGCAGAGTTGTGTGTTATGCGTATTGCATAATTGTTTACATGTCGGCATCGAAAATAGCGTAGACAATTGATGTTTGCGTAGAATAATTCGTTTAAAATAATTCAACTCGTTCAAACCATTTTCAAATTATTTATGTAATCTGTGTTTGTCGTTAGCAAACAATTCCAAGTTACTTCGTCATTCCCGTGGCGGGCTGCAGTTATAGGGGGTCACAGGTGGTGGAGAGTGGACGGCCTATCGATAAGTAGGAGCGGTGAATTAAATAAGCCGTCCCCAACCGCAGCTCTGCTGGGAGCAGGGTCTCAGGGAACTGGGGAGAAGTTAACCTCTGTTCACTAAATTCTGAGTGCCTATATGATACCCAGTATGGAAGGGCGAACTGACGGCGCCGTAAAACGATCAACTACTAACCATGAAATGAACTGAGAGTCGCGTCTCCCTGCGCTCTCGCGCCCCCCAGGTAGTAAGTGGGGAACTGTATAAACGGGTCACCCCTTGAATGGAATGGGTCACATTTGTTTGGGATATCCATCCGCGGTGCTCGTTGAGCCAATGAGCCGGATTGTGAGGTCATGCGACCTGTACTGATGATCGACTAGGCAGGGGCTCATTTATCAAAGCCCAGTCGTCAACGGAGCCCTCTGGATACCAGGCTATATCCAGTTGTATTTAGCCTTACCTGTGTATACGGATCTCTGCACAGGTAGACCTGTGTTGCTCCAACACTCGTGGGAAAATGAATGACTAAAGAAAAAAGAAAAATAAAGGGACCAGGACCCTCCAAAAACCGGAAAATAGAAAGAAAGAGAGTAACTCTAACCATAAAGGTGGCGCTCCCTCATCAGTGGCAAGGAAAAGCGACACCATGGCATTGAATCTAGGAGGAAGCGAAGCCGCCAACCGAGCCAGACAAGCCAAAGGAGAGCCTTGAGATCATTTGGGCCAGTAATCTCAAAATACCAACGGAAGATTGGAGAATTGTAAAGCTAGGGAAGCTTTAGATTGGCAATCATGCTGATCAATAAAGAATCCCGAGCTTTCCTTGCAAAATCAAAGGGAGTGATCAACTTCGGGTTCGGGTCGATCACTCTTAAGGTGTATAAGAAAGATGAGGTCGATACGGGCGCGTAAGACCAGAGCGCGGAGAGTTTGGTGAGAAGAGGTAGCCTCCTCCTCTCTCTTGAGTCTGAGGGGACATCGTGTTGAGCGCTCGGCGAGAGCCGGATGGCGTCCGAAGCACCGAGCCAGATGGTACTATCCCGATGCAAGGAGTACAGGAAGAGGTGAGTAAAGCAGATATCAATGATTAATATTATACAAATAAACCTGCATCACACGAAAGCTGCCTCGTCAGCTCTCGTTCTCAGACTGACTAAGTCAGATGAGTACTTGGTGTTAATCCAAGAACCTAGGATTAAAATTTTTTGTTGTTAAAAACCGACAGGAGGACAAATATGGGGAGGTGTTGGAGGAGTTATTGCCGCTGGAGGTCCCTGGACTTCCGGCGACAGTGGAAGAATTAGATTGCATGGTTGACATTGTCACAAGAGCATGCAATCTTTCATTTAATGCTGCGTGCCTCCTGATAAAGCTTAAAGGCAGGCAGAAACCGACATGTTGGACCACGCTGTTGGGAACCTTTCGAAGGGCGTATAGAACAACTTTTAATAAAGCCAAGGAAGGTTTGGGATTGGGACTCCTATAAAAAGGATCTAAGAAAGTACAAAAAAAAAGCTGAGGAAGACACAAAGGGGGTCTTGGAGACTCTTCTGTTGTAGAGTGGAGGAGGTCTCTGAAACTTCTCGCCTTAGAAAAATTCTAACAACTAACCCAGCCAGTCCTAGTTATTTAATTAGACCGGACGAATAATGGACAGCTTCAAGTGCGGAATCATTGGAGCTTCTCATGGAGACCCATTTTCCGCGAAACTTTGATGACACGATGGAGCCTGGAGTTCATCGAGGAACACCTTCAATAGATATGGAGGGCATCGTGGATAGGGAACGAATCCTATTGCCGCTGCAGAGACATCTTCGGAGGATGTCTCAAACTGGTCTATATTCCTAAGAAATGGAAGGAGGTCAGAGTAGTCTTTATCCCGAATTCAGGAAAGATCTCACATGCTTGTCCAAAGGATCTGAGTCCTTTAACTCTATCATCCTTTCTGTTGAAAACCTTGGAAAAGCTGGAATAGCAGATGATGTAACGATAGCTGTCTCAGACTAATATTTGGATACGATTAGGGATGTCATGCAAAATGCACTTCTGATCGTTACGAAATGGGTCAGCAAATATGGTTTAGGTGTCAACCCTTCCCAGACGGAGCTGGTACTATTTACTAAGAAATATAAAATTCCGGTAGTTAGCCCTCCTACCACGAACGGTATTAGACTATCTTTTGCTGACAGAGCGAGATTTTTGGGCACAATCTTGGACAGTACGCTCAGCTGGAAGCCTAACGCCATAGGTAAGAAACGCCATAGGTAAGAGTTGGGGTTTGAAACCAGAGCTCTATACCGCAGTGGTAAGACCTGTGCTGATATAAGGAGGGGCGCGTGGTGGCCAGCTCTGGATAAGGTAGCATATATAAGGATGATGGAGAAGGTGTAAAGAACGGCTTGCATGCTTATAAGCGGGGCTCTTAGAACAGTCTTATTTCAATCGAATTTTTTGGTAAGCAGATGGCATCCAATGTGGCTACAAGGCTCTCGGCTGTCTCTCAGTGGAAGTATATTCGGGCGGGGCACTCGACGAAAGTTAGATCGCTAAGGGGAGAACGAGCGAGTCTAGATTATATTAAACCAACGTTGTGCTTCGATAAAGGTTTTCAGACCATCTGTTCTTCGAGGGAATCCTGGGTGAACGGATCAATACTGGAAAACAAGGCAGTGCAATTTTTCACGAACGGCTTTAAGCTAGACGACAAGCTAGGAGCCGGAGTCTTCTGTGAGAAGCTTAATGTTAAGATATCTGTTCGTCTCCCTGACTATTACAACGTATACCAGGCTGAAGTGGTGGCGATCGAGGAGGTCGTGATATGGTTCAAGCCAAACGTGGTATTCGTGAGGAATATCGCAATTTATGTGAACAGTCAGGCGGCGGTCAGGTCACTAGAGGTGGCTTGTCTGAAGTCACGGGTTTCGCTGAATTGCCGATCATCTCTTAATGAGATGAGCGAGTATTTCAGAATCCAGATATGCTGGGTCCCTGTTCACTAGGACGTCACGGGACACTGCAGGGTAGACGAACTAGATAGATACGGTACGACTCTCCAGGTGCAACTGGAAAGGGCCGGTCTGGGGAGACCTATAGCAGCGCTCAATTAAAAGGCAATCGTCTCGACAAATGAGAGGTGGACCAACACTCTCACGTGCAGGGTATAGCAAAACAGGTTTGGCCAAAACTGGACTTGCAGCGCTCCAAGGCACTAGTATCCATAAACCTCCAAACATCGATGTAATCAGAATCGACCGAACCATGTTTTATGGCATGAGGTATCTTATGGCCGTTACTGTGATGCGTAGGAATACACCGCACGTACATCTCGAAGGATTCCCATTCCATAGTGCGACTTTACAATAATACGGTATGTGCGTGCTACGCGGAATTCCAGTTTTCATCGAGTGCCTCTTTGTGTGCGCTGGATTATTTGTTGTTAGCTGATTTCTTGAGCATTATGGTCGATTTGTGATTGATTGATTGATTGAATGATTAAAGTATGCAAGCTAAATTAAATATTTTTTAAGATAACGTTAAGCTAACCACACGTCCTTCTTTGACGATGCTTGTATATACTTCTTTTGATGGCTTCGTCCTCCTCAAACATTATGTCTTTCTTTGACCTCCGTCGAAAATATATCCTCCTTGTCCTTCTTCAGCTTTTTTGGAACATAAATTTTTATATAGGGTTTTCCAATAAGAGGTTTCATTTTGAATAGCCTTCTATTTGGGCAGCTGTCAATTTTGAAGCTGTCATCTTTTGACATTTGACAAGTAAAAACTACGCCATTACTAAAAATGGTACGACACACGCTTCAACAGCGCATTGAAATTGTTAAAATTCACTACGAAAATGGTGAAAATTTTGCAGTTACAGTTCGCAAAACTTTTGCGAACCTTCTCGGCCGGCAATAGTAAAACTGGTGGAAAAATTTGAGCTGTTGGGACAGGTTAATGATGTGAAGAATCGAATCCGTGTGCGTCGCTCAAGAACAACTGAGAATGCTGTCGCCCGTAGTGTTGACGAAAACCCAGGTTTGTCTATTCCTAGTCGATCTTTGGAATTAGACATTCCACAAACGACATTACACCGTATATTGCATAAAGACTTACGTCTTAATGCTTTTAAAGTTCAGTTAACATAAGAACCCAAGCCGGTCGATCACCATAAACGTCGTATCTTCGCTGATTGAGTCTTTCAAATGCATCAAAATGATCCGGAGGCTACGTTAATAAGCAGAATTGTCGCATTTGGGGCTCAGAAAATCCAAGAATGATTGTTGAAAAGTCTCCCCATCCTCAACGTGTCACTGTTTGGTGCGGTTTTTGGGCTGGCGGTGTGATTGGACCTTACTTATTCGAAAATGAGGCTGGTGCAACTGTTACGGTGAATGGATTGCGCTACCGAGCTATGATTAATGATTTTTTATGGCCGGAATTGGAAGATATTGATGTGGACGACGTTTATTTGCCACACAAGCAACGAAACAATCGCAATTTTACAAGAAAAGATTCCTGACCATGTTATCTCTCGAAGAGGTGATCACAATTGGCTACCGAGATCTTGTGATTTAACACCTTTAGACCTTTTTTTGGGGTCACGTGAAAGGTAAGGTCTATGCCGATGCTCCACAATCGAATCAAGACCTTAAAGATGGAATTCGTGAAGTTATCGAGGACATACAGCCGCAAATGTGCGAATTGGTGTTGGAAAATTTCATGAAAAGGATATGACGTTGCAAGCGTAGCTGTGGCGGCCATTTGGCTGGTATCGTTTTCAAATGTTAATGGCATACCTTCTTCCTTACAATGATTTCTCTTAAAAAATACTCGTTTTTTTAAATATCAAAATGAAACGTCCTGTTTGATATTTTCATTTTGAAAATGGAGTTCAAACGAGAGTTTTGAGTATGGAAGCACTCACAGTTGAAACTTCTGAAATTATTACAAACTAAATATATTTGCGCTGATAATACTAATTTAAGCGGTGTGAATCGCAAAGGCGACAAAAACGTCCAGAAAAAGATTATGGAATTAATGATGGACAAGACTCCAATTGGTTGTAATGCTCATATTCTCTCGAATGCAATAAGCAACGACGTTAAAATCGTTTTGCGAAGAAGCTTCAAAACGAATATTACAATTATGTATGAACCCTTTAAGGGATCGTGTTTGTTATATTTCAATCTGGCCTCAATTTGATTTAGCAGTGCAGTTAGTTCCTCGTAGGTAAGTTGATTTTAACTGATTTTGCATCAGCTTCCTATAACCCGCCAAAATGGGATGGTGCTGACAATTGTTAATCAACAATATATCGTTAAAGTTAGCTGTTTGACCTTTTTGTAACCTTTACAGCTGATTATTGGCACCAAGAAAATTCGTGCCATTGTCACTTCTGCAGTTAGATTGCTATTTCCACATGTATTGCTTTGGTTGATCGGCAAACAAAAATTGCCATGTATGCCTTATAAGTGTTGCATCATCTTCCGTTGATTGGTTTTATTTGTACGGCACCGGCATAAGCCACTCATGTATGCGTAAATGGTCTTACTGGGTGAACTCTTGCCGTGGGTAGACTTCCCATCAGTTGATGATTCCCTGGATTGATTTTTAGCCTAAAACATGTAACGTATTTTGAGATTATTGATTTAGTTGTGGTTCTGCCTCTTATAATCTAATTTATTTCCGCACGAATGAATGCGTAAGTGATTAAAGTTCTACTCAATGATTTTTACAGTCTGCCACCTACCCGTAGAATCCCGTCTGGATTCAGAAATGAACTCAGTGCCAGTAGCTTGCTTTTTTACCAACAGAATTATTTTACAATTGCTGAGTTATTTCAATTTTGCAACAACTCAGCTTCATTTAAATCGCATTTACTCACTTTTATTTTTCTACACTTCCTTATAAAACGTATAACAATTTTTACAATCCTCTTCAGTGAAAGTTTTAGTGAAACTGGAGATTTTATTTATTATTGAAATTATCCTGACCTCCTGTAGTGGCAGTTAAACTGATATATTTTTTTCTGTTGTTTCTGGTTCCTCTAGCACAGAGCAGTATTGTGTATCAGACCAGTTGTCATTACCGCGGCTGATGCCATCAGCTGAATTATCTCCTGATTTGATGTGTCGCCATTGCTGTGGTTCAGAAGATTCCTAATTTCTGATACTCTGTGGGCAACGTAAGTTTTATATTTCTGGATATCTCCTTGTATCCATGACAACACTATGGTTGAATCGATACATGAGATAGTTGGTGCTTGCTTTACTTATAATGCTTGCTTCACTTCTTTAAGGAACTTGCCCAACAGAAGAATATGCCAATTAGTTATATCCCTAGTAATGTTACTTTTGATTGTGTCGGCACGACTCTTGTTTTGACTGCTATAAGGCTGGTGTTAACCTCATAATCAGCGTTGTGCGTTTACGCGTATTTCGAAACTGTCTAAATGTTCGTGTCGAAAATAGCTTAGACGTAAAGTGGTAGAGTATGTAGACAATGTAGATTATTGGGGTCTACCTATATTTTGGTTAAAATTAAATTTGTAGAAAACAAATAGGTGAGCTTGAAATATCTTGGTCCAGAATACCAGAATAGTGCCACTGGTCGTGTACTCCCTCATTTTGTTGATCAAAATTGGCTCCTTAGACCATGTGATTTAACACCATTGGATTTCTTTCTATGGGGTTATTTGAATTGATTTCAAAGGTGTATGTCAACAAGCTCACATCCACCGGTTCATTAAAGAAAGAGATTCAACACTGCATAAACGAAATTCAGCCACATTTATGGAAAATGGTCATGGAAAATTTCAACAAAAGAGTGCGTATGTGCCAGCAAAGCCATGAACGTCATTTACCCGATGTGCTGTTCCATACAAAACATATAGAAATGGCCAACTTTATTACAAAAGATCCTTTATTAACAAAGAAATGCTAAAATTTGGCTGACTGCTAACAAAAACAATAATTTTAGACATTGTCTACCTTACCTACATTATCTACATTATTGACACCATTTATTAAATTGTGTACATACATTGTCTACAAATGTATAGAAGAATATTAATTAACTACGCAGTGTTTATCTACTTGGCAGAATAGTGCATTCTGTGAACTTCATTGGAGCCATTTCAACAAATGTACTCCGACGCCGTTTTTCAATAACGATCGACTCCAGTGCGTTAAAGGTTAGAAGGTCTGATGAACTGTTGAAACCTGTTAATAATAATGATCAAGTTCGTTCACGTCACGTTACTAATTCGAATTTACGATGCTATTAATTATTTCACACTACTTGTCATGATGGCATAATATATTGCACCCATATCAGAAGCGTCTCTATTAAAAGACACAAAAAAAACTCTCAAGACATTCAAACCCCTTATGTATGTAATCTTTACGCAATTACACCTAATCACATTAAACGCAATGAAGATTCCGTCTACGCCGAAAATTTCAATTAGATAAAATCGAAAAATCATATTTCCACTAAACAAACAAAAACAAAATATTTAGGGTTAAAATTGTAAAAAGAGTTTTCATTTTAGTATTATACGGTTAATGAAAATATCATAAAGTAACTCGAACACTGGCACCCAGTCACCGGGTACGATACAAAAACATTTTATATTGAAAGGGGTGATTTCAATAATATTTTGTTGTCTCTCTGTTACATGGACAATATCATGAACAATATAATAATTTTAATTATGATGACATCATTTTTATTATATCACAATAATAGTTTTCTTTTTTCGTTTGTGATATTATTAAAAAAAAAATTAACTAACTGCTGGTTGTTGATTTAAACACAAAACCAACTAAACAGAAAAATTGTAAAAAATAAAAAATTGAATTAGATAATTTTATAATTTATAATATTTTTACAGTATACGAAATACTAAAAGCTTTCACATGTGATTCTATATGGTTGGGAATGAACACACACACACACACAAACTATTTATTAGTTTTTCCGTTAAAATAATACAAAATTTTCTCTACTATTACGGCATATAACACATAATTTTAATTATTTAGATTGAAATGGGTAAGTTTTATTTTGATATAAAATAATTTATTTGACTTCAGAGAATATTACATTAGAATTAGTTCATGATTTTTTTACATTTTTTATTTCTAATTCTAGGTTATATATGTCATAGCACACACACATATATATATATATATATATATATATATATATATATATATATATATATATAAATATATATATATATATATATATATATATATATATATATATATATATATATATATATATATATATATATATATATTTAAACTACCAGTAGCGAAATTTTCGTGAAACACCTAACCCTACCATAAGTTCAATGACTTGCCGTTGATGAAGTCAGAGAGCTGGGGAAGATGGATCTCATGCGTTTCAATTATTAATTTTTCGGATTTTAACGGAGTAGGCGTTGCGATTTTTATCAGATGGATATGCCCATTGCGATTTTCAAAATTATTTTGTTACAGTTCTGGAATGGCCAAACATGGCCCAGAAATTTAACAAAACTCAACTAAAGATATTTTTTTTTTATTTGGCACTAGCTCCAAAAATTTGATGCCATATGGCCCGTTTCAAAATTTACAAATTTAATTTTTACATTTTTTACAATCATAATTTAATTTTAATTTCTTTTCATACACCTAGCACACATCGATCCCCTTTCACACTTCTATCTGATTTGTTCTAATAAATTCATACACATTCTTATATACGTTCATTCCCATTCGTAATAATTCAGTCAAACTACTTGCACTCAATGGAACATCGAACATTTGTCTGCTCTGGTTAAATGCAGAACATTTCAGAATCAAATGTTCGATGTCCTCCACAACCAAACAGCTTTCACATAATTCATACACAACCAAATTGCGTTTCTTCAAACATTCTTTCCAATTTCCATGATTCAATCTCACACGTTCCATAGTTCGTAACATTTTAGTATCTTCTTTGAGCACCTTAAAGAACGATTGCCTCAAAGGAGACCTAACCAACTCAAAGTACTTTTTACCTTTCACCTGACATTTTTCAACAAACTGTCTCCCATTTTCTCCACAGATTCACCTGAAACATGCGAAGTACGTCGCTGGCATCCATGAATTCATATTCATTTACATCCTCAATCAAACAACCCCGTTTCGCAAGCATATCGGCTCTTTCATTACCTTCAATCTGTAGGTGTGAAGGTATCCATTGAAGGATGACTTCCCTCCCACAAAATTGAAGATACTTATATAGCATTTCCACATACACATTGCTATGAGTTCCCTCACCCTTACTAATTAATTCCAACCCACTCCGGGAGTCAGAGAATAACACTATTCTCCTTCTCCCTTGTATCATTGTCAACTTAATCCCTTCCATAATCCCTATCAATTCTGCATTCATTATACTGATACTGTCATGCACTCTAGGAAAGAGAGAAAATGCCCATTTGCAAATTTTCCAAGGAAACCCCAAGCCCATAAGGATCTGATAAAGTTCCCCTGGAACCACGTAATCATATGCCCTTTCTATATCCAAAAATACCGCCACAACATACTTATTTTCCTTTTGTACTTCCCACACAAACTTTTCTACACACTCATTAGCAGAGTGGTTGTGACGAAAACCAAAGGTGGTTTCCGGCAACAAATTTCCCTCATTCACAAATTTATCTATACGACCTTTCATCATACCATTCACAATTTTAACAAATACATTCAACAGACATATTCCCCTGTAATTTGTTGCCAGATTCCTATCCCGATCCCTTTTAGGAATAGGTACCACTCTGCTTTCCTTCCATTTTTCCGGTATCTGAATACTCATCAATACTTGATTGAAAATTCAAAACAAGGCCGCCTTAGTTCCGGGGGTAGTAGATTTGGATATTTCTAAGACCCCTCGGAACTCTTCCCATTCAAACTCCTTACACATATCGTTCATAAATTCATTTTCATTATCAGGTACAAAACTTTATACATATCGCTCAAATTGCTACGTACGTCCGTAATCATTTGTAAACAGACACCTCCATTCTCTCTGTCATCTAACACTGCATGTCTGCCCTGCGTTCTATATCCTCTCACTCTATTAAATTTATCCCATACATCCTTAGTTGTGGTTCTATGTGTCATTTTGGACACATAGTCCCGCCAACTTTTCCTTTTCGCTCTACGGATAGCCTTTTTCAATCTTGCATTCATCCTTCCGTAATTTATTCTGTATTCATGACATATACACCTATTGAACTCTCTCAATGCTATCCATTTCCTTTCATTTTCATCCTCAAGTTGGTTAACCTCATTTACTTCTTTCATTATGAGAGTCTCATTCATACGTTCGACCCATTTCTTACCATTCATAATGACCTTAAATAATGATCACTACCCAAATTCTCATCTGTGACATTCCAAGTGACTTGGCCCGCCAGCTCGCTAGATACTAAAGTTAAGTCTATCGCGCTGCCTGTCGACCTCACTCTCGCCATTCTAGTCGACCCACCATCATTCAGGACTACGAGATCGGAATCCAGAATGAGGCGGGTCAACCAGCTACCTCTAGCTTCAGTTCGTTCACTCCCCCATATTCTCGAATGCGCATTCATATCACCCGCTAGAATCACGTCACTTTTACCTTCCACCCATTCAAACAAAATTTGAAAATTTCGTTGGCTTCTCTCTCTGTCAGACTTAGACAACACTGGAGTTGCATAGATACTAACAAATAACAAGTTTCTGTCCAGATCCCTAGTTTTGGCTGCGATGACTTCAATGTGCTCACGCGGTATGTCACAAAGAACCTGGCTGATATTGGCACGTGCCAATATCGCCACCACGCCGAAGCCATCAGCCCTCGGTCTAGACAGATAATTGTATCCTTTCACCCGAAACGTCTTACCCTCACGCTCCCAAGTTTCACACAAAATCATCACATTCACATCGTTATTGGTCAGATAATTCCGCAACATATCGCCATTGGCATATATACTGCGAATATTTATCTGGCCAATTTTCACGCATTCATTGGATCTTAGCATTCGCTCTACCATTCAAAGAAATGAAGAAGGGAGAGGGCATTTATAAACCCAAATGCGTTCTCCTCCTTCCCTCATTCATCATCAATCATACTTACGAGTGCATGGTTATTTCCAAATAGTGTTAATTCTTTGGAGTTAAATTAGAATGTCTCATTGCTAGCCATGCTTCATTTTTTTGATTGGCTCTATGTCCATTGCTGTATTACAAGTTGTTTGTTGATTTGATTGCGGTTGTTGTTGTAATCTTTCTAGTTGTTGTTGTACTTGCTGTATTTGTTGTTGTAGTTAGTTCGTTTCTAGTATTTGTTTTGGTTGTTGCGGCTAATGTTGATTTTGTTGTTGTCGTACTTGATCTTTTTGTTGCTGTTGTTGTTGTGGTTGGTTTAGTTGTGTCTGTTGTTGCCTTGAAGTCGAAATAGATTTTTGATATGATTGTGGTTTCGTCTGTTCTAGTTGGTTTTCTTTGTTTTGCGGCTTTTGTGGTGTGCTTGGTGGGTTAAAGGCGGTTTTAGTGTATCTGCATATGTTGTCTGGTTTGCTGGTGTGGTGTTTGCATATAATCGTAAATATTTGGCTTTCTATCCTCGGGAAATGTTAATCTATCTATAATTTTAATTTTCACTATTTCTGCTTCTCGTTTATATACTCGACACTCCTTACTGTTGCTGGTGCGTGCCTCTCCACAATTTATGCATTTTAGTGTAGTGCACGGCTGGTTGTGTGGTGTTACTTCACTACATTTGTAGCACTTAGGATCACTTGTGCTTTTTTTTTTGGTGTGACCAAATTTGTGGCATTCGATGCACTTCAACGGATTTGGAATGTACAACCGAATGCTTAGTTGTATAAAGCCTGCCCTCACATATTCCGGTAATACTGGTGAATTAAAAGTCAGGATAATTGCTGTTGTATCCGTTAATTTGTTTTCCACCCATTTCTTTATTTTATATACCTCTATGACGAGTTGGTCCTTAAGCCCTTCTTTGATTTCCTCCTCAGTTAAACTTTTTAGGCCGTGGCATAAAATGATACCTGTGGAACTGTTTAATATGGAGTGTTCCGTCACTTTTATTTTGGCCAATTACCCCAGAGATGTGCCTTCAGTAATGAATCCGTCGCTGCCTGATTTTTTGTCAGAACCAGCAGTTCTCCAGCTCTCGAGCGTTGCGTTTTTACATTTTTTATTTCTAATTCTAGGTTATAAATGTCATAGCACATATATATATATATTAGGGCGACCCATTTTTCCTCATGTCTGATTTTCTACCGGGCTCAGGGCTAAAAATATTCGTTTCTATTAAAAATAACCTCATGCAAATTTTTAGGTCTAATGTTGCAATCATCCTCCTATTCGAAGTACTCCGTTCGTTGATTGATTGATTGATTGATTTTGAATGTACGACCAAGTTCTTAGGCTTGAGTTCCCGGATGACGCCGGGTCCACCGTACACCCTTTTTTACACATAACAAAACCGAAGGATTGGATAGGTTAGTTAAGTGGGACAGAATCGGCCCGGTTACAGACACCTAGGTATAGCCGATAGTTAGTAACACAAAGACAACACAATTCTAATCTACTATATGAAGGATAAAGGCTTAATAGGTTAATGGATAACGATGGTATTGGTCTTCAACAATTGCTTCTTTAAAACGGCAACCTAAGAAAAAATATTATTATTTCACATGCATCTGGAATTTTCCTGAAATTTAATTCTATTAATACTTTTCGTCTTCCTAACCAAAATTGGTTGACTCGACCCGTTACAGACTCCTATGTAAAGTCGTTAGTAATAAAATGACAACACAATTCTAAACTACACAATCAGCAATTACAATGAAGCATTAATTCACAAGCATCTGTAAATTTCCTGAAATTTAATTCTAAATTCATATTTTCCGGCTTCCTAAATAATTGAAACATTTATTAATTTAATCATTCTGCAACTCCGCAACTTACAGTAGAATTTCCTGAAACCAAAGTTATTTGAACTATATTCAAAATAATTCTAAAATTCATTAGTATATTTAGGACAATATATATACAATATAATAAAATTATACTTGAATTAAATAAATGTAAAGTAACGATTAGTATTAACTAAATTAATTTGGTTCTCATAAAACAAATAAAATAAATCGAATCCAGGAAAGGCACGCACGGCCTTCCTAACTTCTAAGTCTGTTGATTTGATGGATTTATTTATAAAAAAATATTTATGAAAGTCACTTGTCCTTGTTATCCCTAATCTAATACAAATATGTTTATTTATAAAAATAGAAAATGACCAAACGAAAACTGGTTCCAAAAACAGCTAATCTGGAATCTGTAAGGTAATGTATTAATAATGAATGTTTTTCACAGCTTTAGAATCCCCAATACCTAAACAAATTCAACCAAAATTAAATAAAACTATTAAAGTAATCAGGAATCTGTAAGATAACAGAATTAATAATAAGTAGCTAGCACATCTGTAGGATCCATGATAATCAAATAACCCAATTATATGGTTCAATGCTTTAATTATAAAATAAATAAATCAGAAAAAAAATTACATACATACATATATATATACATACACACACACATACACACACACATATACATACACACACACATATATATATATCTACAACAGCATTAAATAAATTATAAATTATATAATCGACATACGTCGATAATTATTTGTCCAACCTAGAACAAGTTAACCAAAACCTTTACCAATTTACAGTCTTCCAAATAATCTAGAAAAAAATTTAATTAAAAAGTGCATGATCCCGAAAAACTATACATATAGCAAATTTGACTGCATTTCAAATGTACTCCGTAGCTTCCATGTAATTCCAAATATTCAAATATTCGCAGAAATAGCAAAGTTATAAAGTTAAGCCAACAATTCCAATTCGATCACAGCCGCCTACCTCTACATGTCCTAAACTAGAGTTCCAAAATTCGTTAAATTATTATTTTCACGTTCAAAACAAGAATAATAAGAAATTTAAGAAATTTAATTTAATTTTACACTAAAACCTAAAATTCAAATTAATAAATTATTAATTTATACTTCTACAAGGATCTGTATATATGAATGCGATAATACGTTTTCCGCGGAACCAATCTACCGTGTAAATCGGAGGATGGGTGTATATGAATGAATGAATGAAAAGTACAGAATAATCACGATCATGCTTGTTTAGTTTCTATCCAATTTCGTCATATATTTATCCCCTCAAAATTTTGTTTTATGTATTTTATTTGTCTATTTCCTGTTTATTCTTTTTTAGTTGAAACTTGGAAGGGATAAATTATAAAACACTAAGCATGATCATAATAATCTATTCTCAGTTCTCACTCACGCAACAAGCGCAAAAACAAAAAATAGAAATGTATGTGTATATTTAATATACTAAACCAAAACATATAAATGAAATGGTATTTTATTTTACGCTCCTCTCTTAACACGTTTACGCAAATAGAAACAGTTAAATACATATTTTATATAATTAAAATTTATTTCGAAAAAATATGAATTAAAATAATGAAAAACACTTATCTTAGGCATCCATTGGAATCAAAAAAGTCATACATATTGAAGATTTACATACACTGCGTACGTTGCGTTCAAGCAACGGTATCAAAATACATATAAACGAAAACGTTATGTACATATTTTATACCATCACAAGCGCACCGTACACAGATTAAAATAAATATACAATATGTACAACTATTCACTTCACTTATTAAATTCACGCAAATTATTATTGAAATTATTATTTATTAAAATTATCAACTATATCAATATTATACTTTTTATTAGTTAATTAAAATACATTTAAAATAAATTATTTATTTATTTAAAGGAGAGACAAAAACACGTCCTTCCTCTACGACGATCAATCGCCGACCCTCCTATTCGAAGTACTCCGTTCGTGTCCAGAAATGGATGAAAGGAGAGAATTTTACTGTTGGAGCCAACTGACCCTTTTTCCTTTAATTTTCTTATTTCTCTCAGAAAACCTTTCTAATATTTCCGATCCTGTTGTAGTTGTGCTTATGCTGCAGAGAGTATCTTACCGTTTTTTTTCGAACTCGGTCTCCGTTATTACGTTACTCGATGATGGCTCGATACTACTCCTAAGCCAATCCGGGCCGGACCACCATAATTTATTATCACCCAGCTTATCAGGATCTACGCCACGAGTTGCACAATCCGCGGGATTTGCTTTTGATTTTACATGTTTCCATTGTGCAGGGCTGAGAATAGCATAAATCTGCGATGTTCTATTTGCAACGAACGTTTTCCACTTACTAGGGTGTCCTTGCAGCCAGGCCAGAACAATTGTCGAGTCAGTTCAGGCTTGCATTTTAACGTTTGGGATTCCCATGGCCTCTGAAACTTGTCTCAGTAACTTCGCTAACCGTACTGCCTCACAAAGTTCTAATCTTGGAATACTTAGTTTCCGATTTATTGGGACCACTTTAGTTTTCCCAGACATAAGTGTAATTGTTGATTCTCCTGCATCTGTCACCTTGCAGTACACTACTGCAGCGTAAGCGAATTCCGATGCACCACAAACCCCATGCAGCCCTAAATTTTCGCACTTCTCCGTGGTATGAGCCCCACGTGGAATCCTAATTTTTGCAGCTCGCTGAACGTAGTTTTATATTGAATTAATTTTTTCTTCATTTCCTCAGGTAGTTCTTCAGCCCATGATAGTCCCCTTATCCATGACTGCTGAAACAATAGATTTCCTATAATAATTGTTGGGGAAAACCATTCTAGCGGATCGAATATTTTGGATACCTCCGAGATAAGGGATCGTTTTGTTGGAACTATTGTCATGGGTTCCATGTTGACCTGGAACTCAAATTCATCTCGTTGGGGATTCCACAATATTCCTAACGTTTTTATGGATTCATAGTCCTTATTTATGAGTGTGGTTTTTGACTCCCTTTTTTATTCAGAAATACCCTCCATTATGGCTCTGTTGTTCGATGCCCATTTTCCCAGCTTGAAACCTCCATTATTTAGCGTTTTTCCTAACTGTTGCTGACATCTTACTGCATGTTCTGGCAAGTTGTTTTAGAGTTCTAGTGGCCAAATATGGAGCGGACGAGGTACCATACGTGACTGTTCGTAACTTGTACTCTTTAATTTGCTCTTCAATTTCCCAGAATTGTCGCAGCTGCACGTCTAAGTTGTTTTGTACTACCAGAGATAGTGAATTTGACGTTAATCCTGATTATGTCGTGAGACCCAGGAGAATCCATCCTAACTCAATTTTCTGGGCTATTGGTTGGTGCGGTAATTTCTTCATTACACCGTCTAACAAGATGTTTGCGTATACCTCTGTTCCTAAAATCATATCAATTGGACCAGGTATCTTTACTCTGCTGCTACGACCATCTTCTAAACATACTCGAGCTTGCTGCAATGAACTGTTGAAATGATTTACTTTTACAACGGCTCTTTTAAGTAGTTTTACTGGCGCTTCATCCAGCTTATTGTTGTTGATTGTATTTTCAGTGTTTTTTACAGGCGGTGGTAGTGAGATTTTGTCCTTGTTGTTGTTGAATAATTCATTGAAATCATCCACCTTCTTGGATTCAACTAGCTTACTTTCATGTCGACTGTGGCTCGTAGCAACCTCAAGATCAGACGATGGACGTGGTTGTTCTTTTAATCGTTTATGGATATCATCCAGCAAGATATCATAATTTCTGCGAATCTGCTACCGTCCGGTGAAATAAGGCAAATTTAAATCCACTGCCGGTAATTTTGTTATCATCGACATCATGAGAGTATCATAATATTTTTTGTAAAGGGCATGAGCTGCTGTTAGTTTTTCTTCGAGGTATTTGCTTGTTTTTCGATCCTCGCTATCCTTTTTATGTATAATTCCTAATGAGACGATTGATCTCTTCACCAGTCTGAACTTGCTGATCGACAAGTTCTTCGATGCTGCTCATCTTTCCTTATTTGTTGTTTAGTTTATTCGTAGACTCTGGCGACTTTGTTGTTTGTTTATAAACGTGCCTCTGTTGGCCTAGGCACACGCCACAATTATTATAATTATTATTGTTGTTGTTTCTCAATAATATACAATATTGAGTATATGGTGTAGTAACCAAGCGTTGAATCACTACATCATTGCGGTCGCTGGATATCGACGACTGGGAGCCCGCTTACCCACTTCCGAGAGCCGCCGGTACTGGGCATCCGATTCCCTGCACCGTGGGTTCCTTCCCTTAGCATTTTATACCTAACATGGAGAACAGCCACTGGAAAAAGCCGCCCATAATTATACTTTTAGCGTTAGCGTGCAGCGCTAGGAACTTGTATAACCAGCGCAACCCAGAGAGGAGCAATTAAAGTTTATGTATGTTCACCACAGAAAATCTATGCTTCGGAATTATGTTTATGAATGTCGCGAACTCCAATTCCAGAAATGTTTCGCAAAATAATCATTTCCTTTTTTATATGTGCAAATATCATAATTTATAATTAATAAATTTGAAAACAGTATTTATTATTGATTGGCGGCGTTTTTTGATTACAAAATTTCCATATTTACTTTGATGTTACTGATGATAAACTTTTATTTTTTAATTAAAAACGGAAATTGGTATTTCCCTCCTGCCGCGCTCTCGCGGTTAAAACAAAAGAAAACAAAATTGATTTTCAATTAATGCCTTTTGATAAAATTTTATGTATATAAGAAAATTTTCTTTTGGAAAATATTATTTTTTCATTACTCTTTATACCGGAGACTAGAACAGTATATACATACGAGTATAGATATGGACGGTTAACCCGTCTACGATGCTATGCCATGATAAAAATCTATAAAATTGTTGCCGATCGTTTAAATCGTTTAAAAAAAAACGTGGAACCTGAATGCACATTTTATTACATTACAAATTACACAAATCTCCTATCGAATTTAAAACGAAAACCAGATAATGGAATTTCCTTCCTTATAACTATCTCCGGTATATCCATTCGAAATAAATTATCGGGTGGAATGGTAATTTCTCAAGGGACACCCAGTATATTTAGTTTTAAACCGAAGTAAATTTTTTCGATTTTCTAAATCTAAAAGAAAATAACCCGATTTTTATTTTTTTAATTGAATTCCGATATTAGACTACAGCATACACATGCAAGTAACTTATAAACGGTATAATGAAATTACCGATGATAACAGGTCACTTCCTTATATGTGTATATCCCTGCGTTACAAACCATATTGAATTAACTTTTCTACTCTAATTTACACATTAATTTTAATTTCAATCAAAATTTTACTATTCAACTCGAAATAAAATTGATAGCGGAGGGAAACCCAAAAATTTGTACACCGGATTATATAAATGTGATACCCTTAATAATAGGGGTGTGATATTCGGAAATGCTGCGTACATATATTTACGTTGTTGGCATGAGGGATGATTCTCAAAAGTTAGTGTAAACTATATATGCTTCGACTTCTTATATTATGTTCTTGTGATGATGAGATAATAATCAATTGTCACGCAATGATCTGTTGTAATACACACGAGTGTATAACGTCGAGACGTCGAGAGATAAAAAAAGTCAAATTAACATCAAATCAAATGAGAGTAAATCAGTCAGCCTCCATGTTTTCGGGTGTGTTGTTAATTATTTGTTTTTATGGAGGAAATTGTTTATACGTGCGTGATTAGACGCATTTGTTGGAGATATTATGATTAGTTAGTTAGCCGGAAGCTGTTATATAATTTTAATTGTTTTACATTTCTCGGATCATCATTCAAAAGAAAATTTATAGTCAGTTTGGCGGTGAAATCGGAACCGGAAACCTTGATTTGCAACTTAAAACCCCGATAAGTCCATCTAATTTATAGTTTAACAAAATGATGTTGAGTAAATGCGAATTCTACCAACTTCTGGGGATAGATTCTTCTAAAGTGACAATTTTTCATGACTTTTATTAGAACAAACTATTGTCACAGAAAATTTCCGATTCTAATGAAATGACTTATGACTTTTATAGGAGTTTTTAGTAGTTACAATGCATTGCAAAATTGTACTCAAGTTTTAACATATTTCGCCAAACGCACAACTATTACATGAAAATCGTCAAAAAACTGCAAAAATTTTATAAATCTTTTTATTATTAATTTTTTATTTAATCATTTAGTTTTCAATTTTGTAATTTGAATTTAATTGAATACCAAAATGGGTTTAAAATTGTATTCACGCTAATTTTATCGATCAGTAATAATATTTGGAAAATAAACACAACAGAGCCTGAAGATTATAAAGCTCTAGCTAGCAAATTAAATTATGTTGGTCACCAGTGGTATACCTACGAGGATAAAAATGATCGACCAATTAAAGTAATGGCAAGAGGTCTCCATCCAACTTGTTCAAAAGATGAAATTATTGAGGACCTGCAAAACAAAGGCCTGAAAATAATCGATGCAGTCAACATCGTCAGAAAAGAGAGACGAGAAAATAGGGAAGGAAATGTTGAAATAATGAGAAGAGGATTCCCACTTTTCATGATAACCTTCGACAATCAAGAAAAAATTGAAAATATTTATAATATTAAGGCTGTCCTCAACCTCAGAGTTAAAATAGAAATACCGAGAAACTCGACTAATACCTCAATGTAAAAACTGCCAAGATTATAATCATACACAAAAGTACTGCCTTCACGATGGCTGTGTTACATGTGGAGGAAAACACGCTGGAAACGACTGCACAGTTCCCCGAAATACAACACAGAAGTATATCAACTGTAACGGCCAGCATCGCGCAAGCCAGATACATCAAGACATGTACAATCTACAAAAAAAAAACACGGAGCCTAAATCGTCAACTCCTAATCTCAACATACAAAGAGGGCGAGTAAATGAAAACGTTACTTATGCCCAAATAGTTCAGCAAACAGAGCAGAAACAGTTAAAAGTCGATCTAGTTTTACAGGACATACTGAGAAATCTAGAGAACCTCAACAAAAGACTTATCTCGCACGAATGTGAAGTTTTCGACAAAATTAAAAAATAACAAAACATGGCGGACTACTAAATTTGTCGAAGTAACAAAAATGCACATGTATTAGTAAAACAGTTGACAAAAGCAATGTTAGGATTATTTAAAAATTTTGCTATGAAAATCAACTGCTCGTTAATACGCAATTAGTAAACTAGCGACTTCGGCAATGACAATTAACACGAAACTCGAAATGTTCAAACAAATAAAAATTATCCCCATTTTAATACGATGACGCAGACCCATTTGTTATTGACCCTAAACTTGATACGGACTTGAAGTTTGTCCTAACTTGTCCTAAACACAACTACAACGTTTCCAATTATTAATAAATTTCAACAGTGTAAAATATATTATTTCGGGAAGATAAATATTACAATTTTGAACAGATGGTTTTCGGGTTAGGGGAACACTGGGTCGAATATTCAAAAGTTGTACCTCTAAATCGCAGTAGAAATCTCGTTGTTCTAAGATACTTCTAAGAGGTTACTTTGGAAGTAGGTGTTTTCACTTTGAACTAGACCCAATCCAACTAGAAAACACGAGATTTCTGGAAATAGTAGGGGAACACTGGGTCTGATATTCAAAAATTGTTGAGGTAAAAATCGCAGTAAGAAACCCTTTGTCCTAAGATACTTCTAAGATGTTACAACTTTGAGAGTAGATATTTTCACTTTAAACTAGACTCAATCAAACTAAAAAACATGAGTTTTCCTTAAAAAGTAGGGGAACACTGGGTCTAATATTCAAAAGATGTTGAGGTAAAAATCGCAGTAATAAACCCTTTGTCCTAAGATGGTTCTAAGAGGTTACAACTATGAGAGTATATGTTTTCACTTTGAACTAGACCCAATCCAATTAGAAAACATGGATTTCCGCAAAAAGTAGGGGGACACTGGGTCTAATATTCAAAAGATGTTGAGGTAAAAATAGCAGTAAGAATCCCTTTGTCCTAAGATACTTCTAAGAGGTTACAACTTTGGGAGTAGATGTTTTCACTTTAAACTAGACTCAATCCAACTAGAAAACACGAGTTTTCCGGAAAAAAGTAGGGGAACGCTGGGTCTAATATTCAAAAGTATTAGGAACGTCTATCACAAAATTCATATTACTATATAGTCGAGTGAATTTTTTCCTAAACTTGTCTTAAAATTGTTGTTGGGTTTAGGACAAGTTAGGACAAACTCCACGAGAATAAACTTGATCAACTTTTGCAAAACTAAAATAAATGGGATTTAGACGTTCACTGTGTCGAGAATTGGGCAGCTCACAGACATGAGGTTGGGACAAAAAAATACTAAAGTGTCGATCATCTCAAGCAAGCGCTTCGCCGGGAATGGGCCAAAATACCGCAGAGCCACTTTCGTGCTGCATGCAATAGCTTTGTCGGCCGTTTGAAGGCCATAATCGCGGCTAAGGGTGGCCAAATCGAAAACTGCTAATGCAATTCAAAAATTTAAATATTTGTGAACATTTTTTAATGTGATTCAATAAAGTTCATCAAAAAATAAAAAATTTTGTGGCGTTTTGTATTGGTACCACTTCGTGTCAGCCACCCTGTAGATGTCCCCTTCGAGAAATACAGAGTCAAAATGACCCTTTTGTGTTTTCCTTGTATCCGAAATCTTCGGATTATGGGAAGCACGGTTACAGATCTAACATCTCCCGGTACAAATTCTTTATAAACTTTCTATTTTGCTTAAATTTTTGCACAAGAATGAGTTTGGGATATGAAATTCCCTAAATCAAAGAGGCACTCCTTATAAGTTTCCACACCATCCATCTAGTTGGATCCAGCCGCTCAACCGATCGTCATGCTATTTTGACCATGTATGTTGCAAGTACAGAACCAATTACCAATGTTAGGAAAGGTGTTATATGGAATTAGTAACCTGTTCAAATCCGAGGGGTTCGTCCCTTTCATCAACGGAGCTCTACTTTTAAGGTTCCACACCAACACTCAAACTTCCATTAAATTTTAATAAAGCATATAATTTTTTTTGTAACAAAGCTCGAATTCAAGAATTTTCCTGTACGATTTGCGAAAAAAATAAAAGGCCAATGTGAGTAGCTCTTGCTGAACCAGTCTTTGACAACACGTTACAAAAATCAAACTGTCTACAAACATCCGTGTGAATTTACATTGTCATATCACTAACATTCGCAAACCAGCTTTTGGATATTTGTTGCCTGATTTTTATTAAATGCAGCAGTCAATTCTGGACGTTGCAATGAATGTTTTTCCAAACATTTCAAACAACTTCAAAAATCATGAATGGCGTTGCGAAAGTTTAATCTTAACTCCCAAGAATAACGAGGTCAATAAAATAAATAATGAAATTCAATCGTAATGAAATAAAAATCTCTTGACACAGGTATTGATGGGGATCGGGCTGCCAATTATCCAATGGGGTTTCTTAATTCTTTGGAGCCATTTGGAATTCCACTACACATACTATTTTTGTAAGATGGTCCACCAATCTCTCTCCGTAATTTGGATAAACATTCGCGGGATAAGTACCATCAAGTCCCGCCAACTTTAATAGCTTAAAGCTGTTTATAGACCACAAGATTTTTCTTATGTTTATTAAATAATTTTCGAAGAATCGAAGTGGCCCTGATCCTTGTGGCGCGATTTTGGAGCAGGCGAAAACTAAATTTCCATTAGAAGCTTTAAAGATTTCTCGCTAGTTGAAGCTAACACGGGTAGGTAGGACTGTTACCTGTATAGGTAATTTTACGTTTTCGCTGAAAAATGAAATTATTTTGATAACCAAAATTAGTCGAAGTATACACAAAGGTCTACTATGGGAATTCGTAACTAAGACAGCTCTTTTAAAAACACCATACAGCCTGTCCACTATAGGTTGCATCAAGCTCCTGTATTGGGTTTTGAAACCGGTAGTGAATTCCTTACAACAAATCTGAGGGTACTCCAGTCGGTCTTTCTTCTGTTCCTAAAAACTGATTCATGGGCGAGTTTTGTATAAACTTCATATGGAAGTTAGAAATAATCAAAAACTATTGAGCCTTCGAACGTTCTTTATATTGTCCTTTATAAAACTCAGCCACAATTGTAATTTCTAGATCTTCTTGCATATTGCTAGTTATAAACGTTGGCTTACACCCAATCTTGGATATACATTGGTGTGTACTAAGAATGAAACCAAAATGAAAGCAACTCACCTCTTTAATCGGTATTCGTACTTCTCCAGATTGTGTGATGTGAATTCGTACTACTTTCCGCGACAAATCCAACTTTCCTCTTATGAGTCTTCGTTAGCTTCATCTAATTTCAGATGAGAAATCTTATGGTTTACTTTTGCTACGTCCTTTGTTATACTGTTGGATTGTTTGTACTGAGACTGAGAAAACATAGGCCCGCTCTCAGCTCTCCACTTGTGCCTCTGATCTCTGTTGATCTTGGAAGTCTTTAGTACGATTTCGAGCAATGGTGAAATATTATCTTGAGTATCCATTTGCGCCTGCAGAATGATGTGCTGGGCGGTTCAGATTGTAATAATAGGGAATTATCTCTCTTTATCGATTAAAGCCCTTGAGCTTGAATTTCTATTGTTGTATTGCAGAGAAGCTGGCGTCTGACGACTCACGGGTAGTAGCCCCTATCAAAAGAAGGTTATGAACTCCTTGTCCTTGTTGTAGAACGGTTTTGGATGATTCTAAGTATCTGTTGATGATTGTCTTCTTCTCTGACGACTCAAGCGATTGTCGAAAAAATTTGATCAGGGAAATTCGGCCCAAGTATTCCTTTTTTAAAAAATTTCATAACTCAAACTAATTCAATAAAAATTAGTGGAGGGGTTTTCGATTTTCCACAAGCCTTTACCGATCATCGATAGACTTTTGGGTAGGCTAACACAAATAAGGTGAAAGTGGGACGAGAACTTTTGTAAGTCTTGACCTAATAGATTACTTTATGACATCCCTTCCTTTATACATTCTGGTGCATTTATAAATTCATGGCGTAGGACCCGCGATAATATACATACATCAAAATAGTCTCAAGTATTGTGAAATTTGTATAAGCCAAAGCCGCTGTAACTGAAAGATTAGAATTTCAAAATATCGAAGATGGAAGGAAAATGCAAATAAATAAATAAATTAATTAATTAATTAATAAAAGTAATTATTAATAAATTAATAACAGTCCCTTCGCCAAGCACTAGCTCAACTAGTACCAAACCATCAAAATGTAAGGAACTGCAGGTTATCACATATCGAATCAGATGTGGTCATAGATCAGAGCTATTACAATGTTTATTTTTCGTGGTCGCAAAGCCTTCACCACGGTGCATGAAGTTATGTATCGCCGCTGAAAAGATAAAACTGCCTTTTTGAGCATCAACAAATTAGTCTTTCTCGTAATTAGGCTCGAACAAGGTCAAACGATATGTATAGCCTTATTAAAAGATCCTATACAAAAAACGATAACAGTTTTAAGAGCCATGTCGGGGTAATAGACAGGTTTTAGAAAAATTGATCCACTGTTACATATTTTAGGAAGGAGCTTCAAGTAACTGTTATAATACAGTGCTGACCAAAGCCAAGGAGTAGAGCACATATAGATTGTTCGCAGAATAAAATGAAAATCGAAAAATCACCAACTGTTTGACATTTGGAGAGCCATTATGTAAGAAGAATTCAACTCAAGTTCAGTTGCACAGATCTGTTTATGTCCTGTATCGTACAAACTCGCAGGTTCGCAGCTGGAGTTATAAAACTTGGCACAGAAAAACGGTCTCTAAACTAACGTCAAAAAGACTAAAGCTTTGAGAATATACCCCAATACACATCAATCATGAAACCTTCGAAAATGTTGCTAAGCTTGTATATAATAGCGAAGTGATGCAGCGAAAACATAGGGAATACAACAAAGGTACTATAACTGATGCTTGGTTAATACCTTTCTAAGGCTAAAAATATATTTTTAGCAATATTGAAAAATATATTTCAATTGCACAATATCTAAAATTTTAGAGTGAACCACAATACTACCAGCCGAAACCTCATGAAGGCAGTGTGAGCCATCCAGACCATTGCACCGGCAAACAATAGGATCCAAGCTGGACGACGAGAAACCAGCCGAATTCAAGATTGCCATTTGCACTCTTCTAAAATATATTGTTTAATGTGCAATGATTTATATGGTTTCCACTGATTCTGAATTCTGGCCGACTTAGTACAACTGTCTTTGTGTGGTTTCTACTGCCTTTTTTATGGTTTCGCCTGAAAGCTTAAACTGTACCACACGCCAAATGGTTCTAGTTCTGCTTGGTAAAATATCGAATTCTGCTACCTTTTTAGGACTCCAGCTACAATTTTAGAGATGACTTTGATGTGGTTCCGATCGGACTTTTATGTTTCTTGTGGACAGGCAGTGATCCAAAAATACTTTAGTTTGTTTGACTCCAACTATCGTTTCAGCTAAAATATTCAAACAAAATTTGTTAATACATTGAGAGAAACGAATACTTCATAAAATGCTCGATAAAAATATTAGGGATTTGTGTAGGCCGAGATAAAAGCTATTTAAATTTTACTTTTAAAAAAAATCGAAACCAACGAATGAATCTAAAACACAATTTCTCTTTCACGACCATAGACCATCTATATACCGGTTAGCCTACTAATTGTGTCTCAACTATATTTATGCATGCAACAATCTTCATCAGACACATGGTATATGCTCATCTCTTTCTGTTATCTAGCAAAACATGACAATAGAAACAACAATATAACCTCAAATAAATACATTCAATCTGTCAAATTTCGATTTTGTCACGAACCAACATTCTAAACAAATTTACTATTTTATTATATAAAATAAATTATTAGAAACAAAGCTACGTTTTATATAAGCAGCAGACGACCGCAAACTGAAACATTTAATTTAAGCACTGTCCAGCAGCAAAAACCGGGTCAAGCAGCGCAGCCGATGATTGTGTAACCAGGAAAAACAATTTTCAAGCACAAATTCTGTGACGAATTTTCCGAATGAATTTTTATAAATTAAAATCATTCAATTGAGATCCGATTAATTAATTAAAATAATTGCGTTCAAAATGTTTTGTAATAAATTTACTATTTTAGTGATTATATCAATTGTATTTTGCTGTGTGAGCAATGTAAATTCGGCTACGACGCATAAACATACCCATGGCGTAACTAAAGAACGAACAGAGGACGGAGCGTACACCGCCCGGGATGCCCGTCATCATAATGGGGATGTACATCATTCAGAATTTGACCATGAGGCGATTTTAGGTAGTGTAAAGGAGGCAGAAGAATTTGATTCGTTACCGCCCGCGGAATCGAAAAGGAGACTATCCATCTTAATTACGAAAATGGATTTAAATGGGGACCAATTTATTGAACGGCATGAGTTAAAGGCCTGGATTTTGAGATCGTTCAAGTAAGATGTATTTAAAAACACGTGATATTAATCGAGTTGCTAATTATATTTTGTCTTTAGAATGTTATCAGAAGAGGAGGCAAGTGAACGGTTCGAGGATATTGACGAGAATAATGATGAACAAATAACGTGGGTCGAGTTCCTAAAAGAGAACTACGGAGTTGATGACGAAGATTTTGAAAATCGGTATTTAGACTCGTCACAATTATCTGAAACCGATGAGCGAATGGTCGCAGACGATAAAATTTTATTCACTGCATCCGATTTAAATGGTGACGGGTGGTTAAATTTCGAAGAGTTTGCTATTTTTAATAGTCCAGAGGAACATCCACAAATGCTGCCGTTAATTTTGAAACAAACTCTTGCCGATAAGGATTTGAACGGAGACGGTAAAATCGATTTTAAAGAATTTATAGGCGAAAGTGCTAAAGATCACGATAAAGAATGGTTACTTGCGGAAAAAGAGAAATTCGATACCGATTTTGATAAGGATGGCGATGGTATATTGAACGGAAACGAAATTCTTTCATGGATCGTACCATCAAATGAGTAAGTTTCAGAAAAAATATTCTGCCAAAATTATATCTAATGGTCTTTGTAAATTTCAGTGAAGTAGCCACAGATGAAGTTGAGCATCTATTCGCCTCGGCTGATGATGACCAAGATGACAGGCTATCATACGAAGAAATTCTTGAAAATCACGATACATTTGTGGGCAGCGAAGCAACCGATTATGGTGACCATCTCCATAACATTCACCATTTCGACGATGAGTTGTAAACTATCATATTCTTCCTGATGCATAAATATTGAATTATTATTTTGTGTCATATAATCAAATTAGTCACATGAATCTATTTATTTATATAAAATTTTAATTATTAATTTATTTTATAATTTTTGTACCTACCTACCTTCCGTAAAATTTGAATGGTCTGTTTCCTCGCTAAACAGGAAAATCGACTGTATTTGGTTTTTAATTTATTTGTGAGTATTCTGGCGTCATAGCAACTCAGTCGAGATTTTCATTAAATGCCAGATAAATAAAACTATTGAAAAAGAAATTTAATTATTTTGATATCGCGAGATGAAATTTAAAATTCACATTTCAAAGGAGATAAAGCATAATGGGATTCTATCGTGTCTGGATTGGTGTGGGAGTGAAGAAGTTTACACCTGCAAGTAAGTAAAAATTGACTTTTTCATTTCGAGTACTCGTATTTCGATTACCTATTGTATAGTGACGATCATCAAATCTATAAATGGAGCACAACAACTCGAGAATCAATGCATGTGGCCAAATTGCCTGAAGACTTCTTCCCTACCGATTTAAGTTGGTTGTTAACTAAAACTTCCGGCAGCGGAAAAAATGGCGATGCCCTGCTAATCACTAGCAGCGATGGACGATTTATAATCTTAAACCGCAGTGCAAGAGTTGAAAAAAACATTACGGCACACACGGGAGCAATTACATCTGGGCGCTGGAGCACCGATGGTGCAGGTCTGCTAACAGCCGGTGAAGATGGTGTTATAAAAATTTTCTCCCGTTCTGGTATGTTGCGGTCGACTGTAGTACAAAATGAAAGCTCAATTTTATGTGCTCGTTGGGCCCCAAATTCATTAGCCATCATTTACTGCCAAAGTGGATTTATAACGATCAAACCCTTGGCCGCGAATAGTAAAATAACCAAATGGAGGGCACATGACGGCCTAGTGCTCTCGTTGTGCTGGTCCAAAAATACAAATTTAGTTGTGTCGGGCGGTGAAGACTGTAAATATAAAATTTGGGATACACAGGGAACCCTAATGTATACAAGTTCGCAAGATGATCATGCTATAACTTCGGTTGAATTCTCGCCCAATGGAGAACTCCTAGCGGTTGCCAGTTTTAATTCATTGAAATTATGTCACAGTAGTGGAGTAGGTATACTTAAACTTCCAGAAATTTCAGATCTATATATTTGGGTAATTCTAGTGGATTTACAACAACACTCGGTTCAGTTCACCAAACACAGGCTCTCTATTTGGAATGCGATGGACTCACGATAGTACTCAAATTGTTTCGGGGTGTGGAAGTGGTGCTCTAATATTTGGACACGCAATCGAACGTGAAAAGATCAGCCGAAATCTAAAAGCGGTAACTACTGGCCGCAAAACAATCTTGTTACAGGACATTGTCGCCCAAACCGACGATACCCTCGATTTTTCTGATCGCATCATACAATGGGAACTTGGCTATGGACATCTGGTCGTAGCCACCAATTTACAAGTTCAAATATTTAACGAAAACTATATAAACACCCCCATTATAATCGATAATCGGGCTGATGTACGCTTTATAAAATTGGGCAAAAAGAATTTCTTGTGTACCGACTACAATTCACTATGGGTTTATACATATTCCGGGCGGTTACATCTGAATCCCCGATACCCTGGATCTCAATCGCAGATCCAGAATTTAACATCGCTGCATACGTCGCTCGGCATCGATGTGCTTTGTGTACGAGATTTTGTCGATCAAACGATTATACACGTGTTTGATTTGTTACCGGGCGCCAGTCGACAAGACGAACCGTTTACGATTAAATCACCTACACCGATTATGGAACTCGCGATGTGTAGATCTGGAACATCAGAAGACCAATATTTAGTATTCATCGATGTTAATCGAGATTTATATTTAACCAACATTCGTAATGGTCCCGATTTTCCAATGTTTAAAATTGGAACTCAAGTCGTTTCGGTTATGTGGGCCAGTGATGCAAATATTCTGGTTGGACTTCATGATACGAGTTACAGTGTTTGGTATTGTCCAGGCGAGGCGTGCACTGATCCCACACTAATCGCATTAACGATGACCACCAACGAAACGAACGAGTTCGGAAAAAATATATCAATCGAAAATTTTGATGGTTGCATGATTACATTCTGCTGTGATGGGATTAAGTTTACGATCCCGATAAAAATATACTGCGAGGCAATTCATAAATGTATAAACGATGGAATGTGGAATCAAGCGTTAAAAATATGCCGCCTTGCCCAAAATCCTATACTTTGGTCAACATTGGGAACCATCGCTTCGAAAAAGAATCAATTGGATATTAGTGAAGAGGCTTTTGCAAATGCTTTACAAATCGATAAAGTCCACTACCTGCAGTACATTAAAAGCTTGCCCGAGACCAGCCCGGATCGAATGGCCGAAATATCGATTATGAATGGCCGCATTGCTGAAGCAGAAATTATCTTATTGCACAACAAGAAGATAACGGAAGCGATAAGCCTATCGATTAGAATGCACCGATGGGAACGTGCCCTAGACATCGCACTGAAAAATGAAATCGACGTGGATACGGTATTGGAGGAACGAAAAAAATATTTGCAAGCGCTGGATCGCGATGAAATGAATCCAAAGTACTTGAACTATTTGAATTCCCGGAAAATCTAAAACAAAATTATTTTCATTGCTCATAAAGTTTTATTTATTTGTTGAACTAAAATGTATAATTTACAATAATAAATAATTAATTAATTAATTTAATAATAATCATGTCATTTATCATCTAGCGTAAGTCGATTTGGTTTATAAGTTCGTTTTTACTCATTGATCTTGTGTCACTGGAACATTTGTTACATCGGATACAGTTGATTTGTCTCCGACACTGCTGGCCTCATCGGCTGCTTCACGTACACCCAACCATGGAATACGTTTCTCCAACTCTTGCCTGTATCTTGGATGACTGATGGCGTACACCCATGGATCAATGCAAGAAACAATTTTACAGCAAACAGCCGGTATCATTGTTGCCAACGGTGTTAGAGCATTTCGATTACCAAATGCTCCCATCATTGTAACAATGCCATACGGAGTCCAGGCACAAATGAATAAGAAGAATATCGTAAATGCGGTCTTAGCAATACGAATTTCAACACTTTGTTGACGGTCTTGATTTGAGACGAGAGATTTTACATTCATTTTTCGTGCTTGATCTTTCAACATTTTCTCGTGGGCTCGCACTCGACCAAACAGTTTAAAGTAGAAACATGAAATTAAAAAGATTGGTATGGCATAGGCCCAAACAAATATGCAGGCGGTAAACACACGTGTATCCTGGTCGTCCGTTAAATAATCAAATGAGCATGTTGTTAGGAAACCCTCGGGTACATATCGTCCCCAAACTTTAAACATTGGTAGGAATGTGAAAGGTGCCGTCCACAGCCATGTCATCAAAATTAGTATTCCCGCTTGTGGTTTAGATAGCCGCCCGTCCAATGGACTTGAAATCGTCTTGTACCGATCAAATGCAATTATAGCATTTGTGATAGCGCCCCCAATTCCCGATACACTGCCTAACGCTGCATAAATCACGCATCCGGTTTCGTATCCCAATAGACGTTCACTAAACGAATTAAATATAAACATTGGCATCTCGAGCATCATGAACAGATCGAATATGGCTAAATTTATAATGAACATGTTCGAAGCTGTTCGAAGATTTTTGGACGTGGAGAATATCCATACTACTATACCGTTACCGATACATGACGAGCTCATCAAAACGAAATAGATCATGGCTAGGATAAGATGCAGGTAATACGGCGGTGCAGGAAAACCACGCCAGTGTGGATGCACTAAATTCATGTGTTCTGGCGGTAAATTCCATCCTAATAATTTGATCGGCGATTGGCTATAAAATGAAAAAGAAAAACAATAATTATCTAAACCTAAAATTATACGAAAGTACTTACTCTTGATACAGTGGCAGAGGCCGTAATAACGGCTCTGTACTATTATCACTAATAAACATTTTGAAATTAAAATTTAAAAAAACGAATTACAGTGGATGTGTACCAACATCCACACAGCCAAACTATCTTTAAATATTTTTGAAATTATTTGTATTTTATATAATTTTCCGTACTCTCGGGAACAACTTGGAGACCGGACCGTGTAAAGCCGCTTCTCAAATGTTCAATGAATTTCACATTGACATACCCTTTTATACTATTCGCTAAATTTAATAAAACCACACGTTTGATTTAGGGGGAGGTGAAATTCAAAAATTTATAGTGTTGGAATTCCTATAATAATTTCACCTAGTAGATGGAGGGTGCGATGAAATCTATACGGTGTTATTTGAATTAAAATCATATTATTGCGGATTTAATTCGATTAAAATGGATTTAATATGGAAAAACACCAGATAATACGTTAAATACGATTTAATCTAATCAAACGTGGAAAATTATGCTACCTAGTTGTGAATGTAAGGGATTGAGGAATTGATTTTGATTTTTAGTTGTGATTTGAATTTTGAGTAAAATAGTTGGAAATTCGGGAACTAGCTAAACTTCGAAAAATAACGTTGCTTTCTCACAAGGCTGTTGCAAAATATTAGCAATATCTTGAAATTATATAGTGTAAGCTTTAGCCTTTCATAATTTTCATCTAACAACGACTCAGAGCAAAGTACTTGAAATAGTTATAAGACGCCAAGAAAAGTCACCTGCGCCTGCAATATGATTGTTTTTCAACGAAATTGAACCTATCCTGGAATTGCCCCAATTTTAGTTTGTTGAATTGGAATGGGCCATCTTATGGTTATGTTCTGATTAGAATCATAACACATGAGCATTTTATACGTCATGGGCGGATTCCATCTAAGCTTTTGGTAGTTTCAAGATAAGAATTGTGTTTCACACATATTTCACATACAATTTAAGTTGATTAGTCAGATTATCTATAGGTTTGAAATATGGAATAAAAATTTGTTTAGCAAATTCGGTTGAAGTGCTTTAGATAAACATTTTCTTTTCAATTAATGTGATGTACTATTCTTGCCAGTGGCGGTATAATTTGTTCAGACTAAAATTAAATTAAATTTTACGATAAAATAAAACACGTTGTACTTTCACACTTAACAGAAAATATTTGACATTTTATATTTTATACAGATATAAATTAATTCTCTCTCTCGAACAAACATGTATGTCAATAAGCCAAGTCCATAACAATTTTCCCCAATTCAACTCGGGTTCGCACTTGTAGCAAGATCGATGGCATATATGTGGCACACAAAATTTTCACTAGCTGGGACTCACAGAGTTGAAATTCGTTTTCAAAGTTTTTAGGCCACATAGTTTCTTCGGTTGTGGATAAAGCAACGGTTTATTGATTTTACTGTTCCACGAAAGTAGGCCACCTTGTATCATAAATATGAAGAATTCCCTTAACTGCATTCCAATGTCGTTTACCAAGATGGTTGTTAAAACGGTTCAACATACTAACGACATACCCAATACCAAATCTGGTATATTGAGCAATGTACAAAATGCTTCCAACGTCTTGTTGATAAATGTTATGAACATTTCTTTTGAAAGTTTTAAGTTTATGTCACAAGGAGTAAGTACAGAATTACAATCGGACATATTGCATCTCGGTAACACTTTATTGATATATTTCTCCTGATCTATCCATATTTTGAGTTGATCATGGCCACGTGTGATATTTATGCTCAAACATTCACCAAAATCTTTCATTCTAAAATGATTGTTTAGTTGAGATTTCACATTTTTTCCGTTTAGTACAATTACTAAATAGTAGTAAATCATCCACATAAATAAGTATAGTGGAGTGATTTGAATTTTCTACTTTTGATCGTTTAAAACTAATATTAGGTAAAACTATGTCTAATTTAACATTCCAAACTTTGCTGGCTTGTTTCAATCCATAAAGCGCCTTTTTTAATTTCCAAACTTTTGTGCCATTACTATAGCCAACGGGTCATTTAAATCACCTTATAAAAATGCTGTGACTGCATGTGATCTAGTCAACATCAAATTTAGCAGCCAATCTGATGGTTAACATGTGGATCGATATCGAACAACTGGTATCCTCATTTTTTGAGTACATCCTTTGATTTCCGACCAGAAGCGTCGGTTTTAATTTTAAAACCCCACTTGCAATCAATTAATCAAATCGAAGGTAGATTCTCTAGTGTTCAAGTTTTATTTTCCGTAAGCAATTGATATTTATTCACTTTTCATGGCTTCCCTCCAAAAATGTTCATCAGTCGGCTCAATGCTTCCTGCACAGTCAACGAATCAGTTTGATTTCTCGATAATAGCTTGATCATCTGCATTCTGCTCATCTTCATTTGAATAACCATAACTACCACTTCCAGCTTCAGATGTTTCATACCACCTTTAGTGACAATTTGATTTGGATTTTCATCAATAAAATTTGAGAATTATCATCTTCTGCAGGGGTATTTCCTCATGTACTATAAACTATTTAATTTTTGATTCTTCTTTGATATTTCTATAGTAACTTCTTTACTATATTCATCAGCAGTTGAAATATCAGTTCCAAGTTCAGTTTCAATCGACTAATAAATATTTTTTGCGTTTCAGGCACATATAGTCGGTATCCTTTTGATTTTGTCGGATAATCAATAAAAATACATTCAGCAGATTTGGCATCCCATTTTTACGGTTTTGTTTCGGTCGGTTGTTTTTCGATTTAACCAAACCGCTTCAGGAATCAATTTTACGTAACGACTTAATCTATTAATAATAAACACAGCCGTTGAAACAGCTCAGCCCGACAAATAAAATAAACAACGACCTTTTTCTACAATAGTTCGGTTTTGTCGTTCTGCGACGCCATTTTATTCTATTTACTTCACTGTTATCTGGTGTTGAATACTAGATTCACGTAATAATTTATCAAGTGGCCGATATTCGGTACCACCATTAATTCGTAAAAATTGTATGTCGTTGTCCTGTTTCATTCTCAACAGCATTTTTATAATCCAGAAACGATTATTTTACTTCATCTTTGGATTTGTAAAAATACACAAAAAATTTTCTAATAGTCATTGATCATTGCAACAAAAGATCTGGAACCACATAGAGAATTTTATCACAATTGTCGGAATGTACAATTTGTAGCACTTTTGTTGCATGAGTTACAGCATTTTACGAATTACAAACGGAATTTTGGCATGTTTACCTTTTACACACACTAAACTTGGTTTTTTAATATGGTCAGATAATCAAGCAGCGGTTGCAACCATTTGCATCGAACATAATTTTTTTATCTTTGGTACCATCTGAATCACAGTCGATACATTTGGAATGTGTAACATGTTTTTGACACTAACAAATTCCACGCCACCTGCACCTTCCGAAAACAAATTTAACTGTACTGATTACAGCGGCCATCGGTACACGATTAATATTTGTCACTACCATTTCACTCCCTGGAGGATCACTGATATTTTGCAACCAGTCACAAGGTAGAATCATATGTGATGGAGCGTCGAAATCAATATACCACTCATTTGTATCAACTGCTGATTCAGTTTTTAGACTACCAAATCCTTCTTCGGTTAAATCCTTCTTGCGATATTGTTGGTCAGATGATGACTGATTACTTCTTTTGCATTTTTTGCTTCAGTAATATCAAAATAATTCACGGGGCAATAAGTAAAATAGTATCAATGGTTTTATTTGTTTTTAGTGTTACTCTCATGTTTACCATTCCCCAATGGCCTTCATGAACAAGATTTAGAACTTTGAATCGAAAAATGTTTGGTATAACCACGTGAATATGATCGTTCTGTAACATACAATCAAAAACAGTTTTCTCGGCTTGTATATGAGTGTAGTTAGGAACGAACTATCGCTGCGCGACCAACACGAAAATCTTTTTTGTTGATCGTATCCCACTGCAAGGTAGTGTTGTTCATGTGTTGGCTTGTATATTTCACAGTAACGACAACCCATCAGAATAATGATGTATCTATGGAGACGCTGAATCGTCATTACAGGCATTTTCTTCTCAAATTGACTTCTTCTCTATCTGACTGTAACTTTTCTGATGTTCATTCAAAGTTTTGAACACAAACGTTTCTCGCCGTCATCTAGGTATATACGTGTGAAATGACGGCACCGATTCTTTCACACAAAGTATCGCTTGCTAACACCAGAGGCAAATCATAACTGTAGTGAGCGAACATCGTTATCAATTTTGCCTTGATTTGATTGAACGCGTTGTCCTATTTCGTTGTCCATTCAAAATCAACATATTTTTGACGCAGTTGATTCAGTGGAGCTTTACTACTTGGCTCAAGTCCGATGATTCGTGACTTGAAAAATTTCGGAATGGCATTATCTTAAAAATCATTGTCATTAGTATCTCTCCCGCTTTTCTTGGTCAATTCTCGCAATATCTCTGAAGATCAATTACAATTCATTCGTCGGTTTAAACTCGTGCAGTTTTTCAAGGTGGCAGAATACACTAGCACCCTCTAACAGAATCCCTGGTTTACACCAAGAGCTCGTTATGGCATTGAGTGCGGATCATTGTGAGGGCCAGGAAATTGGACTAAAACATATCAAATTAAGGGGTCCGATAGATCCAGAATCACTAGCATTGATATCATGAAACACAGAAATCCTATTAAGAAATATGTGCACATCAAAATATCTGGTCCATGTGCAGATAGTTTCCGGCCGTGATAGTGAAACAAACTTACCTATAGTATACCTAAGATAGAAATTGATATAACCAAATGGGACCAACGTAATTATAAACATTTCCAACCGAATACAATTCTTTTATACTCAAATATTTTATTACTCTATCTTTTTACTACAAAACTTGTTAATGTTATATTTGTGAGCGAACTATCGAAAATATTTTCAACTAAACGACTGGACTAGTGTGATCACTATATAGTGCTACATCCCACTAAGAGACTCGAAGAGGTTTCGATGATCATTTTAAAATCAGATTAGTGAGTAATCTGCCAGTTCGCCAATCCAATCGGTTCTGAACCACAGCACAGAGTTTGCAATACTTGTGATGTAAATCGTATCAACCGGCCGCAAAAGAGAGATGAGCGCTGTGAGAGTTGAATGAGATCAGTGCTAGTAGCTGTTTTACGAGATATAGGCAACGAGAAATAATGGCCGTGCTTGCATAGCAAATTAGTCAATTCGCTATTGTCTCAATCACCCAATTCACACTAGGGCTTTTGAGTCAGGTTTCATTCTTCGTTTTCCCCATTTACCTAAAAACCGGAAAAATGAAAACCGGTTTTATTGGTAAAGGGGGAAAAACGAAGAATGAGACCCGACTCAAAAGTCCTAGTGTGGACTGGGTGAATAGTAAAGCATAACATGATAAAGGAGATCCCTAAAAAACATATGGCATAATAAACAGAATTCGGTTAGATCGTAATTGGTAACAGCGATGACACTAAACGGCAGTATTAAAAGTCAGAAGTAGAAGTAAAAATTGCAGAACAGTTTCGGGCAGAACTCAAAGCCAGCACTAAAATAAAGCGTCGATTGTGTTTGATGCATTATTTAAAACAACGACTATAATTTTGCTAAATGATAACATGGCTAGCCAAAAACTAATGGAACATTTAACTGATATCAAATTCATGATGTTCGCGCCGATATGTAAATGTTTGGAGAATTGCAATGAATTTATATCAGCTGAACACCAGCACATAATTACGTACTAAAGGCGTGAAAGATGGTCAAACCACAGCACTGCGATTATCTACAAACATTAAATAGTATTTCAATGGATTTAAGACAGTACGAATTATGAACAACCTAGCAGCTTCGATATATCAACTTCATGTTGCCTAGCAGCCAACCAACCAAGCTATCAGTATATTATTAGCTGATTCATCCAAGTAGGGCATTTCCATGAATAATTTGCAGTCTCAACCGCTGCAAAAATGTTAACGCAAGATTATCACCGCGTACAGTTAATACAAATTTGGCTGGCGCATGGGACTCTCAAAGAATACACTAAAACGGAATGAAATGGAAACACTTACACCAGTATGGCAGCATGCCAGTATGGCTCATCCAGCAGATCTGGGAATTGACTAGGATTCAATGGATTGATTAATCACTAATCTAAAACTGATCAAAGAAACCTCATATGAGGTGGCCAAATCCCTTAATGGAATGTAGTGCCAGTGAAACAGAGACTTTGAACATTTGACATTTTTTATGGAAGGGTTTTCTTGAGCTCCCCGCGTTGACAAAACGATAAAGCGAACATATAGCTTTTCTCGTTTCAGTTACTCGAGTGACCTTCAATAAAACAAACCACAATCCATGATGAAACATATCGAAACCTGGCGCGCTCCAGTTTCAAGTAGCCTTACCACAAGCTACATGAGGGCGATGCTCCTTCAAACGCCTCAATACTGGCTATCAAGGACCTCATGGATCTTGCCAGCTCGTCTCCATTGGAAATAGTCAAGGATTACAAAAGAATCAAGCTCAAGTGGTGAGGTACCTGGCGTAACCAACGACCATCATCCTGGCGACAGACACGTTGAAGGCTATGCAAACACCGATCAACGTTTTTCCGAGGTCTCTCTAGGACTAACTCAATTCCTAGCAGTTCAATAACAAATAATGGATATGGTAGCTCCCCACGGATGGTGTAAGCCCAAATTTACTTCGTTGCACAAAAATAAATGGTTGATTGAACGTAAGTGCGCGGATGTGACATGCTTCACCACAACGATTCGTCTAGTCTCGTAGAAATGAACTCCTTTGCCACTTTTTTCATTTTCCAAATAGAAAGTAATGCGAACTAAACACGAATGTATTACGGTGGAGCGTAAGAGGCCTAAATTTTCTTTAAACGATAATTTTTATATTATCGTTTTATTTCACGACCCTAATTTGATTCTATTCAAGGCCCCCAGTGTCTTCTAGACTCGTGGTACTTGAGGCATACATATAAATACAAAGCTATCGCTATTACTGCTCACAAGCATTCCGAACACCACCTCTCATAGAAAACTCTAAGGATGATCTCGAGCAACGGTACAATAGTTAGGCAGTTTTCGTGTATTTGGCCTTTAAATATTCAAATGGGAATAACACGGTAACCATTTTCCAAAACTTACGATCCCGCTCTTTTTGCAATATTCATATACGATAAACTAAAAATAAAAAAATTGTTTTAAATATTTTAATATTTTTTTTATTGTTTTTTAATTTTTTTTTTTGTAAAATAATTCTGGTTTGTTCCTTACTAAAAATATTGTCAAAATATAAAAATTATTCATTGAAACATTTTTAATTTGTTTATTTTTGTTTTACTCAACATTATAAATGTTTATTCCAAGAATATTATGTATACTATTCCTAACACTTACGGCTAAAATCGCAAGTTTTTTTTAATAGATTAGACGGCGTTTAATCTACACAATATCCCATTATCGTTTCTTCTTATTTTCCATTTAATTATTTTTTTCTTGTTTTGTGTAACATTAACAAACAATACAATAAATTACATTTATTTAAAAATAATAATAAAATATGCAATTAGGAATAATAATTAATTGATGTAAAATTAACATAAATTCAATTATGTATTATGGTTCTTTTATAAATTTAATCTTAATTTTTAATAATAATTCATTCCGAAAAATATACAATAAAATTTCACAACTAAACAATAAAAATAATTATATTAACATTTTATATTTATTGAATGATCGTTATTGTTTTTAAGTGTAGAGTGAATTTTAATTATGTTTTGTACTACATTTACATAAAAAAAAAAAATAAAGTTGAGAGAAATGCTGATTCGTTTGCTTAATATCCGGAACGGGTCCTGGACGATTTACTAAATGTACTGTATTGTTTGTCACGAATTTCTATTCGATCGTGGGAACGTTCTCGGTCTCTGATGTATGGTGATTTATCCTGAATAAAAATTTTTTTTTATTACTTTACGAATTATATTCTTTTTGTATCAGGCTTACCCTCATGAAGTGTTTATCACGATGAACAGGGATCTCGTCTTCTCCGTTTTGATGAATCATTTTGCTACTACCTGAGGAATAAATACAGATATAAAACTATATTTTAACCGCTAATAAACTAAAGAAACCAAAAATATACAGTAAAAACTCAGTTGTTGACACTCCTTAATAACAAATAAGATAAAGTTTTGTCTTAATCGTAAACAAAACAGTAAACATCCCGAATAAAAATAAACGCATTTCTCGAATCTTTCAAGAAAAAAACCAATCTTATCTTCAAAATTAGCATTTTATGTAATACCTCAATTCCTATTGTCATTTAATGTGACTAGTCATGTCGTCTATATTTTGTTATTATCATAATTGTATCTTACGACTAGTCACTTCATGCGACACTCTGACCTCGAATTTTTGCAGATTTACTAATCGCTATACAGTCAAAAAAAAGTAATTTTTATAAAATCTCTCTCTGATGTGTGTGTGTGTGTGTGTGTGTGTGTGTATGTGTTGCGCCGTGCACACAAAAACTTTGTCTTCTGTACAGCCCAGACGGATTCACTGATCGGACTGAAACTTCATACTTAAGCATTTCCCATAAATTGAGAGATCCCAGTGATTTTTAGCGGAAATCGGTCCACCGAAGTGGAGGCTTCCATAGATTTTTCGTTTTTTTTGCAAATTTTCTAAAAAGTATATAGCTTTTACAGAAAAAAGATTAAAAACAGAAAGATTGTAAATTAAATTTCAAACAAAATCAGTTAAGAGCAGTTTTTTATTTTAGTTTTAGCATTTCTAAAAAACGACAATGAATTAAAAAATAGATTAAATTATTGCTGCAGGATAATGTATTTTGATTATGCAAGACAGTTTTACCGTCTGGTAAGTTAAATTTAACGCTTTTTTCAAGAGTGGTATATATGAGAGCTATGTATACATTCGTGGTAAAAGAAAGACTGGTGTAAGCCACAACATGTTCAGTCCTCCATTTCAAGTGGCTAGTATATTTGTATCAAATCTTTCAAAAGTAAATAGCATTTTGCCATTTTAAGCTATATGCTACGTGTCACTTGAATCGATTTCAAGAATATCAATGTTCATGTGAGATGAGCAGACTATTGCCACTATAACTATGCGGATTCGGTATATCATTGGGTATAAGCATTAAATGTGTAATATAAAAATTACTATTTGTAAAAGTATGGGATGCCTACGCTTGTTCAGGAAAATGATCCTCTTAAAGATCGATGTGTTAATTATAATTAATGGCTGTAGTCTGAACTAACAAATTTTAAAAAATAAAAATATGTTTATTCGCCTTAAACGATACAAATTATTATGGTTTGATGTTACTACATATTCGAAAATATTTACTTTAGAAATATGCACAAACAATTTAGCTTAAATGCTCGCTTATTGGATGGCACCTTAGGTGCGATAAACTTGTAATTAATAAATCATTCATGTTTTACACGTTACGAGCATTATAAACACCTTACTTCTTGAATCAAATAATTTTAAAAATTTCATTTGAATTCAAATAAAATTTATAACAAACTACTTAACGTTATAAAAATGTTACAGGTTGCTGTTAAACGAAAACGTTTTAGCATGAAATTATAGCGTCTTGCAATTCGTTAGTTTTTTATGTCCCTAATTGCAAATGAATTGGTATAACATCCCTCTCAACAATAAAATGTGTACTTACATCAGCACCGTAACATAAATATTATACTTTAGAACACAAAGTCGAGAACGTAGCGTTTATAATTTAATAGCACTTTGGTGATAATTTAAATAAAATAAATAATATGTGAATAAAATAATATAATAAATAAGTTTTGTCTTTTAATTAAAAGAAAATATAAGGTTGGGGGAAATAAAGAAATCCATTATTTTCCGTTTATCTCGGACCTTTAATTAAGATGGCGCCGGTTTTTCGATATCTCGTTGCCATTTAGAAGATAATTTCATTATGCCGCTTTTTCAAAACGGCTTGTCCCTATTATCAAAAAACTGAGATAGCCAGTTTCATCAAACGGCTCTTGATGCCATTTTAACACCATCAAGAGTGTTTGCCATGCACAAAAAGAAATTATAAACGCTTGGTACCAGGTCCGCACTATAAGATGGATGCATAATAACCTCCCAACCAAGCTTCCGGAGCTTCTGGCGGGTGATCATGGGCATGTGAGGCCTGGCGTTGTCCTGGTGGAACACGACGCCTCTCTTATTGGCTAATTCCGGCCGCTTCTGATCAATTGCAAAGTGGCCTTTGACTTTCGTGTAAATAAGATGTTTTGTTTTTTCTTTGTATTTTAAATGAAAAAATAATTTTTTAAAATTTACTTTAATTTTTAATTATAATTGCACAAAGTGTGTAGATGTATTTAAGATTTTTTCGGTTTTTCGGACAAAATATTATTTTTAATGGCATTCATACAATGTTTACAACTTTTTTAGTCATAGAAAACAAAGAGGAGATTTATTCACAATACATCTACCACAAAAAGTAGAAAGATGTATATCTCTCTTCTGTGTAGATGTAGTTATTCTCTCTGTAGTTATTAAAAACTGTAAAATTAGACGAACATAATCCAAACAGGGATGTAAAATTTAAATGTATACATTGGACCTCACATTATGGAGGAACACCTTAGCGAAGGATTCGGTGATATTTAACAATTAATTAAGCATACATCTAAAACAAACACCAACCAAAAGGACTAGAAATTTGGACAACATTTGAACCACACATCTCACTATAAACGAGCTTATAATCGAGGAGGAAAGGAAAGGAAAAATTATTGAATTATGTGAAAACTGATTTTGTTTTTCGTCAATTCTATAAATAAAGAGTATTGGAGAAAAACTAATTTGTATGTTTCATTTTACCTCCATATTGTCTATGTATGTGTAAATCTATTTTCATATAATATTCCGGATGTTTCATCGGAAAGGAAAAACAACAAATAAAATTTAAATAATCTTGTAGATTTTGAACAAATTTAAAGCCGGCTCACTTGATTGGGTGTTTGTACCAATGCTAAATAGAAGATAAATAAAAACCGAGCAACGTTGGCTACATACATACATACACACGCGTTGGCAAATGGTAAACCTTTTTGTTTGCAAAAAGCAATTTCAGTTCGACATTTGAATGCAAGAAGTTTAGATTTTGTATGTAGAAAAAAATAATGACAACTGAAAAGTTATATACAGATAGATTTATGTATATAGTACACCTTTGAATTTGAAACTGCCAGCAGCAGTTAAATTCAGAACAGACCCCCTATTTTGTGCGGAAATTGACACAAATTTGTGTCTACGTATACGACGTATAATACACAATTTTGAATATGTGTGCTGTTATTTTTTATACAAGTATGTGTGTTTTTTGTGATCATAAGCATCAAAATTTATAGAACCGGCTGGAATCGGTTCAATTTGTTGGTGCTTCCACTCCTGTTTTGAGACATTTTCCCATGGTATTGAGATGGGGAATTTGACTTTTCAGTATAAATTGGAACATTTCAGTGTTTCGGGCTTATCGTTAAAGCAAATTGTTTTTGACATTTATTTTTTAATTTTATTTTATTTTTTGAGTGTGAAATGTTGTGGCGCGACGTCCGAACAAATTACACGTTTTATTAAACAAACACATTTGTCAACACTATTCCGTTCCGGTAATTCTTCTCCCTATTATCTTTGGACCAAAATAGGCGTTCTGATGATGAAAAATCCCGTTTGCATTCTGCCTTTATCGGGATTCGAACTCGGTACCTCCCGATCCAAACGCCAAAACTTTAACCACGTTTGGTCCGAACCATTTATTATTTCAATTTATTTATAATTAATCACTTATGAACGAATCAAATAAATAAAATATAAATCATTTCCGTGTCTAACCTTTCCTATTACGATGGTCAAGACAATTCCGAAATAGTTTCCTAATTTATAAGACTAATTCTCGTCGAAACGAATTGTTTCATAATAAAGGGCTGGTTGGGATTACATTAGGGAAGATAATCTTCCTAATTCAGAGTTCTAAGTAGAAGAAAGAAATTATTGTAACCGGGATAACAAACAATAGATTATTCTTCATCAACGTCAACCGACAAACTTATTTAAGATCGATAAATTACTAGATCATCTCTGAATCAGTTGTAGTATTGAATAAATAAAAATAAAAATGTATGACTAATTTGTGTGTGGCAAGGCATTCGAAAGAAGAAGTAAGAAATCAGTAGTATAATACAACAAAAAAAAATTAAATTTAGAGAGTGATAATAGGCGAATTTACATTTATAAACCAGACATTAAGATCTTTAATAAACTTACTTTTCTCGTCGTCCTTTCGTCTTTTTTGATCGGCCAACATCGATTCTTCTGCTCGATCCTAAACACCAGGAAAAAAAAAATATTGACACAAACCAAACCAAAAATAGATGATAAAATAAATTTTTTAAATCTCACCCTTTTCCGTCCTAGCTTCCGTTCTTTCCTTAATTCTCGATCCTCATCATTTTTATCACGTTTCTCTTTAGTCTTACTACTTCGTTCCTTTTTCGGTTCAATTATATTTGATGAGACACTTGACGTTTGCATATGATAATGGTCATCATGTTGCTTCTAGAAAAATCCATACGATGCCACAGTCAGGCGTTATAATCCCTTTTGTTGTTATGAGTATGTATTATTATTTTTGGTTTTTATTTTTAATTCATTAATAATGTCGCATAACAAAGGGTACAAAATTCGATTTACTAAATTGTTTTTCTGTTATAATTCATGAGATCTACTAACTATTATAATACATAAGCAATTACAAATTATAACATGTATACGAGAATTAACTAAAAGAAATCTATATATTACTAAAAAAAAACTTGAAACAGAATTAAATTAATAATTATTTTGGAAGTCACGTTATTCATATTATCAAATTAGTGATTATTAATTTTTATTCTGTTTTGATCGGCTTTGCAAATACATATTTCATTTCATTATATTTTTGTAATCCTCTTCATTTTGTACTTTATAAATTTTCTTGAATTTCATTTCATAATTGGTACTACTACATACTTACCACACACCAATCACAACCTGGGGAGATTTGGGCTGCTTTTACACTTTGCATGTTTTTATAAGTCCATATTATATATACTTTATATAGTTCTTAACATTTATAAAACTTTCATTTTTTAAACTATATAAAATTACAATTTGTTCTGCTACAATATCGGGAACCTTGTTAACTTCCAGAAATATGGTGCGGTGATATCCATTATTGAAAAAATTGTTGTTGATCCAATTTATGTTTTAATAGATGTAGCGAATGGCATCCAAATGAAGTGTTTATTTAGAAATATATTTGAGAAAAGTTGAGTTTGATTGGAATTTGAGATAGTTGTATATCGATTAAGTTTGAAACGGCGTGTTAACGAACTGAGGACGAATTATTTGGTGATTTTAAAAATATTTGTATGAAATACATAAATAGTGTCGGACTTGAGTTGAGTTAGTTTGAATATATACGATTATTTCTGGATATCTCAAAGTTTATAATTTTAGATAATCAACTCTTCTGTGCACACGCCCGCCCGTCCGAAGTTTGAAATTGTATGTAAGTGAATGAAATGGTTCAATTTTCCGCTGCCTTCCACATCCCAGCTTCACATTGTACTCCTACATTTTATTTGTTTTTGATTATTTTTTAAAGTTCGAACACTACTAATTTATTTTTAGTTCTATAATATATTCACAACAAATTTATCACTTATTTATTTATTTTTTTTTTTTCAATAAGAGAATTCACTTTGAATTATATTTTAATATTGAAATTGACAGCCCAACCTCCCCAAGACATCTTCAGGACAAAACAAAGATGTTCATAGAATTCGCGTATTGATTTGTTTGTGTGACGAACACACAAATAGAGTATCGCATCTTACGTCGCTCATTTTTTTTTTGCAACTAGGTTTAACATGAAATCAAGATTCTCCTTTCGATGATTTACACCATTATACTAACCTTCGAACTAACTGTGTCCAATTTGCGACGTTTTAGTTCTAAAAATAAGATAAATACCAAAATATTAATGAAAATTAAAGTACGAATATTTTACGATAACGAACCTCTATCGTGTTCTGGTGGTTCTTGGCTACGACGATGTGTTGACCCATTGCTAGAATTTGATACAGAACTTAAATCACGATCTCGATCACGCTCCCTTTCATGTTCATAATGGTCCACAGTGTAATATTTTTCAGTCGGTGTTGCTACTCCCTCATAGTATCCGGGCGGTGATGTTGCTTTTCTGTCTCGTCTTCTCTCCTTTTCACGTTTCTTGAGTTCAATTTCTTCACGTTCACGTTCCTTCTCACGTTGTCGTTCTTCCTTTTTGATTTCCTTAGATGTTTTCTCTTTGACAGCCGTACTATTGTTGCTATTGCTATTTATACTACTACTCTCGTGCAAATCCCGTGCTGTGCTACTTTCTTTTTTAATTGAAGATTCTTTTTCACTATTTGAGCCAGTCGAAGAAGATATTGTTATAGGGGTTTTTGGTATGGATTTCTTATCACGCTCTTTATTTTCTTTTTTAATTTCTGTCTTAGTTTCACCATTAATACTAGACATACTAAGAGTTTTTGTTATTTCTACGGTTGGCTCTTTAGCTGGCTTATCAGATACTTGATGGAAATCACTTTCTCGCATCATTTGACTTGCCTTATTTTTAAGCTGACCTAAATAACTTGACGCTAATACGAATAAATCTTGGCGTTGATTTTTCTCCTTTTCTCGAACCTATAATTACGATTACCCAAAATTAAATTTAAATATTATTAGTCACTACAAAACTAAATTACCTTTTCTACTTTCTTTTCAATTATTTGGGAAAGTTTTGTTAAAACAGGAAAATGTGGTAAAATTCGCATCAATATTATCAATGCGTTACGAATTTGCATATAATCTTTGGAATCCAAGCAAAATATCATGGCCTTAGTTATTTTATAATGCCATTTATGGCAAACATGCCGAAAGTTCTCATAATTTACGTGGTCATTGGCTTCGGAAAACTGATTACTAACCCTAAATTTTGTCACGAAACCAGGATAGAATGCGCACTCTTTATCGAATGTCGCCTCATCGGAATGCCAACGCATTACAGTTTCTAGCATAGCACATAAGAATCGACCATATCGGGTTGCCTCATTTTCGGTACAGGACGTAACCGAATAAGTAATATCACAAAATATCTAAAAAGCAAAATGTACATAAAATACAAAATTATGTTAATAATATATTTCCCACTTACCCTATCATAACAAAGTAATGTTGAAAAATTAGCAGTCTTCAAACTATGTATGGTGTGCACAAATTTAGCACAGTAAATCGCGTCAAGCGCCGTAAATGTGCACCGTGGAAATAGGCATAATTGTAAAAATTGTGTAATCGTCTCATTCTTAGCAGATTTTACAGAACGAGATAAAAACCACGAATCCTTTTCGTAATTTAGGCGATGCATGATTTTATCAACATGTTCCTGTTGTTTTTTTCGTTCATCCTGTAGTTTATCCATTAGAGCCATATAGCGCTCCTGTTCCTTTTTACCTTTTGACGCATTCTAATAACAAATATTTAGTTAAATATTAATAATTATTCGAGCTTGTTAAAGCATGTTAAATTTATAATTATTGAAGCTTACCATTTCTTTAGAATCCATAACACCCAATGAAAGTTGCTTCAATTTAGCAAATTCTTTTTGGTAACTTTCCGTAGGCACTTGTAAATCATACATGCTTAGCGACCAAAATGTAACTAAAAATTGTGGGCCAATATCTTCCCAAACTTTAGACGGATGTAATGGTCGAACGGATTCTATAATTGGTTTCATTACATAAGCAGTAGCTTCTAAATATTTCCCTTGTTTTTGGGATGTAGTTAATTTTTTAGAATTTGGATCAACTTTACGAAGCTGATCATATTTTTGATTTATCTGATGTGAAAACATTGGTCGAGCCAAAAAGAATGCAACGTCCGAATGTATATGGTATTCCTGTAACATACTATGAATCGACGGTAATCTATCAACATACTCGTCAACAGAATAAGTTGATCCCAAAAAACTTCCAAACTGCACTAAAGTGTCTTGACACTGATCATAAAGCTTACCCACCAATTTTAAATGGCTGTGTGCCGTTTCTTTATAAATAACACAATGTTTTTGTTGTGCAATCAATAAACATAATCCAACACTTAAATCATTACTCGCCAAAGCATCTTTTAAACGTTGTGATGATTTTTTTGTGTTACGTACTTGGCTGAAATAACCAGCTTCGCCGCGTAATAATTCACCACCACACATGGCATTCAGTTGTTCATTTGTCATTTCTTCAGCCGTTTCAATTCCCGCCATTTTTTGAACAACCTCTTTCACAATTAATAAATCTAAACTTTTTTGCGCTTTTAATTGATTGGCTACGTATTGTAATAGGCCACTTAATTCAATATTATATTTTTTGTAAATTGCCCCACAAAAATTGGCCAAACTCTGTAGCCACAACGAAATTGATGTTCCATCATCTTTATTGAAGCGATCGCGATCAGCTTGAGCTAGCGCTTCTACTAAACAGTATCCGAGTACATCGTACGACAATGAGGTTAAATATTTTAGTGAATCGACCACAGGTCCAATTAAATTGTCGTATATTTGAATTTGCAACAAAATCTGTAATTAAACAATACTAAAATATTTTCGTAATATGAATGGGACACAAAACTTACATAGTCAAACAAAAATCCGGGTGAACAATGACTTAATTTACCAATTAGGCGACCAACTGGTTTAATATTTTCCTTGCTAACTCTTTTCATTAGCGCTTTAATTTGTTTTTGTGCTGCTCCGCGCCGACGAATTAATCTCGGATGCATTTGAAACGAATCATTCTTCCATCGAGCATACAAAGCATATCGTTTATCGTACGGATAAAATTTAATCACTGACCAAATTTCTTCTGCAATACAACAGTTACAATCCATATAGGATAAAGCTGGTAGGATGGACGTGTCAAGAATTGTTAAAATTTCTGAATATAAAGTTTCATTTGTTTTATCAACAGGTGGATTTAACGGGTCTACATTCATGCTCGTTAAAATCGCTTTCATTAACCGCACCAGTTTATACATGAGTACCGGATCAAAATGTAAAGATGGGCCCAAAGAAATAAACATGGGAAACGCATAGTTACATAAGTCAGTAAAATATTTTACAACTGGTGGTGCTAACTTATTCGGTTTTTTTGTAATTACACGACCCTTAATACTCGGAGATATTGTTGCTTTTGATCTGTAGATCGGTTCGATAATTATATGAATTAATTCACATAATGCTTTGGCTATTGGTTCGTGTACTAATACTGAATGTTCCGGAAGTTTTGTGATTAATTGTTGGGCAGTGTTCCAATCCCCTATTTTTAGTAGAGCCTCACATAATCCCCATTTCTGATTATTAATGTAGAAGTCAGGGGCGATTTCTTTTTCGGGTTCATTTTCGGCGTCTTTATCCTTATTGATCGAAATTATATTTAACTTTCGGACATATTCTTTAGCCTCTGCCATATCATTCTCCCATTCAGTGATCAATAATTTATCAGAAGGACTTAGCTGTATAAAAATTAAAATAGTTTTTTAAGGTTTAAAGAAATTTTTCACAAGCTTACCCATGAGTAAATCTCATCCAAATTGATAACATTGTTTTGAAGTAATAAGGCAGTAACTTTGTATAGGGAATATGGTGTTTTAAGCTCAGCAAATTGTTTATATTTGTAGCCTAAGACTTCACAAATAAGTCCTCCATTTGACATATAGGATTTTAATAGAGGTATAAATAAATCATCATTTTCGGTGCGTTTTTCAAATGATTCCAGAATAATATCTAGTACCCTATTAGGATCTAAATTGAAACATCCTATTAACGATTTTACAACATCTAATTTGCTAGCAACTGTGGTCGCACCCTCGGTAGGCTCTTGAATCAATTCGGTTATTAGTTTACCGTAACCTTCGCTCTCCTCGCGAAACAAATTGAATCGTCTTTGTTTATAACTAAATAAATATTATATAATATTGTACTAATTATTTAACATATTCAACTACACATTTATTATGTACTTACTATAGTTTAGTCTTAACTTTGATAAATTTTGTGTAAAAAGTTCTATTCTTCACGGTACCAACATCTTGTAGTGTATCGATTTCTAAACGCTCCTTCAATAGTTTTTCCGATAAAAATTTCTCTGTATCCGCAATTATGTGGCAAAATGTGGTACGTTCATCTAATGACGCATCTCCAATGTTAGCTGAGGTCTCGGCATCCATGACACCGATTATATCCAGTATGATTGAAGGTAAATCATTGTGGATATACTGCGAATTAATTTAAGTTTTGTTTAACGCTAATATGTTAATTAATTTTAAAGACTTACTGCTAGCTCGCTGAGTACAGTAAGTACAGATTCTTTGGAAATTTGCCCCTTAATTCCATGATGCAACAGCTCGTATATAGCTCGGGAGACTCCATTTTTCTTATCATTCTTACTGAACAGAGGACTTACATCTTCTTTTAGTGCATTCTTGCACAATTTTAAACTAAAAATTTAAAAGATAAATTACGTTCAGGTCAATCTCGCATACACTTTTGAGGGGGGCATAATTCATAGCAAAAAAATTAATGGAGAACGTGTCAAAAACAGTGTATTCACTTTAACTGCACAATATTATACCCAATTCAAATAAATTACACAAAATCTATAGCAGAAAACTTAAAAGAGGTAATAATAAATCGAATTCATATAAAATATCATATTTACAATTCGTTTTTTCCATTTTTTTCCCATTGTTTCCATATATCAGAGGAAAGGTTTACGGCCATTTTGATAGTTTTTCGACAGTAGTCGCGATTTTTTTTTTGCTCTCTATTATTTTTATGACAAACTTGAGTTTCACAAAATTTTAATGTCTTTATTTATTAGTAAAACTTATATTTATAAAATAATTATATTGTATAAACATTCACTATGAATTATTTTTGTTTTTCTGTTATTTACGAAAATCAACCATGGTTCAGAAAATCTAAACCCACTATGTACTTATGTAGTAAAAGATCTAAAGAAAATATTTTTTTAACAAAATTGTACTAGATTATTGAGCTGTGCGGACACGATTATGATGTACAATTACATAGTACGCAATTAAAATAAAATCTACGAATTTCAAGATGTTTCATTTTCAAGCGGCATCATAATTCGAATTTAAAAATTTTATTTTTGAAAAATACATAACACACACACATTATCGATCGTGTATTTAATTGCAAACGGTGTATTCTATATCATATTATTCATAAACTCAAAGATTTCGTTAATGATTTAACTCGTTTTTCTAATATATACCGCGTTCCCAAAGCCGGCGAATCTTTTACGATTACACTGGATAAATGTTGGTACTGACTAACAAAAGGTAGTTATTTACTGGCTGGACATTTTATAGAGCCCCGTTTAATATTTTCGAATTAGGGTATATTGCAAATTGTGAGAAAAGTGACATAATACCTCAGAAAGAAGTACGACTGGCCACCCTACATGCAACGCTTTTCTTCAGACTGATTGCTTTTCTGATGGCTGTATTCCATAGGAAAATGTTCATAAAGAATAAACATTTATACCCCTGTTTCATGCGACCACCATTTTTCCTCTGCAAAATGAAAGAGATATAACATTGACTTTTTGCTCATGAGAGACAAGAAAAGGAATATATTTAAACAAAATTTTGCGGAAGACGTTTTGAGCGACTACACCGCCAAAACCACTATAAAAATGAAAATGTTGCCATTAAATATATTCGATCCGAATATATTTATGGTAGCAATTTTAAAATTAAAAAAAAAATTATTTTATATTTATAAATGTTAAGGATTCATAATAAAAAGAGACGCCGTAGATAAAAATGTAAATTTCTCTTTTGAATTAATTAAAAATAAATTAATAATAATGCTATAAAAAAATTATGTCATTACTATATATGTTTATTTCTTTCTCGCATATTGAACATTTTTATATAGTGGATGCTTCTTATTTACCTACAAAAATTTGCAGACGAAAACAATTTTCTACATGTAAATACTCCATTACATGACAGCAGCTGAGACACAAAATTTATTTTTTATAGTATAAAATATTGGGAAATATATGACATCAATAAAATGAAACCTATACATTATTTTAAAAAATGAAAAATCTTTATTTTTTATGTTTGACATTGAATTTTATATCGAAAAATTCTCTCAAAAATTTAATATTATTTCTGGGGTCAACAGAATTAGTTTTTTTCTTATTTGCTTTAATTTTTGAAAATATATAAATAATGCTCTGCCATAATACTCATACATACAAATTTAATCAATTTCTTTATCAAACATATTTTGTTTAACTTCAAGTTTTTTTTACACGTACGAGTATATACGAAACGATAAAATACATGATATGTTTTCCTCTTTCTAATTTTAGAAACTTGTTTATCTCCATGGAATATAAACATAACATGTAACAAGATAAGAACCAATCCAGCTATAAGAAATTAATTTGAAGAATGCACGTCTAAACTAACCCAATGTCTTCTTATATAGTGTAACATAGACAGTATAATCGCGTATCAAACCATATTTTGACATTCAATACGTTTTTGAATCATAGTGTCTTATTTCTAAGCATGTACATATTTAAATTTTAATTCGTTTCATGATAAGTTCGACATTAATTATTTCATCCGTTAAATATGTGTCACGCCAGTAAAATATATATGATATAAAATAAAACAGGAGTAGGGGTTGTTTTTCCCTTTTGGTCGCCATAAAAATACTAAACTTGCTATTTTTTTAATAAAAATTATGGCAAAGCAACAAATTGTTGAGGAAAATAAAATATGATTCGCTATCCTCACGTCTGTCTATATTTCTGTCCCGTTCTAGTTTTACTTGAAAGTTTTTTTCTCCATGGAATACCGCCATTAATTTTTTCCTCCATATTTCTTTAATAACGTCTGATTTCTCATTTCCCATTATTACAAATTATCGCCGGTTTGAGAGATAAGACTTGAACCAATTTATGTAATCGAGTAAAAACCCAACTGCGAATAAACTCCGGAGTGCGTTTTGATGGCAGATGGAATCAAATGCTTTACTGAAATCCGTGTACGCTACATCTACTTGATGATGGTTTTCTATCTCATTAATTATTTTACTGGTGAATTCAATCAGATTAATTGATGTGGATTGGCCAGGCATAAACCCATGCTGGTTTATTGATATATGACGTACAATTGTGGATTTAAAGTTGTTGCATAAAACTAATTCAAACAATTTTAGAATTGATGATGTAGTTGATATTCCTCTGTAGCACGTAATGTCGTCTCGTTTGCCCGATTTAAAAATTGGTGTAATTTTTGAAATTTTTCATTTTTCAGGAAACACCCCCGTGCTTAAGGAGTGGTTGAATAGGTAACATAATGGAATTGCTAAAATGTCAACGTACTTCTTCAGAATAGAAGAGGGTATATTGTCAAGACCACGACCGTCTCCAAATCCCTTTAGAACCGATAAAATTTTATCCTCATATATAACAGGAGGAGTTATTGATACGTTGGTATTGATGGGTTTATAGACGGATTGGATAAACTTCGCGAACAAGTCAGCTATATCTTTGGAGTTTGAGGAGCTGGTATTGATATATGTCATACTTGTAGCGTATCCGTCAATTTCGCGTTTATTCCTAAAGTATTTCCAAAATTGTTTTGGATTTATTTTGATTTTTCCTTGAATTTGATCGAGATACGATCTGTATTTTGATTTGAAGTAAATTTCAAACTCGTTACTATGTTGTAGAAACATTGTTTTGTCGGCTTCTAACCCGCTTTTCAACATTTTGGCATACGCTTTCGACTTCCGATTTTTTAAGTTAACTAGTCTCTCATCGAACCACTGAGGGTGAGCGTTTTGTGATTTACAGCACATAGGTACATAAAGTTCGAAACCTTGCTGCAAATGTCATTAAATTTATCAACATTTTTGTTTATATCATTGGAATTGAGAGTTGTTTGCCAGTTGATGGATTCTAGGTAACTTTGTAGCTCCGCACGGTTTGTTTTTTTGAAGTTGTTGACAATAAGACAAATATATAAGATAGTCTAAAGACTTGTGATTGATATCGTTAATTACAAAAGGTAACACGGATTCTGAAATTTTCAAAGTGTCAATGTCGTTGCTGAAGACAAGATCCAGTAATCTACCACGATTATTAGCAATTGTGTTTATCTGGTTCAAATTATAACCAAGCATGGCGTCCACAAATAAAGATTCAGCATCGGTATTGCTTGGAAAAGTACAATTTAGTTCCGGATTCAGATTCCATATTATATTTGGAAGGTTAAAATCACCAATATAGGGTATTACGACATGGTTTCCCTTAAGGACTAGACATCCGCCGCCGCAAAATTATGTCCCACATTTAGCAGCCAAATAAAACCGCCCAAAGCCGCCGAACATAACCTAAAAATAATGATCTTCAATTGTGGTCCTTATATTTAACATTCGTCATTCACGTATGCATTCATATTATTTGCCAATATTAAAGATTAATAAAACAAAAGTCCAAAATTCTCAAAATTAATCAAAACTAAAAAAATCGCCACGCCGAGTAATATAGATCGTTTAGAATTTGACGCGCCGCGCTTGGTGTGTCTAGTCCTTTATTCAAATTTCAATATAGGTATTTTATTATTATTATTACAATTCATGATACAAAAAAACAAAATCTCTATCAGATAGGCGCAATAGAAACCGGTTGTCACTACTATATGTGTTCTGGTGAAACCCGTTTTTCAGTACACATTTAAAAGTTCCCTAGCTGCTACCAGGTTAACACAATTATAGTTCGGGTATACCCGATAAATTTTACTTTTTATTTTACTCAATTCTGTTTCAGTTTTTTAATGTGTTTGAGCAGATAAGACCATAATAAATGGTAGTTGCTTATTTTGAATACAAGCTATTGAACCTATCTGAATAGAGAAGTTTTTGTATCAAGCTATAATTTATGTATACCATTTTTATATTTGTATATTTACCGCTGAGATACTCGTACACTCGGAGTGACTGCGACATTTTCGAACGTCAAAAAGTTGTTTCCATAACCTACTGAAGACTCTGAGAATCGCATCGAAGATAATTGAAGATTAGAGCGTGGTTCAATTGATTTAAAAACCGCATAAAAAATTAAAAAGTTAAAATTTGAACTTAATAAAAATGTCAAACTTTTTATCTGCTTCAAGAGCTGATAAAATCTGTATAAGGAAAGCAATTGACTGACAAAAATATTTGTTTGTAAACAGAAATTTGTCATGTACAAATTTTGAGAAAAATCACAATGTTATATGTAAATGTAAAAACTGACCATAACTAAATAATATATTTTTAAATAGTATTTATTTTAGATATTTTCATATTTAAATTTGCTATATACTCGTACGTTCACACACATAAAATAAGCAACCAGTGTCAAAATTTTACCCAACTGAATACTAAACAGATAAAACATTAAAAAATATTTATCAAGAATCAATTTTTAACTTTTTATGTGGTATTTAAACAAGTTGAAACACGCACTTAGAATCACATATATTTACTTTTCAATTCAACAAATCAATCCCATCAATATCATTCAATCCAAGAGCTGTTTAGCAATTGTTTGGTCTCTCATTGTAAACTCCACTATCTCCGAATCCCCAGTTTTGTTCATTGCAGAATGATTTTTTTAATCAATTTTCAACAACGTCGTACCTTCATTCAACAACGTCTCAAATAAACTTTTCTAAGAAAATTTAATTGTAAGATGCTAAATTACATCGCATGAAAAGTTCCCGGTCTGACACATAGATGGTGCCGCAAATAACCCATATAATTTTGTTTTTTATGGAAAAAACTACCGTTCAAGCAAAGATATGATATGTGTTATCCGGACTCTGCACCAGGAAAATCAACCATCATTGACTGGTACGGTGAATTTAAACGTGGTCGTACAACCACCGACGATGCACCACGCTTTGGACGCCCAAATGAGGCTCTGATTCATTGAAATTGTTTTGAAAGACCTTAAAGTGAAGTTGCGTGAGATAGCTGACATTGTAAAGATATCAATGGAATGTGTTGGTCATATTTTACACGAATATTTATCCATGAAAAATATTGCTCTTTCACCAAGATAATGCTCCATGTCACAAGTCGATCACAACAATGGCAAAATTGAGCGAAATACACAGTGAATTGCTTCCACATCCACCGTATTCGCCAGATTTGACCCCCAGCGATTATTGCTTGTTTGCAAACAACAAAACAAGCAACAGGGAAAGAGATTTGGCTCCAATGAAGAAGTGATTGCCGAAACTAAAGCTTTTTTTGAAGACAAAGATAAATCGTTCAACAAAAAAGGCATCGAAGTATTAGAGAGACGTTGGACTGATTGTATCGCTCTAGAAGGAAATTATGTTGATGTATAACGATTTGTACCAATACTTTATAATACAATTTGGGTGTTATATCATTAGTCCCGAAACATTTAAGTATCGTAACTATCGTCCATCAGTTGAATATTTTGGGCGCTCGACTTAAGTACAGTTTATATAATTATATTCTGGTTAGACTTGAAACGAAAAGAGGTAGATTATTTTCAATTTTGGGATTGAACATGTTCAGGCTTAGCAATGGAACGCTCAGAATTTCAGATTAATAAATAATTGTAGTCACACTTCGGTCTTTTCATGCTACCACACATGCACTTGTAGAATCATATGTGTCGAATAAATGATCTAATTACATCTTTACTGATACAGGAACTTTCACGGTTTGTTCAGCAGGTAGGTATAAAAGTCTCATAGTTTCTGAAAATAAGAGAAGTGATAAAATTTAAACCGAATCACATAATTTTATCTCACACACGCGTTTCTGAAATAAGGCCATATGTTACAAGTTAAACAACTTAACCTATAAATCTAAATTGCAATTCAAACTTATATCAACAGAGTGCTCCATTGCCAGAAATATCAGGTGGTCTTCATACGGCAACATGAAGGATTCTAATTAATTCGTATCGCTTTATCTATCTACATATGTATTTGAAAAATCGAAGGGCTTCCTTAACATTTTATTTTTGTTTAAGACCTGCGTGATTGGTCGAATTTAGAGGCATGCTTAAAACACTGTTCTACATCAAATAAAGTGTACACTTGTCAAAACGGTAATTGAACATTCCGCACTTTGGTTTAAAATACTTTTCTTATTTTACAGGCTAAAATGGCGCATCTTATTAAATGAAGCAAGCTCAGTACGTCCGGGGCGGGGATGAGCTAGGGCGCCTAGCAGCCAACCATAGCTTCACGAATAGCATAGAGCAATCATTGCTTATAGGTTAGTGCAAATTTCGATGACCGCGTAGAAGCAGCATGGAAGTAATTGTAAAAAGTCGCTCGAGTTTAGTAACTAAAACAGTAAAAATTAATTGTTACCCAATATGCCGAATATGAAGGTAAATGAACAGAAATATGTGGGTGATAAAAACGAACCGAACCGAAAATAAATCCATATCGTCTAGACCGGGCTTAATAACCAGAAAATTGATGACGACCATATGGAAATTGTGGAAGTTGCAAAAGACACATTTCACAATGGTTTTTTGGACGATCAATTTCTTTCGGAGGTCGGATTCATGGCTAAGGTACTTATGTATCTATTGAATTGTTTAACAAATATATACTCCAAGCCTTTATTGTTCTGTTTGTGTCCACAAACAGGGCACTAGTTACGGCATCTAGTATATTTTCAACAGAAATGGTTTCAAAACATGTTGATTAGATAGAAATCGCTAAAATGGTACGTCGTCTTGAACGGTAGTGTCATTTTGGCGCGTTTTGTTGCGTACAAGGTATACAATATATCTTATCGCGTCGTGTCCTTTAGAATGTTGTAAGTCCAAAAACAACAATTTTGGGTTTAGTTTCAAATTCGAATGGTTTGTAAATAACTCTACTTTGGTTTAATTCTTGAAAATTAGTAATAAATACAACATTTTTTATAAAATGTATCTGTAATACTGCCTTAAGTTGAATAATTCAACTACATCTTTTAACAATGTGACCCTGTCATAACCTATAATTTTTGTAGCTACTTAGGTCCGAACTTTCACTAAAAAAGCAATAATAATAAATAATTAAAAAATCAATGTTAAAATGGGTTTTCATTATTGCTCCATTTTATTTTAAGTTATTATCGTTTAAAAACTGTTTAGTCGTGGTAAAGCCGTAAAGCGTTTAAATTTAATTTATTTAAAACCATGTATGTATATTATTATAATTTAAATTTGCCAGAAACCGAAAAGGCTATGGGCGGATAATAGAAATCACTCCCAACATTTAAACCAATCAAAACATCAAGAAATTTATTGCTCAAAAATATCGGTTGAACAAAACGAAGGACAAAAGTGTACAGAAATCTCGTATAAAGGACCAACTGCAATAATGAGCATCGAAACGGGACAAGTGATTGTTTATCACACACAATCAGACATCAATCATAATTATTATTTAAGTTTATTGATCGATCGAGAACATGGGAGTTGTGAAAGAATACGATGGAACTGTGATATGTAATACCTTTTGTGTCTTTTTTAAATTGTCAATACCCAGAATAATTTTGGAATACACAGCATGATTGATAAGGGCGAGTCAACTGTTGTATAGTATCGAACGACGATTGTGGTACAATGGAATGTAGAATAAATTTGTAGAATACTGTATTACATTATAACATTATGTTATGATAATTTATAAGTTGGTTGTGAATTCAGATGACGTGCGAGTAAGTCCAAATTCTAACATTGCATTAAGTAATCGAAAGAGAACGGCAAATCCATAATTATGCAAGCAAATTGTAACATCAGAAACTAAGACCGAGAACAAAATTCAATATGTTTTGGAATCTGACAGATATCGATGCGAAGCGATCATCCTGGTATAATCATATCCAAATAGAACAACAAAAAAGTTGAAAGAAAACTAACTATTCAGAATCGAAAATGGAGCTTACATTTTCAAAACCCGTTCCAAATTGACAAAAAGTATGTAAAAAGTATTTTTTAATATTATATTTTGATTATCTAAGGATAATATGATCCACAACGTATAGCGTACGATTCTTGTTAGTTTCTGAAAGCAAGAACAAAATAACGAAAAGTCATATTAAACTAGGAATCGCTGTATTTAAGATGGATACAGGTCAAGGTCACAAATCGAATGCTATAATACCACCAGAAGGCACCTTGTGCTACCGCCGATGGCTGGCCGGTGGTCTAATTAATCAAATAAAATTAAAACTGTTGCAGAGTAGCAAAGAACTGAACACACAATCAACCGACTCAAAGATGACAAGGATAACTGGATCACTTACTAGACTCCAGAAAGACTCAAAGCTACGGAGACACTGCACTGCATTGTCATTGGTTGACAAGCTAATCTAACTTTTCGAATTTTTATAGATCATCCATCACCACTGCAAAGCAGCCTCGAGTGCTTTTCTATACAAAATAAATGCAAAAGGTGTTGACATTAGCTTAATTAAAGAGCATTGGGTCTTTAGAGACCGGGTACTTAGACTTGAGACTTCTAGCTTTGCTGGTATATGCAAAGTATGTCAAAGAAATCTTTGACTATTATCAGTTTTACCTTCCGCATGGTGGATTGACTTCCTCACAAAGAGGTGAGTCACATAGGAAGTCTTAGACATCACACTTGTCTCAGATTTTATTATATATAATGTAGTGATTGGAACGAATTCCATAATCTAGAACACTACCTAAGTACGCATAACACCCACTAAGTATGAATAACCGGTATTGGTTTCAGTATCAGCTATATCAAATTATCAATACTTGTGCTTACAAGAAGTTCACAACAAGCATTGAAACTGTCCCCCATGCCAATGGGACCAATTTCTCAAACCAAATAATAAATAAACGACCGAGGCCGTAAACTGTGTGAGGTATGATATGTAATATTTAAAACGAATATTTACATTTTGCGGTCAGTCACGCTTTCATTAAATCCCTCAAATCAGTTTACTTTCGAAAAGTAGCCCAGAAATATCACTTATCTACTTATTAGATAGATGGAGGAACAGTTATAAGCATCTACTTGATTGGGGTGTCAAGGTATTTTTTCATTACGGGGAATTTAAAAGCAGATGAACTAGCTCGTCGAGATGCTAGTCTAGTCTCACCTGCCTCATCTTACCAAACAGAGCAAATATTGAGCTCCTCGCTACATGCAAACTATAATGCTCCGTAAGGAAGCTGAAACGCTAGAATGATTGACAACGCCTCATGTCTAATAACTAGGCAGTATTAACCAAAACTGGATCTGCCTAAATCCAAACGGCTGATATGGGGCATTTTATCAGCGTAGTTGTGGGCGCCATTTGACTACACACTTATCGATAAAGGGGGCGCAAGCCTCATTTCTCTTGTATACCATTTACGTAACGACGTTTAATTTTATAAAGCCAATACTATACATTTTAACGTCAACAATGGAAACGTTAAAACTTTAGCTCCAAGTAATAATCAAGCAGGTTCGTTTAGATTGTGCTAAGCCACACACAGCCGTAACAATATTCGCTAGAATAAATTAATATCTAGATGACCTACATAAATATCTTTACATATGTTTGATGAATTTTGACCATCCTTAATAAACCACGTATTAATTTATTAAGATTACCAAAAAGTATTGGGGCAGGTATAACACCTCAATATATTACAAAATAAAATCCATCACAACCGAAAAACATACGAAATTTAAATTAATCTGTACGCTTCCGTAAACGATTTATTGCTAATCTTTTCAGTTCTTTTCATTCACAGTACACAACAAATTTATAAGGATTTAAACCAAATTTACTAAGAATTATATATAAATCTACCAGCCTCGAGGAACGCATGCGTTTCAATATTCAAAATATTTCTGTCTGCCAGAAATTCATAATTCTCGAATTAAAGCAGACAAATATTATTTGCCTCTAAACACTTGATATGAACATTAAAAATATTTTGAAAATTTATCTAAGTTGTGCGTTTGGTGTGTTATGTGGTTGTCGAGACGCTTTCAATATATTTAATGCGCTGGAAAAGAGTTTAACGTACGCGACCAAAAACAATGTCACACTAAATTTAATACTTGGTGTGGCAATTGCTGAGGGACAAATTTTGGAAATTGTATCGAAAAATTCCATAAATCGAACTAAAGATTTAATGTTACTTCAAAATTTATTAAATCAGTGTCGAATTGTGCGAGAGAAACGTAAAGAGTTTAGTAATTATTTTATTCCGTACAGCAAAATTGGTAAGCAGGTCGTTTAATATAAGCGTTGTGCGTTTTAATGACGATGTAAATATAATTCTAGTGCAAAATTCGATATTTGAACCTAAACTATGGCAAACTACGAATTTTGGATTGAAATTTAATCGTTTAATGTTTTCGGGTGCGACCAATATTACAAATTTAGATGAATATTTAAAAATTGCTGATCAAGGAGAACCAACTGAATTTAATTCTGAGCGGTGCTTAGCCGAGATTTTTAACTCAAGAAGCAAATTTGTAAGTACGCAATGCTTGAATATCATGTATCCGGAGAAACAGGCGCATGGTTATCACCTAACCCATAAGTATTTTACTAAAGAAAATTTTTAGGTATAATATCCTAATCAGTCTTAATTTTCAGGCTAATATTTTTCACCGTTCTGGAGAAGTTAAATTTAACAAATGCACTACCAGTGAGTATGGCAATAAATGAGGTTATATCAAAAATCTGTTCGCAAATTTTGGATGAAATGAATTTAATTCGACGGTTTAATTATCCTGAAATTTTGCGGGATTTGTTAATGGAACAAATATTTGTATGCGGTTTTCATGGATTTTCCGAATTTTTAAATGAAAAATTAATTCTTAATGTTATGGAATGGTATAATAGGCGAGGATATTTTATGCCATACGCCAACAACACTTTTTATAGAGCAGATCAATTTGCAGAGGTGAACCATATGACTGGGTTGGGAATTGCTCTGTTCGGATTACTTGGCAAAATTTCGTATGTTTACTAAACATTCACATGGTACATAGCATCACTATCAATCCAATTATGATAATCGCAATGTAAAATTTCTTATCTATGATCGCATGTGGGGTCATGAATTATTAATGCTGAATTTAATCTCGTATATGCTGTATGTAATAAACTATGTGTCTACAAATCTATTAATTGTGAATAAAATTTTAGTGGGAAAAAATGTTGTGTTTTGCAATTTTCGAGACAATGAAGTTCTAGTTTCGTATAATCTTCTTAACCCCCCCGTATTAAATTCAAAAAGCAGTGCAATTTTGTACAAACATTTGAATCAATCGTTATTCATACAACTGTGTGTAGAATGTTTACTAACAAGTTCGTGTACAGTGTTTTATATTATTGCAATGAGAAACTGAAATCAATCGACCGTTATCACGTTAAACATAAATAAACCAATATTTTTTCAATCACTTGTAAGGATGCTTCTTCATTATCATTGCATCGTAGACTGTTCAAGGTGTAGTAGTGTTGTCAAAATTCTGTGTAATAAAAATATATGCACGAAGTACATTTAGATAAGCAATAAGTTTAACTTAAGAAGAAAGTGATAAGATTTTTGTGATGATAAAAGCTACTTAGATATCGTGCAATCTAAATATGAACAAAAAATGATTTAACATAGTCGCGCTAATAGTAAATAAACTTGTACACAGAACAGTTATATCGAGAGAGTGAAATATGGCTGATCCCACGATACAAACATTTTGTTGCCATCATCGCAACCAGACATTTACGCGAGAAAGCCCGTTGCTTGAATTTGATAAGGATAGTTACATATTAATATGCCTATTTTCATCGGCCCTTGGCATTGGAGGTGCATTATACCAAGTAAAGCATTCATTAACCAGTTTGTTTGAGCAAATTTACACAAAAATTGTATGTGACTTTAATATTGTTTTATTGGTTTATTTACGTTAGATATTTTTAAGACATGAAAAAGATTACATCGATGTTGATGGGAAGAGAGTGTATAATACTGGTCGAAAAATCATCATATGGCTATCAGTTTCAGATTTTTGTGCATCACTAGGTGAAAAGTTTAAATAATAATAATATAATTTGTATCAGTGATTAATCAAATTTATATACTTTGTATGTGCAGGAATATTTTTTAGATCCGCCGCCTGGAAATATTTTCAAAATGTGCCAACCACGGATGATACCGTCAATGTGCTATTCTGTGCTATAACATCGGTGAGTTGTCGAAAAATATTTTAAAATGAAGCGTCCCATTTTTATTAATCTGTGCAGATTAAAATTATATCCGTTTAAAATTAGCAGTATATTATGCAGATCATGTTTCTTCTCACATATTTGCCAAATGTATGTCATATTTGTATTATGTATTTTTTTACCTTGAATTTATGGATTTTTTAGGCATGGTCTCAATATTTTTACACCTGCACCTGGATATGGACATTTTGTTATGCAGTTAACGTGCGACAGACATTACGTAAACGTCGACCACCTCATCAATTATATCATATAATCACATGGACATTGGCGGCAGTATTAACGGCAGTTGGACTTTCGGCGCTTTATTATCCGGATGCGAAGTATACATAATATTTCTATTACAATCGCCCCATAAAACTGTACATGTATATATATATATATATTTCTAGCTGTCATGAAATATCATACCTTTCAACAGCCCTTAAAAGAATATTACCTAATTATTGTGTGACATACATTCCAATTGCAATTGTAATGATAGGAAATCCGATATTATATATCGCCTCGTCATGTGAAGTAAATCGGCAACTAGCTCTAACCCTAAATCAGGTATTTATCGAATTTATTACAAATATGAATAATTTTAAAATTGAATGTATTTTCTCTGCAGGTAACGACACGGGAACGGGAAATCATGGCCGTGTTCAAGATAAAATTCTTCTTAATTAATTTAGTTTTCTACATATGTTGGCTTCCCAACATAATAGCGGGTGTTATGCTATGGTTGCTATGGCATAATCTACCAGTCAAAACCATTAATGTATTTTGGTATATAATGGCAGTTACAAATCCATTGCAGGCATTTTTTAATACGCTCGTCTATCGTAAATGGGATGGTGTTACACGGCCATGCATTGTACGACCACGACTATCTTCAGAATTTCATTCGACAAAAACCGATAGCTTCCGCCATATGTCAGAATCATCTCCTTTGCTGAGTGAAAGCGGTAATCCAGGCTCAGCTAGTTCGACATCAAGCTTGCCAGTTTCTAAGGTTAATACAAAATACAGTGTTAATTCGTGTTGCAGTGCTTAAGTTCAATTATTTCCGAAAAAAATTCCTTTTTTTTATTTTAAACTTTATTTATTTTAAATTTATTGTTTTTTTAGTAAATTTCAATTTGTTCACATTTAAAAAGCTGGTTTTACTTTACAACTTTTCATACAGCCTTGCCTCTATGGTCTCTTTGGTTATGTTCTAGATATCTTTATTGATTTTATGACATCGCTTATACCACACCCTGTGTGATCTTATATTAGTGTTCAGAGGTGATTAAGACAGGCTGATAATTCACGAAGGTGTTAAACTTTCTGTTTTCTGATATTTATTTCGAATTAAATCAAGCCGTTACGCGCTTTATGCTGATATCAAACGTTTTATTTAAAAATTAATTAAAATTAATTCTTCAAATTTATCCTGTTAATTATATTTGTAAAGTAATACGAGGTGATCGGCTGAAATAAAAGCTACACTGGTAAACGAAGGTATATAAAAAATTGGTTCTATAAATATAAAGTTTATTATTCGGAGCATAGGGCGGAAACAAACTCTCTTCATCCATACTTATCCTGTGATAGTCGCCCAATCTATACCAAGATATCCTCGTTTCTTATAGCTCGATAGTAATCATCTGTGCATGTATTTCTAGAACGCCCACGAATGCAGGTTCCACTCAAGCTCCACGAGATTAACTGCTATTGTGTGGGTGTTTCTATTGATAAACCATTTTGGCCAAAAGATCTTCATACACCGTCTCAGACTTTTATTGATGGAGACCTGAAATATACTGCTTCCCTATTCCTGAATACGATACGAAAACGAAAATACAAGATTCATATTTGAATTGAATCAGATTCGTACGATTCTTATTTAAAATTGAATAGGAATCTTGTACTTTCGTTTTCGTATCGTATTCAGGAATAGGGCTCCTTGGACAATTGATCTGTATAATTATGCAAGTCTTTCTACCTTACATAAGAACTGATTTCATGCTTGTATTGCAAATGCAAAGTTTGTGATATGTTTGGTGTACTCCAAACTTCCCCAATGAGTTCATTCAACAGAATTTAAGTTATCTGTGCTAAATAACTGTAAATTTTTGATGCCGAACCGCATCGATTTAGTTCTGCGAGCATTGTTCTAAAACCCTACATTATATTAGCCTTGACCGCTAAGTAGTTTTCTTAGTTTATAATATTCAAACAAAATTTTGCGAAAGCTTTTTTGAGCCACTACACCGCCAAAACCACTATAAAATTGAAAATGTCGCCATAAGATATATTCGATCCGAGTATTTTTATGGCAACATTTTTAAAATTAACAAACATAAATTATTTTATATTTACAAAAGGTTAAGGAATCATAATAAAAACAGACGCCAAAGATAAAAGTGCAAATTTCTCATTTGAATTAATTAAAAATAAATTAATAATTTCCCTATAAAAAAATTATGGCGTTACTATATATGTTTATTTCTTTCTCGCATATTGAATATTTGTATATAGCGGATGCTTCTTATTTACCTGCAAAAATTTGCAGACGAAAACAATTTTCTACATGTAAATCCCTCCCCCCCATAAATTACATTCTATTTTTGTGTTATGAAAATAATCGAACACCGTACCCTGTCCTCCCATAAATATTTTCTTATCAAAAACATAGAAATAGATTACATACTGTCAAGCGTCACAAATTCGGAGGGTAAAAGAGAAAGCATATAAATTGACAGGGCCTTATTTAGCATTTTTTCGAACGAATGCAATGAAGTTAGGAAGTTAAAATTAAAAAATCTTTATAAATTGAATTATATTTTTATTCATCCAGTACAACAAATTAATTGTTTTTTCCTTAAATACAATATATTGTAGATTTAAACCTACGTATATCCAAATAGTTATTGGTCCTATTTAACTTAATATTATTTTCATTGCCGTCAAATTTAGTTGTTGGCTCTTTATTTACTCGTTTCTTAAAAATATTTACCGATTCTCTTTTGTCTGTGACATAAAATAATTATTTTCAAAATGTAACTAGCAAATAATTGAATTTTTACTCATTTTTAAATTTTACATCTTCTACATCGAAGCCAATTGAGTTCATCCATTTCCTTGTCTACACACATCACATTACGCTGATCCTAAATAAAAACAAAATATGTTTTTGATATTTCTGTAAAAACTAATAATTATGCTATTCAAAAATAAAAGTTATTATGAAAAAAAAACACATCCTAACCCAAGTATAACAAAACGGAAAAATATATTAATGGACTAGATTTTTCCGAAAATATGACGTATAGTCGGAAAAGGTTGGACATTTTGGGTTTATAGTGTATTCTTGTGTTGGTGAGAATAGAATAATGTATATAAAAGCACAGTATTATTTGCGACGCCAGTGCAGCATCATTTCTGTGAAGTGAAAATTTTATTGTTATTTTAAAATATAGTGAATAATTAAAAATTTTTCAATAGTGTTATCACTTTTTAAAATAAATCGTTCCAAAAATAAATAAAAATTTCTGTTGATAAAATTTGTATTGTAATACTAAATATTAAATTTAGTTTTTAAATTTATTTGTTTTAAAATTAACACATATATTATTTTATTTTATTTCCTTTAAAAAGTATAATGGCGCCATAATATTTAATGCAAAAGCCCCGCCCCTTTTAAAGCGCGTGCGCACTCACAAATACACAAATTTTTGTTTACTCAAATTCATCATTTGTCCGACTTTTAGTGACAACGTCCATAGGAAATATTTAAATATTTCGAACACTTTTGCTGATAAAATTCGGTGATGATTTCATCAAAATGTCAGGAAAATGCAGAAATTTTCGGAAAAAAAATACTTGGGATAGTACATGAACAACCAACGCCATCTTTTCGAACCATAGTAATACGAAAAATGCGGCACTGGTAATAAAACATGTTTACAAAAAGGAAAAACCCCACGCCAACAACCAAAATTGTTTTCTTATTTTATTCTGATTTCTAACTTAAATTAAGGATAATTTTACCACAAATCACTTTCTTTTTAACATAATTTACATTTTATTTTATATAAACACTTACTGATGGTACGGAATTCCTTCATGTAATTTTTTAGGCGTAGTTTTGCAGTTTTTCACAAGACACTTCATTTTATTAATAGTTCTAATTTTTATTACCAAATGATGCACTACACACAATCCAGTAACTATTTTATCAAGATTTTTAAGAGCACAAAATTTGATACGTCACTTTAAACGAAAACAAAAACTGGTTTGAGGGGTTCTTTCTTTGACATATGAGACCGCCATATGCATTTTTTATATAACCATCTTGCTCTGGCTTGCGACACATGAAATAACAAATTGTATATGGGAAAAATCGTTACATTCATGAATAACTCTATAGTTTATAATTCTATGATCATAAACAAAAAACATCATGTCAAATAAATGTAAACATAACCAACAAAAATGTCCATTTATTTTTTTATAAAACAAAAATTATAAATTTTAAATTAAACACAATATATAAGGCAAATATTTCATACAATGTAAACGTCTTTATTCTTATTTTATCCGTTTTTTTTATAGGTAGTAACAATTTTAACTAGTAAAATGGGGGACAGGTTTTACCAGCGTGGACGATGTCCTCCTAATTTACGAGGCCGTGATATTGGTATGTACTATCGAAATAGGCATTTACAAAGAAAATCTAATAGTGAAGCGTCTCAATCGCAAATACAATTGGGACCTTCTGTCTCATTATCTGATGAAAAAATTGCCGAAATACGTGCATCTATTAATTTACCAGTGTCCTCAAGCCACTCGAATTTGAATCAGGACACGCTGAATAATCTTATCCACGATGAATCAATAGAATCGGAATTTAAAAATAAATTTCTTAAAATGAACGCTTTAAATTTTGAGGAGCAATTGGCGGAGAATTTAAAGAATATCAATATTTCGGATACTTACCTAAAGGAGTTGTCTGATGAACAAGTTCCAGTTGAAAGTATTGTTGAGAAGGTTGAAGGCATAGGAGATGGAAAAATGATGGAATATCGTAAGACCTTACCGTCATATAAACATCAAAAAGAAATTATTGATCTTATCAAGACTAATCAAGTTGTACTCATTTCTGGAGATACTGGATGTGGTAAGACCACTCAAGTTTCCCAGTATATACTAGACTACTATATTTCGCTGGGCAAAGGTTCGAAATGCAAAGTATTATGCACGCAACCAAGAAGAATATCTGCTATTACCATAGCGGAGAGAGTGGCTGAAGAACGTCTTGAACGACTAGGTTCATCCGTAGGCTATCTCATTCGGCTAAACCATGTTTTGCCATATTCCAAAAATGGTACCATTTTGTACTGTACATCTGGTATTTTAATAAAAATCTTAGAAGGAGACAAAGCTCTGTCTAAAATTTCGCACTTGATTCTTGATGAAATTCATGAACGTGACGTCGTCTCGGACTTAACGATAGGGATAATTAAAAAAATTTTACCTTACCGCAAAGATTTGAAACTGATTCTGATGAGTGCCACACTTAGGGCTGAAATGTTTTCCAAATATTTTGACAACTGTCCAATAATCTCAATTGAAGGTCGCACTTATCCGGTGGAAGAAATTTATCTGGAAGATGTACTTGAAGAATTAAAATTTAATAGATTTAAATCACCAACCGCAAAATACGATAAATTGCCGATTTGGGTGCGAAAAAAAAATTCCAAAAAGTTCAAAGCGGAAAATGATGAGCTGCAATCAATCCTCGAACCTTATGCTAGATCATTAAAGGGAAAATACTCCGACTGGGTAATCGATGCAATTATGAATCCGGAGACGGAGAACATAAACATTGACCTGATTGAAGCATTAATATTTAATATTTGCCAGAATAAACCACCTGGTGCAATATTGGTTTTCTTGCCAGGATACGATAAAATATCTAAGCTTCATAAACAAATGCAGGATTCTAATCGGTATCCAAATACCCGATATCTAATATTCGCGTTACATTCAATGATGCCCAGTGTTGATCAAAAGCAAGTATTTTATCCAGCTGCAGAAGGCAAACGAAAAATTATTATTGCGACTAATATTGCTGAAACTTCGATCACGATTAATGATGTAGTGTATGTCATCGATTCAGGAAAGCGTAAATTGACTATATTCGATACCGAAAACAATATACAAACACTAAAGGAACTGTGGGTGTCAGTTGCAAATTCAGCTCAACGGCGAGGGCGTGCTGGCCGCGTCCAACCAGGTGTTTGTTACCATTTATACTCCAAAGGTCGATTACGATTTCTTGAAGAGTATCCAGTACCAGAAATTCTACGTATTCGTTTAGAAAATACTATTTTAAGCATAAAAATGTTATGCCTAGGAAATACTTCTGAATTCCTATCAACTCTGATCGATGTTCCGGACGCAAACGTAATAGAAAGTAGCGTAAACTTATTAAAACGATTAAATGCACTAGATGAAATTGAAAATTTAACACCACTCGGACTTCACTTAGCTCAGCTACCGCTAGAACCACAAATCGGTAAAATGATTTTGCTTGGCGCGATTTTCAATTGTGTTGATCCAATTACAACGGTGGCTGCAACCCTATCATTTAAAGATCCATTTTATAAGCCTCTTGGCAAACAAGACCAAGTTGATCGGATAAAATGCAGCTTTGCCAAAAATACTCGAAGTGATCATCTAACGATGGTCAATGTTTTTAAACAATGGCGTATCGCGAAATCGGACCGGGACGAATATAAATTTTGCTATGACAATTTTTTAAGCTCATCGATTTTGAAACAACTTGACGAAATGAAAAAACAATTTTGTGAACATTTATCGAGTACAAAATTCTTAGCCTCGAGTAATGCACAAGATCCTGGAAACAATTTAAATGTGGAAAATAATAAGGTAGTGAAGGCAATAATATGCGGTGGATTATTTCCAAATATTGCCAGAATAAAAAAAGTTAAAGTAGTAAAGCGTGGATGTTTCGTTAAGGTAACTGCATGCACCGAAGAAGATGGTAAAGTACAAATTCATCCGTCTTCAGTTAATGTTCAGCAACGTTCGTTTGATTCAAATTATCTGGTTTATCATATGAAACAAAAGACTTCAGGAATATATTTGTATGATACTACAATGGTTACTCCATGGTCATTGCTGTTTTTTGGGGATATGCTTAAGACTGGTGTTGAAAATGGAAAGTCCTATATATCGGTGGCAAAACTATATTTCGAATGCAGTGAGTCCACTATTAACTTGATTAAAGATCTTCGTGATGGATTAAACTTACTCCTGCAGAAGAAATTGTGCAAACCATCGCCGATATGTTGGGTTGGGGATGAAGGTCGCCTGTTAAGAGCCATTATGCATTTGGTGTCCATTGATCGGAAACTTGAGTTTGGTGATGAAGATGACGAGGACTAAACTATTTTAATGTTAAAAATATTACTAATAAAAATATTTAAATTAAATTATGAAAAACAAGTCATTTTATTATTTAGTATGTATAATCCAGTATTATGTGGTGGCAAACAAGAATAGTAGATTCTGTGCAAATTGAATAATTTCGGTGCCACCAAGTTTTGATTGCCCATAGACTCGATCCACAAACGAAATGGGAACTTCCCCAATTGTATAATTAAATTGTCGTGCTCGTACTAACATTTCCATTTGAAATACGTATCCTTTGGAAACACAATTATTTATTAGATTCTGTAGAACCGCTTTTTTGTACAACCGAAATGATCCAGTTAAATCTGAAGCTCCCGGACGTAATAAAATTTGGGATAGAAAATTAGCACCGCGTGAAATTAGTTTACGCTTAAAGTCCCAACCGGATACTCCTCCGTCACCCAAGTATCGAGTCCCTGATATAATATCGTAATTTTTCGATTCTTGAAGTTTTATGAACTGTGGAATGAATTTAGGCTGCAAGAAATGAAAGGTTTAAATAAATAAAAAGACGCGACCATTGCACAAAATATTTACATGATGACTCAAATCGGCATCCATAAGAATTATAAAGTTTCCAGTAGCATGCTCGATTCCGTGTTTGTAGGCTGTCCCCAGACCCAGTTTAGCAGCTCTTGGACGAAGCAAAATTCTATCTTCTCCATAAATTTTTTGCAATTCTTTGGCAACATCTAGCGTTCCATCAGGACTTCCATCATCTATCACAATTATTTCATAATCGTAGCCACTGTTTGGATAATTAAAGATAATAATATTGAAAGTTACATGAATTATTGCACCATACCTTTCGTCCATGTATTTTACAATCAGCCAGATGATAATTGGAAGGTTTTCCTTTTCATTATAAGTGGGGAGTAAAATTGAATATTTATTATCATTGCCCCCCATTTTCAAATATTATTAATTTAATATTTGTCTAATTTAAAAATTTAAATTTTCTTTGTTTAAATTAAATGCCGACTTTTTGTTTTTTGTTTTGACATAACATGGCAAAGTTGGATGTCAACAAATTTTTGAATTTGACACGTAGAGACATAGGGTGGTTCAAAATTCGAAAAATAATGAAGTTTTACGTGAAATAGCCTGTTAGTCCAACGCGTATTACCGAGACCAAATACTAATAACACTAGAGGGGTACACATCGTTATATTCAGTATCGATAAATCAATCTGCCATTCCTTGACTTTGATTCTTTCGTTGTAATTCTTTCCTCGTTTCCTTCCCCTTCACCAACAAACTAAAATCAGTTTATTGGTGAAGGAGAAAGAATCACGACGAAAGAATCAAAGAGTGAAATGGCGGTATCAAGCTATCTGTCAGTAGCCGACGCCTTCTCAAAACATCTTCAGATGGTACAACTTGAATCAAAAAATTTAATTAAAGTTAAGAACCTCCTAACAAAATACTTCATATCAGAAGAATCCAACGGCCAAATTGAAAAAACCCACAATACCATACTCGGAATATTTAACCTGAATAAAAATAAATTCCCAGTCACCACTACAACGGAGATTATAGAGTTGTCAGTGGCCCTTTACAATAATTCATTTTATTCGGCAACTGGCTTCACATCGAATGAAATTATTTTTAATCAAAAGAATACTACGAATCCTGAAGAAATTGTAGAAAAAGCAATCACGATATCCATCAGTAGGTTTAGTAAAATTAGTAGGTAAAATGGTAAAAGAAAAGAGCAATAAAGAGCAACCTCCGGAATTCAGAGCAAAATCAAGTAGTATTTTTGAAATCTATATTGCCCGAAAACCAGAAATTAAGAACTTACAAGAAAATCCATAGTGCTAATAAAACCAAACGATTGTAAAATCCAAACGTGGAATATTAAAATTATTCACTCAATAAATTTCACTAACTTAGAAGTAATTTTAGGCTCAATTAACGAAGTAATTAAGTTTAGAAAGAATAATAAAATTGAATTGGAACAAGATAATAGATGAAGGATCAACATGGAAATGCCTGGCATGTAACCCTGATGCCCAGGTTTAAAGAATAATAAATACCACCATGAACTAATTCATCGACAAACTCATCGCTAACAATCAACAACTCCACATACATGAACAGATTAACGAAAGTTAATCTGTGATAGAGTGATAACAAACACTACTATGATAGATTAAGTAATAATTATCGAAATAGATATGATAACATTGATTATCAATATAGACACCATAAATACTATACAAGGAGTCCAACAAAAGTCGAACTAGCGAGTAGTAAAATGCACTCAATAAACGAGATCATGCTTATTAAAGATCTGCTTGTCGATCAAGGGGTAGAGATACCATTACCGAACGAAGCGCTGCAATATGTTATTCATAAAATAGCTACGAATGAAATTCCAAAACTAGAAACGGAATATTCAACAACCATGATGATTACACCACTGACTTACAATGAAACAATCATAAGAAACTACATCCAGTAGTCAAAGAGATCAAACCAGAGAATATTTACAACATAGAATCACAAGAATTTCGTTCAAAAGGAATGATGGAATTGAAGATGATTTCAACAAACCGTTAATAATGGGGCTAAACGATCATGCAATGTCGCGGCAAAAACGGAAACAACGATACGTTGCAGACGATAAAATCAATAGAAAATTCCAAAAGGGAAATATTATTATCGGATTGTGGCCCTAGTAATCGTACTTTAACATCAATTTATTTTAATAACAGTCAGGAACTGTACCATCCTGTTCAACAACAAAGAATTCCAGGGACCTGAGACCAAAAGTGAAACACAGGAAATACAAGCATTTCATAATTTGCAGACCACCAGACAGTTGATTAAAACAATCGATGTCGATTTACTCAATCAACAAAATTTGAAAAACCGGAAAGAAATTTCACATATGTACCTGAACAAAGAAATCATCAAAATTGAATATTGATGCTTTCAGGTGGAGTATCAATCTCGACACTCTTCATAATCATTGTAGCAATTCTTTACATCATCATTTGAAAAAGGCAAACAACAATAACCATAGAAAGCCCAAGTGTTGGAGGAAGGAAGTTGGAGTTAATCAGAGGAGCGAGGACGTCCTTTTTCACCCCATCGAGAAGTCACACTTTTTGGAGTGCAACAACATAAACAAACATCACACGCGCAGACATGTGCGGAATATGAACCGATAGAAGTCAAGGCTGATGAGCCAATGTAAGGTAATAAAAACAGCTTTTAGCAAAATAAGCATTTTTAGTTAAGAATAATTAATTTTAAAAATTAAGTTGAGAAAATAAAATTGTTTTTTTAATTCCATGAGGTCACAACTCATCTCGTAATTATATATTCACGATATGCGGGCGGTTTGATTTTTGACCTACAACCCCTAAGCACAAACAACATCCTCAATTACTGAAGTACAAACGATAAATTCTGTCAAAATTTCTAAAATTAAATATTTCGATGTCGAATATGATGTACCGATTTATGAGCTCAGGATATACAGCCATTTTAATTTTTCAGCTGCCACCCTTAGCACGAATAACATCCCCAATTTCTGGGACGAATAAGGTGTATAAACCGGAGTGCACTATTTAACGTTTATCAAAAGTGTACACAAATTAACAAAAGATAAAAATGTAGTTACACAATTTAACAAAAATGTAGCCGTACACAGAAAAAATGTGGCAGGGTTAAAATTATAAGATTTTAAATTATACCCCATTAAAATAAAATAATAAAAGTAATAAAAATGTCACATTTTTTATGTTTCCTGGCATTCTCACCAGTCGTGACCCACACACGTAATAAGCGGGTTGGGCGGTAGGCTAACAACTTTCTCTCAGAAAAACAATTAATTTGTGAGCCTCGGATTACTATATCGGATTCATCACAAACTTGACCTCGGAAATTGTACACGGACAACTCTTTAAATATGGGAACATGAATCTTGCTTAGCCTCTTAAGACCTGGAGATCTCCAGAACCTTTCGAACCGCAAAGAGTTACACATTAGATGTACTTGCACTACAAGAGCTTAGATGGTCTGGGAGTGGGATCCATGACAACAGCAATGGTGATACTCTCCATTACAGCGGCCAGCAGAATGGAGGAAAATTTGGAGTTGGCTTCGTCATCCATCGGCGCGTGAAGTATCAACATGCGAATATGTACGGTCGGACTGCGCACTAAGAAATGTCACATCACGATCGTTAATGTACATGCACTCACCGAAGATAAATCAGATGACATCAAAGATCTATTCTTATTGTCGAGCTGGAGGAAATCATCAATAACATATCGCACCACGACATTAAAATCATCGTGGGTGACTTTAATGCAAAAATCGGTAGGGGTGCAGAAAATACATCGCCCATTGTCCTGACAGCCTGCACCTAACTAATAACAACAACGGCTAACGCGTCACTGACCTGGCAATATTGTACAATTTAGTTGCATCAAGTACGTTTTTTCCACATAAGAGAATCCACAAAGTAACGTGGAGATTAATTGATGGAAGAACGGAAAACCAAATCGATCACATCATGCTGTAGTGCAAACTGTCATCTACGTTCAATAGACAAGCACAAAAGACCGTTCGATGGAATATCGATGCCTTAAAAGATCAAACCTCACTGCAAAGTTGCCAATCAGCTCTCACTAACGCTTTAGCCCCGCAAAGTAAAAACGAAGAAGTTCCTCCTAACATTCAGGAGCAGTGGCATGCTATACCGCGGCACAAAATACCAGAAAGATGACCTCTGAGGTCCCACCATGATTAGTTCGCTGATCCAATCATTCGTTTGGCAAAATCTGCTAAATTGGAATGACAAAGTGATCCACATTAGAGCAACAGCTCCTCTAGGTGAAGAGGTCTTTGTCGAATATCCCACAGTGGAGGAAGTAGAAGCAGCTATTAGTAGATTAAAAAATGGAAAGGCACTCGGTCTCGATTGAATCCCCACAGAATTGATTATGCTCGGAGGCACTATGGCACTATCGTCTATGTTTGGAACCAAGAAGAGCTACCGGAGAGTTGGTAGACCGCGCTCATATGTCCGTTGCACAAAAATGGCGACCGTCTTAAATGTAGAAACTATCGTGGTATAGCTCTATTGAACACCTCTTATATAAAGTGTTGGCTAATGTTGTACCAATGTGATTTTCGTCCCAACCGATCGACCACTGACTAGCGTTTTGCCATGATGATAATTTTGGAAAAATGGTGGGAGTACAACATAACCATACATCAACTATATATAGACTTCCGACAGGCATATGACAGTATAAACCGCGAGAACCTATGGGTCGCGCTCATATGTCTAGGAATTTCAAAGAAACTACATTTTTTTTATAAATTAACAACGTCTGGGTCTGGTAGAATCGTAATTGATGGAACTGCATCAGACTCCTTTGAAATAACATCTGGTAATCGACAGAGAGATGCACTCTATATTTAATGAATCAGGCCAAATTCTTGAACATGAAAATGATATCGTGCTTTTGGTAGCAACACCCAAGAACATCTCAATGTTGAATGATATGCAGGAAGAAATAAAAGCCCGAATCGATACCGGACAACGATTTTTCTACGTCCAATCAAAATTATTACGATCTAAAAATCTATCGCAGTAGTGCAAGCTCGCACTTTATGGGGCACTCATAAGACCTGTGCTTGCTTTCGGAAGCGACAGCTGGGCCATGTACTGTAACGGCTGTAGATTGTTATCTAGAGAAATGGATCGAGACGGATGGAGGACCATAGTGCAGGTGGCAAAATCTCTGCATGGGATGGAAAAGCTGGATAGGATACCCGCTATCCCTAAGCAAAAACAACACAATATAAATTTCTGAAATAAAAACGACACATTTTTTAAAAATTTCAAAGATTAAATATTTTATGAGCACCGGATTTGTGTTCGGTTTGATTTTTGGCAACATCCCCAATTGCTCAACGTTGAATCAGCCCCGATATACGAGCCCCCATACTGCTCCTATTGGTTTAAATTCATGCCCAACCGAACGAACGCAAACATTTGTGTCACTGAACTCATAAATAGTTTTCAATTGTGCACTAATTGTTTTTCCTATTTAACAAGGAGAATGATTCTTGAATTCGTAAAAAAATATCAATGAGATACGATAGCGCGTGTGGTTAGTCTCACAATTAAATTTAAACATTGAGTTACTAAAATAAGATTTCAAAATGCTATCTCATAACTAATTATGTATAATTTAATCAGTGGTATTCTACTTAAAGTTTCTATACTTCTATCATCCAAATTATGCAATTCCAACTACTAAATAATTCAAACATCGAGAAATAAACTACTCTATATTTTATAAGTAGAACGTTGCTTTAGTATACAGCAATATTTACAAATTTACAGCGTGCCCCAACAAAAGTTTGTCTGGTTACTGGTTTTAAGTAATAAAACCGATACTCAAATTCAATCAATTTTGTGAAAGAAACTTTGTATGGGATGTGGTAGAGCTTTCGTCAAATTACAAACATATTAAATTAGAAAATCTGCAAGCTATAGATATGGACCCAGATATTTTGGTTTCAAAACTGATTGTTGGTTTAAATTTTAAAACAGATGAAAATTTGAATAGAGCCACCCTGTGTATGTAATCTTGTAATGAAAGTCGCCTACATTACTCTGTACCGCGTAGTCTGTTAGTATATCCATAAATGTATCATCTCAAGGAATTCAGGATTTTTTTACGTTTAAAATTAAAAAAACAAATCATTGATGTCGTTCAATGCGCAACTCAAAACTTTTACATTTTAGTTTTCCACTTTGTGAAAATCACTGTACATGTTTGTTTTTTTTTGTTTGCTTGTTAAATTCCGAACGCTCGGTGATAGAATAGAAAATTTTCCACCACATAACACATACACAATCATCAGATCGATACGAAACAGAATTTTAATTTTGTGTAAAGTGAAAATCACTGGATGATAATGGAAATTATTTATTTTTAAGTTATAATAATAAATTTTTTTTATACAATGCTAAATTTAAATTTATTTATGTGATATAAATTATTAATAATAATAATAAATATTTTTTTATATATAAATGAAAATCAAATTGTATAATATAAATAATGCCTTGTGTCTATTTATGTATTTCGATGACAATTTGTAAATTTGTTTAAAAGTTTAAATTAAAAACTTTTTTAAGTTAAAATAGTTCAATTGAGACTTTTTTTTGTTAATTAATTAACTATGCTAAAAAAGCTTGCTTTTAATGTAATTTTCGCTGCTGGTACAGTTTGTTACAATAAAAAAAAAAATGTGAAAATTATTTTCCACCGATACTAAAGTGTGCGTGTCTATATTTTCTGTGTTACAGATGAAGATCCAGAATTCCCGGCCAGTGAACTAAATCAACATGGGCCCACCGTACAAGGATGGCGTTCCAGAAAAAATAGTTCACTGCAAATCCCTGAAATTATATTGCGGTTACAGGCACCTGCAAAAATCCATAAAATCCAAGTTTTGGCACATCAACATTACATACGTAATTTAATTTATGATTCTTTTGAACGTAAAATAAACAACAAAAAAAAATATCGATTATCTATGCTGCTATATCTATGCTACTATACATAACCATAATTTTTTTGTTTCTATTTATTCTGCATTTGCATACACGAAGCGGAACGAATTGAATTATGGCTGCACTATTCGGTGAAAGGAGCTCCCACGACACCGTCAAGTCAAAATTTTGATTATTTAGGATTTATAGCCCTATCGGATAATTCATCAACCAATTTTCAATCACGCGAACTACAAAGTGTTAATGTTACACCACGCATTGGGACACATGTTAAACTACGCTTCGGTTCTCCATACGCAAATAAATATAATGAGCATGGCCAATTAGCATTAATTGCTGTCAACATTTTAGGTGTTGATCTCACCGATTATGAATTGGTTTGTTTAAGTAAAAATCAAATTCCAATTAATAGCAATGAAAATACGTCGGACAATGTGGTTTCATCAATATGCGATGATTTATCATTTTCGATGTACGTCGAGGAAACGGTGGTCGATGTTATTCGTGAAATGGAAATTAAAAAATCGAAAGCGGTAAATGATGAACGTTTTGAGTACGCGAGAAAATTAAAACTTTGTATGAATGTTTTGAGACAAGCTGGTGAACGGTTAGGTCGATATTCATTAGCTAAAAGACAAGCAGTGCACCATGAAGATTTTACAGCCGCCAGACTCCGTAAAGAACAAATTGAAATGTATCGAAATTTAGTATTTAATCAATTGCTCGTCGACCAGTTATTGGAGAAAGATGGGGTAAATAAAATTTTAATATACTTATATAGGCATTCACTGATCCTTAAAAAAATTTCAGCAAAATCCTGAAAACGATATATGTTCTGATTTGTATGCAACAAAACCAGTGTTACCGTCACCACCAAGTCTACAAGATGTGGCTAGTGCGTTAGCCGAAAATGTCCTTCCAATGTCGTGTAGTGCTGCATTGACAAAATCACCAAAACCGTCCGAAACAAATGAAACTAATGAAAATGGGTCAAATAATGCTACTACTGGTAGTACTAGTAACCCAACTAGTAGTTGCTCTTCTTCTAATAAAGATAAGCCAGATATACCAAGCTCACCGCAATTAAATCAAATGGGCCGCAGTCCAATACGCGGCTCACCAAACACCGGATCATTACGCCGCCGCAATAAAAGTGCACCCCGTAATAGTTATGAAGATTATGAAGAACGTGCGGTTCCAGCGTTACGCCAGTAAGTTAATTAAATATTGCTAGATGGAATGCTTTTTTCAATTTAAAATTGATGGTGTACTAGACATTTAGACCAGAATTTGGTTATATAGTTTTAAAAAATTGGCTGCTTTTTATTTTAAAATTCTTTTACACACATGTTAATAAATAATCTACTTTCTTACACATATATAGCGACACACAAATTTTAACTTCTATAAATGCTTCCTTATATACGAACATTTTTTTGTTGGAATGATTGTAGCCTTTTGTGGGATCATTGGTGTGTTATATTAATTTATTTCAGTTCACATACTAATGAATTTTTAAGGGAATGCCAAGGGCTATCGAACCAAGAAAGTTTGGAACCAGTACGCGGAAGATCAAAGCTAAATGATCGTGAGCGGCGACAAGCTGCCCTGCCGATTTTAATATTTGGAAATGAATTGGTAAGTAATGTTTAATCGTAATTCATAATAAATGTGGTGCGAGCCTTAACCAAAAATGTAAATCTTGAAGTTTAAACGGAGTATTAAGATTATTACGACTTAGTACTTAGTTTAATCTTGTAGTGTTGAAAATCAGTTCAATGTTAGCTAGTCGAGGTTGAAAATAACAGTATTTTTAATTCAATTAAGAGAAGTTAGCATTCACCTAATATTTTTTCTTACTGATAACAAATTATTTTACTGTTCACCCATCCCAACCCCACTTTTGTTGTATTTCTAGTGTAAACATGTTAGCCTTTAACACATCAAAACGAACATTTATGTCATTCAGCCTCATCGAATAGTTAAATTTGTGATTCATTCGCAATCTGTATTTACCGATTTCTTTAATCGACCCGAGTGTGATACGAATTATTTTACGTTCAAATACTGTAAGTTTCTGAATGTCTCTTATTGTAAGCTGCCCTAACCAACGCCTTGTAGATGGTGAATTTTATTTGGCGCGAAGTGTTACGATGGTTGATATCCAGCTGCGATCCTCGAAGCTATATTCACAAAAAATGAATTTTTCATTACCACCGATTTCAAATGTTTAATTTTTGTGTAGTTTACTGCATTGCGTGTCTCCCGAAATAAATTAGCCATTAATTGGGTGCATGACACTTTCCAAAGATAAGACATTAACTTTCGATTTTTACCTTGCAATTAGAGTTACTCATTAGTAATTTGCACGTTTATAAGGCTTTTGAAGGGATATTCAGTTAAGGAGCACTGTCCTCAAAAGTGGTCCTCTTCTGTACATTGTCGAAAGCCTTTAAATAGACTATGACTATGCCTTTTTCGCCAAGTTTCTCTAAAATAATCTTTAGAGTGAACCTTGTTGTTTTTTGCTTATCACGTCACGTTGGAGGTGACGGAGTCATTTTAGTGTTATTTCGGACTGACGTAACGAAGCAAAAGTTCGCTGGACGAGTGATATTGTTAGTTATAACTCATCGGATTCGTCTGCAGAGTGTGTGCTGATTATCATCGTCGACGTGTAGGCCCTATGTGATTACGTTTTATTGTGGCTTTCATTGACGAGTGCAGTCCTTGTCTAGAATTGATTTCAAACAATCTTCGTCAAAGTTGAATTCATTGAAACCTCTGAGGGTCATCACTATATTTATACATAGTAGGTAAGATTAAGGCCTGTTATTTGGTATTTTAACTTCAAACATCGCCCTAAATGGAAATTTTGACGAAATTTATAGTCGTTACTACGAAAACTCAAATATTTCGAAAGTCCACAAAATCTTTTAAATTTTGAAGTCGTATACTTGTACACCAAATTTGTGGTATGTATTTAGCCAAAATAGTGTCATATTTCGTTAAGACAGGAATTCGTTTTCATATGATTTTAATTTATCTTCTGTTCTTCTGCCCAAATGCATATTACACAATTGTCTATATCGTTCAATATCAAACTTTTCTTCAAACACACTATAAAATATCTTTGGGCTTTCTTGCAACTAACAGGCGGATTCAGTCTTACAGAATCTCGAATATTCCAGGCTTGGTTTTGTAATACTTTACTACTTAAATCCCCAGAATCTTTAATATTCAATAAGATAACTCAACACATTACATTGATTTCGGTCTTCCAAGTCATGCGAAAAATTAAATCTCCGCAGTCAATCAATCAGTATTTTGCTGATTAAATTCGGACCACCACTGCAGCTCTGTACACAAGAAAAATTAAATTAGATTGCAATTGATTACTTTATGAATGCGCGAAATCTCATCTCCTGTCTAAAACGGTCAGTATAAAGTAATTAGCAATCAGCTGTATATTCATTACCTAGATTTTTAGAAGCCCTACATTTTTCCTTATTTATTTGAATTTTTTTCGGATAGATGCAGGCATAATGTATTGTTTTTATTTGAATGCCATGTGCTGATTGTTTGTTCATCTTAATTTAGCAGCAACCATCTCTTGAAGTGAAACCTATTGCTACGAGATTTATTTTAGTCTGATTTTAAATCAATAATTTTCTGGAACTTATTGTGTCAAATGTGAATGCTAATTTACTCGAGTTCCAACCACATCTTTGATAGCATTGGCAAGAATATTTAGTACTTCAATTTTAATTTCGAATTTTTAAAATTTCTAGACCGTGCTTGTTGGTCTCAACCACAAACTGTGAACAAATCTCTTAAATATATCTTTGACTTCAGCCATGGACTTCCCATTAGAGAGTCAAAAATTTACTAAAAGGCTTACCGTACTGATCATTTAGTGCGTTTATTTCAAAAGTGGTTGCTCAGGTTTCTATTTCCATTAGTAATCTGAGTTTGAATCACCGATAACACCCATTTTCGTTGCGATAATGAAAGATATGTAATCATACAACTGCTCGTGATGCTTGCAATCTCTTCCACTTTCTATCTGTTATATGCATAGAGTTGGCCATAATTAGATGTTGTTTTCTCATTGCTGCCTTTTAGTACAAAACATAGAAATCGAACTTTTTGGGAAGTTGCACTGTTCGAATTGGACATGAGGATCATTGATGATTCACTGGTGATGATACGTTGTGCAGAGCTCCGATTGATCTACCATCACTTTGTTGATCCTCACGTGATTGTGAACCAATTCTACCAGATACCTCATCAGCATCCAGCAATAGAAGCAATTGTAGTTGTTTCAAGTTATACTTAAAACGGATTTACGGATCGCCAGTTAAATATCTTATTACTATACACCTTAGCACAAACAATATCGCCCGGGTTTAATTACCTTAATTTTAATGACGTTCTAAGATGATTTATAGGAGTGTTATTGACATGAGGTCGCAGAAGATTAAATCGTAACGAATTTTTCTGCCGAACAAAAGTTCAGCAGATGATTTTCCATACGGTGCTCTTGCATTTGGTGTACTACGACAACTGCTTAAAAATACATGTAAGGCATCTGGTACGTTTTCCTCTTCATGGATTTTCTTTAACGCTCACTTTAATGTACCCACAAGCCGCGCTCAGCTTGCCTATTCCACTGAGGTATGGAGCTGTTCGCAGATGATGGATACCATTTTGTTTTCAAAACATTTTGAAGAATTCGGAGATAAACTGAGCTCCATACTAGATAATATTTTTAAGTGTAGTCCTGCGTAGTTAACATGTATACGCTGCCATGGTTGGATCGTTTTAGGCCTTGGTTTTAGTGCTTGGAAACATTAAGGAATAACAATGCCTTCGCCAAATAGTAAATAATCAACACATAAAAGTGATTCACGTTTGGAGTACAGCTGTTTGAGATATGCATTCCGAATTATGAAGGTTTATTAAGCCACTGTGTATTGGCATACATATTTGATAACTGTGCTTTGAGTACCTTATCCTTTGATGTAGGTACTAATACTCATTGCTGAGTGATCGAAAGCTGAGTTACTGCGTCAGTTACAATTTGCTGTACATCCCTTTTTAGTATAGTAGAAGCTGTCAAATACTCTTCATCCGGTTCGTAACGTTTTATTGATTAGTCTCGATGCTTGCCCAAACTCTGTCGTAGCAATATAACGAATTTTAAAATCATATAACAGTAATTGCAATACCCAAAGCTGAATCCGCAAAAATCAGCGCTAGACTCTCTTTTTATATTTGACTGTACTCTTATTCTGCTGTTGACAAAGCGCGTGATACATGATACGCTATGCCTTTTCTAATCCGACTCAAATGCGATGAAGAGGAAAAGCGCCTAATCCGTGATTTGATGCATCAGCTGAACAATAATTTCAAATTTTGGGTCAAAATGAACTTATCAAATGACTGATGACATTCGCGAGACCATTTAAACGTTGATTCCTTTTTCAACATTCTATCGCAGACTGTATGCATCTGACGGCGGTATTTAGCATTTCGATAATTGCTTGTATCTTTTCTGGATCTGGTTTACTCCATTCATATTTATTACCTGGCCCAAATATTATATTTCTGGCACAAAAAAAATTGCACTTTTCTATATTCCTTTAAACACTTTGCGGGTTTCTAAAGGGAGAGTTTCTAAATGAGACTTGATATCAGATCCGGTGGATACGATTATATCGTCAATGTAAAGAGTCATATTTTTAAGACCCGCTAATATTGTGTCCATAATTTGTTGAAATACTCCTAACGGTAATCTATTGACCTGGTAGATACCCTTGTTCAATACATACACACACACACACAATAGAAATTTTCTGTAATGCTAGTGAATTTCAATTTGAAGAAATGCGTCTGACCAATCTATTAATGAGGTTCCAGCTACATCATTAAGACCAGTCGAATAATCAGCACAAATTCGAACTCGTCCATTTTGCTTTTTACAACAACGATCCTGTTCAATCAGAATAATTGACATTTGATATGATGCCCGATTCTCCAAGTCTGATCAACTCAGCTTCAACAGTTGACATGTATGCGTAGGAGACTGGTTTTTTTGGACGAAATTGACATCTGGTTTTAGATGAAAATTTACTTGGATTGCCTTGCATAACCAAATGGTGTACTTGAATACTTCTGGAAACTGTTCTTTGATGGAATTTTGTTATGTAACTATATAACTTGTTTGGATTTTGTCACAAGTGTATTGATGGACAAATTTTACAGGCCAAATTTCTGAATCATATCTAACCCGAAAATGTTTATCTTTGGAGTAAAGGAAATGAAGCATACAGCTGAATGAATGACATCACGATATTTCATATTTGCTATGAATTCAAGCTCCAGAGGCAATTTTTGATCAGATGCGTTTTTGGTTCCAGTTGTCCAATTAGTTTCCATGTGTCTGTCGAAATGTTTGTTATATCTGAAGCGATGTCAAACTGTAATGTAACTGGAACGTTGTTTGTTTCAACTGTAATATATTTCCGCAACACTTCCGAATCAAGTTTGTTGACGATATGAACTGATCGTACTTCTTTTTAATGAGTCTTTTGAAGAATATTTTTGGTCTATTCGCTCTTGGTAATTTTGATTGTGAGTAGCAAGCATATTCTTTATGCCCTATAAATTCACACTTGGTACGATTTTGATTTGAAGATGAACAATCGCGTGCGTAATGCATATCGCCGCAACCCCAACAAGAGGTATTTAACACATTTTACTGCTCAGATAAATTAGTAAAATTCACGTTTATTTGATAATTTTGGTTTGCAAAGCGGCTTTGATACCTATTGCACTTGGTTTACTGATGGCTGGCTAGTTTTTTCATTCTTTAAATTCAGAAGACGTAAACATTCGTCCGCTAATTTGTCTATAGTGGTGTTTTGATGTGATTGTAGTACATGAATGAAAATAAGCGATTCGAACTGACCGCTTGTTATTATTGAAAATTTTCACCGAGTAGGTTTACTCGACCAGCATATGAAATGAAATCTTCTCCATTTGTCTTTGAAGCATGTATAATTTGTAACGGGAATGAAAAAGCGATAGTCGTTCGACGACAAAATCAAAAATTGATTTTATCTTTTCGAGAGTTATAGTGCAATTAACATCATCAGAATATTTTTTGATAAAATGAAATTGACGTAATGTGATCTACATCTGAAAGCTTTCTCAACAGAAACCTAACTTTTACCGGATCACCAAATTTTTCAGCATCCTTCAATAATTCTTTGCATCTAGCATACCATATTTCAAATATCATACCATCATCAGGATCATCCGCCAATTCTGTGATCAACAGATGTGTTTACTCTATCTGTAGAAGTAACAGCTCCTCCCGGTGCTTGCATCAATTCTGCAATTGGCTTCAGGTAATCCTGGTCTGTGTTTGGAGTCTTTGTTGCTCAATCAGCAATTCTAATATTTGGTCCACATTTGACATAACTACTCTGTTATTTTATTGTGTCGACAAAAAAAACGATGTTCAACTACTTTCAGATAGCACTTTGTGATGGCAGCTTCTCTATTGAATTTGCCAATAATCCTCGTCGTCAAATTATGTGTGTCGTGCAAAAATATAATTTTAAATAAAACCATAGACTAAAATTTAACTTTAATTTACTTTGTATTTTCTAACTAATATAATTAATGCATGATGTAATCATGCAACTGCTCGTCACACTTGTAACTTCTCTCCTCCACCTTCTATCTGTTATATGCATGAATTTGGTCATAATTAATTGTTGTTTTCCCAATGCTGCCACCAAACATAACTTAAGAACCCGTTGCAATTGAATCATTCTTTTCGTTGACCTCGTTTCTGAATAATGGCAAAACCCATTTCACGTTAATTCAAAGCAGCACTTGAAGGAATCCAAACTTTATGATTTTTGCAACCATATTGTATTTTGTATAGCTGCCTAATTTTCGATCAATATTAAAATATAGAAGTCGATTTTGCATCACCTTTTCCATTTTTTTACCACTAACAAGAGGTTTGTAAACAAAATTTTATGAAAACTCAATGAGAATCATGAATCAATTGGCTTCTTAGTTTTGCATTACCTGCTCGTATATACGCCTTTCTTCTTTTCGTAAATTTTTGCCTAAAAGTTACACTTAATGAATTTCGGAATATCATCATATGATTTTATTGGATATTACGAGGCCTCTCGCTACTAGTAAAGCTTTGCCTTTTTCATGATCTCGCCTCAGCATTCTTCGGCAGTTTCTCGCCGAATTCATTATCGTTATACTTTCATCAAACTTTATAATATGGTTCACAATAATCCATGCTTTTGTGAAAAATGTTTAGTTTGATTTTTTTATGCAAGTTATAATTAATTATTGCAGTTCACAACCGCCGTTTCAACATGGCCAATGTGTAACTGAAAAGTAAGTGTCACGCGCGAATCATCGAGCAATAATCTCTGGAAGTGAAATAAGATATTTTTAATATGATAAAATAAAAATGACATAAACTATTTCAAATTCTGGAAATATAAGTGATAAATATTCAAGATAGCTCCCCTATTCTGATATTTACGATAAGTTATACGATCGCAGGACATTAGAGTTTGTCAAATAAATTATTTACATATGATTTAAATCACACACGTTCTGTTTAATCGATTCACTAATAAATTATATTTTTATCTTTTAGATCGAACTATTTTATTCACGGCAATTTCAAGATAAGGAAGATGGATTGACTCGTTTACGATCATATTTGAGGGATAAGGAATCAGAAATATTTCCTGGAGGTGTAAATAAGGTAGCCAGAGCAAGTGCATTTTTGTTACATCGTGCTGTTCGAGACGCTGTATTTTCAGTTTTTAACCAGGCCGCCGAAACTGTTAGAACACTGTTTATCGAATTTTTTCCGAAAGGGTATATATGCAATAAAATGTATCAACATTTACAGATTTTCTGATTATTTTCTATTTTAGGGTCTCACCAAGTGAAGTGGCCCGTTGTGTTGATCGTTTGTTACCTGAGCTGTTAGCAAAAAGTGGTGATCCGTCCGCAAGAATTCACACGTTGGCCCAGCATACAATATTAAGTATAGCCGCCTGTCCGGAGGTGAAAGAGCAACATTTAATTGCACCATCACTATCACGTCCAGTGGGTTCGGGAACCCATCCACGTTTAGCATTAAGCCGAATGCAAATGTTAGAACAATTAGTCTTAAGTCAAGGAATCAGTGCAGACAAGCAAAGTGGTTTAACATGTCGTGTCCTATCAGAATGTGGTTGCTCCGGCATCCATCATCCAGCCGAATCGGTACGCAAGGTGGCCGAACGTGTTTTACTTCTAGTCTATAAAATTAATCCACGTCTAGTTAGAAAACAACTACCGCCCGACGATGATATAACACGACGAAATTTACTATATCGTCAACTGTTTACCGAATTCGATAAGCTTGATTACGTTCGGAAAAAAGAAATGCTCGAAGCAAATCGTAATAGTCTAGGACAACATTTTGAAACATTTTCACCACCATCAGCTAATAGTTCAAATCAATCGCCGGTTGAATTGAAAAATCGTTCAAATCGCAAAGCAACAAAACTGTCCGAGCTTGATTCGAGTCCCGTACGATTTGGTAAAACGCGGGCTGATCAATTATCCAGTGATAATAATTTGGGACTAAATAATTGTAATGGTAAATTAAATTTACATCATGAATTTCTAAATGGTAAACCAGGTAGCAAAGAGGAAATACCATCAATGTCGAGGAAAAGTTCCAACTCCGATTCGGTTTCGGATTCGAACGAGTTGTAAGTGTCCTGGAATTATAATATTCAGTAACATTAAATCGTTAATTTTGATTAATTTTAGGGTTTGCCCATTTTGTGACTGGACTTGTCAAGGCGATCCAGCCCAGCTAGATCGGCATTACTGGAAAAGTTGTCCGATATTAACAAAGTGTCCACAGTGTGGGCAAGTTTTGGAAGTATCCGCATTGAATTTTCATTTACCCAGTGAGTAGAGTATTAGTTGGCTTGTGCACGTCATATTTTTAAAAGTAGTCCGTGTTTTAAGAACTATTTATAGAATTTTTAAGACGATTTTAACTATTAGGGTATTATACTTAGCGATACAAATCACTTTTAGAGAAGTTATGTATTTGACTCTAGGCTAGATATTAAATTAGGCCTATTCTGGACTACACATTCTTCATTACACTTTTCTTAAGTTTTCAATAGCGTACATTGCGACGACGACCATCAATTACAAAAAATATGAAAATTTATTGAAAATTTTGTAAAAATATTTTCATATATATATTTTTATTTCAGACGAGTGTGAAGCAAAAATCAGCTATATCAACTGCGAAAAATGTTCTGAGGCCGTTCATAAAGAGTTATACGAACTACATCGAATGGAAGATTTCTGTAAAGGTATATAGTAAACCTCCACCAATTTTATTATAAATTTGATTTTTAAATAAATTTTTATCGATCAGAATTGGTACCCGGTTCAGCAAAGTGTCCACTATGTCATGAAGAAGTCCAATTAGTACAAGGAAACGGATGGAAAAATCATTTATTGATGGAGGATGCATGTTTAGGAAATTCTAGATTAAGAGCCAAAATGTAATTGGGCATGAAGGAATTGGGTGGAATTATTTTTGAGTAGCCTTTTCAAAAATTTCTGAAACGAATTTAGTGACACAAAAATGAAATGGAACGATTTAAAATAAATAATAAACTATGGACAATTTTTAAATCTTATATTCTTAAAAAAGTTTTATTGTTTGTGATAACCGAATCGATTTTCTGCATTTTCGCAAATATCTATTTATTGTTCACAATAGCATGATGATGTTTGTTCAAGTATACCTTTAATATGGAGAACGAATTAATGACACTAAAATAAAAATATTTTGGTACGGCCTGGTCTACATTTTGTCCAAGGAAATATTTTTCATCCGCTTCAACCAACCTGGATCTCCCGTAAGAAGTGCTCGAACGTTAGTGTTAACGATTCCCCTAATGCTCGGCCTGAAATCAAAGCTATACCAATGATAGTTATCACCTGTCATTGTTGTTAGCCATCCTACATTTTCTATCGACACATACTATTTGTAGTACAGTTCTAACAAAATAACAACTCATGACGTGAATCAGGTAATTCTGGATTTTAATCAGGTGAAAGAAAACCCATGCTTGCGAAATATGACTAAAAACATGCGCTGTTTATTTTTCTGATAGTATAACGTGTTAGCGCGAGATCAAAATAGAACCAGATTGATGACACTGTTCAGTAATTAAGGTTATATGGTTCTTTAACACCGATTATTATTATTAATAGGGCACGATAGGGTTTAAACTGAGAAAAGGATAAATTCCATAACTAGCTGTAGCTATAACATTTCATTGCAAGAGAAAAGAGACGTATGAGTGCCAGCCTGGCAGAGATCGAGATCCTCCTAAAAAGTAATAGTTCTAAATAATGAAAGACAGTCAAGAATAGAAGTCGTCTCTGTTGAAACATTAAAATATCTTCTAATTATCAGTTATCGGTTACGAATTAGTAATGTATTCTGACTGTATAGTGGTTTATTGGATTATTCATTTGTTAAGTTTGTCAAATTTGTTACTCGAGAGATTGATCAGATTCGGTTGATATTAATGTGGATCGAATGTATTATTTAAATCATAATAAATAAATTTATAAAGATAGTTTTTATACAAATGTATTTATGTATCTAACTATCATAAAACTACAAGCAGTAGCGATTAAAATAAAAAATTTTTAGAAGATATACCAAAGGTAGAAAAATTAAATGGAGATGGCAGTAATTTCAAATATGGAAATTTCAAATTACAAACTTAGGATTTTTAGAGAATACAAATGGCAAAACCAATAAGCCAGGTGAAAAAGGTAAAACCAAAATCGAAAAATTAAATCAGATTGCAAGGTGTAAAAATTAATAATTACGACCATAAATAAACTGTGAAACTGTTCATCAAATGATCGAGAAATTCTATGCAATTTATCAGCTGGATAATAAGCAACAAAAGTGTAATTTATTATAGAATTTATATAACTATGTTTTCAATAAAAATGATGGTCTTGCAGCTCATACAAGCCACCTCGAAAATTAACAAAAAATTCAAAAAATGCTTGGAAAGTGGACTCTCTCTCTCTCAGGCTAAACTCAATAGTTGAGTTAACGACAGAGAAAGGCATAGCCAAGGAGTCAGAGTCTATGCAAGCGAAGCAGGAGAAAGACACATTGTGAACCTCTAAAAAAGCACCCTTAACTAGGTAAGGCAAAAAGCAACAACGAGAAATCACAAGAATAACTAGTAAAGCGTGATTTTTTTCTTTTTGGTTTCTCGTGTATATATTTCTGATACATCACGCGTGATTAGCGTTATCTGTTAAAGTCAATTGTTCTCAGTTAGCCGTGTCATTTCATCATGAAAAGAATTACACCCTAACAAAGTTTACAAGTTATTGAATATTTTTTATCAAAATTCGTGTTCAGTGAAAAATTTTTGTTCATCTGTTTTATACCGAAAAATTGTGTTCAGCAACGAAGCGCAGTTTTGGTTAAATGGCTATATTAATAAGCCACAGGCAATGCAAGAACTGTCAATGCATAGTTTACGGGCTGATGGAATCATCGGTCCGTAATTTTTCAAAGATGACTATAGTAGCAATGTTACCGTCAATGGTGCTCGCTATCCTTCGATGATTTCGGACCTTTTTTGTTCCATGAACTGAATCTGGTCGATATGTGGTTTCAGCAAGACGGCGCCATATGCCATACAGCACGCGAAACCATCGGCTTATTGAGGAATGAGTTCGATGAGCAATTTATCTCACGTTTCGGTCTGGTGAATCGGCCGCCTAGATTGTGCGATTTCGCCACTCTTGACTATTTTTATGGGAGCTACGTGAAGTCACTCGTATATGCCAATAAACCAACAACAATTGTATACCAGCTGAAGAGATGACATATCAGCTAAAAATGCTCGAAAGTGGTGAAAAATTGAAAATTTCGCATGGACCACGTAAAACGAAGCCTTGGCCAACATTTACATGAAATAATCTTTAAAAATAAAATGGCAAATGTTGATTTACCGATTCAAATAAAAATTTCATACATTTTTGCAATTTTACTGTTTTTTCCTTTTGAAAATTACAAAACAAACGCTTAAAAAATCATGCTTTAGCATTCCTCGATATTAAGTGTGCTTTATAGCGATCAGAGAACGAAGTAAAAGCGAATGGCAAAACTGAACTTGCGTGGCCAATTTTCCTGCAAAGACGAGATTGAAAACCGGTCGCGGGCATAGATGTTGTCCACTTTCTATGCATCTGTCCGCCATTAGTGCAAAGAAGCGGCAAACACATAAATACACACAAATTTCGAAAGCTGTAAAATAAAAAATATTTCACTATCTCTAACTCGTTCCAGTAAAGGTAAAGAGAGAAAGAAGTACGACTTCCCAATTGTTGAGAAATTAATATTATTTATTTGGTGAAAAATATTTTATACGGTTAAATTAATGAAAGTAAAAATGAGCAGCGAAGAATTTTTCTACAATGATAGTGACGACGAAGATAAATATGTATGCGATATGGCATTAAGCGAAGAAAAATTAAGGATTCATCCAATCCGTCCAAGGTTACAATTAACCAGAAGATCATGTTACAATAGGTATAATAGGTGCGAAAAAACAAAGAGTTAAACTTGCTTTTTTCGAAAAATTCGGATTTCTAGGAGTAATAGGATGTATCGATGACACTCATATAAAGATTATAGTGCAATCTAAACAAGATAGACATCTTTATATGAACCGGAAACGTTTTGTAGCTTGGTTTCAGCCTAAATGTTATGGTTGTTCGTAGCAAGAAGATTCATTTCGTATATGTTTTGATTGATATATTTATAAGGTTTGTGATGATCACGAGAAATGAGAATCACATACGTCGACAGCAGTCATCCAGAATAATGTCATAACTCCTTTATTTTCGTTATTTTCTAATTTTTCATTTAAGATGATGTTACGCTCTGAAGCCATGTATTATTCCACTATTTAGGTTCTCTGAAGAAGAGTCAAGAGAACAACATTTCAATAAAAACATGCCAGACGAGGAATATAGTTGAAAGGATAATTGGAATCGATTCGGTTGTTTACTAGGGGCAAGAAAACTTCATTATACGCCGGAGAAATCGTTTTTTCTTTATATTTGCTCGTTCTTATTTTGTATTCCATATTTTGTTGACGGCATAGTTTTTTATACAGTTGAACTTTCTTCCACATCTTGAATTGTTCATGTTTTATTTCGTAGATTTTTCTCAAGTATCGAGCACAATCTTTTGTATGTTTCTCCGCTTGTCCTATGGATTTTGTTTGAATTTGCAGGTTTTTTCTTCCACTTGTAAATTATTACTTGACGACCCCCTTTGATTTTTACTTGGCATTGGTGTCAATACTTTTTTTCGTTTCTCTCAATTTACAGCGCTAATTACAGTTTCCTCTAGAAGTGAGAATATATATAATTTGTTAGCCCACCTCCAGTAGCGGCAATCTCTTTTTTGTTGTGGGCTAATTTTACTTTTAAATCATTCCACACCTGAAACTTATTAATACCATAACATATTAAAGGTCCTATTCTGACCCATATACGCGAAATTTATAATCTTACCTTTTGCCATTCTATGTCTTTACGAATTGGTGGACTTGGGAGCCAAACCGTTCCATTTTGAATTATACTCCTCTTTGGAACTGCCGAATGTATATACCCGTTTGACAATTTCCATATTTTTTCCATTAGTTGAACTAAACATTCAAACTGCTTACAATTTGTAATTTTACTGCTAAAACACAATAAAAAATTAATTAAAATTTAAATTTTACGTATTTTAAGTACAAAAACTATTAAATTTTTAATAAAATTCATTTAAATATCAGGCTCTTACGTTTTGTTCGTCTCCATTTTTTATGTATCACTTCAAAATTAGAGGTGACGAAAATGTCATTTGAAGTGATGGAAAACTTTTTAAACGACTACTAGAATACGACGTAAAATAATGTTCGTCTCATCACTCGTATTATGAAACATCGTAAGAGTCGAACGATTCTCCATATTATAAAATAAAAAAACGGATTTTTGCGAAAACACAACTGACAAAAGTGAATGCTCAGTAGTAGTCGGATAACGCATTTGCAATGTGAAAAATCGCAACTCTAAAGTTTTTAATGGCAAAAATCAAAAACAGCTTATTATATTTTACCAATTTGACACATACAAATTTTTTTAAGAGGAGTGCGATATGCGATTTCATAATACACCATTAAAAAGCATTGTTGAGTCGCAAAAAATGCTAACGGAGGCGAAACTACCTTATAAAATATGAATAAAAAAAAAACATTAGCCCCCAAATAGAATAAAATGGTCCAATCTAGTAGACGCACTATGCTCTTATATCAGAAAAAATATCATTAAATTTTTTTCAAACAATTTCATAGCATTTCTCATGTACAATCTGAAAATATGCAGAATCACAATTCGCAGTAAAAGTTCCTACTTTTCCTGAATTCTTATTTTTGTTCAAAATTTTCATTTCAGCGAAATTCATAACCACATAGATAAACAAATTTACTTGGTTGATTCATAATTTTTATCTAATGTATCCTTTTATTTAAAACTAAATTTTAATTTTACCTTTGCTGTATTGTAATTTTCTTTAATTACTTTTCGATTATCTGTTTTATGCGAATAGTTGATTTAGCTTTTTCAATTAATTCAGTTTGTCTCATATGTTTGAGGAACTAAGTAAAGTTGCAGCCGCCGATTTGATATTTAAAAAAATACGAATTTCCTTTATAAGGCTGATGTCTTTATTAAAACCAAATAATATAATAAATTTTTTACGGGATTATAATTTTCTTTTCATTTCGTTTTGTTTTGTTCATTTAATTACTTTTCGTTAATTTGCTATTGAATTTTTTCTATACAAAATAGATATGTTATCACTACAAACGAAAATTATAAATTAAAAATAATAAACAAACTAAACAGATAATTTTATATTATTTTCATTATTATATAGTATTAAATAAAATAAAATAAAATAATATTTATATATATATATATATATATATATATATATGTATATATATTTTTGTTTTTATGTATATAATTAAGAAACCATATTACGAATTTATTTATTTATAATATTTATAGGTATATTTTGTTCCTTAGCTTTCTCATGAGATAAATGTTATCAACGTCTTTACTTTTTTATATTTTACTATTTTTTTTAATTTTATTTATTAAAATTATTAATTATTACTTTCAATTTATATTATAATAATAAATAATTTTACTGTTTTATATTTTTATTATTTACATTTTTTTAACAATTAAATATTGTCTATTGGCTCGTGATTATATTTATATATTTTTTATTTAATGTTTGTTTCAAAATAAATAATTAATAAAAATGTTTCTTTTGGTTTTTTGGCCGATTAATTTTTTTTTATATAATTAAACAAATAAAAAAAAAGATTTGTGTGTTAACGTTCTATTTGTGCGTATTTTATTTAAAACAAATAAAAATTATTATTTAATTATTCCTGGTTGTGTTTTGAAGATATTGGAAATAATTTAATATTTTATTTTAACGTTTATTTAAGGGCGGCATGAAATTAAATTAAATTTAAGGCGTCCAAATTATTTTAAGTATTTAAAAAAATAAATTAATAAATCAAAACTACTTTTTGGATGGAATTTAATTTCTTGTAAAATAGAGACGGATGGCTAAATTTAGCAAAAAAAAATGTAATTGACTGCTTGGGCCCGGTACTAGGCGTTTTATTAATTGTATTTGGAACTGGTTATATGGAAAAGGTCAATAAATTATAAATTGCAAATTTATTATATAGAACGAACGCATTAGTGCCCAAAGTTGTAATTTGATGCTTCTATTAAACTAGAATTTTTTGTTAATTAACAAAGAAAATATAAATTAATTAATTACATTTTTTATACTACATTTAACAAATGTTTATGTTTTAAAAATATTTACAATTAACACGATGATTTTTATAATTACTCGTATATATAAAATAATATATAATTTATCATTAATAATTGATTAATAATTATTCAACAAATATCTACGGCCATTCATTTTTTTAAAAAAATATATAAAATTAAAAATCTAAATTAATATTTTTTATGTTTTAATTAATTTTAAATTGCTTAATTATTGTTTTTTTTTATTTATTTATTTATAAAAAAATTAAATTACATACTAAAAATCACAATAAATTATTATTTAATTATCAATTTAATTAATTTTATTAAAAAAATATTAGAAATTCACACAAAATAAATACGAGAGATAAAGAATTTTGATAATGTTTATTATATAATGTATAATGTTGTATATAAAATAAATAAATAGTCAAGATTTAATATTTAATTTTTATAACAAAACAAAATTATTCCGAAATCCTATCTATTTATATCCTAATTCTAAGCTAATATCAATAACTTTTTATACTCGTAGGCAAATTATAAAATTTCGAGTTTTGTTGTATATTTTAATTTCATGATATCTTCAAAACATAACTGTTGATGTGAAAGAGAGATTTAAGATCTTGTTGTTATGGTAAATAATACGTTTAGAAGAAATAGTAAAATGTCTAAAGAATTTTCTAAAATATTAGGATAAAACTTGTTTATATAAATTTTCACACAAACAGTAAAAATTAATAAATTTATTTTTTTTAAAATTTGGAGTTTAATGTAATTTAACCGACTGGGATTTTCAATGATTGTCTTTGACATTAAGTAAGGAAACCACAACCACTCAACTTCACTGAAATCAAATCTTGTAAACACCGGAGAATGTTTGAATTCAACACCGGAGTGTTTGATTCCACTAAGGAAATTTAGTATGAAGTCATACCGAATGGATAATTCCAACTCCATTTTAACAAAGCAACAAATTATTAAAGCAAATATGCTTACTTAAAATAGCTCCAAATACACTTGTAATAACCGTAATAAAACATGAACCGTCAAAAACTGCCCCGTAAAATCCATGATTACTTTTTCAAGGAGCCCAGCTCCAAATAATACCTACATCCCGTATTCCATCTTAAATTGTATTTTCTGAAGAAATTTGATAAAAGCTTGTAGTTTCTTGTTCACCTGCAACAGTACAAATATTTGTATCAAACATTTATATTTGGTGATTCTGTTTGGTGAAGTGCTTACCAATCTTACCACCATGCCTCTTGAAAAACAAATAAAAGTATTTTGCACCTCTTCGTATACCAATTCTGGCTAACTCTGTAAATCGGAAGGTGACTAATGGCAGTCCGTATTTTTGCTGAATATCGATCTATTAACAAAGCCCTATCAACAATTCGCTTAAACACTAGAGCTTGAACCTTATCAAAAAGATTATCGAAAATAAATTATCGTTCGAACTCAAAACTCTACTAGCACGATTCGATTTCAGCATAGTCATGAAAAAAAAAACTTTCGGAACTTTCTATAAATTGGTATAATATTTATAAATATTTAAAGGAAATTTAAAATGGACATCTACTTGACGTTATTTTACTCTCGCACGTTTCAAGTTGTTTGTTTCTTCTTTCTTTAAATTTTTTTTGTGATTAAATTATTTCATATTTTGTATTTTATTTTATAATGCTAGTCGGCCAGGATTACCTTGGCACTTTAGATACGGACTGTTGCATTTTCAAGGTTAGGTGGCAAAGTTAAGCGTTTTGGAAAATCATCGCCAGCACTTTCAAGAGAAACTGCCTGAAGAGTTAAACAACGGTACACAAAATACTTCTAAGTGAATTCGAGCTGTCTCGTATTTATGCTAAAACAGTACGTTGAAAGTGAAGAAATTTTGTGTTCATGAGAACAATTCGGATCTACACTTGAAGACGATGCTGTAGCTTTTTCAAGTGGAATTAAACCAATCCGTTCTCGAGTCGGTAAAACCGTTAAGTTTTATACTGTTACCTAATGATGGCGTTTTCATGTGCAGATGCATCAATGGGGAACGTTCGATTATTTTTGTGAGCGAATTGGTAACATCAAAGATATCTGGGAAGATTGTCTTCAGCCGATTTCAGTAAATGCCTTAGTTATTGCCCAATATCTCTCAATTAGACTAAATTCTGGGCAGTTGGGCGGGTTCGAGATACAATCATCATGTTGTTCTTTTTGTAGCAAATCAAAGTTTCCGACGCATAATTGCAGCTTGCTAAATCAGGGTAGATTGCAGATGACTTTGTGGCTGTGTATACATTTTTTGCTGTTTTATTTTTCTCCAAGCATTGTTTTATGTAAATTTGTGTATTTATAGTTCCACTTGAAATTTTTACTTTCTCGTCCACAAGTGCAAATTTCCTGCCAAACTAATTATTTTTTTAATTTTAACACTATGCGCCCTAGCGAAACACATTAACACGTAATAAACACATTATACCACTTGTTTATTATTTCGTAAACAATTTTTTTTTCTTGCGAACTAATAAATAAGTGGTATAATGTGTTTATTAAGTATTTTATTACGAATTATTTTTGTGAAAATTTTGCCACTTTTTTCAATTTTCGTTTACATTGCCCCAAACTGAACCCCATTTCGTCCTCCATTATAACGCCATTATAACAACCTTTGGTGAGAAAATTGTCGTAGTTTTCTCGTTCGTGATGTCGTCCTAATAGATTGCACAAATGCAAATCGATGAACATTGATATTTATTTGCGACATTACAATTATGTTTGCTAACGCACGATTTACTGGACCACTTACAGATTTTCTATCTGCGGCCAAAGATTCTTTAAACCTAAAGGTAACATATTGGACAGTATTTCTGCCACATTTTAGGCAAAATTTAAACCAAAAAAACATTGTTGGAACAAAATACAAGAATCGCTAATATACAGTTCGCCATACCATCGGTTAATTTTCCCTACGACTCCACTGCTCTCCATTCTTCAGAGGTTTTAAAATGTGTGCTATATGGAGAACGAATAGAAACTTGCTTTTGGTGATTAGTCGTGATGCTAATGCTCATAATTTGCTGAGGACCATTCGGATTGCAATAAGGCAGGAGATGATTCACATGAGTTTATACTCGATGCCCATCATTAACATGATTTTAAATTAGAGAATGACAGATGTCATTTTTAGCTCAGAACATAAGTGCATCTGTTGTATCAGCCACCTTAAAGACCCGAAATTAAACCTTACCGTAACACGAAGTCAGGCAATTGGGAATTATTCCCTCTCGGACTTGATCGACTTCTAGAGCCAGTAGCAGAAATTCATTCATTTGAGGGTAATAACAGCGACCGTCGCCTTTATCTAAAACAATCTCTAGCACCGACGAAAAACCCTATTCTCTTATTACTAAACAAAGTTCGCGGAAGAGACCTTTATTGTGTTTCAATCTTAAAAAATTTAGTAAAATTACCAGGCGACACAAAAATAAGAGTAAGAGAGGTTCTTCAATCTTAAGTATGATTTGGTTCATTTTCTGGCATCGCTAGACTAAACAATTAAACAAAACACTAGTGTTTCACGACATCCTGATGGCGGACTACCGCTTCCAATTTGGATATGTGGGAGCTCTTACATTCTTACGAAGTTCTGCGTTGAAGTTTATTCTGTTTCGCACCTTATAAAACTACGGATAGAATTTTCCCGCTGAGCTTCAGTATACGTTTTTCTACATTCAAGGTCATTTTATCAAGCTGTTCCAGGCTTGTAAGTAAAACTTTCATAAAATGTAGTAAATACGGTACTATTACTCTAAATTGATTTTTGTTAAAATCCGAGTAAATTTTGAATACACACACACACACAGAGAGGTGTGCTTTTCACTCTTCTGTGGTTCATGATTTTTGACGAGCTATATGTTAAACTAGAGTTATTATAAGACATAATAGTTTCAGGCAGCTTCATGAATGTCAGTCATGTCTGATCTAATACAACGCGCTCTGCTTATTGTGGAGTTACGATGTATGAAGAACGGTTTACACATTAATAAACCTAACACGTTAATTGATCTTTATTAGACGGAGAAATTTAGGCGAACTGTCGATCTCCTCTCTTTTTGGATATACTAGATCATATCGTGTTAATCTTGATATTAAGTTCGACAGTATACTCTCTTGGCAGTATCACCTTGAAGAAAAACTTAAAAACCTACAGCCACCTTTTGATAATATAAAAGAGCATTTGGTAGATCGTGCGATTTATCCCCGAAAATACTGACTTTATTTACAAATCATTGGTTTTGCCTATGCCGTCTTACGTTACTGTTGTGTAAGTGGCCTAAGGTTAAATCGAATTTCCTTGTGGCAAAACCAAATATGTAGTGTAATATGTAATAACAGTGCATTGTTTGCCGAACTATTACGCGCTTATTGCTCGGTTCAAATGTAGAACCAAAGTAAATTTTATATTACTCGTATTTTAACTCATACATACCAGAAATCAGAAAAATTAACAATAAAATGTTGCCCGAAAGAAGAGACTTTTGGTTTTTCATAGGTTTCACTAACCTGGTATCAGAATTCCTGAGATGACAAATGTATAGCGTAACTTTTGTACTCTGCTAATGGTCTGACATAATAAAAGTACGCAAACAATTTTTCCGATATATCCGATAAAATAATAAGGTGGATTTACATATCCAACGGTTTTTCTGCGCCCAACATCACGTGACACATTCAATCAATCAAAAAGGACTTCTTCACCGAATTTTCGGCACGTCGAAGACATGAAAAAAATTTATCAGGTGTGCAACTAAATTTCCGGATTTCACACATAGATGGTGCTAGCGACACATTTAGTTGCCATTTATATCAGAAGTTGTGTTTTGTTTATAGCGTGGACAGTTGTTAACGATAACCAGTTGTAATACCAGCTCATATCACAACACAAAAACATTTTATCTAACAACGAAAATGTTGAATTTTGTACCAAACAAACAGCATTTGCGGGAAACTTTGCTTTTCTGCTTCAACTACCTGTGAATATTGGTTTAAACGTTTCAGAACTGGCTATTTCGACATTGAGGATAAGAAGCGCTCCGGAAGACCAAAAAGATTTGAAGACACCGAGTTGCAAGCGTAATTGGATGAAGATGATACGCAAACTCAAGATCAACTTGCGGAGGCATTAAACACGACTCGCCAAGGTATTTGCAAACGATTACATACTATGGGAAAAATTCAAAATGAGGGAAAATTGGTGCCACATGAGTTGACTGAGAGACGGATGGAAAATTGAAGAGCCACTTGCGAAATTTTGTTAGCACGGCATAGGTCATAGCTTTCACCTGGCGAAATATCAACATCGACGGCACGGTCAAATCGCTTCGGAAAGACAATGTTCTGCGTTTGGTAGGACCAGAAAAGAATCGTGTACTATGAGCCATGCATTGCTCGAAAAATGGCCAGGATGGAACACTAGACACGACCGAGTCATTTTCCAGCACGACAACGCTCCATGCCATCGCACTCCCATCGTCCAGTACATCATCAAAACGCTGAGATGGGATCTACTACCGCACCCGCCTTATTCGCCACACTTGGACCCCGCGGATTATCACTTGTTCCGGTCGATGGCGCATGGCTTAGCAGGGCTACACTTGGACAGTTTTCAAGAAGTGCAAAATTGGTTGGATGAATGGTTTTGGTCCAGAGACGCGTCGTTTTATCGTCGTGGCATGAATACCTACTATTCCATCTATTAATAGGGAGATGGCAAAAATGTGTCGATAGCGAAGGACAATACTTTGAATAAACCATGTTTTATTTATTCAAAAAAAAACGGAAATTTAGTTGGGCACCTAGTATCTTTTCGGCTCGTCGACACAGCATACTTAGAATAAAATTTATTTTAACATCATCTGTCTTTTTAAAATTATGTGTCAAAATATTGTTTATGTGTGAAAAACCTTACCGAAAAAGCGTCGAATATGTAAATAATCGATCACACAGCGTTCGCCCCTCGCCGAAAAATAGTCGGATATATAAATCCACCTTCTAGAATGTAAAAGGTCCAATATTTGATAAATAATCGAAAGAAAATTGTTTTTTCCCTCCCCCTCTGACCGAACTAATAATCAACGCATCCATAAATCATATCGCACACTTTTATTGCAAGATTGTTATGTCGTAAATTTATAATAGTTCTACAGTGGAACGGATATCCGATAAACTTTTTTAAAAAATGCACATTTTCGGATATATTTTAAAAGTCATTATTTGACAAAAATATCTGTCTACTCTCTCCGATGTAATAATCGTATGCAATATGTTAGTCGTTATTTGCTCGTAAGTGGTATCCGAAGTTTACATTTTTATGTGAACATTTTTTTAACTGTGTCCAAATTGCGTGATAATTACTAACTTTGTGATAATTACTGATATTTTATGATCATTACTAATATTTTAAGTTCTAATTTTGTGAAAATACTGAAATCATTCTCCCACAGCCTTTAGTAAAACAGCTTTTTACAGATACGGGATAATTGAATCGGATCGAAATTATCGAATGAAACTGCCAAATGAGTGAATATGATATAAGGGAATTTCATTTGCAAAATAAATCCAAAAAATAGAAATTAAATCAATAAAAATGTATTTTTCACTTAATTTTGATGCTTAATATGATATCACTTTCGATTTTAAAATAAAACTTGAGTGGAGGAGAAAAATGTCAAAAAAGTATCACATTATTCGGGTAGCAATTTGAAAACGGAGATCTTTGGTATGATGGAGATTCAGCTTTATACTTTAAAATGTTCGAAAATGTTCAATATTTGCATTGCTCACAGATTAAGTTTTCAGTTGTCCGTTGGAATGCATGTAACGCTTTTTCGATAACGCCTCTAACTTGCACTGCTACAATAGTTTTATTAATTTTGTATTACTAACGGGTGTTTTTTTAGGAGGTTTGTTTTTCCGATAGATGTCGTTTTATTTTATGACAGTTGTTTTGACAGCTCAAAGTGGCATTTCTACTCAGTATTGTTTGGCAAATCATTATGAATAGGTTAACTCCAGAACAACGTTTTCAAATCGTGGAAATTTATTTTCAAAATCAGTGTTCAATTAAAAATGTTTATAGAACACTTCGTGAATTTTATGGTGCACATAATCGTCCGTCAGAGACCACCATAAAGAACGTAATTACCAAATTTCGGTCTACATTCACTCTTTTGGATGCCAAGCCACCGACAAGAATGAGAAGAGTTCGTACAGAAGAAAATATTGCTGTCGTTGAGGCCAGTGTCGAAGAAAACGACAATTTATCGATTCGTCGTCGTGCTCAGCAAATTGGACTTTGTCCATCGACTTTATGGAAAATTTTACGTAAAGATTTGGGTTTGGTGCCATACAAAATTCAATTGGTGCAAGAATTAAAGCCACACGACCATCGTTTGCGCCGTGAATTCAGTGATTGGACGTTAAATCAATTGAACGAAGATCCATTTTTTTACCGTAAAATTCTCTTCAGTGATGAGGCGCATTTTTGGTTAAATGGATACTTCAACAAACAAAATTGTCGCATTTGGAGCAAAGATAATCCACACGCCGTTCTAGAATTACCAATGCATCCTGATAAATGTACTGTTTGGTGCGGTCTATGGGCTGGTGGGATCATCGGTCCATATTTCTTTAAAAATGAGGAAGGACGACGCGTTACCGTGAATGGAAATCGATACAGAACCATGTTAAATGAGTTTTTGTTGTCAAATCTTGAAGATATGGATATGAATGAAATGTGGTTTCAACAAGATGGTGCCACTTGCCATACAGCACGTGAAACAATCGACTTATTGAAAGAAACTTTCAACGACAACATTATTTCGAGAAATGGTCCGGTGAATTGGCCTCCGCGTTCGTGCGATTTGACGCCACTCGATTACTTTTTGTGGGGATACGTGAAGTCATTGGTTTATGTGGATAAACCTCAATCGATTGACGCTTTGGAAACCAATATTCAACGTGTCATTGCTGACATACGCCCTCAAATGCTTGAAAAAGTGCTGGAAAATTGGACCTCCAGAATGACATTTGTGAAAAATAGTCGTGGTAGCCATATGCCAGAAATTGTGTTTAAATGTTAAATGCCAAAAAATTATCTACCAAATAAAAAAAAATTTTGGTCATTTCATAATTTTATATGTGTTTTATTCAAAAAAAAAATCGGCAACCTCTTAAAAAAACACCCTTTATTTTTACTCGGCTATTACTAAGCAATGCGACAGAACTATATAGTTAAAACTAACGCTTCTAAAAATGTACATTATGCCCTAATATTTCAGTAGAATCAAATCTACTAAAACAGAAAATATTGTGAACTTTATTTGATGTACCACAAAAATTCGTAGAGTTAATTAAATTTTGGATACAGCACCGTACAATAAACTACTTATTAAATTTAAATCATTTAAATTACACCAAACTCACATTTCAAGATAATATTTTAATAAGATTACAAAACAATTATTAAAAGATCGAAAAAAGTTCAAAACAAATAAATATTTTGCTCCTTCCGTTTTACAAAACACCAAATTAAGAACTAAGAAAATAAAACTAAAGCACGAAAACCTTTTCTTGAATAAAAAGTTGCTTGAAAATGTTGGATATTATTTAAATTATTTTTTTATATTACCCTGATTTTCTCTTAAGTTTCTCTTAAAAGCTCTATTACAGTAAAATAGAAAAGTTTAAAGTTATGTCCAGAATAAAAATTATTATTACAGATTATTTGTTTCGTAAAATTTTGTTATGTGTACGTTTTACAGCTAAGTTCTTAAAGTATGTTGTTTATTCGGTTTTGAAAAAAGGAGCAGTACTTAAGTTTTTTTTCTTGTCTTAAAAGGTATTTTCTAATAATATATTATATCGGCTTTTGGTTTTAATTATTATAATTAATTATTTGATTTCTAGTTTTTCCTCTTCATATAGTATAATAATTTTTTTGCAACAGAATTTTGTTTTTATTAAATTTAGAAATTAAGTTTAATTAAAATATATTTATAATATAAGTTATACTTATTATGTTTGTCACACACTTGAATTTTCATTAGATCTAGATGATGATGGACCTGGTAATATGGGATCTTCTAATATAAATGTAGGACTTTGTCGTGAGGTTGATGCTATTGGTTGATAATGATAACCTTGCCTATGTCGATGATTCGGTTTTGTTTTGCTTGTGTTACCTAATGACGGACGTTGATTGTATGACTCATCGGGCCGTTTTGCTTATTTTTTTGTTTGTTTATGTTATAAATACAATTTCAATTTTCTACACACAACTTTAATTTATTTATTTAAATTTGAATAAAATTGAAGCATTTTTAATCACTTAAGTAACACTTTTTACGGGTGCAGTGCAAATATAAATAGTTTTTAAAGCTAAGCATAAAATTGTTAATAGCTTAATACAAGCTTTATAAAAAAACACAATAAATTGTAGGTGCGAACTAAAACTGGAACCAGCATATGTGAAATCATGTTTCTTTTCATTATGAAACTGGATGTTCTCATAAAAGCATATTAGTTTGTGAACACGACATAAGGGTTTCCAAGGCGTTAGCATTACACCACAAAGAAATTTTGAAACAGATTAGTAAAACTGCTGTGTTTTAATTTCCTGACCAACCAACACACGCCGTACAATTTTCGTTATCTTACATCGCAAACTTTCGCTTTCTTACAAACATAACTTCCGTGACATACAGTTGTTTTTATAATAATACTTATACAGTAGTAATCGTATCTCTTGTGTTGATGTTGAATGCTAATTACATGTGAGTGAAAACAAGTACTGATAAGCATGTTGCAGCAAAGAACCTCGTTACCGCTAGGATTGCTACAATTTTTGAGAGTTGCTGCCACAACAAATGCTCAACTCAACGAAATTAATCGAGCTGGGTACAGTTGCCCGTATGACATAATACCGTTTACAAAATCAAGTATACATAATACCGTATTGCAAAATCCTTTAAAATCTTTAACCCAGGCCTTTGAAGCTACCTTAAAGGACTGGAAATAGAAATATTTTAAAAATTCAAACTAAATGAATGACAAAAATGCAGTCATTAGTCATTGAACCGAAATTCATGTCCTGGCCTTACACACAGAAGTAGAAAAAAATACGAACATAAAGATTAGTGAAAGATAGTTGCCACATCCCAAACTATTACATATTCTGAGTTATAAACGCGCATTTTACGGTATAACTGAAAAACACGCAGAAGTTCCGATCACCGATTGTAATCGATGTGAAAAATATGTGTTGGCATCCTGTGTCTGGTGGGACTCGAGAACTCAGTACCTCCCGGTCCAAGTGCCGAAGCTTTAACCATTGCATTTCTTCGCCACGTTTGGAATTTAGCCAAGACAACATTACTGAAACAAAAAATACGCTTAAAAGAAAACTCTTAGTGCAGATAGGCACCTCTCTACCTAAACCCAATTACTATTATATTATCCATACCATTTTACAAAAACAATACGCATGCAAATCTTAACTTTGAATTGTTCTGTAAATTGTTATCAGATATCAAATTGCGAAAGACAACAAAAGAATTCAGTCAGTTCATAATAGATTCATAAGCAATGGTATGCGACCTACCCTCTAGAATCCAAAACTTTGGCAAACCCACCAATAAATGGTACTGAAGTAATGGGAATGTATTCCAAAAGCTTACTTTCGCGATTTCTGATTTAATGGTAATGGTTGTTCATACAATTTAAAATGTGATGTAATTTAAGGGTGGATCCAAAATGTGATTTTAAATGCACATTTTTAGAAATGAGCAGTTTGGATTGACCTAATTTCATTAGAATTTGCCGTGTCATCAAACCGACAAACACGAATATAAATCGATATAAAAGAGAATGCATACCGCATGAAGAGAATGCATATAGCATTTCGAATGCACCTAATAGCCCAGCAATCTGAAATTAAAACTTAAAACGAATTCGAGTAAAATTATTTTCGATACGCAATACACGGTAACCCCTAAGATTTCTTCAAAATACTCATCCAACCACAAAACCCAGCAATCCTAACACTGAATTAAACAACACGTATGGATATTAAAAAAATTGTATTTAAGAAACTAAAATAAACTCATTAAACAATCAACGCGGAAAAGAAATATACTAGAAAACAATCAAAATTATTGACAATGGAAAATAAAGGAAGATCTACTCACTAGTGTGTAGCAATGGATAATATTCAGCAGTTGACATCTCACTTTGTTAATTGGCATACTTTAGAAATTAGTAAAGAATGTCCAACAACCACCTGCAGTCTACGACCACCTACCACTTAAATTAAGAAATTTCAAACTGAGTATACACAGTGCCATCACAACACAAATCGAAGTGTGCTGAGTACAATTACTGAAGTTGCATACAAATTACTGTTATTTTTACAGCGCACTGCCTGCTCGTTGAATTGTAAAATAGGCAAAAGAAAATAATGAGACAACTAAATGGAATTCCAAAAGGATAAATTAGGAGAGAGATAAACATCGCCTACAAGATCGAGATGGATTCCTAGAATCTAGAGATCCTAAAAAATTGAACGATTTAAGAATCAACGGAAATATGATGGAATTTATGAGTGAAAGCCAATGATACCCTATCCGGGCCTATCAGAAGAATTTGTTAAAGCGAAAGGAAAGTGAAGTCCGAGATTCACAGCTCCTCGTGTAATTCTTAATAAATTCTGCTTATACTGTCACGGTGAGTTATTGGCTCCGTAAAACCAATACCTATCAGCGCCTGTTCTCCAAGTTTACGGCGGCTGAAGCATCTGTCTTGTATCAAGCGGCTCGCTATATAAATATGTTCAAAGGTAGGACGGAATGCATTACGATTCTTAATCAGTACGTGACCCACATGGCACCCAACCTTTTCTCATAAAAACAATTAAGTTAAGAACCCCTACACAAAGGCCTCGGATTACCATATCAGATTCATCACAAACGCGACGTCGGAATACATGGACAACGCTATAAAATGGGAACATAGAACGTGTCTCTAAGGCCTTAAGATTTCCAAAACCTCTCAAACCAGGCAGAGTTATACATTAAATGTGCTTGCACTACAAGAGCTTAGATGGTCTGGGAGTGGGGTCCCATGGCACCACCAATAGTTGCACTCTTCATTACAGCGGCCAACATAGTGAAGAGGAATTTGGAGTTGGCTTTCTCATCCATCGGCGCGAGAAGCAACATATCACTCCTTCAGCCTCATCAATATGCGGATTTGCACGGTCAGGCTCATATTATAAAATTTAATATCATGATCATTAATGTACATGCACTCACCGAAGATAAATAGAGTAGATACTTCTGATGATGACCTAACAAGTTGAAATCGATCGAGTAATTTTTTAAACTTTTTGAACAATTTTTTTTTAAAATTTGTTTTTGCGAAATAATTAAACGAGTGGAATAATGTGTTTATTAAGTGTTAATGTGTTTCGCCAAATACGTACGGCTCATAGTGTTAAAAAAATGTTTAATTTAGTTGTATCAAGTACAATTTTTCCACATAAGATTTTTACCACAACGTAATATAGAGATCGAGTTATGATCAAGTCAAGAACGGAAAACGAATTCGATCACCTCAGTGCTTCTAAGAGATACTTCACTAGAATATCTGACGTTAGATCTTACAGAATTGCGATAACGGAGAGCAAAAGTTTCTTGTCATATTCAAATATAAGTGTAGACTATCATCTATTGATGCTATCACTATCATCAATGCTTTAATTGCTTTCCCAATCAGCTACCGCTGGCTATCTAAATCGACCCAATAATAACCAAGAATCTCCTCTTAATATCCAGTAGCAATGGCTAGCTATTCAATCAGCCATAACTAAAGCAGCGCAAAATACTATCGGAAGACCACCGAGATACCGAAATGATTGGTTCAATGATCAGAGCCGCCTGTTCGGCAAAAATAAACATAAGCTTCGGGCAAAATGGTCGGATCTTAGCACTAGAAGCTCTCTGCAGCAGAATATCTCCGTGCTAAAAAAGCTACGAATAAATATCTTCGATAGAAGCGCGAACAGACGAGAAAATTCATCGAAAGCATCAGCTTCCAAGCGGAACAAGGAAACACTAGAGACTGTTTTGTTCTCTCCGTAAACCTACTTCCAAAATCTGCTAAATCGGAATGACAAATGACACTCATTAGAGCAATTGCTCCACCAGTGGCACTATTCTGTCTTTCTCTGAGAATGTGCAATTGGGAAAAATATTTTCATAGTATTTTTGTCTGACTTGTATTTTTCTGGCCTACCGAGAGAATTAGTTTAATGTAAATATTTTAGAAACAAAGTTGAATGGGAAACTTTTATTCCAAAATTTTTTTTTCCCATGTAACTTTGTTTCGAATATTTTTACACCAAACGAATTCCATCGGTAGGCCTAAAAAACACAATTCAAACAAAAATGCTAGGAAAATAATTTTCCTAATTCCCTGGGAGGTGAAGATGATTTTATCGAATATCCAATAGTAGAGGAAGTAGAAGCGACTATTAGTAGACTGAAAAATGGAAAGCGACCCGGTCTTGACGCAATTCCTGCAGAATTTATTAAGCTCGGTGGCACTAGTCTTGAATCATATTTATACGATCTCATCGTCTCTATTTTGGACCAAGAAGAGCTGTCTTAGATTTTAATGACCGCGTTCATATTTGCGCTGCACAAAAAAGGCGGCCGTAGAACTATTATTGACATAGTTCTATTGAACACTGCCTACAAAATACTGGCTAATGTTGTACTAGCCAGACTCATCCTTTTCGGAGAAAACATCAACGCGATTATCATTGTGGTTTTCGTCAACGGACCAGTGCTTTATCATGAGGATGATTTTGGAAAAATGTTGAGAGTACAATATGTTCATGAAAGTAGCATAAATTTTCCGATAAAATACAGTGCCTACACAGATAATCTTTTAATATTTTTTAACAGGACCTCAATGAAATGCCACATACAAAGACTGAATATTTCTTTGGAGTCTTGGGTAACATGACTATTTAGTTGTAAATTTTCTACAAGCAAAAGTCAATGGGCGAGTTCAGGACCGCCAACTGTTGGCATCATGATTATTGAAATCATTGCCAATTTGATTTCAAATTTTCATAATACTAAACGTTTTCATAACGTTGGCTTTGGTTTTACTCAACATGTTCCCAACTGTTGGGTGGCCTGAATGCGCCAATTGCATACAGTTTTGGAAATCTATAATAAACACTATAGACCCAAATAAGTTGCATAACTCTCATCTAGAATACAACAATTCTATAAAATACCTCGATGGTGTTCTGAATATAAAATTGAACATTTTGTAATTTTTTTATTTTGTCTATAAAGATTTTCCTTAGATTTACGTCCATGCAAAATTGATATTAAACATTTTATAATGATCGAAAATGATTGTCTTATTTGGAAAATTGGAATAATAAATGGTTTGGTTGTTATGCATGACAACACTGTTAATGTTGTATAAAGAGAAACTCGGCTTCGGGCGAGTGCGACTCTAAGAGCTTAACGAGAAATAAAATTATTAATTTTGTTAAAGGCCCCTAGGTGTAGCTGCTTTCGTAGTCGTTTAAAATCTTAATGCTTCTTTGGGACCAACCCTCTTAGAGTTTTTGTGTACTTTTAATAATTTGCAGTATACGATTGTGCATCTACTTAACCGTAAATATGTAATGCAAAATAAAATTGTGTTAAGCAATTTGGTAAAGAATATAAATGTACATCAATTAGCCCTTTCGCGAACGCAAAATTATTTAAGGATGTTTGTTACAGGACACATACTATAATTAGATTCTTGTTCATTTTATTCAAACCGGTTATAGTACAGATTATATCACAGAAAAAATGACAATTTGGGGTACAATGAAAATAGAAACGCCGGTATATGCCGACGTATCCGCGAAAGGGTTAGAAAGATCCATCGAAAAGGGCGCTAAAAGTCAGACGCAATATCATCGTTCACAACACAGATTTGAATCATCATTCATTATTTCAATAATTATTTATTTACTACTCTTTTGAGTGCTTAACGTAAGGAGAACCGTATAATATTGAACAAAGGCATAATGACACTAAAAAAGAATAATAAGATTCTTTGTTTTAGGATGTTTAGGAGTTAATAAATATTTTTTACCGACAGTCCTAAAGGTGGCGGAAAAGATATTATTTTGTTAATTCAATTTGTTTTCCATTTGAGAGCAAACCGTAACACTAACAGGAACTGGGACTCAAAGATCATGAAATTCGAAGTTCATTTATTCCAAAATATTTTAATCGACAAACACAAAACGTTGATTGGTCAAAATTTTAACTAAATATCTTCTATAAAAACACAAAAAAAAAAAATTTACAAGAAAATTGTAGTGAACAACTGAAGTAACGAGAAATTAAGCCCAGAAATGTAGGTACTCAAAGAAATTGAAATACAAAAATCTACTGCAGGATTTCATGATCCTACCACCCTTGATTTGTCATAATTGGCGTTGCTCAGCTTATTGTGTATACTACGATTATTTCAGTTTTAATCTTTTCAACGACGAAGAGGCCTCGTCATTAATCTCAAAGGGGGTGTCTCGTAACAAGGATCTACGGAGCTGAGCTACTTCAGTGAATGGAAGATTAAAATTTTGAAAAATGATCTATGAAGCATCTCATAAATAATTTGAAATGTATTTTTATGCAAGTTGACAGTATAAGCATCCAAAATCATATGCAATTTATTCTGCTATAAACAAAAAATGTTTTCAACAATTTAACGACGGGTGTTGGATTTTGTGTGAAAATTTAAAATTTTGTGAGGCTCAAACCGTGAATTATTTGGTTGATTAATTTTGAATGTAGGAGCGTGAAATTTGGATAATCAACGATTTCGTTTTTCTATAATCAACGATTATATATTCTTAGTCAAGATGACTAAGCACCTAGTGGTGAAAGTATCCCAGGCTTCAGAGCGCGGAAGTGTGGGTTCCAGCCATTTAAAAAAATCACCGTCGATGCTCAGTCTCTGGTATTTCTTAGCTGAATACTTCAGAATACTGAAAAAGGAACACAACTACGACCCCCTATCGGCGTGCAAAACTCATGGGCCGAGCCATCATCCATGTCCAGTACTATTAACTGGCACGGAGCTATGCAATGCGCAGATGATAACTTAAACCGGTCCTATAGCCGCACGTCTTCGATTTGGCAGTAATTGCGTAAAGCAAAACGGGACAATGAAGAGCGGGGAGTGCTTCGGCCCCAGAAAAGATGGCATGGATTAAAAAAAGAACTCTTAACAGCATCTCGAGTCAAAAACTTAACCTGCAAGCCTTAACAGTCAGCTTCTCAAAATTGATATACTATTTTGTGGAATTTATATTTTACAACAATAGTCAACTTAAAAATCTTACAACATAAATCCTAACCCGGTGTATTTCGCGAAAGTGCGATAAAGAAAAAGAGTACCACATAATCTACTAGACCAAACACAACAATAAAGCTTTCATTGCATTTTTAACGCTTAACTACCACCCAATTTATTATGAATTTTCCGTAAAAAGTGTTAAAAGCAGAAATTAAATAAATAAAAGATGTGTTAACAATTCTAATTACCTGGTATTTTGTTACATTGATGATGATTAGGCAGATCATTCGAAACCTGTGTATGATTTGGAATATCAGTACTAATCGGACTAATTGGGCTCAATTCCCGCTCCTGTATACACATATCACTTGGATCTTCACGAACTTGTCGATATTGCGATACACATCTAGTAAATGCAGATAATAAAAATGATTCAGCTGCACAAAAATAGCCAATTATCTACAAAAAAAAACCCGGGTATAAATTAGAATCGAAATATTAAAGTGTGATATATCCTTACGGCCGAAACAAATAATGTATCCTTTGTATGTCGAGGCACCCACGTAAAGGCTTCTGCAAATAAAACCATATGCAAAAGTAATGAAGATCCAATAATGAATATTAAACCTATAATCAGGTACATCCATCCATTCTGTAAACAAATTAATTGTGATTTAGGTTATTTTTGTGAAAATTGAAATTAAATTCGCTTACAATTCGTGCCCAATTAAATGGAAACATAAATGCTATATGTGAAATATCCAAAAATAGCATTAAACAAGTTACTAATAAAGAAAACAACGCACAAAAAACCTGTTGAATAAAAACGGAAAAATTAAAATATATGGGAATGTAAAATGGAAAATCTCGTAATTTACCATCAAACGTAGTCGCCCGATGAGCGGCAGTAAAAATAATCCAACTTGAACTGTACCAGCAGAACATTCACATGCTAGACATGCTGCTGATGACAGCTGAAAACGGTTAAAATGGATTAGTTTTGGAGTCGTTCGAATCCCAATTTAAAAATTACGTGCTTACCACTAATAAAATTCTAACAATTCCTGTAGGTGTTTTTAAATGGGTCGGATCACAGTGCAGTGCAACACCCCATGGCAGTGAATTATGTCCAATTCTTTGTCTATAGTGTGCATGCGAATCCCAAGATGTTACGGTTCCTAAGGGTGATTCAAGTGATAAAGATAAATCTCCTGCTCTGCTGCCAGCTATTTCAAAATCCTAAAAAATATTCTAAATTGATAAAATGAACAGTTTTATGATAAAGTGATCCTGTACTTGTATATCTTCCAGCTGACAGCAGGCCGGTTCCAAATCTCGTATTTCCTCCAGTAGAAATTCTATCTCATCTGTTCCGTATAAATCAGATACTGACGGCATAAAACGTTGGGGTTGTTGCATTTCCCGCTATGGGGTTAACCCCCATTACCAAATTTTGAAGCTTCCGTCTTCCGTCCTCCTTCAATTAAAAAAAAACATTTTTATACTGGATTTCGTTAATTATTAAAGCAATTCGCCTATTCGAACAATCATTAAAACACAAAAATATTTTCTTATCGCACACCAAAACGGAAAAAAGCTTTTGACCTAGAATCATGTCACACTTTTACCACACTTTATGGAATTTATATTTTCATGCAATCTAAAACCTTTTCTTAGCACACAATTTTACTCACTTGTAATTTTAATTACTGGTGCAATTTGCTAATTATTTACCCACTTCATGATTGTGTTATTTGCCTAATTAACCACTAAACTAATTCTTTTAAGGAAATAAACTATAGAAGAATTTTTAGTTTTGTAAGTTCTCTGTGTTTTTAATTTTTCATACACAATTCAACCCTTGCGACAAACGCCATGTTTATTTTGTTGTACAGTCTCTACTAAAATTTTGGAAAAGGGATGAAATTGGCATATAATTTCCTATAAGGGGTATTTTTTAAGATTTTGCCTAAATGTGTATTACCGGTAATGTGGTTGGAGTCTTTGCTGGGAGACGTGCGTTATAAATTTGAACCAGAAAGTAGTAAGAAAAATGCTAGGTTAAGACTGCGTACACGACACCGGGAGTTAGTTTGGAAAAAATCCCATGGTATCGTACTGAATATATTAAAACAACAACAAAGTTAAAAATATTTCAACTCGAGTGCGGAACTAGTAGGCGGGGCAAAACGCATTTCACGAAATTTGATTGGTTTTGAGTGCGAGAGCGAGTGTGATGCTTTTTATTTCCGATGTCATGTACGCAGCGTAATACTAAACTAGCAAAATTTTAATATGAAAAGATACCGTCGTAGATGGGATCTTGAAGACATGCCGTAAATAAAAACGACGCTAGTTAAAAAATAATGATCCATGTAAGTAAAATTACGTAACTCCCTACGGGAGGGGAGGGGGATTTGGGTGACAAAAAGAGGCGTCAACGTCGGGCAACCGTGGCTTGGGTTAGTAGAAATTCGGGTGGCCTCCCGGCATGTCAGTATTATGCCTCATCCAGGAACAACCGTTGCACTCTTCCAGCAGCCTTGGTATCTGGCTGATTCAAGGAACTTATCAATCATCAATCTAAATAACAAAAACAAAAAACACTGATAATGTAACTTCAAAAATGAGGAGGCCAAATCCCGACATCAGCAAAATAAAATAAAAATAAACAAGTAAAACTACAATAATATGCATTTAACGTTTAGAATGTCAGTCATATTTCCAGTCAGATAGACGGACTTCATCCCGTAGGAATTGGCAAAAATATTTTCATAGCGTTTTTATCTGAATTATGTTTTTCTGAACTCTGTTGATAAAATCTGTTTGGGACGCAAAGTGACTGGCTTCCGACGGAATATTTTAGAACTAGAGCGAAAGGTGTCCAATTTCTCAAAACTAGTTTTATTATAATATATATAATATAACAAACATCACCTTTCGCTCTCATAGGAAGTGGCGCTAACCAATAAGGAGAAATTATTCCCAATTTAACTTTGGGTCTATTCTTTATTTCAAACCGAGCAAGCAGTGCACACTGCATTCTTATTTGTGAACTGTACTTACACCGTGCATACTCGGTTTTTCAAATTTAACTCTAAAATAAATGTCAGTGAACTAAGAATGTACAAAAAACAATTTATTATTCTATACACACTGGATCATTTGGCACTGCACGGCATACCCAGGGCGAGCGTGCTTAACAGATACACACTGCTAATTGTACTCAGTAGGGCAGAGTTCGTAGGTTCAGAAACTGAGAAAAGATACTCGTAAAGCAAGAGGGAGATAGAGGTTTAGTTAAGAGAAATTCAAAACTGATACTCAGCGAAACGCCCCGCCCTTGAAAAGGGGGAATGCATTGGTGTTATCTGAAGACAGCAGATTTTTAGTGAATTGATAAGAATCTTTTTATAGGCAAAGACGACGAGACACTACTCGTATATTATGTCTTAAATCAGCTAGTTGAAAACAGTCGTATTTTTAAGGAATAGAAATTATAAGAGCCTGTTTCCAGGAAAAGGGGAATGAGGCCTTAGTAAAATAACATAATTAATAACGGGCAGCAAACGCTTTTGGATGGAAAATTTCAGATTACATTATTAAAATCAATTTAAACCAATGAACTTAAACTTGCTAAAATTAAATGAACTTTATAATTAGTTTTCCAAATATACTTAACAGGGAATTAAGGTTAAATAATTGAGTTTTAGATTAGATACTCTTCATTAATCATAATGGAATGGGTATATGTACGTTATTACTCTACTTTACATAAATTTAACTAATTTCGTTTATGGCCATACACATTTAGGTCAATTTAGTTCTTAATTGTTTGTAAAGTCAAATAAATTTGCAAGCAATCAATGCATTTGTTTATTCAAAGTTGTTCATTAGAAATTATTTTTCAAAATTGGTGAATTCTATGCGAAATAATTTGTTGCTATGAAATAATAGCGTCAAGGGATATCCGGTTCAGGAACGTCCGAAATAAATTAAAACCAGAGACAACCTAAAAGAGATATGTCATACTTTGAAAACCTAAACATTTAAATTGCGAATACATTTTCTGTAAATAGTTGCACACAATTAAAATTATTTTGTGTTTTTACAATACCAGTACCTACATATGCATGTGTATACGGCCGTCTCGCAACATATGGACTTTGTATGTACGCAGGCCCAAAAAACGTAAACACGAAAAACCTTTCATACAAATGCTATGGAATTTTTTTCTAAAAAGTTTTGTTTTTTGACTTTATTAATTTATATCTTGTAAATGTGGCAGCAAAATAGATTTTCATTCTCCTGAGCATTAACTTTGTTTATTTATCTTTAATTTTGGTAAATTATTTTTCATTATTTATATATGAATATATATATGAATGAAACTAACTTGAAAATGAAAAACAATTTATCAAGATTAAAGGTAAATAAACAAAGTGTATGCTCAAGTGATTGAACATTTATTTTTCCATCGCATGTATGAGATATAAATAAATAAAATCAAAAAAAAAATCTTAACCAAAAATAATTTCCATAGCATTGGTATGAAAGAGCTTTTCCGTGTTTACGTTATTTGGGCATGCCGAATTTTTTATTTGCCTTCTTTGGCTCTATTCATATACGCAATGCTACGTAGTTTAACTAAAAATTAAAGATCAAAGATGATATTGGAATTATCAGAAATAATTGTGTTTTACTTTTTAAGTTCAAATGTAAAACCTCATTTGAATGTCTGTACTACAACTAAGCGGTATCTAGTTAAAATCAGGCAAATCAAAAATTAAAATAACTGAAACAAGGCTGTGATGAGAGGTAACAGCTGCATCTCTCTTTTAGCGTTTGAATATTTATTTTAAAATATGTGTTCGGCGAAGGCGAATTAATTAAGAAAAATTTGTTTGTCGCTGGTTTTACTAATTTCATTCAACCAAAGAAAGATAGTAAAAATATAGATAAAAACGGCAGGAGAGGCTAATAAAGATAACGAAAAATCAAAAAACGAGACTGCGGTTTGCAAATTGGCTTCTAGATGAATTCGCCCTGAAGTATGAGTATGCGGGAAAAATAGATAAATATTTGTTGCGATGACGCGTGGTTGCGGTTTACCGCACGAAATGATTTCGTGCATCGTACACATCTCTAAAAAAGATGCATAATTTCCAAAACAATCGAGCGAGTGTCATATTGCTTTAACTTTTTTGCCGATTATTCATTAATTGAGTTGGTTCTTAAATTAAATTATATGTTCAAAATACCTAATTGGAACATAAGAAAATTGTTTTAATTTACGATTTATGTAAAAATAACTAAATTCATATAACTATTAACTAATTTATCAGTTTCTTCTTGCTTGCAACCACCTACATGTGCATGGAAGGAACTATACTTGATTGGTTGATATTTTAAAAGTGTCAAAATTGCAGTGAACAGAAATTTAATTGAAAATTTTCAACGTGCAGAAGCCAAAGTGCAACAAAAAGTGCAAGCCAAATGTTTTAATCGAAAATGGAGTTTAACGATATTCAAATAACACACTTAGTTAATCCACAAAAATTTTGGTTTAAGATATCCGCATATGATAAAAAATTCATTGAGTTTGATTTAAGTTTGCAAAATCATTTGAAGCTGTGTGATGTATTTGGCGCTAACCATTCTGCTGATCAAATTGATCTAGATGAATTAGAACTTAATCAGGTATATTGATTCGTGTATAAATATCAATTATAATTGATTCATTGACTAATCGGGGAAATAATTTCTGTGTTTTAGGTTGTGGCGTATTTTGATCATAAATGGCAAAGATGGTTTCGCGGAAGAGTCCAAACAAAATCAGTTACAAATGAAATTTGCTTGTTTCTTCTTGATTTTGGGTATGTACAACTACAACATTACTTTAATCGACATAATTTCGAATCTAATAAACAATAATTCAAGGTTTCCGATTGTTACGAACCAGAACCTCATCCAGAAAATTCCCACTGAGTTCCAGTTGTGGAACAATGAAAATCTAAAATTTGGTGCTATTAATCAGATTTTGCCGGCCACAGCCGAGCTTGACGTGACTGTTTTCGATGTGCAGATGACCATTACAGATAAATGGTCAAGTAATTCCGTTAATATAGTTCAAAAATTAATTGCGGAAAGTTCTAGTATTTGCTTCACAAGTGAATTTGAGTTGAATGGTCAATTATTTGGGAAATTGTTCGCAGTTCTAGCTAAAGCAAACGTTAAACAAGAAATTAGCAATATACTGATAAAGCTTCAGCAGGCTGTGTTTGTTGATAATATTTCAGACAAATTCGGGCGACCGCTATCTTCCATGTCAAACCTATCGAATAGTTTTCAGAGATGTGAAACTCCCATGTCCGGCCTAGACGAGATTCGTTCTGATATTGAATCAAACATAAACAGAAATCCAGAGACACCATCACCGAAAATATCACTTCCCAGATGTAATTTACAACCATCAGAAGTACCCGTTATCTTAAATATTGAAGCAAAGCCTTCAAAAACAGATTCGGCAATAGAAAATAAAATCAGGGAACGAATAGATCAAACTGTTGGTTTATTTACCCAAATATCGAATGATGATATTGACTCGCCTGAACTAACCAACCAGTCTTCACTTAATAATGAACATAATAGAAAAATGTCTTCAAAATCGGAAAATTCGAATACGAGTGAATCGAAAAATATTTTAGACTATTCCGAATCAGATATTGATTCGTGTATTTCATCTTCCCCTCATTTGGCAAAAATACTTGATAAAATTCGTACAATAAAGAGGAGAGAACAGGATAAGCTTAAAAGCCAATCCGATGTATCAATGAAAGAAGAATGTTCTCCAAAAACTCCTAAGGACATGAGGAACCAGAGTATTTTATCGAACGAAAACGATGAAAAAATAATCCGAATCAAACCATACGATAATCTTACAATAGAAAATGTGATAAAACACAATAATAATATTGAACGAGCATCAGAAAGAAAAACTGTGGCTTCAATAAATGAAGCCAATAGCAAAACTAAAATTACAAAGCTCAATCCTCAAGCTAGTAACGGTTCATTAAGAAATAATGAATTAAGTTCAGAAATAAAATTTGAAAATTCCGCCAAAGAATCGCAACACAATGGTTCAACGTTCAATAATTCTGAAAGACATGAGGTTGAGTCTCTGGAAAAATTTAAAATTAAGGATTCCGTAAAACAACTCAGTAATAAATCGAATAATATTGAATCTCTAGTAGACAACAAACAGCATGATTCGAAAATCGAATTTGAGGTGAAAAAACAACCTGCAAAGGCTGCGAAAAGATCATTAAATTTAAAAACTGATACGTTAGGAAATCAAATATCGCCATGTGGTTCTGAATTATCTGAACGTAAAGCGTTGGAAGTAAGTACTAAATCAACAACTGTCGCTCCTTTGTCCAGTAAACCATTTGATGATCTTGGAACTTCCGGAAAACCAGAAGCTAATAAAAAATCCGATTTTTTATCAGACAACAAAAACCAAGATTCAAAAATCAATAAAACATTTGAGGAGAATAAACAACCGATGAATGGTATGAAAAATACAATAGATTTAAAAAGTGATATTCCAGAAACTTCCGGAAAACATAAATCAAATATAAAAAGACTCTCCGATTCTTCATCGACTGAAACATCCACGACTAAATCTACATGCAGTGCTCGACATTCAAATTCAGCCGATAATGAATTATCGACTTCTAATCGAGGCAGTAAATCCGCAATTACATCCATAAAACCATCATATAAAGTTTTCACAAAAAAAATTGGTGATCCTGGAAATAAGTACGAGAAATTGAGTGATGCCACTAATTCAGATTCAAGTCCAAATATTCAACGTTTAACATTATATGATCCGCTTAAACAGCATCAGAATCGCAAATGTACATTTTTCGAAAAGGAACAAAAACAAATTGTTCTTGTTCACGGGCATACGAAGATCAATCCCGTGGAGGCATTGGACCAAGTAAATTTTTCGAGAAATGTTCATCATGCTTTGGATAAACTAGCGTAAGTTTTTGTAATTATTTGATAATATGATTGTTACATCAAAATTTTATTAAGTTTAAATTTCGATATTAATTTCGTTTCCTTTATAAAGCTCATTTCTATTTTCGGTATTACGCAATCGGTCTATTTTGAAAATTTCACGTTTAATCGTTAATTACCTTTATATATTTTTGTATACATTTTTGATAATATTTCAAGATAAAAAAATTCTTACTTAACGTATCTTGATCTTGACACAGTAATGTGGTTCCTTTCCCAAACTGGAATGTTATGAGCTTCGAAAAAATATAAATCTGAATGTTAAGTTTTCTCTTAAATTGATAAACGGCGGTGCGGATAAATTTTGTTTTATGCTTACTTCAAACCAACTATATAATTCAAATATTTTCTGGCATACATTGCCTCGTTCATACCAGATCTATAATCTTTATACATAGCGAATTAATTAGATTCCAAAAACAATAATCCTTGATTTAATCATAAACCTTCATGGTTTTAAAAAATGTAAAGCTTTAACAATTTAATTTTACAGCCTCAATCGATTATTCCGAATTGACAGTTATACATGGCCTAATTGTTTAAATGGTACTTCGTTTGTGGTGATCGGAGCAGAAAAAACAGGAAAAACTATTTCTTATTTACCTCCATTATTAAACTTAATATTGGTAAGCATTTTAAAATATTTTTGCAACTTACTAAACTTGAATTTACATTTTATTATTAATTCGTAGATGGAGGAAGAGGACGGTGGTATAATCGACGGACTTGGGCCAATTGCGTTAATTGTTGCACCAACAAATGAAAAAGTTTATAGCATATTTCAAATGTGTAAAGAAATCAATCGATTTTTGGATAATAAGCTAACGATTTGCAAGGGCCATGGTATTCCCAATGATAAATTAGCGATGAATTTGCTAAGTGGTGTACATATCTTAATTAGTACGCCGGGATGTTTAGATCGTTTATTCAACTCGAGCGTGCACTTAATAAATCCTGAAAGAGTAAAATTTTTCGTTATAGATGATTATCATCTAATGACTGATCAAATAAATTTAATCAAAAAAATTATTCGTTCGACTTGCATAATAAATCCGGAGACTGAATTATATGAACAACAAATCATTGTTACATCTCTCTATTGGGATAATACATTTATGGCTATGCTAAATAAGACGAATAATTCATTCATTTGTATTGGGTCTTACATGGAATCTGCATATTATGGTAAACAGGATATTAAATTATTGTTCATGCGCCAAGAAGACAAATTAATCAAATTACATGAATTGCTATCGAATAAAGAATATCGATTAAAGCACACTCTTGTTGTATGCCGTGATTCAACAGAAGTTCAGTCGATCGTTAAACACTTGTCCGATTGGAGCTTAGACGTAATAGGCTGTTGCCGGTATCATTCATCCGAAATTATAATACGGGTCATAAACGAATGGAACGATCGCAACGATTGTAACTTAAAAATTGTGGTCTGCACCGATGATATATTACCAGAATTACATTTATCTCGTGTAAAAGTTTTAATTCATTTCTCGTTGTCGACGTCATGGTCAAAATTCCAGTATCGATATTCGACGTTTTTCGAGATAATGCCAAATTTACTCAAGAAGGAGAATGTTGAAACCAAATCAATCGTGCTTATTGATGAAACCAATAATAGTGAACTGCCACGGTTTATTGATTTTTTAAAGATTCATGGCGTTAAGCAAATAAATCCGGACATTGAACAAATTTCAAATGAAATTCGCAATCAAAAGGAAGCCGATAAAAAACACCAAATCGATTTTTGTAAATACATTTTGAAATCAGGTGTATGCAAACAACAAAACATTTGTCAGTACAGACATACATTTATTGATGAGGACAAATCAAAGTTTCACCTAGACATAAAAAAATATATAACATTTAAAGTAGCGCACGTCATTTCACCAGCCCATTTTATGGTAAATATATTGGGCACTCGTGACGCTCTGAACGATCCTTGGATCAAGTTTAATAAAGAAAACTATAAAATTTTTAATATTAAATTTAAACTGCACTATTCGGTTAAAGCGAATCATATGCAACACCCGACGTGTACTAAAGGAGATTTATGTACCTTTAATATTGTGGAGAAATTTTATCGCTGCAAAATACTAAGTGTTGGCGAGAAAAGAGGTGTTCTATCGGATAGACGAGTTAAGGTTAAGGCAATAGATATTGGTGAAATTTATCAGACAACAGAGTCTAGACTTCTGCTCTTACCCGATCAATTTAAAGAAACACCACCAAAATTAGTTGATATGCGAGTCGGTGGTTTAACTCCAATTGATAAAGAAACTAAATGGGATTCAGAGTCAACCGCATTTGTTCAAAAATATTTCGATAAAAATGAAAAAAAATCCGAATTGTTCTTGGAAGCTAATCCAAGTTTTATTATTGCAGATATTGTATATGTTGATAGTGTTGTATTTAAGCGAGATTTGGGAAAATTTGGCGGTGGCGAGCTTGAAGTGCTAAATTACAAGACTGATGCGATAAAAAATAATATTGGTGTCTTAGATGAGGAAAGTTTTAATTGTGCCAAAGAATTAATGCGAGCTGCGGGTAAGTCAATAGTTTTTTTTATTATGGATTAGTGGTGTGATTTTTAATTTTATAGTGTAATAGGTTGCCTCAAAAGTTTTAATACGTTTTTAACTTTAGTAAATAATTGGTGGACCATTTTCATTGACAGGTTTATTTTTGATAACTGTTTACCAACGCGATCACATCAAAAAAATTTTTGGTTTCTGCTGAAAGTAGTTCGTATGGGGTAATGTCAGGGCTATACGGTGGTTGCTTAAGTACATCCCAGCCCAGCTCGGATTAGCACGGTGTTCAATTTTGATGATGGCGTGCTGCAGCATCCAAAAAACCTCCCAAAATTATATTTGAAACAACATTTTTCCAAATCCCTTGTTTTATAAATAAATTTACAAGGTATCAACGCGGTTTTTTTATAATTCTTTGAGATGAATGATTTTCAACATAGTTTTATTGTAAATTATACGGATCGTGCTATTCATCCTCAATACATAAGGTATTCGTGTGTTTAACTTATCACTAATTTTTAATTTCGAGAATAAAATTATTATTTGTAAATGTTTGAACACCAGTAGCAGTCAATATTTTTAATGATAATATGACCGGATACCTTCTGCAACAGCTGGTCGTATCAACAGAAGATCACTGTTATACAGTAGGTATAAAACAGTTCATAATAAAATGATCTGCGGTCCTCCTACGTTGATTTTCTTCAGTTCAGTATAGGTATTGTCTAATGTTATTATGAAGAATCTACGTTGCACGTATGATGCTGTTATTCGAGCACATTTTTATGAAAGAAGAGTTCTTATAATTAAATCCCCTGTTCCAAACATTGTCAACAGCCTGTACAAAGGTTTTCAATAATATCCTGTGCGCCTGATATATTTTTAAGAATTGGTTACGAAGTCCAAACTGATGATTTGGGATTAGTTTTTTCCTCTCGATTATCAAATTAAGAAAAGTAAGACCAATATTTTGGTGGTTTTCCATCCTTCGGAATCATCGTTACTTCGCCAGTTTTACACAAACTGGGTACGTATTTAGGCGACATTTACAAGTCCATCAAAAAAAATTTACACTTTTAAATGATGTACATAAAAAAAAAATTGATTTTTTCTGTCAAATAGAATAAATTTTTTTATATACATCAAATTTTTTTTGCCGGGTTTTGGTAAATAGAATTTCACATTAGAAATGTGCTGAAATCTGTAAATTTTGGTGAGCCGAACGACGACGTTCAAGCCAAACAAATAAATTAACAGTTTTTTAAAGATATGTATCTTTAAGCCATAAAGCAAAGTTGCGTGAGGTAGCTAATACCTTAAAGATACTAGAACTCAATGTATACACTATGTATACGCATGAACATTTGTCTATAAGAAAGCTGTGTTCAAAATGGGTGCCGCACTTGCTCACATTGGATCAAAAACAGAAACGCTTCGATGATAGAGAGCGCTTTTTGGAGTTGTATGACGATCTTGGGAAAGGAAAGACCACCAACAGCGAATATTACATCGCATGATTGGTGCGTTTGCCGGAAAAAATTGCGAAAAATGGCCTCAATTTCAAACGAAAAAAGCGCTCTTTCCCTAAGACAATGCTCCGTGTTATAAGTGGTTGGCTACAATGGAAAAATTACACGAACTGAAGTTCGAATACCTTCCCCATCTACGGTATTCTCTAAAGAAATTTATGTAAAACGCTCATCGTTCTACAAAACCTGCCCCCTATTCCTGAATATGATACGAAAACGAAAGTACAAGATTCCTATTCAATTTTAAATAAGAATCGTACGAATCTGATTCAATTCAAATATGAATCTTGTATTTTCGTTTTCGTATTGTAATTCAGGAATAGGGCCCCTGCATCGAAATGTTAGGGGAGCGTTGGAATGAATGTGTCACTCTTGGAGGAAACTATGTTGATGGATAAAGCCGAATTATGCAAAACAATGTTTTATTAACATAAATGTAATTTATCTATATACAAGAAATAGCAATGAAGGAAATATGGTTAATATCCAGAAATGCTCTACTAGTTAATTCTTCATTATCCTGCGATATTCCAAATCAGGCAACGCGTAACATTTATCCATTTGTTAGGAAAGTAGACTTGAATTGAGGTTAATATCAACCTCATTTAGTATAACCACGTCAGAAATGGATAGCATTTGCTTTTTTATTTCGCAAAATTTGTTATTTATTTATTTTATTTTTTCTTATTAAAAAAAAAGTGTAAGTGTGTTTCACCAGATAGGTTACAGCAGATAATGTTAAAAGTAAGCAAATTTATCCTTAAAAACTGAACACCAGCCATTCCAATCACGATTGCATGTATGGTGGAGTCCAGTATAGCCACATTAATAGTGATCCTAAGTGAATTATTTGTCTTTAGGACACATGCCTCATTTAGACCAATATGACGAAACAAAAAGGTGTATTTCATCTCTGTTCTGGCCAAAGATAGAAATCAATCGTAAGTTGTTAGTCACAGATTTTGATTATCCAGCCGGTTCAGAATTTCGCAGATTTTAGAATTGAACTCGAAACAAAAACTGTATTAACCGGCCTGATAATTCACTGAGCTGAATACATTAGTGTTAAGTGAACTCCCTGTTGAACAGTTTCTTTAGGCCATTAACGAGTTCTGCCGTTCGCACATTTCATACATAGCATGTTTTTGTTTTCATTCCTGGACCTCCAATGCCAATGGTCGGCGGAAGCGTCTATTATATTTATAATTTTTGTAGTAATATCCTCGATATAGTTGTGGCTGTTAATCAGCAGGATTCTTCGGCTCTTTACCAGGTACCTTGGACTGGTTCATTGTCGGATTTTCGTAGCTCGAGCTAAACTAAATTTAACACGGTGTCAAAAATATTCATTTTTTGTCATATAGATAAATCGCTCAGCTAAAATATTTAGTAGAGATACATTTTCAAACTTGCTTTTCTTCTCTTTCTCTGTATGAGAATCGGCAATTTTAGTAGTGGGAATGCCGATCAGAGAAATCGTGGCATAAATATTTTTATCAGGCTAAATTTGTATAGGATATTTATCTTCGCTCGAGCAGAGTACCAACCGCAAGGCGGTGTAGCATTGTTGGTTTTCAACTCGTAGTAGCAACTTCGACATCTTCCTTCAAACAAATGGTTTCACCAGCGTCTTTGATACGGCTACTTAGTCTTGGAGGTTGCCTAACTATCCGAGACTTCATCTATACGGCTGTTTAACCAGGCCATCCATCTCTCGACTCGATAGATTACACCTTAGATAGATCTGCTTAGATCCAGAAAGATAGATCTGCTTAGATCCTGAACGCAGATACTACTGCGGAGCCGTCATCAGCGTAGTTATGCGTGTAATTACAATACATTGTCTTATTGGTGAATACGCGAACAGACTTTGTGTTCCCTCACTTGATTACTATCGTAGCTGCGTAGATGAAGAGGAGAAAGAACCAATACTTCAGTTGCTTTGCATTTGTCCCCATCTAACGCCAATTTGTAAATTAAAGTTTACCTGGCATATTAAATAAATTAGAATAATTATATAATTAATTAGTATAATTTTTACGAAATATATTTATTTCGCTTCCAGATTTCAAAGTATTTAAGACTGAAACTGTACAAACTAAACTCAGCTTGCCGGCAACTCCTCAAACATCTCCAGAAGGAAATTCTGTTGTAATTCCAATAGCTGCATCTCAAACGCCACCAAACGAAAATTCTGCAATAATTCCAATCACCACACCTCAAACACCATCAACTGAAGATTCTGTAATAATTCCAACCATCGCCGAAAAACCATTGTTAACGGACTCAACTAGCGAAACAACCAATATCAATGATAAAATCAACAGCAAAGAATTACTACCCCAGCTGAAGATGCCGAGCAAAAAACTAGATGTAACATTGCCGAGCACAATAGAATGTATTAATTTGTCTAGTTTCCTTTCACCATCGAATTTTTGTGTTCAAAAAATGTCTTCACTCTCGGTAATCAATGCACGGCTCTACGACATACAAGAATACATAACAGAATTGAATAATAAAAAACTGGAGAATGTTGCAGTCGGTGATATCTGCTTAGTATTTTACGATGGTTACTACGATCGTGCCGAAATCATATCGGTGTCGGAGGACGAAGTATTTGTAATTATTTGTGATTTGGGTTTTGGTATGATGTTCAACAAAACTGACCTCTATGAGGTTGATGACGCAATCAAAAACCAACCATTTGAAGCAATCAAATGTCAATTATTTGGATTAAAACCAAATGGTGACGAAACCATGAGATGGACTGAAAATTGTATTGATGAAATTTATAATCACATCAACGATAATTATAAAGATCATTATGTAAAAAAGGTTATAGAAATTACAAGTGAAGAGCGTCCAAAATATAGCGTAATGCTTTGCGGTGTAAATGATGATACTGGTATGGAAATTATTAATAAAGTGCTGGTAGAAAAGGGTTGGGCTCAATACAATGATGAAGTGCGAGCCGTGTTTGATCAGGCAAGCGAGGCACTAGTAGCCGAGTTTGACGAGAATATAAAGAGTGTAGTAGTTCAAAGTAATATCTTCTCGTCCGAAGATTTCGACGAGGACATTTTTTTCAACAGTCTTTCGTACGAAGAGTGTTTTGAATTGGTAAGTTTTAATGTAACATTGTTGTTTAACTGTTTTTAATATTTTTCTACCATATTCTTTAGTGAATTTTAATTCTTAAACTAGCAGCACACATCATATCTAATCGGCTTAATGTTTTAATGAATTGAATTTAACAATTATTTTTTTATTTTGTTGAGGATTATTGAATAAACGCTTAAACATTCCATTTATAATCATTTTAATATTTTTTATTATATATAATTTGATTAAAATCCTTTCTATATGTCCTAATTAACATTATATTATCTTTCTAGTTTAATTTTCCCCCCGAAATGTTACCCGCTTCAATAACCGAAATAACAGAAGATGTAACTTCTGTTACCACGTTGAAAAATATTGTTCACCAAAATGGGAAGCTGCCCACTGCTAGGATAACTGAAATCATAGAAGATGTTGCTTCTGATACAAAAAATATTACACGAAATCCTATCAATGAAACCATTTCATATGGCGATCGTCCACCACCACTTGTATCATGCTACAATTTACTACCTCTCGAAACGATATGGCATCAAGATGCTTCGACTATAACGCTTAAAATAAACGTTACCGATCATGTTGATTACCGAATCGAATTGCATAAACGGCTTTTTAACGTGTGTGTTCAATTTGAAGATCAAACCCATCGTGAAATTACGATTAATCTATTCGGAGTCGTAAGCTTGCAAAATTTTGAAAGCACAATTATTGGAAATTACTTAAAAGTTGTGCTGATGAAATCAATTCAAATGAATTTATTGTGGCCTCGTCTTCTGCTTGTCGATAAAAAATTGTCTTGGCTACGATATAATTATGATACTTTCAAGGATTTGGAAGCTAAAGGTAATATAAGACGTGGAGGTAAACAATTATAAATTTACTAATTTTCTCTTAATTTTTAATTTTTTTTAGATGACTATATTCAATATAAAATAAAGCGTATGGAATCTAATTCAGACACAGAGTCAGATGAAGAATTGAATGAGGATGATGAATGTGATCCGCTTTCAACCCAATATAATTTCGTAGAAAATAAGTATTTTGATGAGAATAATGTGAAAATGATAGATAGTTAAATTTTAAGGTTTGAATGTATTTTGTATATGGTTTAGTTTGTTGGACCAATTCAAGGTTGAAATTGTATGTTACTTTGTAAATGTTTGTGACAGGCGATTATTTTAAAACTTTTAAAAATATTTTTCCCAGTTTCTTAGTGCGTGTTTCAACTGGTTAAAATGCCTTATATTAAAAATTGGATAAAATTTTTATCAATTACATCGTGGTTGCTTATTTTATGTAAAGTAAAATTAAATATGGAAAATATTTAAAATTATTTCTATTATACTACAATATATTAGTCAATTGTGGTCAGTTTATATCTCATTGTGATTTTTCACAAAATTTATACATGAAAATCTTCTAGTTACAAACAAATATTTTTTATCAGCCATATGTTTCTGATATAAAAATTTTATCCGCTCTTGAACCATATAAAAAGTTCGATAATTTTATTCATCTGAAATTTTACCTTTTTTTTATTTTTATGCCGTTTTTTGAACAGTTGAAAGCCACTTAGAAGTGATAGCGTACGTCTGTTATATCCTTATTTCTGTTCAATTTTATGGTAGGAATTTGGTTTAGACGTGCATTCATGAAATTGATTTCTCTTCGCTGTGAATTGATTGTTTACGAATGACATGCTAGAAAAAAATGAATATCCGCGAACAGCATGTTGCTAGAAAGCACGTTTGAGTCCAATATTTGTAATACATTTTTGAGATTTTTTTTTTTCTGATTGTCGTGATTCCGTCCACTAACACGTGACTGCATTATAGAATATTACAAATATGTTTACAAGCTTATGTTATTACTTTTAACACTATGCACTTTAGGTACTTGGCGAAACACATTAACACTTAATAAACACATTATACCACTTGTTTAATTATTTTGCAAACAATTTTTTTGAATATTTTAATTAAAAAATTTGTTCAAAAAGTTTAAAAATTACTCGATCGATTTCGACTCATCCTCCAGTAGATACTCCTGATGATGACCTAACAAGTCGAAATCAATCGAGTAATTTTTAAACTTTTTGAACAAATTTTTTAATTAAAATATTCAAAAAAAATTGTTTGTGAAATAATTAAACAAGTAATAGAATGTGTTTATTAAGTGTTATGTTATTATACTCTTTATCATTTTCCCCTATTGGCTAGTTCCAATAATTTTCTCATAGTTTTCTATTCATGATTTGTGAATTTACCCCACATTTTCATGTTGCGCTCGATACTCACTTAAAATTCTGTTGATATATCGTGATTTAAGTAATAATTTTTCTGAAAATTTCAATTTTTTTTTGTTTCTCCGCTCTATTTTTCATACAAGATTTTAAATTCTTAGAAAAACGCCATGTAGCTAAACTTACGTTGCTCGGGCTTAGTAGGCTTTTTCGTTAATTCTATATAGGGTCTATTTTTTAATTCAACCTGCGTAGACAATGCGCTAAAATCTTATGTGCTTTTTCATTTAAATTTTTTCTCATGTTTAGTAACTTTGTTTTTTTTTTTTGTGTTTTCACAGTAAGTTTAGTGGACAGTCAACAAATGCGTTACGTCTACTGTAGTACTACTTTTAACTTTCTAAACATTAAAACTTCTTCGAAATGTTCTTTGTCTTTTCTTGTTTTACTCATAAGCTTTGAGTTCGAAAATTTGTTCTTCGAAAATTTGTTAAATTTGATTCTATCGCAGTAAAGCAATTCACAGGTAAAATTTGTAATCAGAGCTGATTTTGTACAAATGACGTCAACAAGATTTTTTATTTAAAAAATTTTGGGGAGTCATAATTGCGATTGTTTGTTGTTGTTTTAGTTGTATAGATATATAATTTCGAGAGACAAGTCGTAATCATTTTTTTATGTTTTCATAGAAAATTTGTCAAAATGAGTTTGAGTCGTACTCGTAATGCTTACATAATCAGCCTCCAGCGGATTTTTCCTCCACAGAAACATGTACGGTAGCGCGCACCACTACCAAATGTTGCATCTGTTGAATTTTAAACTCCTATATATCCTCTTTAAATTTTCTCGTAGGTCTGTAATCGTTATTCAAACCGGCCGCCACAAACTTTACTTTTTATTACCATCAAAACTAGATTATTTCAATGGGAAATTGTTATGCTATAATTCGCATGATCGGAAAACTCTACGTTAAATTCAGGATTGGACTCCAAAAGTGAATTAAAGAAACTCAAATAATTCCTCAATAGGGTTTTTTGAAAAATTATTGAATTTAGATAAATCTTGAGTTTTACCAAATTATTGGTTCACAGCTTTTATAAAATAATGTTTACGTTAGCTTTATTAATATTTTAGGAAGCTGTAATAGAATAGATATGAATTAAAAAATAAATAATCGGCTGTTCTCAAATTTTATTAAACTAATAAATTAGATTTAATTTTGTAATATCCTATATATAGTATGTATCATTTATATTAAAATTGAATTTTGTATCAAAAAATATTTCTTTTAATTTATCCACCACGTTTCCGACGTAGGTAGAATTTTATCCAATTTGTAAAACAAAATATAGAGGGAAATTATCTCTCAAGAGTAATAGTGTGCCAGTAAATCTGAGATCGAGTAAATTTAGTGCGTGTGGTAACGTGAAATTTTTTGTATTTTCTTAAATTTTGTTTTTGTGTTTTATTTGTATAGGATTCGAGTATCATCCGAGTCTTTCGTGCGGCGTTCGTGATACTGCCCCTGATTTAGGTCATTAGGCAGAATGCCTTATGAATTTTATATCGTAAAAACATTTAAATTATGAACTTTTTTAGCATGTTGGGCAAGTTTAGCCCACTGAGATTTTAGTAAAAATAATGAAATGTTTCATATTAAATGAGGCCTCATTAAAAGCTGTATTTTGATGGATTATTAAACTGCTGGACATATTAATCTAATAAATAGTATATGAGAGGAGAATTGCTGAAAAATGACTGTCCAGAAAATATCTTGCTCTAATTAGTTAATTTTTATGTTTTCTCGGTCCATAATATTTCTTAAAATTAATTTCAATTTTGAGACGTTTAGGAGAATTTAAATTAACAAGTATATATTTATGATTTTTAGGAAGTTGACAATTAGGAGGATCCAATTATTACATATTATTTTATTTAGATATATGGGTTTTCGGAGTTATGCCTGCTACTCATAATTAATATGTTTACTTTTGCAGATTCCAGGTTAGCTTTTCAAGCTTGATAATAAAAAATATATTTACTAAAATCTTTATATTTACCAGGAACTAGTTTGCAGTGGTGCGATTAAATTCATTTGGTGTTGGAAATTTGTTTTGTTAAGGAAGATAATTTAAGTTTAAATCTTAATTATGACAAGATCTAACTTGATTTAATATTCAATATAATATATTTTATAATGAGTATTTAACAAAATAATAATTAGAAATATTTTAATTACTAATAAAATTGCTATTTCAGCTTAAACACATTTAGTACGCTAAATTTAATTTGAACTAATGGTTTTGAGTATTTTTATATTATGGGGTTCCTGTACTATTTTAATACAATAATAGGTCAATATTTGGAAATGGCATTATTGAGTGACAATGGATTGCGGTGTCCTTATTAATGTAATAGTTATAAAATTAATGCGAAAAATTAATTTGTTAATAGGATTTTTTGGATGTGCCTGACTTTTTAGCGTTTGGTTATTCCGAAGCCGGAAATGCTAAATTGAGTTTTGTAGTTAGATTGCTGAGTATTGGGGTGATGCTTGTTTAACATCAACGACTTTATGATCTTATATTAACTGTTGTATTTCTTTAGCTTTGATTTTTTTTGAGAAATTCATACATCCATCAAGAAATTATCTTTTATATAGACATTATTATTAATTAATTTAAAGTTACTGAGTAGTGAAATTAAAACTAATAACTAATAATTATATTTCAGGGAGGATATAGTCGTTGATTAAGTAAATTAGAACCATGTTGTACTAACTATCGACTAAACCTAGGTATCTTTAATCGGACCGATCCTGTCCTAACTTATTAACCTATCCAATCCTTCGGTTTTGTTATTTGTAAAAAGAATGCACGGTGGGCCCGCCGGCATACGGGGGATCCTGTGTAAAAACCTGGTCGTAATCAATTCAAAATCAATCAATCAATTATATTTGTAAGACAAAATATACGGAAGTGTTGTATACAAGCTAAACTCTTAGCAATCATTAAAATAATAAATTTAAATAAAAAAAATTGTAGTACATTACATCGAAGAACCAAGTGGTAGTATGACTTTTCCAACCTAGGACTACAATTGTCCTTTGTAAAACAGAAATTTCATCAGATCACATTAAATTATGTAAATAAAATAAAGGATTCTGCTATCCACACAACTAAATGCAGCAAAAATTAGAACAATGTATCTTTGATCAATCTAACAGAAGATCTAGAAAGGAGTCTAACTTTTCAATCACTCATTAAATAAAACGAAATTTCGTTTGAAAAATCAAGTAAGTCTAATTCCTTTAATATTTGTTTATATTGTTACATTAATAATTTCTTAAAGTTAAATATACCAGTTTTTTAAAAGTTTTCAGAGAATTAATATTTTTATGTTCAAAGAGTAAACCATTCCAAATAATAAACGCATTCATCAAAATCGAATTATTATACTCGTCATGTTACTTTTGGGGCAAGTTGATGTTTCTAGTGCACAGAGACCTGGAAAAATTAATCTAAATAAAAATATAAATTTGAATTTTTGACTTATAGATGGCTAATGTGTAAGAATCACAACAATCAGTTTCGAACAAATGAGAAAATATATTTAATAAAAATTATATTTAGCAAAAACCAAAGGTAAAATATATAATAAAAATTCGTAAATGCGAAAAAAACTTAATTGTTAAAATTGAATATAGATGGAAATATGAAAGAATCAAAAATTTCGTACGCTATGCAGTAATTCGCTAGTAGTACAACTACATGGTATGTTCTATATATATAGACAATATTCCAATGTAGTAATACAACATCAGTCGTCGCGACCTGATGAGAAGACTGATTTTTTCAAATCAATAGTCTCATTTGTTCGAAACTGATTGTTGTGATTCTTACACATTAGCCATCTATAAGTCAAAAATTCAAATTTATCCGCGATCCGGCGTTAAAAGGAAAGCAAGTATGGGGTGGTTGGGAAGTTGATTGTGTATAAGTAAGTGTCGATTATCATATTCGTTTGTCACACAGATAGTGACGCTAAATGGAATAATTTCCTACGATTCGTGAATTTAATTCGAGAGTGCTGAAATATACCAATATACAGAACAATCACAATAACACCATTACAATTGCAAAAACCAAAGGTAAAATATATAATAAAAATTCGTAAATGCGAAAAAAACTTAATTGTTAAAATTGAATATAGATGGAAATATGAAAGAATCAAAAATTTCGTACGCTATGCAGTAATTCGCTAGTAGTACAACTACATGGTATGTTCTATATATATAGACAATATTCCAATGTAGTAATACAACATCAGTCGTCGCGACCTGATGAGAAGACTGATTTTTTCAAATCAATAGTCTCATTTGTTCGAAACTGATTGTTGTGATTCTTACACATTAGCCATCTATAAGTCAAAAATTCAAATTTATCCGCGATCCGGCGTTAAAAGGAAAGCAAGTATGGGGTGGTTGGGAAGTTGATTGTGTATAAGTAAGTGTCGATTATCATATTCGTTTGTCACACAGATAGTGACGCTAAATGGAATAATTTCCTACGATTCGTGAATTTAATTCGAGAGTGCTGAAATATACCAATATACAGAACAATCACAATAACACCATTACAATTGCAAAAACCAAAGGTAAAATATATAATAAAAATTCGTAAATGCGAAAAAAACTTAATTGTTAAAATTGAATATAGATGGAAATATGAAAGAATCAAAAATTTCGTACGCTATGCAGTAATTCGCTAGTAGTACAACTACATGGTATGTTCTATATATATAGACAATATTCCAATGTAGTAATACAACATCAGTCGTCGCGACCTGATGAGAAGACTGATTTTTTCAAATCAATAGTCTCATTTGTTCGAAACTGATTGTTGTGATTCTTACACATTAGCCATCTATAAGTCAAAAATTCAAATTTATCCGCGATCCGGCGTTAAAAGGAAAGCAAGTATGGGGTGGTTGGGAAGTTGATTGTGTATAAGTAAGTGTCGATTATCATATTCGTTTGTCACACAGATAGTGACGCTAAATGGAATAATTTCCTACGATTCGTGAATTTAATTCGAGAGTGCTGAAATATACCAATATACAGAACAATCACAATAACACCATTACAATTGCAAAAACCAAAGGTAAAATATAAAAAAAAAAAAAAAAAAAATATAAAGGTAAACCAGATGTAATAATTCTAAAACTAAATATAGCTGTTCTATAATGGTAATACTCGAACAAAATACATCCCAAAATGAAGTTTTAAAACCAGAAATATATATGATCAAATTTCTGAGGCCATGCACGTATTACAATTATTAAATGTAATTTGTAGTAGTCGCAGAGAGGAACTATCACATGTTTTATAAATCACATCTCAGTACATAAACAAAGGTACAACCAAACTTCTAATCAAATGTACTCGCAACTAAATTAGACATATTTTTTTAAAATTACTTTTAGCGAATATGAACTACAGTTGACTTGTTGACACGAATAAAATAAAATTAAATTAGATAAAACAAACAAAAATGAGTTAAATAAAATATCAAACAAGTTAAGTTACGAGGGCGTAGTGAGAAGTTTGGTAAAATTGCGACAGAGGGCACCATAATCGCTAGTCCCAGATGTCATGTGTCAATACCATCTGTCACTAGACCAAATTAAAATTTTCAGACATCTGTCATTTAGTTCACTTTTGACAGCCATTGAAAATAGACAACCCATTGTGTTTTTGTAAACATGGAAAAAAGTGAATTTTGTATGTTAATTAAACATTATTTTTGCGTGGAAAAACCATTACGCAAACCAAAACAAAGCTTGATAAATATTATGGGGACTCTTCACCATCGATTAAAATGATTTACAAGGGGTTTACTGATTTTTCGTTGTGGTCGTACAAGCACAACTGATGCCGAACGTTCAGGACGCCCAGATGAAGTCACCACATCAAAAATGGTTGACAAAATCCATGATACGTTATTGCAAGACCGCAGAGTGAAAGTGCCCGAGATAGCTGATATAGTAGGCATCTCAGGTGAACGTGTGCGCAATATATTACACGTACATTTGAATATGAAAAGGCTATCTGCGCGTTGGGTGCCGCGTTTGCTTACAATCGACCAAAAACGCACACGTGTGACAACTTCAGAGGTAGGTTTGGCGATGTTCAAGCGAAATAAAAAGTTTTTGCGTCGTTATCACTATACACCGGACACCAAAGAACAGTCTAAACTGTGGGTTTCTACTGGCTAATCTGCGCCGAAGAAGGCTAAGGCGGTTTTATCGGTCAACAAGGTCATGGCCACAGTTTTTTGGGATGCACGCGGCATAATCTACATCGATTACCTTCAAAACAGAAGAACAGTCAACGGCGAATATTACTGCAACTTATTGGATCGTTTCATCGACGTTTTGAAAGAAAAACGACCGCATTTGGTGAAGAAAAAAGTTCTCTTAAAATATTTTTCCTTGTTCAATTTTTTTCACTCCGCCCTTCTAAATAGAAAAGTTTTTTTAACGTGCGTTTCGTCATGTTAAAATCAATGAAGCGGCAGTGTTGATTAGCCTCGTGCAGAATTTTAGAGACAGGCTCATTCTTATCGTAATCAGTTATATGATGGTCGATTCGAAAGATAAGTGCCGTTCTTAAATTTCGCGAATTTACATTTAGAATTATCTTTTCTAATAGAACAGGAGAATTGATACAGCCGATTAGTAATTGATGAATGAAAACTACGTCTGCGACAACTCGGCGCTTACTAAGCGTTTGTAAGTTAAATAGTTTGGGATGATCTTGATATGGAGGCAGGTTGAACATGTTCACTAACTGTAGCCCGCGTAAAGCAAAGCGAAGAAATCTACGTTGAACTACTTCCATCCTGTTTATGTGAACGTCATGGTAAGGCGACCACACCTGACTAGCATACTCAAGCAGGGGACGAACGAATGTTGAATAAAGGGCCTTCGTAACATAAGGATCGTCGAATTTTTTCAACCAACGCTTGATAAAACCAGGCGCAGAGTTTACTTGATTGATATACGATCAATGTGATGTCTGAAATTCAATTCGCTATCATAAATGACATCCAAATCACGAACAGATCTGGTAACGGCATCGTTGTTAATATAATAGTCACGAGAAATGGACTGTGCACGTTTTCGAGAGTAGGTCATTGTTTGGCATTTGCCCAGTTCAAATCAAGGTTGTTCTTTGCACACCATGCGGATAAGTTATTGTGATCGGATTGTAATAGGCTCTTGTCGGTGTTGTTTGAAATCCGTTTGTATATAGATATGGATGGATTTTATTGAACATTCAACGTCGTTGATAAACAGAATGAGAAAAATCGGTTCCAGATGGCTGCCTTGGGACACACCAGATGTTGCTGAGAAATGAGCCGATACTGATGGCCTGAACATCACATGATACATACGTTCTTTAAGATAAGAGTCCGCCCAACGAATAATTTGGGGAGGAAAGCCAAGAGTTCTAAGCTTAAACAAAATAATTTCATGAGAAATCCTGTCAAACGCCTTACAAAAATCGGTAAAGATAACATTATCCTCATTCCCTTCCTCCATCAAATTTAATGATTGTGAAGTGAATTCAATTTACAATAAAAGAACAGTGAATCATACACAATACTTTCAAAAAGCTTAGGAATACAAGACAATTTTGTAATCGGCCGGTAACTAGTGATGTCTAATTTGCAGCCGTTCTTATGGGTCGGAATTATAAAGAAACTTTTTCAAACAGATGGAAAAATTCCAAGCGAAAGCGACATGTCACTAATATGTCGAACAAGAATGTCGCTAATATGTCACAAGAACAGAGACACTGGAAACTACATTGATAAGCCAAGATAAAAGAATAACGATTGACGTAAACTAGAGAAGTCACTAGAGACTACCTTCATTCTAATGTATGGACTTAAAAAGAAAAAATAATTACACACTATTTAAGAATTGCTACCTGGAATACAAATGACAATGCACAACGTAATTTCATAATAAATTTTTTTTAAACACAAAAAGATTGATATATGCCTAATCTCAGGAAGTCATTTTATCAGAACCTCGTATCAAGCTGTACATCCAGCAGAAGGAGCTAGAGGCGGCACAGCAATCTTTATTACGGATAATATTAAACACCACGAACAATTAAAAATACAGGAGGAGGCTATGCAAGTAGCTACTGTATCTATTGAAACCAAAAACAACAAGAGCTATAGTATATCAGCAATCTACTGTCCACTCAGATATAACCCAAAAAGAAGACTACATCAAACTTCTTAAATCACTTGGTAGTAATTTTATTATTGAAGGCAACTTTAACGCGAAAAACATATTCTGGAGATGTAATAGAACTACTCCCAAAGGAAAAGAGCTAAATATTTGAAGCAGGCAGATCATTAAAATGTGAGTTTCACTCCAGAAGAAAGCCAACTTACTGGTCAACCTACCCAAATACAATTCCTCTCCTGGATTTCTATATATCAAGAGGTATCGCCGAAAATTACTTAGCAGTCGAAAATGAAGAAAGGCTATCGTCAGACCATTCTTCAGTCTTAATGACAATAAGTGATACAATTTTAATATAATAAGTGATCCGGCAGCTAGTCGAGGGGAGCGTCAATCTACAGGTGCAGATCTCGAACGCTTACAAGATAGAAGAAGAACTGGAAAGTCTCATTGCAAGTGTACAAAAAGCGGCCTGCGAAAGTACTCCTGATCAGCAAGAAGTATTACAAAAAAGTATATACTATCCAGTTGAAGTGAGGGAGGTGGTTAACGATAAAAGAAGAGCTCGTAAGACTTGGCAGAGAACTAGAGCCCGTGAAGATAAAATAATCCTAAATAACTTGTGTAACAAACTTAAACTACTTATAAATGAGCTTAAGAAAGAGTCAGTGACTAGCTTCCTAAGTAACCAGACAGGTAAACCTGACACGGAATATTCCCTGTAGAAAGCCACCAAAGGTTGAAATGCAAGTGCCAAAAAGCTAATCTATTTGTCGAACACCTAGAAAATACCTTCAAACCACCAACTGGACAAGCGGATAATGAATATTTTACACCTATAAGCAAAATATACGAGATATCTATGCTGCCAGTTACTCTGAAAGAAACCAAACAAGAAGTAAGAAACCTTAAAGATAAAAAAGCCTGGATACGACTTATAGGGGCAAATTATCAAAGGCCTGCCCGAAAAAGCACTAAGGAAGCTACATTACATAATCAATGCTATCTTTAGACTAAGTTATGTTCCGAGACAGTGCAAAGTAGCAGAAATCATAATGATTTCAAGGCCTAATAAACCGCTAAACGATAAAACATCGTATAAGGGTATTTCTTTGCTAACAGCAACATCAAAGATTTTTGAAAGACTGTTTCTCAAGAGGCTAAAGCCAATTATAGAGAGCAGAAATCTAATACCAGCACATCAATTTTGGTGTAGTACAATAGTATTCGTAAACGAATCCAAATCAACACATACCAACTTTATAAATAAGAAATTAGAATATATTCCGATTAGACTGAACTCGCAACAAATTCCATATTCTGATAACGCTAAGTATCTCGGCATGACGCTAGACTCTAAGCCCAGGTGGAAGGCACATGTTAAAAGGGAAAGGCAAGAACTGAATTTAAAATTCAAAAAAAAATGTACCATGACTTATTGGAAGCAACTTCGAACTGACAACACACAACAAACTGCTGTTATATACACAAATCCTAAAACCTATCTTGACGTATGGTATTCAGCTTTGGGGCTGCGCAAAGAAAACTACATGGTACATTAGAAGCGATTAAATAGAAAAATTTGCAAGGAGTCATGTACTGCAACTGCAGCAGCATGACAACGAAGAGCTGTGGAACCTACTGGATCGCACCAACGGACCGAAACGCCTAAAGAGAACAACACCTTTAGAATTAGTGATTCCCTGAGTCGCTGAAATCAAAGGACTGGCAGAGCTGGGATGAACCAATAGGTTTCATCCCACAACAATAGATTACTAAACTTATAAAACAATTACTAGATAATCAATGAGAAATGCAGAAATAATGATTTCTTAAAATACAACAAAAATCTATATTTCTTCTTTGACAATCTGGAAGCGGCACAAAGAATTCTGTTTAGTAAAGGAAGATACTGCCTAACAACTTTTTATGTTTATTAATACGCGCTATTTGAGGCACACGCATACATAAAGTAATAAATCTATGTTCGAACGGCGCATTATATTGTTATGTACTTTTGTACGGTTTTTCGTGGCGACGATCAAAAGAACTTGTTCCTATAAAAAACAATAAACTTTCTCATCAAACGAGTTTTCCAACATTCATCTCGAGTAATTTAAATAATTCAATTGCGCCACACAGTCCCATATATGCATGCAGCATGTGGTATACGTTAAAATGTTGCCTTCCTGATTCGTTTTTTGTTTGTGTTTCGTTTAAAGCCAGAGTTCAAACATTATTCATGCCTATATAGTGGGAATGCCCATTTAAGTGTCGTTGTTGTTGTATTAAATTTCGCTGATGATCTTATATTTTGCTTTTTACATTTTTCATTAAGTTTTTTTCTACATATTTTTCATATGCTTTGTATATACGAGTGTACGTATTATAATATCGTAATTCCAAGCCAATCAGCATTTCTTTAAGTTTTATTAAAATCTTTTTGTAATGCAACGTCGTCATTCAGTTAACATTAAGACGTCGGCCGATAAAGAATTATAAAATCATAAATAAGTCGACGAATTCATTTTAAATTTTATTTTGTATATTTTTAAATTATCGCGAATAAGGAAATCAAAATATTTTGATAAAATGTTTAAATATTTTGTGATATTTTTGTTAATCAATGTTACAAGTGTATTATTGCTTCCGATAGATGAAAAAGAACCGGTAGTGGATAAACCAGCTGAAGAATTGGTCGTGCTTACGGAACCATCCACTGAGGCTCCAATTGTGATTAGTAGTACTAGTTCAACGTCACAACGCCCGGTTACACCAGAACATATACCATCAATAGCTGCCGCCGTACTCGAGGAAGGTACGTCGTCACGTCCCACAATTACTTATGACCAGCGACAAGAGGGACATTATAATATTCGTGCGGATTTAGAAAATTTTGTTTTCCTTGTGGTGCCCACCAATTCAGGGTCCGGTTTAAATTTACTAGATCTACTATCGAAATCGGCATACAAAAAAAGTCATGCCAAAAATGCATCGCACAAGAAACATGAAATTAAAGGTGAAGGAATAAAGAAAATCGAACCAGCAATCGCACATCATCATCATTACCATAATTCGAAACCAGAAACGTATCATGGATTAGAACAATTCGTTGAAGGACGCACACCATATAAGGTAGACATTTCAAGTATTGATACGAGTCCAGAAACACAGTTAGATGTTTTACCAGCATCCCCATTATCGTTTCCAAGCCAAGCGGGCCGTAGTAGTACGGGCCCATTAAAACCAATTAAATTTGCTTTTGACGATAATACACCAATTGGTTCTGTAATACCAATCCAAGGTAATTTTTTACGACAATATAGATCCTATCCCATATCCAATCATTATCATATACCTGCATCCCCTCTACTGGTGACGGTTGTAGATCATAAACGGGATTTTCTACTAAATCCCATTAATTATGGTGAGCGTAAAACAAAGACAAATTATAATAGCGGGGGTGATGATGATAATAGTAATAATAATAATTTCAATTCAATTTTACTAACCGCTTCAGATAGTGATAATAATGATAATGATAATAATAATGATGATGATTCATTTGACAGTCTAATAAATATCGATAAAATGAAATTAAGTCCATTGGATCAACGACAACAGCAATTTGAAAATGGATGGGATTTAAAATTATTGGGCGCAACCGAACAATGTGGCCCCGATGGATATCGTGATAGTTATGGTGTGTGTCAATATTTTAAATTAGACTGAAATAAAAAAACTCACAAATTTGAAAGAGACAAAAAAATAATTTGTAATTTATAATTTATTATTTTAATTTAATTAGTTTATGATTTTTTTTACTAATATACATTTTTTATGTATTTTGTTGCAACTCTAAGAAATTAAATAAAAATGATTTTTAAAACATTTCGTCTTCTTGCAATATTTTATTTTATAAAATTATTTAACAAGTGGTAGGCTGCAATAAGCTTGGGGTGTAATTGGATAACGTGCAGTGTTTAATTTATTCATGTCGCAACATTTTACACGTGTGAAGATTAAAGTCAAGGTTTGTATGATTTACTATGGTGATGTAAGTTAAAATAGTTAGCGTTATTAATTTATTTATTTATTTCCTTATACACTTCCCGGGACTTTAAGATAATATAAGTTGCAGAATCCTAACGATCGTACGACACTAGACAACCCAATTTGAAACTACTAAATAGAAAAATCGGTTAAATCTTAAAGAGAAAACTACGATAAATCCTCAATCAAAAAGAACATTGTTCTGTTGTGGGGAGTCTTCTTTCCTCATTAGGTTTGCTGCATGGGTAGCATTGATAACAAAAACCACCGCATCATTCCAGGCGGTTAAAAATCCCTTAGGTTCTACCTTCGAGAGCAATCTCGATGCAATATCGACTGTGACAGTTCTGACTTTAGCACAATCACCATAGACTACGTCCCAGCAAAAGGTGCCGAAGTGCTCATATGCAGAGTCAACATTTCCAGATGTGTCACATCTTCCATCAGAGACCGACTGACAAGTTTAGAATTTGATAGTAAGAAGAAGGAAAAGTCACACCTAAAACGGAGTTGCAAAGAAATTCCTTCCGAAAAGGAAAATAAAAATAAGGACTATCAAAATAAATAACAATCGAAGCCGATCAACACATAACTCACTCCTTAAAACCCGCATGAACGGAATACAAAAATTGTATCCTCGCTTGAGAATGACCGAAAGACTGAGATCACCAACAGCCTCATTACGATCGACTCAAATGCTAGTGACCCATAAACACAGATGCTGATAGGAGTAAGCCAATATTTTCTGGGCTGTAGAATTAGGAACATTTGATCTGCACAGTCGAGGACACCGCGACGTGCAGCTCGTCACGACAATTCCGAGGTCAATAAAAAATGTAGTCTGCTGAAGAAAAATATGGAGTGAAAAACACGAAACGCCGAGTAGAAGATACTAGAAAAAGTAATAAATCTGTCAGCTCTTTACATCGAGGAACTGGAAGATGACATATACGAGAGCGTTGGACCAAAATTGGAAGAATTTCAATTTAAAACACGATAAGTAAATTAATATATAAAAGTTGAGATGCTCTGCCAAGGACAGCAACTGTATCCGATTTCTGCATAATATCTTCTCCATAAACCAATAATTTGTTTCAAGGGATTTAGGTTAGGCTAGGCTGTAGTATTTGGGCCTTTTATTTGTTAATGCAGGACAAGGAATTTGGAAATGAACTACAGTTTGTTCCTCCTCCTCGTCTCAGCAGCTTCTACAGAAGTCATGATTCTAAACCCAGCCATCTTGCATGTTCCCGTAAAAGGCAATGCCCGGTGATAATCCTTACGACTGTTCCTAACTCTCGTCTTCGAATGGAAATTAAGGTTTTAGAGTGCTCAAGACTGTTCGTCTTTCCGCTTGTAGCGCTGAAGTAGACCTACCTACATTTGCCTCAAATCTCGCGGGTTTCATTTACATTAATCTTTCCTAATAGAACAGGAGAATTGATACCACCGATTAGTAATTGGTGCAGGAAAACCAAGTATGCAACAACTCGGGGCTTATTGAGTGGTTGTAAGCCAAAGTGTGTGACCACACTTGACTAACATCATACTCAAGCTAGTTGAATAAATTCTTCGTAACACCCTTGATAAAACTAACTAACTAATCGATGTGACGCCTGAAGTTCAATTCGCTGTGAAAAAATGATACCCAAATCACGAACAGAACTGGTTGTGGTAACGACATCGTTGTTAATATAATAATCACGAGAATCAGACTATACACGTTTTCGAGAGTAGGTGATTGTTTGACATTTACCCACTTTCAACTCAAGTTTGTTTATTCCCCAGCATGTGATGAATTTGTTGAGGCCGGATTGTAATATTTCTCGGTGGTGCTTCAAATCCGTTTGTAAATCTTCATGTCATCGGTGTATACAGGTATGGATGAATTTTTATTCAAGCAAACAAAAAATGGCTGCCTTAGGGCACTCCAGATGATTCTGAAAATTATTGCGGCTATGTGGAACGAACTGTAGGAATGTAAAATTTATTTTTGTTAAAATATATTTATTCGTTTTGCTCCGATTGTATTCGTCGTGTCGCTCCTTTGTTTTCGTTTTGGAATACTCGTCGTTGTATTGTTCCTGTTGTCTTCTTGTTTGTTCATTTTTGTAAACATGCGTTGTTTATCAAGTTTTGTGGTAAAATACGTGGGTGGCGATTTAAAAACGAGCCATGTTGTTCACCAATGTTTAGAATCGATGACCTTTTGCATTTGGCCAATTAGACCCTATTCATGTCAACGATTGATTTACGGACCGGTTACGGGCAGTTTAAGGTTAGCAATGAAGACCGAGATAAGATCGCGTTCATTACGCCATTTGGTTTTTTTCGGTTTAATAGAATGCTGGTCGGGTTGAAAAATGCACCGGCCCCATTTCAACGACTTATCGATCGATTACGAGGTAGGCTGCCTAATGTCACAATTGTACTGTGTCTAGATGATATAATTGTGATTTCAAACAGTTTTAGTCAACATTGAAGTGATCTGGAGATGGTTTTCAAACGATAACAACTATTTTTACGGGTCAATCGGGAAAAGTGTAATTTTTTTGGTCGTAATGTTCCTGGGACATGTTATAATCGACGATAGGATAAAAGCTGACCCGAACAAGGTATCTGCAGTTTTAAACTTGAGTCCACTGGTCAACTTATCACCAGTTCACAAATTTTACAAACATACTCGTGGTACCGACAATTTATCACCCCAAATGGATCCTAAAAAATCGTTTATCCTGATGACCGATGCAAATTGTTATGTTTTGGGTGCTATAGTATTTCAAGTTGCTGGGGATGATGAAAGGCCTATCGAATATGCAAGCCGTTTGTTAATAGCTGCGGAAACAAACTACAGTACTCCCAGGCTAAATAGAGAGTGCTAAAATTATAGTCCGGACTGATCATCAACCGCTGAAAAGGCTACTGACAACGAAATCGCGCATTGGCTGCTTAGCCATGTGAGTAATGTTATTTCATTCATTTAATTTAACAATTATTTATGCTGCAGGAAAATTGAATATGGTGGCTGACACATTGTCTTGACCATTTACTTCACAGACGCAGAATTTTGAATCCAGTGCCTTTCAGATTCATTTACCCCAGCTGAATGAGATGTCAAAAATTGTCCATAGTCTAGAGAAGCGTGATGACCCGAATCACGAAAATTATTTGTATCGGGGATATCTTATCGAGCAAAAGATAATATAGAAGTCGAAGAAGCTCAGCTACTAGTACCCACATTTCTTCGTAACCATATTTTACTGCGCTATTACTCCGATCGGACCGCCAGACATTATAGGGCTGACCGAACTCTGTAGAAGATTGAGACAAAATATTTCTGGCCGAGAATGCGCCATTACTGAGTTCTGTCGTAGTTGTGTAGATTGTCAGAAGCGTAAAGTTTTAAATTTGAAACCCAGCGGGCTTTTGAAACCATCGATAAGGGCCAACGATTGAAAGTTCGGTTGTCAACCTCTTCATTCCTTTACCTGAGGCTGGTCTAGGCAACTGCTCTGGATTATAAAAAAACTTTAATTAACGAGGTGTTCTTACATTATGGCCACTCATTTTTGAATATGGATCGCAGTTCGTGAGCAAAATCATTCAACAAAATGCGTGATGTTTGGGAATTGAGCAGGATCGGCGAAAGGAATATTCTGATGTCACAAACGAAAATTAGTCCCATTTGCTGATAAATTTCTATATACGTGGATCTGCTTGACTGTCTTTGATGCGTCACTAGTGCGACATGAATGACTTTCCTGCTGGGATATGTTTTGTGATTTTCGTATAAAATGGTTTATAAATACCGCTATAGGAGGCAATAGGTTTCTACACAAAAATATACGCATATACTCATGGACATCACCTTATAGGTAGAACAGAGAACCAAATAGACCAAGCAATGATCAACAAGAAATTTATCACGTCATTACAAGATGTCAGGGCAACATTCAAACATCCACAGTGACCACTAGATGATAATACCACATGTAGATGTAAAACGGAACCAGACACATTGGAAAGAAATTTAACACCGACAGATTAAAAGATGCCGATACAAGAAATACATTCTGCTAACCCAAGCTCAGTTTAAAGAAAAATTGAAGAAGCTATCAGTGCAGAGCAAAAGTGGAAATAATTCGAATCAGCTTATATCAAATCTGTTGGTAGCTGTATTGATTACAGACTCAAAAACTGGATCAGTGATAATACTTGGAAGAAAATTGAAAAACTTTGACAACTCAAGTTGCAAATGTGACAACAAAGCACGTGTCGTAACATTAATACGAAGTATGCAGAAGAGGTTGCGCAACTCCAAGGAATATTTCGAGGAGAACATCACCAGCAATATACAAATTTTAACAACTGGCGCTAACAAAGAAACTATCAACGCACCCACCTATCTTCCCAAAGGGAAGTTAGAGATGTTATTCCTAAAATAAAAAAAAACATCGCTTCTGGAATGGACAATATATCAGTTGAAATATTCAAAGAAGACATATCCACAACTCGTGCATTCGACAGAATATACAGGAAAGCAATGTGAAAGGCACTTCGTGAAATAGACATCCCAAAGAACATATTAAAATGTTAAAGAATCAAAACCCAATATGACAGACAATCAATATCCTACCTTGGACCATTTGTATATAATTATAACCGGACTTAGAATGTTAAAAGATTATTTATACTTGATAGACTCGATACACTTAATCCAACGAGTATTTAGGCCTGCATATACATACAAAGTCCATATATTGTGATATGGATGGCGATTTGAAAACGAGCCACGCTTAACGTTGGTTACTAACATGTGGTAATGCAACCGGGTGTCGATTTTGAGTTGCGCCACTAATTGCGTTGAGATTGCGAGCTGGCTCCTGCAGGATTAGATGTTAACATACGAGTACAAATTTTCTGGATAGCCCCGATGAGCCTATTGTCGTTAATGTTGTTATTTGTAAGTTAATTGATGTGTTGGATGTTAGTCAAGTTAGTCTTAATTCCAGAAACAATTAAGTTTTCAGATAACGACAATTGTACACTTCGGTGTACAAAAAATTCAAATTTATCGAAGCTAGTTGTTTCGATAATGTGGTTTATAAAAGAGAGATGTTATACAGCATAGCAAAAATTGTAAGTAAAATCTAGCGATGGCTGTTAATTTTTAGTTTAAAATTTTAATTCGAACTTTCTGTTTCTATTTTACATCAGAAAATCATTGATTTAGGTGTTCCGTAGACTTGGCTCAATGCTACTTTATAAAAAATGTAACCCTAATGCTTTTCGGATAGCAATACACATATTCGATCGAAATTCGTTAATTTAAGAGTCTTTGTATTTAGTTCAATGGAATTGGAGTGTTTCAATCGAATAAACAAAAACACCTTCTGTTTAATTGACTTGCAGCTATTACGAAAACGCAGTTTTTTTTAAATAGATTGGTTAATGTTTTCAATTTTTCATAAAGCACATCTCTATACTCATCAAGTTGAATGTTAAATTGCCAAGATCTCCGTCTAATAACAATGACTTGCATTGGAGCACTTAATACTAACTAGAATACAAAATTCACCTTCTAAAATTGTATATGAACCTTGAAATTGCAATTATGATATATTGTGTGTGTACGTAGCATGTACACTATACTAGGGGAATCTTCATAGTGGGAAGAATAATATAAGAGGAGTCATTAACGAATAAAACAATCATAATAATTTATCATACTACTTTCAAGTTGCTTCACATGCAATAATAAAAATTCTAGAATTCTTCTCGTAGTTTTCATGCAAATCATATAAATCATTGACATCGTTAATTGCTTTTACAATATTTACGACACCGTAACTAAATAAATCAATTGATTGCCATTATTGAACAACAATAATAATTTGATTAATTCAATTACTTTGTTATGGTCAATCAATTTTGAATTATGATGCGCGTTGTGAAAGGTTAGGGAGGTTCCCTTGACTCAATCGAACTCACTTTAATTTTATTGCGTACTATCGAGAGAGATCAATTAAATTCGATGATCGAAATCAATCAAATATTATAACCTTGTCTTATGACCAAGGCAATTTTTCGTGACCATGACTTTATTCACAACAAAGGTAAAGAACAAGTTGAATGCAGCTGCGTAGTAACTATTATAATAAAATTTCTATTCTACCTTAGTCAAGGGAGGGGAGACCGAATCATAAACAACATCTACATTCCTTTTATAGGTGGCTAATAACGAATCAATTAAAGCGTTTTATTATGAGCCCCACATCATGCAAAAGACCAATGACCTATGAAATAGGGGGAAACAAGTTGAACACGATTTTTTATACCGTTTTTTATGTTATTATTTTTGATTATTTAAATTAAGAGAGTGTTGGTGTGGCCTTGTCCAAGTTTCTTAAATTGTAAGAAATAAATTTATATAAATAATAAATTATCATTTATATTACTTATTGTTATCAATGCAAACGAAAAATAATAAAGAAATGAGAGAAAACATTTTTAATCATCTCAAGCATAAAAGCAACCCGTTTGTTCTAGTTCTGGAATTTGTATTAAATTAAGGCGAAGATCAAAAATTGTGATTCATAATACTCCTTTGGTTGCATATGTAAAATTACACTCAAAAGGGTTGATGGAATTTATGTATTTCAACCAATATTGATATTATTTTTTAGAATGTTCGATCCGATCTTAGATTTTCGCAAATACTTATTATACTGTTTTATAACGGTGGTATTAAGAACACAATGTTCTTAACAAAAGCACTGTAAACAACTATACTATTATTGTGTTTTCTTATTTCATCATATTTCTTAGCTTTTGTGGTAAGAAGAGACGAAAATGTGTTAAAATGGAATAATATTGACCTCTTTTATTAACGGTATCTTATATTTCTTACTTACTTATGAATTATACATACGTGCACGACTTATAATATTGTTTATTTAAGGTTATAGTCGTGTAGTCAAAATTATTATTTTAAATTAACATGATCATCGGTTATATAGGCCACGGTTAAACTAGATCGCAGTTTTTTGGTTGATTTTTTTTATAGACAATAGATAGCTGATAGAAGAAGATTAAATATATGGTTTTGAAATTTATTCTTAAAAATATACAAGAATGTTAGTGGGGCGCAAAGTCTGTCCTACATAAGGAAGCTGAATTTTGTTTATAAATCTCACTCTAAAAAACAAACTCAGAGCTAAATAGTTTTAATAGATCCAAGCTAACATGACTGGAGGCATTTGTATCATTAGTAAAATTTCAATTCAGAGATGTCATGATAACTCTCAGAATGTCATCCACCTCTTACACTAAACTGGGCTCCGGGGCACACGATTTATAGTCAACACGTAGTAGCTGACTTGGTTTTAGTAATAACTACATATATATAACGGTGGATAAGCTGAGATTTGTTGCCCTCCAAAAACTCGTAAAAATGGCGTGAAAAGGGGACCATGTGACGTAAAACCGGTGTTTCCCTTACTACATTAGAATAAATTAAACGGAAACTAAAAAGTAGATACACGTTTTAAATTATTTGGAGCAAATTTTTCAAATAAACCAGCGAAGTTTATTTTGTTTACAGGGTGTCGTAAAAATAACAAAAAAAATTAGAGCTTTGCAGTATGACCGCATGATGCGTGTTTTTCTAATCAGGATTTGCTATTATATTATAGTTTACACAAGGCAGTTGAATCTGAATTACAAGTAAAAAAGATTAGGTAAAATTTACTATTTTATTGATTTGCGTTTATTTGATCAGTGCAAAGTTTCGACTACGCTTACTCACAAAAATATGTAAAACGAGAGATATTTAGCTAACGGTAAGCCGTATTACAATTGAACGCACTGGTATTGGCAACGCTGCGTACATAACTACCAACATATTATAAGTACAGTGATACCTTGACAGTTAAATACGTGTCATATCATTATAGCTTTAGATTAGCCAAGTAAACTGATTGTACTTACACACCTTTTACGTTTCCAGTTGTTACTTCATGGACTTTTTCAACAGGTTTCATAACCCTTATGCCACTATGGATATTAACATAAAACAGGCTAGTACATGTATGTTTCATCAATACTATTACATTAAAATGTTATTGACAATATTGCTCTAAGATCTCATAAAATTACTAATATTGACTTTACATGTTTGGTTATTGACTCTTGTTGGTCTTATTTTTACCTCTTCAACACCAGCCTGAGTATTAACCTCAATTACGTGTGGCGGCATCGATTGCGGAATGTTATCAGAATCGTGTTTCAATAAGCGATAAATCTTTTCTTTCAAAACTGACTCAAGAGCCGATTCAATTGCGTCATTCTCCCACGGGCGGTATTCCGATTTAAAACTGCTTCGCCCATGTTCTTTATACTCGCGGTCTAATGTGGTCTACATGTCTCTTGAAAATTTTGCCATTTTCAGCAAGCACGAGACAACAGCAACTCCCGAGAATTTTGCTTATTAAACCCTCTTCAAATTTATTGCTTTTAAAATTTTCTAAAATAACTCCTTCCCGAGTTTGTATTTATTTCCTGCTTCACCATTCGTCAATTTATATGATATTTGTTTTCTATTTTTGTAAAATCTAAAATATTCTTGCATTTTCTGAAATTAAAGATTCCGGCATACCAAATCTTAGGAAAATGTGTTGCAATGGAGTATTTTCAGTATAGTTGTTTCAGAAAATCAGTTAATTGTATCCGTTAATTGGACCACAAAGGTTAAAGTGAACTCGCTCCATGGCTCGCAAAGCCGATGGCCACGGAGCTGGATCAAACTGTCTCGGAAGATTTTGGTCGATGCGGTACGTCAAAATCTATTTTCGGCCACCAGAAGTAAGGCCGAATTAAAGACTTTCTATTGGCGGTACTCATAGAAGTAGAAGTTGCATGCACTTCATCAAGTACAATTTTTCTAAATTTCTTGGGAATTACTACCCTGTGTCCCCACATGATAATGTTCTAGATAATGTTCTCTACATTTATAGGTCTGCCTATAGTCTATTTTGTTTAAAATTTAAATATGTTTCTTTATACTCACAAGACTCTCTTTCCTTGTTGTCTATGCACAATCTCGAAAACGCGTCCGCATAATTGTCTCTGCTTTTAATGTGCTCAATGTTATAATCAAAATTCATTAAATACAATGCCCAGCGCTGTAACCGACTGGACAGACATACTGGGTATTACTTTCTTTTAGCCGAAAATTACCAATAAAGGCTTATGAGATGTTCTGGTCGCATAGTGAAAGTGCGACCAAGCAAATATTTTTAAAACTTGTTTACCCGCCAAAGACTTGCTCGTGCTTCTTTGTCGATAATATAATAATTTGTTTCCGCTTCTGATAATCTGCGAGAAAAATGCAATATAGGGTTTTATTCCCCCCTCACCAGGCGATTAGCGAGACAAGCTGATATGCCTGCCAGAGATGGGCCAGTCAGTATAGTGGTGAGTTCGGTATTAAAATAACAAACATCTTATCTGACATTGAATCTGAATTTATCAGGCTAAGGATTGGCTTTAATATGATGGAACTTTTTGGAATAAATTTGGTATAGTAATTATAATTAACCCACATAAAGCTTTTACAAAGGTAGTTTTTGTCGTGAACATTTGTACTATTGCTTCAATTTTGGACACTTCTTTATGAAGTCCTTCGTGATCAATAATAAACCCAAAATATATTATTTTATTCTGGAAGAAATTACATTTTTCATTTTTGCAGTACACGCACAATGTCGTCCAAAAAGACTACTCGTACTACGCCCTTGCAACCTTATAATGTCTTCTCCATAATGAGTTGGAACCACGAACGGCTTGGCCTACACCCGAAAGGAGTTTGTGAAGCGCTAAAATGTTCTTACGCGTAGAACAACAAGTAATTTATAATTTACTTGTCTCCTCAACCACTTTTAATTCCAAATATTCCTGACATAAATCAAAACGGATTCATTGTGACTGAATAGTCAGCACATACCTTAGTCCTCTGATTTTGTTAGAATTACAATTAATGGAGTACCCCATAGTTATGACTCCCAATTTTTCTAATCGATCGAGCTCTTTCTCCTTAATTTATCTTTATAAGCGGTATGGTATGGTATACGGATCGTGGCTTTTTGGTGGGCAACTTTTTATCTTTAGTCAAATTTAGGGGCCTTAATATCTTTCTAAGTTCCGGTCAAAAAGCTCTTAAAAAATTCGAGTATATTCTTGATTTATGGAATTTACTAGAATTTTTAAATCCAACTATTTAAAAGTGTCTCTGTCCAAAATAAGTCGCAATCCGCTTTCAATTACCACTAATTTAACCAAAACTGGCTTACAGTTATAAATTACCTTCGCTTTGATAACATACCCGTTATATACTTTCAAAATAGACTCATACGGCATCAGCTGGTACTTTGAGAGTTTCTTCTTATATAACAGCAATGATTGCTTAAATTGCTGATCCGCTATCAATTTTAAACTCGATGTTACACCGGTTCACTTTAAAGGATCATGGTGGATAGTCAATATTGAATATTGTCAGGGAATTAAACTCCCCGAATTATCGTTCTTTTGGCACGTGCTCCAAACCAACAGCATTTTACATAAGATGGTTTCGACGAAATTTCCTTTTAAAATTAGTGCTCGATTCCTTGGTTTGGTTTTGGCAACATAACCTTTCTTGCCACTTGTTGGTTCCTCACTGCTTTCTCGACTTATTGTCAGTTCCATTGCTTTGTCTAATGTAAGGCTCTCCGGGTTTTTCTCGTAGATTTGATTGTAAGCAAATCCTTTTAGAAGCCCACAAATGAAATGGTCTTTCAAAACAAAATAATCTTTTCACAATTTCTCTGCAATATCTTCTACGAACCATAACTCGGCGGATCGTCCAATAAAACATGTAAAATCATCCGTAAGTTGGAAATCTTCATTAAATTCTCCCATACTGGATTACACCTTGAGCAACTGTTTCGCATGATTTCTTATAACGTTATTACGCTTAAAAACACTTGGCTCCAACTCTCTGCTCACAATATCAAAAATGTATGGTGGCTCTTTTATATTTTGACTTCATTCAAATTAACATAATGGTCCTCAATAAATCTCCACTTCGTCACCACAAAAAATGTTTTCTTACACACTTAAAAGTGTGTACATGTTAATTACTTCATACTCGTAATATATGGTATTGGTGTCATAAGCATCGGTTTTCCATGCACCACTACAGCTGGAACTGTCCTTATTCGTTGGGAGACCAACAGCATCGATTTCATTTTTCCAACAAGAAAAAAATCTAAATGACTGCAGTCGATGATTTTCTTCCGATGATTTGTATCAGCTGATGATCCGCTGCAGACGTTGACTTGCCATAACGGTGTTTTTGGACGGTCCCAACGGTTTCCACAGAGATAATGTGACAACAACTTCACCATCCATTAAATTCACCATTGCTTGGGCCAGTGCCGCATGGGAACAGCGCTGAAGAAATTGTAAAATGGAAGGAAAATATAACCCTCCTACCATTCGGCATGCCTCATTCAGCTTCCCTGCAATCTGATAGCATTCAATGGACCAATAAATTTTTAATTCGGATGTATGACTTGATTATGTAACGGCCAAACCCCTTTATCCGTCAACAATTGCGTCCGTTAATTTATATCTTATATGTGGCAGTAGGTTTTTGGATTGTTGTAGATTTATTTGGCACTGATTTTATGGGCTGTCGAGTTTTATAGACAACAAATATCTAATGTGGGCCGTTGCTTTATGCGAGGCCGCATATTTATGATTTAAGAGCCGTAGAGTACGGTCCAATTCGAGTCTAATTTTGTGGAGACGGACTTATTTGAATGTCTACAACAAGTCTCCTATCGAATAGACTTATCAAATAAGTCAGTCTTCCCAAAATTAGGCACGAATTGGTCCGCAGCCTTAATATATTTTTCGGGGAACTATATCCAAGGATTTGGATTCATGTATAAAACATGTTAAAATAAAATCTAGAAGCTTATTGTATCGAAGATTTTCGAATGCCATGCCGTGAATAACTCCTTGCACTTATTAAAAATAAAGTTAGACGCCTTTACGGAAACCCTGTCCTAACAATTGCGACCGTGAAAAGATGAGCAACAGAATTTGAAAACGCGGTGAAGACGGTTTCTGGGAGTTTGTTCATCGATTACTAAGAAAAGCATAAAACAATGGAACCCTACTATTCATCGTTGCTGATGGCAGAAATTGCTTAAAAATGACCCAAGTTGCAAGGGTAGAATGGTTTTTCCCAAGAAGCACCGGCTTGTCGTCGGATTTGTTTGAATTTGAAAAATTAAATTGAAAATGACAAAAATCGTACTTGCTATGTTATGGTCAAAACATTTCAGACTACATGTTATACATGAAGGTGAACGTTATATTGTGTCGTATCATATTTACTTATGCAAGTAACCACGTGGTCATGCTTACGTAAGTGAATACTACTTCTATTTATGTCTTGCAATTTCAATTAACCATGTGTCGAGATGCGTGATTTCAGCAAACTCATTTTATAGTGGTTTATAGAGAAGAAACATTGGATGACTTCTGCAAAAGCCTGCAGTGTCTCGGTATCTTTCAAATATATGATAACTAATCTTAATTGAAAGGCCAGGAGAACTGCTATAACCATATAACCAATTTGTCTTGGTGTGTTCTGATTAGCTCATCACCTGTATGTTAATGAGTTGCTATATTTGAAGATTTGAAGAGCCATAGTGATTTTCATACTGTTCCGTTTCTCTTTGGATAAGTAGTCCGAATATCTTCCTTGCGATAAGTCCGATTGTATTGCCAATTACACGTTTTGTTCTCTGGTTATCACACTCATTATGAACAACATTCAAGAAATCATTGCCATATTATTGAGCTGAGGCTATTTAACTGCCATTAAATAACTAGATAGGTAGATTGTATCGGATCTACTTTGGATTTCGTTTCACTTTGCAATTTTGTCAAAGTAGATTGTGTGCTACTTAGCGCTGAATTTGCACCCATTCTCAAAGGGATGTCATGCACTCCGCTGAATTGAGGAACAGTTCGCACGTGTACAGCATTACTTGCTGGTTAATCTTAATCGGGAATTGCTTAACTCTTTCGTGATGAATTGTTCGGGGGATGATAATTTAGTGATCGGTCTCGAAGAATTTTGCTTCAGACGCGAGACAGTCCATCATGTCATGTGGGTGCGACTTCGTAATCGTTCCTATTTACCATATCATTGATGATTGCAATTCATTTCGTTGGAAGACGTCTTTTGAAGAGTTGGTTGTTTCTCGCTTTCATTTACGTGTTGTGGCAAACGATGTAGGTATTTTGAAGCCAGAAAAGCATGTTTAGCACTACCTCTCTCTTGACCGGAAGTTTGGTTTGAAGTAATTGAAACCCCTTCCACGTGGAGGTAGTGGTGTAATTCCGATCCGAAAAGCCTTGTTATCAATACCTCTAGTGATCTTCGGTTAATGGACTAGTCTGGAATTTTAGCTCGTCTCTATTTAGTTTAAAAGGATGCAACCAATGCCAACTTTTCTATAAGGGTTATGATAGAATAATGTTAGGACATTTCTTGACTGTTCATTGATTTTCAACAGGAGTATGATAATGTTCAGAGGAACGCATGAGAATATATTTTGTTATATTTAGGTATCTCTTCTAAATGTATAACAATGTGTAAAGTGGAAATGGATGGGTCTAAATCCAAGTGAGGAGCGAAGCCATCATATCACACTGATATAAGTTAATGAATTGATATAATTAAGATACTTTTAATTCTTGGCCTTAAAGGTCTTGAATAGTTTACTGTCATTTTGCAAATAAAATTTCGTCCACTACAAGAAGAATGGCAATGAAAACGGGGCATCTACCTAGAGTTAATTTTGAAATGACCAAAAACTGTTTGAAGAAATAGTTAGATACAATAAAAATGTATGTTTCTAGGATTCCACTCGAAGAGGTCTCGTGAGCTGAATAGTACTAAATCCAGTGATTCCGTTTTAATTCTTGAAGAAACAAGGTATATTCAAGGATTCTGAAACTTCTTTTCTGACCAAACCACCCTCAGCTTCGTTCCTCTCAGAACATTCGCTGACGCTCGATTTGTATTAAAAACAAACATCCTAGACACATATTTTAATTATTTATCTATTTGGTTATTAACTTTTTAGACTAAACTTTCTATTTTACATTAACATTATAATTTTGGTTCGCCTAAGATTTCTTCCCAAACGGATTAATTTTTTTTATCCACGACCTGAAATGTTAAATTAAAATTGAATCACTCGATTTCAAATTTAAGTTCAAAACTTACTTATCCTCGCCATCCGATTTTTTCTCATCGTCTGAATCTGAACTCTGTGCATCATCATTTTGCCGAGCCTTTAATTGTTCAATTAATTTCTCGCGGTATAACAGCTTATACGGAACCACCGTTTGACTATCCTTAATTTGTTTCTCTAGCTTATAAATTGCTTGATTGAACGTTAAACCATACCATTCGATGTCTTCGGCGGTATAATCTGACAAATATCCACCGTATTCTTTCAGCACTTGATCTTGTTTAGCTTTATCCGTAGCCAAATTAGGGCATTTATTATTCAGGGCTTGCAATATTCTACGTTTAAATGTTAACGCCAATGTTGATTTTAAATCACATGCCGGCGTTTTAAGAATATAATGGTCGAAACCTTTGTGCTCATGGATCAAATTAATCGTGCGCTCTGTAACCGTAATGGAGTAGTATTCGTTTAGCACAGCTGAGTAAACTACTGATTTTTTTAACACAGGAACCCAAAAGTGAGGTACTCGACGTCGAGTTGGCTCACGTTTTTGAAATCCTTTTACAACACCTTCACCGCCCCAAATACCCTGGTTATGTTCTTTTGGGTAGTTTACTAGAATTGGCACATTTTGAATGGGTTTCACTTCACCGGTTGCTTCATTGCGTTCGAATGCACCCTCCTTAGGAACATAATGAACGGCTGCCGGTGTTTGTATCCGCCATTCATTCCAAAATTTTTTATATGCTTCAGGCAGCTGTGCACCAAGCCCCTTGTCAAATTTTCCAGGCGGACGAAATCCAGTTAACATTTTTGCTCCCTTAAAAAAATTATATACAAAATAAATTACATGTTATTCTAACTATCAAATATGTAAATATTTACTTGAAATGTTCTTGCTGCCATTTTAAAATATAGAATTTAATAAAATTATTAAATCACAAGAATAACACAATTTTTACTTGAAGTTATCATAACCTCAATTAAATTATTTTGTAAAATTTGACATTTGGCGGACTGACCGAAAACTGCTAGTAGCCGAAAATGAAAACTACCGACCGGTTGCAAGATTTTTAAAATTCGACAAAAAATTTCATTTGGTTGTTTTTGATTTGAAATTTTAATGAATAGAGTGGTTGGCATCATTTTATCAGAAACCATAGGGCACAGATCTCGTTTTATATAAATAAATTTTTGCGGTAAATTAAAATGTTTAGTGAAGCGGTGCGGAGCCCAGAAGTACGTACAAAAATAAGTCGAATCACCCTGTGGACTAAACACCGGCAAACTTCATTTTGAAGTATACACCACCAGTTTTTATTTCAGCTTAGTTCTGTTAGTGGTATTTTTATGAAATACATTTATTTTTAGTTTAATTAATTTAAGTGAATTTAATGTTCAATTTTAACAAAACCAAGTATTAATTCGGAAAATTACAGTATTTATTAAAATGAAATTGTGTATATCGTAGCCCCCCATCAGCTTCATCATACAATAATCAATCATCATCGAGGCGACGACGACCTACCTACCTTTAAAATATTCTAGGAAATTGTAAAGAGAAAATTTTTCGTTTATCGATTTTATTATTTTAAGTTTTCTTGTGATTCAGTTTTAAGTGTTTTGAAATAGAATAATAGGGAAAAAGTGTCGCATTATTTTGTGTGGAGTGTTGTGTATCATAAACCAATCAAAATGAGTACCGAATACCTGACTAGTGAACATCTAAATGGATTTTCAAATTATAAGGTAGAAACGTTAATTAAATTATTAAAATTTTTTCGGATGATAGAAATGATAACACATAACCTAGATTTTTAAATTGGGCACACTCGCATAAATCAATTATTACTATTTTTTTTTGGGATTGCAGTACAGCGCACGAGACACATCACCTCTCAGTATTTATGTTATGCATCCGTTTTGGAATAAATTAGTCGAAGTAATAAAAATTAATTTAATTAATTATATGTACACATTTCCTAATCAGCGTGCGTTAATTTGCAGATATTTCCACGATGGGTTGCACCAAATCTAATGACATTTGTAGGGTTTTTATTTTCGGTGGCGAATTTTATTCTACTCTCATGGTACGATTGGAGCTTCTATGCGGGCAGTGAAAAAGAGGATTACAAAGAAATTCCGAATTGGATATGGCTTGCCACGGCCGTTTTTATATTTTTAGCGTATACGTTAGGTAAGCAAGGATTATTTAAAACAGTCAATTTTGTAATTTCTTAACTACAAATTATCTAAAGTTCACAAATCTTTCGATTAATGAAAAATTGTGGCATAATCTAATTTCTGTTTACTATCTCTACAAATACTGCATGATTGAGTAGTAATTGTGCTGATATGGTGTCATAGACCTTCGTATTTGAACCGCAATTCATATTGATAAATTGTGGCGATCGTGCTTATTTTAAAGGGGTCAAGTTGTACTTATTTGAGTGTACCTTATCAGTTAGAGTGATTCAAATTCGGTCCAAAAACCCTTTTATATATGTTCGTTTCCGTGTTTGTATAAAAACATATCAAACTTCACATCGAATATTTTTCATAATCTTTTCATATTTACAGCTATAATTTTATCAAGTTTATAATTTGCCCACTTAAAGATTGTACATAAATTGCTATTTATAGATATAAATATTATAAGTTGTTAGAAATTGAGGTTGTGTGTTGATAGGAAATTAACATCTTCTATCAATTTTGAATAACTTGTCAAGGTATCGTTAGTGATCATAACGGGGAGTTACAGCATCCAACAAGGTCTCTCTTTATCTATTAGGTATATGACTGATACGATTGCAAAACATCAACTTTCATTGATCTTGAGAACGTTTCGTATATTTGCTTTGGTATCAATATAAAAGTGTATTTTATGATTTCTTCTTGCCCTGTAAGTATCTACCTAGTTGTACAGAGATATTCTTTCGGGTTTGGAATGACACATTTTATATAAAGTTTCGTCATTATTAGGTTTGGTATGAATGGGACCTTAGATACCGCCAATTTGTTATAGAAAAAAATGATTGATTGATTTTTAATTTTGGAAAGAATGTTCATACTTCGCGTTTACCATCCGATGAGACATCACACTGTGCATAGTTTGCGATTTAATGATAATTTTTATCATTGCTTCGCCAAGTTCATTCAAGATAACGGTGTATTCATATCTTGAGGCTTGATCTATGTTTAATGAAAACGCCCGTGACGCGCTTAAAGAAGAATTTTTACTTTATAGTACTCTCTTCGGAATCAAGTGGGATCAAGTTGGGATAGGTTCCCAACTTTTCTATATTAATTGTGGAAATTCTATGTTTGGCAAATAATTGGCTATGTACTGGTTATGTAAAATAATTACCTATGATTTTATGGAACCTAAGATTTAATCAAAAATTTCATATCGCAATTCTACTAATAATTTAGAACACATCTTTAGAACAGAGGGCATTTACCTTGACACGATTATCACACATCTTTATAAGCCATATAAAATATGAAATAAATTTGAGCCATTAAAGAAGGGCAAGATTAACTTTAGTGACAATTTGTGGTATTTTTGGTCGCTGTCGCCAAACTTCGGTTTGATTTCACATTATAGCTTTCACCATTTAGAACCATTCTAGCATAAAATCTTCTACTATACGATGAAGCTGGCTTTGAAAATTTTGAATCACATATTGTTTTAAGTGTATTAGACCCGAGTTCATTTAACAAAAATATTAGGTAATAATTTTAATAACTATAAAGGATGAAACAAAGCAAGCAGCAGCAGCGAGCAGCAAATTTAAATATTAGCTTATTAACTTGTGTAATGCTGCAAAATCATAATTTGAGTATAAATACAGAAGTTTTTAATAAAACAATTAAAATATTTTGTTATTTTTAGAAAAATTAAAATTTAAAGAAATTGTATTGAATGAAGTTGGATCTGTCGCGGCAGCAATAGGTTCCATACCCAGCAGCATCAATTTACTGCTCTTTGTTGCTCTACTCATAACCTCGATAAAATTGACACAATTCGGTTTTACTTCTAAAATAAAAAAAAATTGCTTCGCTGCTTGGTGTGTACACCCATCCACAGCCGATAGTGTGAGTCGCTTGGAACATGCTGCGAAGCTTTTGGTGTGTTTTATCCTCAAGAAATATATTTTATTTTGGAAAATTATGATGTAGCTCGTGATTAAGATACCGTAACGGCGTGGTGACCAGACTTTATAGTTTTCCTTTATAAATTCGTACTAGGAGATTTTAATCTTTTACATTTGGTAGATAACTGAAACTAATTTGTATGCCGACACGTTTAGATAACATCAATGCCATTATTGACATCTATCTAGCCTAATTTGCGTAACTAGCGTTTACATCATGTTATTTAATTAGTTTAGGTCACATATAGTGCATAGTCCGTGGGCTAATGGCGATGTAAAGAACCTCTAGATCGATTTAACGGTTTATCAACAATTTCAACATATCTTAAATTTTAATCGCTCCTAAATATAACTATACATATGTACACTATATTTATTCATATTTATTCATAATACCTAGTCCCCAATGCAATAAGCATTTTCCCGTATAATCACACCGATATTGTTTTAATTATTGAATTTTAATTTTTCTATTAGTAAATCGATCAATGCTGTTTTCTTTATTGACTTAGGTCGTTTGTTAATTTTAATTTTTTTTATCGTTAAAAAATAAAATTAAAATAAAAGACGAAAATTTAATTTTTGTTTCTTGTTAAATCCAGTTCAGCAATTTCAAATCCTTATCATTAGAAATTTTGCGTTAAATTATTTTGTTTGATAACTAAACGATAAGTCAAGCATTTCTTGGGTTATCACAACATTTCCAGTGGACGTCTCACTGGAAAAAACGCCTCACTTTTTAGGTTTGTAAAAAAATAAACTTAATTCCATTCACTGGTTCTTAAATAACAGATCTAAAACGTTAAAATTGTTAGAAGAGTTTGAATTTAGTGCGTGGCTGATATTTATTTAAGTTTCAACATCTTTCAATTCTAAAATTTCGTTTACACTCTGGCACCATATTTCAGTGACAAACCATGTAAATAATATTATTTAAACAGTTGAATTTGTTTAAATTACGAAGAAATTAAAAAAATTACAGATGGCAGAATGAAGGTGAGTTGTATCAAAATTATACCAAATATAACTCACTCACGGCTATCACGGCGGACTGTATCTAGGGGTTTCCCCAAAACGGGAAGTAACACAGTAGATTGGTTGTATATCTAATAAGTGAAGATGTTGTTTTTTACAAGAAATATTAAGAAATTTTCGAAATTTACAAAATTATTTATTTTTATATTGACTAAGAAGTGTAGAAAAGTTTCTTTAGTCCCATGACGTGAAGTGTTTTCAATTTATTTCTGGATTAATTACTTTCTGAGCCCAAACAAGCGTACTAACAAGCGTACTACTAGTTTCTTAACATTTTTGACAATATTTAAGATCTTTCTGTAATCCTCAATGTTATATTCATGGAAACAGCTGTCATCGAGGAATAAATATACATATATTCTTCTATGCAGCTGTGCTTATAACTCTTTGCCTATTGTACTGTGTTAAGGCAGTTCTGTATAAAAATATGAATAATCACTTAAGGAGGCTGACTTTGTAAGCATAACGAATACGACCTACGCCTTTTGACCGTCATTTGTCGTAAGTAGAAAGTCGTATCTTACATAATCTACCCCAAAAATTTATAATCAAAATGTTCAAATAAAACTTAAGCATCCTCCGTTAGCGGTAACGCTAAAATTTATGTAGAAAACACTTAAAATCACCTTTCACTATTATTTTGGAATATTAATGTTTATTTTGGCTTTTGGAAAAATCGCCTGCACATGAGCTTCAAAAACCGTTTGTCTTAAATAATTTCGAAAAAACAAACAATCTGTCCTAGTCGCTTTGTTTTTAAAAAAATACGACAGATTTGAATACAAATCTATTATATAAAGGGTGCCATAAATTTCCAGAATTTTTGTTTGAATGTTTTAGGTGCACAAATCTGTTGCCGATCATTTTGCTAAATGTCGTTAGGATCACTGCTTGCATTTCATTTCAATCGGACAATGCATTTTTTTGTAGATTAGAGGTCAAGCTTGATTCGATACTAATGACTTTTGTTCAAAGAGTAAACCTTTATATTCGTCTCATTGTGAAAATTGATTTATTTTGCCAAAAAACAGTATTTGCGGGAATTTTTACTTCATTATGTTTTTGTAAGAAAATTGCAATGTGTTGCTCAATAATGTGTTTTGCAGCGTTTACATGCAATGGGATTGGTTATAAAGCTGGGAAAATGGATGTCACACTGATCGAAAAATCAGGACATCGAACTTCGGAGGACCATGTGCAAATTGTTGCTTAAATGACAACAAGTAAACGATTGCCACTGGAGATGACAAGTGGATCGGTTATGCTAATCCAAAGCGCAAGCCAGCCTGGGTCAAGCAAGCTAAATCAAGGCCGTCGACGCTAATATCAAATATTCATGGTTCGCACGTGAATCAACAGAATCATCAGAACAGGCAAATTCTACGCCAGCCGTCTTATTCACTAGATAATGCTCCCTCAGAATACCACTCTATAAAGATATCAAAAAATAGCTCGATAACTGGATTGCCCCCAAACAACAAGAAGTTCTTTCTTCGAGGAATCCGTTTATTGTCTAAACGATGGGCGGACCTTTCGATGGAGCATGCTTTCAATTACTTATTATCTCCATTTTCTAAACAAACAAATATTATAAATTTCACTAAACCAACCCCATAATTAATAAAGTGACACAATGCATAATAAAATTTCGACAATATTATTAAGGAATCCGTTCGACTTCTGTAAAAATTTGTAATAATTTTGACTAGTGAAATAATTTTCTCTTTCATAATTTGTTAAAGTTCGATTGCTGTTCGCTACTATTATACTGAAATATTTTTGACAATATTAAACAATTATAAGCTTATTTTGAAGTCAATATTTCATTAATTGTATTAATTAAAAAAAATTACTACGCATGTACGACACAGATTAAATTTTCATTTCCAATCACTTTTACGCCTGGGGAAGAAGTGCGTATATATCCCCGGATACTCGTGTCTTTTTCATATATCCCATGACATGAAATATTTCGAAAGTAAATTCCAAAATAAGTAGCTTCAATAGCTTCCAAAATAAATTCCTTCGAAATAAAATAGCTTGCAAATCCAAATAAACTAAAAATAAAAATCAGCTTGGTCTCCAAATGAAAATATTTATGTCGCTAATTATTTTCTAATTATAAGCTAAGGACATAACAATATTCCCCTCTCAAGCTGAACATACCAAATATCTAAAGAACGCTTAATTTACTCAATAAAATCAAAAGCTAATTACCGAGCCATCCAACAGGGGTTTGTACTATACAGTGTGTACCATTGGAACGAACCCAAACGAGTAGGGCGTGTAGCTGGGTCAATGTCTTGAAGAAAAGTCTACTATGCATATGCCCAGAAATGAACCGTTACCCATTTATATTCTGCATTCTAAATTTTTTAGTACGGTAGATTACCTTGAATCATGTAAATCCAAATAATTCTACTAAAAATTAAGTTAACTCAATTGTTTTTCTATAATTTTAAAGGAACAGAGTTCTTTAAATTATTAAATTAAATATTATTAAACAAGTTCGTCATTGGTTATAATATAAATTATCCAGGGCGATGGATTGATCGCAACGGACCTATAGCTTGGGCGCCTATATCTCCAGATTTAGCACCAGTAGATTTTTATGTATGCAGATATTTGAAAGGATAGATTTACGCAACAAACATTCAGACTAGGAGGGAGCAGTTGGTTGCTCGAATCAATTATGCCGGCAATAAAATAGAAGAAAATTTAGTAAATTTCAACATGGTTGCGGGCATTAGAAGGCAGTTCCAACCATTTCGAAAGTTGTTTGTGAAGTTCAAATCTTAGCAAATCGTACAATAATTTTTTTACTTATAACAACTTACAATAAGTTTCTTTGTCAACAAGTGCAGCATTGAATTTTTAATATCTCAAAACCTATGTGTGATTAGATAAAAAACGGAGGAAGAATTTTCTAGTATATCGTCTAATAAATTTATATTTGAAATAAAAAACAAAAATTATTAAGTAGTTTTTTGTCAATGCAATCGTAACAATACTTGGTGTCACGTGAAATGAAACTGTAAACGTTTTAATAACATTTTTATTTGTTTACACATCTCGTGATTTTTTAGTTTATTTAGTTTTGTTGGTTTCTGCTAGCTGGTATGTGTGTGTCTGTAACTTTGTCGATTGCTGCGTGAATTTTATAACCTGGGGCGGAATCATGAAATTCGACCGGCAAATTTAAACGGATTGAAAACTATTTTCGAACATACTCGATTATATTTATTAAAATTAGCCTTAGTAGATGTGACGTGATTCATAGTTGCAATTTCTGTAATATATTAAGAGCAATCTGGCTAATCTGCTAGAAGATTTTCGGAATTAAATTTCCACTGGTAGTAGTTTTTCGTTCAAAATTGCTCGATAATGCAATGGTTGTCAAATATAATTTTGCAGTTACACTTTCATTTATTTGCGTTTTCTTTCAATATATGTAAGCCAACTTGGATCATATTTTGAATATTTTTCGGCTGTTCATTGAAATATTTCCCTGTATTGTTGAATAATTTGATTCGCGACATTACGTTGTGTAGAATGTAGAAATTAATGTACAAGCATTTTTTTCAAATTAATTTTCTTCGATTTAGTTACTAGCTTTCAGAACATTTGGCTAGTTAAGAACAGAAGTGATCCAAGTAACATTTTGTTATTAGAGAGATAATGAGCAAAACGTGTTTTCATGATTATTAAAATTGAGGCTAATATATTTTTGTTACTAGAAGATCTTTTTGACACATCCAATATGACAAAGAAGTTTAAAAAGTGGCATAACCCAGTTTTTGTAAAAATGTTACTTGGATCACTTCTGTTCTTAAATAGCCGGATGGTGTTGATTTGTGATACAGTTTCTTACTTTGATCTTGCTGAAGTTCTAATAATTATATTTCTTCTATAGCTGCGTTTTTCTGAAAAACAATAGGGCTGACTTCGCGATAGCCTTTTCAAAATTGTTCAATTTAAAATTAATTTTTTTTTTTTTTAATTAAATAACTTAGATTTAATAGTAATCTGTATAGTTGTATAGTTTTCTTGTAATATCGATGTTCTGTATAGTTCTGAACAGTTCCGTTATTATATAGAACTATATACAGAACATCGATATTACAAGAAAACTATACAACTTTTATGATGGATTTTTTGTTGTACTTACATTACTGTTAAATCTAAGTTATTTAATTAAAAAAATAAATTTTAAATTAGACAAATTGTTTTTCAGAAAAACGTAGTTTCCGTCAATGATTGAAAATTCATCGTTAATGCCATTTAATTTACATAGATTTACAGGTAAATTTATTTGTGCTGTAATGGTTTCAATCCATTTTCTAGCATTTCTGATAAGAAATGTCGAATAATCAATAAATATTGTCACTCGAAGGAAATTTACAAGTGTTTTCATTAAAGCAATTTAATTCAATTAAATTTATTTATGTAGGTAGACGAGAGTTTGAATCATCAAATCAATAATAATTCTTCTAATTTAATTGTTTTTTAAACATCAATTTTAAAGAGTTTATTATTCAGACTCATTTAAAAAAAAATCATAGACTTGTCTGAATAAGAACGTCAATAGTTTTTTTTCGTTTCACAATGAATAATATAAATTAATTCTTAAATTCTGCATGTTTTGAAGAGCCGAGCTACGTTTTGGCAATGCGCGGGCTATACTGCAAATATGATACGATAGGTATGTTTAGCACATTCCTGGAACGTAATCCAATATGAAAATCATATTTAAAAACGAATCGTACTCCAAAATTATGTGGGCCCAATATAAGAAAATGATTATTTGTTAACCCTAATGTGAGTGACGAGGTTTCCAGGTACCTTTTGCACTTTTAGACGTCTATTTTCGTATGTTTCAGTCGTAATAAAAATTTTAAATTTTGTGAGAATTTCTAGGTCAATTTATAGATTACGATCATACTTAAAAAAGGATAAAAGGATTTTTTTCAACTTGGACGAACGTGAGAGCAAAAAGTAGTTTAAATATTCGAATAAGAGTAACAAAGATACCCGAGTACCTTTATATATTTTACACGATATTTGAACGAAATAGAATGCAAATCTTTTATAGTTTTGTGTTATATGTCAATGTATTTAATTGTTTGTAAAGGGTGTTTTTTTAAGGCAGATAACTTTAATTGACAACATTGTTTTCTGTGACAGCCGATGTGACCGTTCTTGGTTGCTTTGAGGTTAGTTTGGTTTGTCAATTCATCATGAATAGACTCACGCCGGGGCAACGTTTGCAAATTGTTCAAATTTATTTTGAAAACATGGTTAAATTCGAGAAGCTCATCGGGAATTAGAATCGTCCATCAGAGCGGATAATTCAAGAAACTATGGATCGTTTTTCCAATACGTTTACTCTAAACGATAATACGCATCCCGTAGGACGTCTTAATCTTGAAATCTTGGTTTATGTGCTTACATCATTCAACTTGTTCAGGAATTGAAGCCACACGACCATCGTTCGCGCCGTACTTTTGGTGAATGGGCCGAAGGAAACATTGTTATTGATCCACAATTTAGTTTTTTTTAATTTTCTTGGAAAACAGTTGGAATTTAATTAATGTTGCAGACATGTGGTTTCAGCTGATGGTGTTAACCGACCACCTCTTTCGTGTGATTTGACGCCATTAGATTATTTTCTCTGAGGATATATAAAGTCACATGTTTTCGCCGATAATCCAGAAATATTTAAGCAGTTGGAAGCCAACATTTGATTTTTGTTTTATTTCAGGAACTTTAATTCTCCGTTAAAGCTAAGCAATATTCTTTTATTACGATATCAAATCGTAATATATCGTTTTTTATCGATAATTTTTTTTGACTGATGTGACACGTTGGTTTATTTACAGAATATTCTTCGTAAACTGATATAGAACACCAAAGGCTATATCACAGTTTCTCAGGTAGTATTTAGAAGTACTGTATATCGAATGTAATATTCTTCCATGTGTACACCTCATTATATACATAAACATTAGCGATAACTACGACCCTCATTTTCGATATCGCATGGTTAAAGTGTGATCTTTAAATCAATGTCATTTCAAGGCAGTATTCAATAACCTTAGCCGGTATCATAATATAAGATTCTCCAATTGTAGATATTGGTGAAATACGAAATGGTCTGGAAATTGGCAAAGTTAATATGTTTTGAAAACGATTATTTTTTTTTAAGAATTTTTAGTAATTGGGATTCTAAAATAAATTTTGTTTGAAATTGTAGTCACCTACCTACAAGGCTGGCTACCTTGACTGAAACGAAGAAGTATTATTTAGCAGATTAAAATAAAACCGCACAAAACCAATATTTTCTAGAGTTTATTACTGCCCTAAATTGTTTATAGCCGGGTCGACCTAATGTGGGACCATAGACAGGGTTAAAGTTTTGTAGGTTTTTAAGTTTTATTTAAAATTATCATGTTTCTCTGCCAACCAACATTATCTATCCGGTTTTTACTATAACTGGAATTTAGTACATACAAGAAATTTAGGTTACATAATTTGAGGTTTAAAAATATTAGTGATAATTAAATTAGTTAGAGGTTTTTGTGTTAATAAATTTGATATTTTTTTTATTAACCGATACATATTTCAGCTAGTATTGAAGCTAGTTAGTTTTTGTGATAAATATTTAGAGTTAACAATTTTTGCCACTTAGTGCAGTCACTTAATTTTACTATCACATAATGCAATTTTAAAAGACTCGCATATGTTTCGTATTGTATAACACATTATGATAAAAAATTGTGTATAGATAAGATAAAAATATATTCGTTACGATATTCGGTGATATAATATTGCCCTTAGTTACGTAGTTTACGGAATTTACAATTTATGAACTTTAGCAGGCGAATTAAAAATTGTAAAATTAAAATTATAATCCAATATTTTTTTTTTCAGATGGTATCGATGGTAAACAAGCCCGAAGGATAAATTTATCGGGACCACTAGGTGAACTATTTGATCATGGTTTGGATTCATACCAAGCATTTCTAATACCTGCGTGTTTATATAGTATATTCGGCCGGGGCTATGCATCAATTCCTCCCGTTCGTATGTACTACATCATTTGGATGGTATTTTTCAATTTTTATGTATGTCACTGGGAAAAATATAATACGGGAGTATTGTATTTGCCATGGGGATATGACTTGAGTATGTGGGTTAGTGATGATTATTTTCTTTATTATTTTATTGTTAATATTCTACTATCTAACAAAAAATAATGGTAACTAACACGAAAACCATTTTATGGTTTAAAAAATTCTTTTATTTGTTTATTTTAAGGGTTCAACTTTTCTATATCTTATAACGTACTTTGGTGGCTATAAAATTTGGAAAACTCAATTACCTTTTGATATAACGTGGGGTAATATACTGGAAATAGTTTTACATGTTAGCGCTTTATCAAACATACCAATGGTCGTATATAATCTTTACAAGTACATTTTCTTTTTTTAAATTTTCTTAATTCTTATATGTTTAAATTATGTTTACAAAATATGCATAATATTTCTATGTTTGATTTGTAATTTATAGATCGTACGCTGAAAAGACCGGTAAAATGAGGCCGATTGGTGAAGCTTTGCGGCCGCTAATTTCATTTGCCACGTATTTCGTATTGTTCATGTTTTGGACGCACTACTCGCCAAACAACATAATAGATAGAGATCCGAGAATGTTGTATATCTTGAGTGGGACAATTTTCAGCAATATCAGCGTATGTAATTTTAATTTTTTTTTTTTTTGTTGAGTTTTGATTTATTTACGCTCTTATCTGTAATTTGCAGCGATAATTATTATTTTACGTCCACTTCGGTTTTTATTCACGTGTCATTTATTAAGTCATAAACATTTTTTTTTCTAGTGTATCGAACCATATCTAATTTACGCTATTTCGGTAATTGTTTTCAATCATGATTTGAATTAAAATTAAAATTCGGAAAATATGTTGTGCGTGTCCCGATCAATCATGACATTTTTTTATTGTTTTTCACGCATTTTCGAAGTACGCTTTTGATAAAAAATGTTATGCGAAATTAGTTATAAGACAATAGATAACAAGATCTCTTACGTAGTCTAATAAAAATTGAGTGACGGTTACGATACTATCGTTTTATTGTTTTTGTAATCCACAGTGTCGACTGATTGTGTCCCAAATGTCGAATACACGTTGTGAAGGTTTCCATTGGATGACGCCGATCTTTGTGATAAGTGTACTAATTTCTATGTACTTGCCATTTTTTGAACGAACGATATTATATTTATTGACAATAGTGACAACCTTGTCGCACTGGCATTATGGTTCAACTGTGGTATGTGGTTTTAACTAGATGAGACTTGAATATCCCAAAATGTATCTCAATACTTTGATATATATATATTTTAGGTACAGCAAATGTGTGAACATTTCAATCGAATATGCTTTTTAGTAACTAAACCAGTACAATCAAAATCACTTAAATAAAAATAACAATTTATTTCTAATTATTTTGTATAATTTTTACATTAATTGCGGTTGTGATTGGAATATTAAATTGGGACGACCTGTGAGCGAGAAACATAAAAATAAAATGCGCTATAAAGATAAGGTCTTTTTAAAAGGCCTTATAATTAATCAAGAAACATAAGACATTATACTATAATATTATATACAAACTATCTTGTAAACAGAAATCAATTATTTTATATTAGAAAATATTTTAATATTTATATTCATGTGTAATATAATTAATAAGAACAATTAATTAAATCCATCATCATCATTTAATTTTATTTAATTTCGTTATTCATCCCTCGAATAGGTTTACGTACTATAAATCACATATACAAAACAAAATAATTAATTTTGCAATTAATCAGCATCATTTAAACAACACTGATTAGAAATTACATACAATGTTATTCCTTTAGAGGTAGTTTTCTTAAACAAAGTTCAAATAAATTTAGTTTTAATTTCTTTGCTACTTGATATTATTATTTTGTGCCATTTTCGCATTATTCTTTATTACGTTTAATGACAATTTTCTTATAGTTTTTAATTTTTAGATAGAATTATTAAGATAATTTCACTGGTAAAATACATTTCATACGACAACTGTAAACTAAATTTAAAACCAAAAATTAAATAATATCTAATATTAAATATAATTGTAAAGTTTTAATGATAAGGCTAAAATAAATCATTTGAAAAATATTGATGTTGTGCTTTATTTTTGAATCGAACATGAAGCCGTAAGGGAAGCTAACCACCGTTTAAATATTGAATGTTGAAACAAATTCGGGATTGCAAATAGATTTTCGAATTTTTATGTAGTGCCTCAAACTGAATTGAATTCTATTTCTTATCGTACTTGATCGAGTTTTGCTAAATCGGTTTTTATTAATTCGCAGTCAGTCTAGGCAATTTCACTGTCTGTCCAGGCAGTTTTAGATGACAGAAATAATGTTGATTTAATTTATTTTACTTTCAGAAATTAATGGTAGTAATGGTATAAACAGAACCAGAGATACAACGATAAGATACAGCGATAAAATACATTTGTCTGTCAGCGATGTCGTATTGGTAAATAAACACAACAAGAGCTTCAGTGTTGAAGCGACGGACCAAGAAACCCTAAAATATATTATTTATCTTTTTATAGACTTAATTTTTTTACACAAAACTTTTTGTTGTCATCCATTTTTTTGAAATAATAATCACAAACCGTTGAGAAATAAAATATTAGAGGCCAGGGATGAGATAATGAAATACGTCCGGAAAATTTAAAAGGATTCAAAAATATTTTCAAACATACTCGATTAAAACTATTAAAATTTGATATAGTAGATGTGGTAATTTCTATAACATTATAAGAGCAATGACTAATCTGCTAGGCCGCATTTCTTGATAAAATTGTACCCTTTTTTCGTGGTCAGGAGGTAAAACGTCTTGTACACGTTGCACATGGTAAGGATGCAACTGATTTATTTTTAAGCCACATAGCTTATTGACGTTTTAATTATAAACGTTCGAAGATGTATGTATGTAGGTCGAAAATTTTTAATTTACTACGCAACATATTGTTGCATTGGCCAAGTCAGCTTCAAGAAAACTTGGGTTTCTCAATAGTTGTAGAAGGTGTTAAAGAACTTCGCATCAGGTTCTCCAGATATATAAGAACTGGTCTTATGGATTTACTGGAAAGGATTCAGCAGCATGCCATCCGAATAATAAGCAACCCCATACTTACGAAAGGTCTAAACGGCCTACATCCCGGCAGAGATGTTGCAGAACTTTGCGTGTTCTACAGATTAATGCATGGTAGAACTAAAGGAGAAAATACCACCATTCGTTACGACAGAGGGGAGATAACAAGAGGAACGGTCAATGCACATAGGTTTACGATGAAGCTTCCGAAACCTCAAATTGAGGAAGTCAAGTGCGAATATATTTATCGAACATCCGGTTTAGAATTTCCGATGGACTATAAAATGCACAAATTTAAGGCAGAGCTATCAACCTTTGAAACCTGATCACCCTATCAAACTTGAAGGATCGCGCGTTGGGTACAGGTGTTCTGACAGTTAGACGGAGCTAGGGCAGCCTAAAACTCCCACCAGTGGCGCTATTCTGGCTTTTCCTAGGGATAGGGGAAAATATTTTCATAGAATTTTTATCTAAATTATATGTTTTTGGTCTCCTGTTGGAATTAGTTGGGTGTAAATATTTTAGAAACAAAGATATATTGAGAATTATTTTTCCTTATACAAATTTTGTGGAACAAAAGTTTCTCAATCAACTTTGTTTCGAAAATATTTGCACCAAACTAATTCCAACAGTAGGCTAAAGAATATAATTTAGACAAAGATGTTTTGATTTTTTTCCTATTTCTTTATCCCCAGGCAAAACCAGAACAGTGCCACTGCCCAAAATTAAAACTAAACGAAAAAAAAAGAAAGTAAAAAGTAAACCTACAACAAAGGATTTAAAAACCTAATCATTAAAATGAATGGTTAGAAAATTTCTGGCCTGCTGAGATAATTTTTTGATTGAATATATTTTTGAAAGTATTGGCACTCAGTGGTTGGATGAACCATTGTAGCAAACCCCGTGTTCCGTATTTGATTTTGATTGAGAAATGTAAATTGAATCAATGTAATCTATGAAGTTAATAAGAGGGACAGGAAGCCAAAATGTGTTCAACCTTCCACTCCACCATACTGCTCCCACGTTTCATTCTCATTCAAATCTATGCTTTACTTGTATTGTCCGCATGTATAAAATTACTTAATTAATTTGTTAACTTTCATTATTTCTGCTATTAGACATTGCATTATATGCCGCAATGATGATTAAATTTGTGTTTCTTTTACTGTCCCTAGATGGCAAAACTATCATTAAAATAAATGTGTCCAAGATTAGTGGTGATTAATTTATTATTATAAAGGGTGTTTTTTTAAGAGGTTGCCGATTTTTTTTTTGAATAAAACACATATAAAATTATGAAATGACCAAAATTTTTTTTTATTTGGTAGATAATTTTTTGGCATTTAACATTTAAACACAATTTCTGGCATATGGCTACCACGACTATTTTTCACAAATGTCATTCTGGAGGTCCAATTTTCCAGCACTTTTTCAAGCATTTGAGGGCGTATGTCAGCAATGACACGTTGAATATTGGTTTCCAAAGCGTCAATCGATTGAGGTTTATCCACATAAACCAATGACTTCACGTATCCCCACAAAAAGTAATCGAGTGGCGTCAAATCGCACGAACGCGGAGGCCAATTCACCGGACCATTTCTCGAAATAATGTTGTCGTTGAAAGTTTCTTTCAATAAGTCGATTGTTTCACGTGCTGTATGGCAAGTGGCACCATCTTGTTGAAACCACATTTCATCCATATCCATATCTTCAAGATTTGACAACAAAAACTCATTTAACATGGTTCTGTATCGATTTCCATTCACGGTAACGCGTCGTCCTTCCTCATTTTTAAAGAAATATGGACCGATGATCCCACCAGCCCATAGACCGCACCAAACAGTACATTTATCAGGATGCATTGGTAATTCTTGAACGGCGTGTGGATTATCTTTGCTCCAAATGCGACAATTTTGTTTGTTGACGTATCCATTTAACCAAAAATGCGCCTCACCACTGAAGAGAATTTTACGGTAAAAAAATGGATCTTCGTTCAATTGATTTAACGACCAATCACTGAATTCACGGCGCAAACGATGGTCGTGTGGCTTTAATTCTTGCACCAATTGAATTTTGTATGGCACCAAACCCAAATCTTTACGTAAAATTTTCCATAAAGTCGATGGACAAAGTCCAATTTGCTGAGCACGACGACGAATCGATAAATTGTCGTTTTCTTCGACACTGGCCTCAACGACAGCAATATTTTCTTCTGTACGAACTCTTCTCATTCTTGTCGGTGGCTTGGCATCCAAAAGAGTGAATGTAGACCGAAATTTGGTAATTACGTTCTTTATGGTGGTCTCTGACGGACGATTATGTGCACCATAAAATTCACGAAGTGCTCTATAAACATTTTTAATTGAACACTGATTTTGAAAATAAATTTCCACGATTTGAAAACGTTGTTCTGGAGTTAACCTATTCATAATGATTTGCCAAACAATACTGAGTAGAAATGCCACTTTGAGCTGTCAAAACAACTGTCATAAAATAAAACGACATCTATCGGAAAAACAAACCTCCTAAAAAAACACCCTTTATAATGCAATGTTTAATAGCAGAAATAATGAAAGTTAAGAAATTAATTAAGTAATTTTACACATGCGGACACAATACAAGTAAAGCATAGTATATCAATTATAGAAAATAACAAACCAGTTTGGATACATATTATTTGGACATTTAAATATCGATAGCGAAATGAAATTTGTTTTCTGAGTACCATACAGCCTTAATGCAAATATTATCTGCAATGCAAATATTTGAATTCGGTCAAATCTCAATGAAAAATACAAAGCCATTTCTATCATTTGTATGTATGTTTTAAAATCTCTTATACATAATTTGGCCACTTAGCGATGTACTAATGGATTTAGCCGCCATTTGAGCCGTCTATGCTTATGTTTTCGGCTTACTACCCGTCCCCACAAGCAGTATAAAACACGATTTTATAAACTACATAATTTTCTTTATAACATGCAAAATAATTAAATGTTTTAAACAATTTATTAAAATTATAAGTTTAGTTTACATAAAGCTTTTGTTGTTACTTGTAGATAATCATTTGTCTAAACGTCTGTGACCGCCTGAAAATATACAAAATTTTATATTTTGACGGCGTTCGTTGTCTTTCTATCTGTTTGCTCTTATGGAAATGCATCTATATGTTTGGGGGGAAGGCAACGGTCGTTGGTCGAATAGTTTTGAGGATTTTTGAAGATGTTCTACGAGTATTAATTGATTGTTTGCCTTTATAAATAATGACTTGGCTGGTTGTGTCTTTGAACGTTGAGATCTTCATTGTATCTTAAAGGTCCCTTGAATTCAATACAACTCCCTTTTATGCGCTTTTTAGCCGCTTAAGTTCATTAATTCTTAAAAAATTTAACGTGATGTCCGACTGAAGAAAAATTACGTTGTGGACTCATAAGGCTATCCAGACCCAGCATGTTTAATTGGTAAATAATGTCCATATCAAATTAGACTTGGTTAACATTTTAAACGCACTAAATGAGATTCATTTCCGTTTTCGTAACTTACATTATTTCATCGTTGGCCTCGGAACTCTCTTCTTTATTGGATTTTTTTGAACACAGAAAATTACGATTTTTCGAGAAATGTCTCGAGGTACTTTTGTCATAAGAGCAATCCAACATTTATGTTATTAAAACAAACGAAAACTAAAGCCGGATTGTCGCTGGCAGTGCAAGGGTTCTAAGTAACTAAAAGTTTTGTCGAATCTGAATACTTTGTGTGCGATTTCGAAAATAAATACATTTGACGGTTTCGTGAGCCAGAGTACACATGCGAATCGTCGAAAAAGAGTGGGGGCCGAAGTCGAACAGCCAGAAATAGTTAAACACGATCGCTACTCCAGGTGTGGAAAGAGCCAATTGGTATCAAACAAGTTAATTCCATGTGATCATTGTGGTGACAGCCATTTCTACAGATACTTCAGGAACAATGGCAAAGCGTCAGAACTGGCTCTTGAGAGAATAGCGCCCCGATGTTAAAACTTATTAAGACTTCTCTGTTAACGAGGGGCTAGGAACAAAATATATTGTTCGATTTGAGAAAATAAAAAACAAAATGTATAGTTAACAATAATAATTAAAAGTTAAAATAACCAAATTAAAAAATTAAAATAAATTATTCACATAACTTCACATAATTATATTCACAAAACCATCTTGAACTTTACTAATTCAAGGAACTATGTTGTACTACCGAAATGTTTGCTGATCCCTTTATCCAAATATCAGTAGTCCTGTTTATTCACCTTGGGCGAGTTAAGCGGGGATAAGGAGGTGCAATAACTTCTCGTGAGTTCGTGATGGTTGTGTCGGCCGTTAGCCATAAAATTCTGACTAGGTAGTAAAACCTTACAAAATATAGACAGTCGGTAGAGGGGTGAGCCATTTCGATGTAGGACCCCGATTTTGGATCAGTGAAACATTTGTTTCTAGGTTTAAACTAAGAATCAAACACTAGATGGTCACTAGTAGTTTTCGTTTAGTCCCTATGTAATGATTTATTGCGAAAATTTTTATCTACGATCGGAATGGTTTGGTAAGCTGTAATTGAGGATTAATCTCTAGATGTTTTCGTTTGGTCACCCCCCCTACGTTACGATTTATTGCGAAAACTAATTTAAAATTCATGATTCCGCACAATTCTAAGTATTTGGGTCTGAAGAGTTGATCAATGCTAATATTATAAATCCAACGATCGGAATCGCTTGGTCGACGGTCGTTGAACACTTCGAATTGTGCGGAAATGACCAGTTTCTAACAAAATTTCGCAATAAATCATTACGTAGGGATGGCCAAATGAAAATAACTAGTGACCAATCGTCAATGACAATTGACCAAACGATTTATATCGTTGGATTTATAAAATTATTAGTGTTGGTCATTTTTCCAGACCCGAACATTACGATTCGTGCGGAAAAATGAGTTTTACGAATAATCATAAAAAATTGTTTCGTAGGGATTATCAAACGAAAACAACTAGTTAGCAATCCTCAACGACAGTCGAACAAACGATTCCGATACCCGGGAATCTTTTTAAATTTTTCATTATTTATTTACCGTTTAATCGTAAGGGACCAATTGATAGGAGCTAGTGACCAAACGAATTCAATCATCATTTTTATCAAACGTTTAGATGGGGTGCTAAAAAGGTGGAGCCAATAGAGATAATGAAATTTAATTTTTCGGTTACATTGAACAACAAATTTAATTTTGGTAGTAAAGAACGCTCTTAAGACGTGATAACTTAATTGTCGTAAACGCTTCGGATGATCCAATCCAACTCCTTGGATGAGGATTGGTGGAAATGAAGTCTGTGGAATCATCCGTCATCGCTAAATTTATTGAACGCATCGGTCTATGTATCTACACACGAAAAATAGGTGAAATATAAATTTCCTCGGGTTTCCAATAATTTAAGCCTTTGCAACAGGGGTGGGTGACCTTTTTTCGTTCAATTTCGATCATATTTTTTGTTCATATTGAAACGTCTCTTTAATATTATTTTCCTCTATGGCTTAACCTTTGCCATGTACATGCCATTGAGTTGAACAACTAATGGCTTACGAAGCAACGACATACTTGATATCTAGAGGAATTTTAACGTTAAAATTATTTCGTTTTCAATAATTGCGAAATTATCAACAAAGCCAAAGAAGACAAGCAGCACATGAACGAATCCGCTCTGTGCTATGCAAGAATATGGTTTCATCTTAAACCAAGTCAATGCTGGCCAGAAATCCATCGAGTGTTTTGAGTTATACCTATTGTAGACAAGTCTTCAACAGCTGCCAACACAATACACAATTTCACAACTGTAGCAACACGTTTTCTCAGGTGCCATAAACAGGTATGAGAAGTTTATACCAAGCAACGCAACACCTCATTTAATCAATTCAAGAAAGTACAAAGTAGTTTCTAACTCACTCGTAATGATCCAACCAAAAATATTACAGCGGAGCTACAAAACTTGTACAAATCGCTTTATATTCGGCAACAAATTCGAGCTCCAGAAGTATTCGTGGTTGCTGTCTAAATCCGGAGATGAGGACCGTCTTATTTACCCAAGCGAGATGTATGGCGACGTCATCAAAAGTAAATTTCCGAGTCTGTAGTTTCACAACTTCAATCGTTAGTCAGAGTTGCCAATGAGCGAAGAGAGTCTCTTACTCTATTGCCTTGGGGTTTAGTAATCGTTTAATCCAAATTTCACATGCAATATTGTTAAATAAACTACACGTCCTATCTTGCAATCGAGGAATCCGAGCCGAAACACATGCACGCCAACGGCCAGGCCGAATCCTAGAGGATAACTATCTTGAATCCATATAGTTTAAGAGAGCACTGTTTAAGAGAGTCTGCACATTTTTGAATTGGTCCACTACCATTTCCGACAGTGGACTACATTTTCCTCTGCCAAGAGGTTTTGTGAAACAAGCGGCCTCAAAAGCTCGAAGGGCAAAGCCACACAGAACAAAACTTACAGACATTTCTTATGTGATACTGCTCTATACATCATTGTCAGCGCTCGGATATTAAACTCCGTTCCAACTTATGACTGGCCCGAATTTATTTGAGCCATTCATGACATGCATAAAATAATCTATAGCTAGAGAGAGTTAGGAGAGTGAAGATATGAAAGTATACACATGAATTTGGTTGTATTAAATAATAACTATATTACACAGTTAAAAACCAGCCGAGAGAATCCCTTTAATCAAAAATCCACTTTAACCTTAAACGACTTCTGTCTCGCGATACATAACGATCAGGGTTCAGCTCGAACAACGAAATTATTTTACTTCGACATCATTTGCATACAAATTTTAATATTGGTTCCCATGGCGGTACATCAAACACCGTTTAATAATAAATCCGCGTGATACACGAAAGTTACATAAAAATTTCCTTAACATTTCCAATTCTAAACCAATAAAAACCACCCAAGTACAACGCGATAACGTAACCAGCGCAACCACAGCAAGTAAATATTTTCATTTTACATTCGAATTAATTTTTGTTATATCAATGAAATACTTACACAATCGACGACGTCTTTTCCTTTTGTATGGCAGTCATCATGTCGTGCCGTCAAAATTAATTTTGATTCGCGCTAACCTATTCGGAAGAAAAACTCTATAATATATAAATATTCGTATAATAATAAGATAACTATGGAAGAGCTGAAAGATGCAAGTATTCATCATACCGCAATTAAATTAGCAAATGACGTGAAAAATATGAAAATTTATCAGAGTTTATATAAAACGGTTCAAGTAAGTTTTGTCGTGCAAAAAAAATGCACAATTTTCGTAAGTTTTTATTGTTTTTCTTTCTGGGTGTGTAAAGAGATTGGCTTGTTCGCCGAGTGTCGATAAACATGAAATGAAAGCTACACTGGAGGCAGCTATAAAATCACACGGGCTTGATACAGATATTCGGAATATTATTTATCATTTGATACGAAGTGCCGGGAAAGTGGAACCAAAACCTATGACACCAACGATTCAAGTGTGTATAAACATGTGTAGTGAGTGACTAATATCGTCGTGTTAAATTGCTATTAAACTCAATTCCAGATCGATCCGCTAAGCTATTTGAAACGGGCGGGTAACCAATGGGAGCGTCGCGTACGGAAATCATTAAATGCTATGTGTACAGAGTTAAATGCGCCAATGCAGGGGCAAATACGGTTACCAGCTGATCGAGAGGAATTTTTGGGCAAATGGGATGAATTAAGTAACTATCAAATTGGTAAGTGCAATTTAGAACTCGGCTTATTTGCGTCTTCGCTAAATATGTTTATTACAGATCTATCGAATTATCGACCGGTCTATGCACCTAAAGATTTATTGGATGTACTACTATCGTTAAAAGGACCCCAAAAACAAGACGAGGAAGAGTGAGTGGCTTGAGTACAATGCTTATTTATTTTTACATAAATTTTAATAAATTTAAGAGTATTGCCAAAATGGGAATTTTCCCACATCGGGTTAACCGTAAAAAATTTATATGAGCTTCGAACTCATTTTACGGAGCTTTTGCGTAACGAGCATAGCCCTAGTGAATGGACAGTACAGTGTCGAAAGGTGCTGGAAGCAAGGCATGCTCCTCTATGTCAACAACTGTTAAAAAAAGGTATGACACCACCACCCTTCCGCGGAAAGTTATGGTCGTACGTTTTAGGGAGTAAAGTCGAAATTTTTGTAAGTTTTTTAGATATGACTAAATTCTACATGTATTAACATTAGCAAACATAAACCGATAGCATTTTGAACACTGGGAAAAACTAAAACTAGCTGTTCTAAGTACCGATCTCATAGTTGATAAGTTAGTTTTCAAGGATGTCCAGCTAACAGCGACAAATGATGATCAATATTTTGTATTTGAAGATGTACTCTACCAAGTAATGTTATGCTTTTCCCGCGATGCAGAGATCAATACAATGATTCAAGCGGATAGTACGTCGATAAATAAACCAAAATTATTTGAAGGTCCACCATCTGGAATTGTCCCGTTCCATGGAATTTGTATGTTTGGTAAGTAAAGCATTTAAATATTCTTTTGGAATTTATTAATTTATTTTGTTTTGCCACAGTGTCTCCATTTTGTTATTTATACGATGACCCAGTTCATTTGTATTTCACATTTCGTGCTTTCTACGTTCGATACTGCCATCGATTGACAACCATAAACACGCATCCACAAGGAATTGTTAGTTTGTGTCTTCTATTTGAAAAATTGCTTCAGACCCATGAGCCACAATTATGGTCGCATTTTCGTGAACTACAAATTCAACCGTAACGTGCAGATTATTGTTTTACTCGTATTATACCAAACCAATACTTTTTTTATTCTTTTTTTTATAGAATTCGTGTTGTATTCAAATGGCTGATGCGAGGTTTTAGTGGTCACCTACCACCCGAACAATTACTAATATTATGGGATCTAGTGCTAGGTTTCGACAGCCTAGAAATTTTTTCATTTCTATCAATTATCATTCTCAGCTTTAGGAAGGATAGTTTAATGCATGTTACGACATTAGAAAATATTGAGGCGGTCTTGGCTGATTTGTCTTCAATAAAGGTGCTGCCATTAATTCAACTGGCTTTGTCAAAGGATTAGGCGATGCGAGCGGACATAGAGAAATGTATATTACTAAAATTAGGTTGTGATTGTTATAGAATAAATTTCTTATTGTATTTAAAATTGTACATAATAATCTTAATTGAAATCCTGAATCATTGGGTTTATCAAACGCTTTCTTCGTAATGTGATACGGTTTGAGAACTAATATAAGCAAAACCAAATATTTAAAAATGACCATTTCAGTGCAGATACGATTTATGAAAGATACATCAAAGGACTAGTTTTAAGGTATAAACAGAAACAGAGATACTGCGCCAAGATACATCGACAAAATACATTTGTCTCCTGGCGATGTCGCTTTGGTAAACACAACAAGCACGTCAGCGTTGAAGCGACGAAACAAGAAAAATAATAGCAAATTAACCCTAAAATAGTTCATTTATCTTTTTATCGACTCTATTTACATTTTTTTAATTAAAACATTGTGTACAACATTCAGATTTGGTTGAAATTCATTTTAAAACATTTCTAAAAAATTTGATACCAACATAATAATCTGAAATTTATATTGGTAGTATTGCAGCGCCGACGACAAAATTAGAATAGATTCTAAAAACAATTCAGCGACAATGTCGTCGTCGCCAGCGACTTTGGTTGCGTTAGCATCCTATGGTTTATGTGTATTTTAATTTGACAGGCGTTGTATTTTGTCGCTGTATTTCTGGTTCTGTTCATACCATTAGTATCTAGTCCGAGTCCTCTTTAGGGATGAGAATTTCTTTCAGTCTCAGGACATCAAAGTTGACTGATACACATTTATTTTGTTATGTTTCATAAATGGTTTCTAGTCCTAATATCTAAACATAGATGTCATTACATGCATTAATAAATATTAATCGAAGTGATCGATTTCAGTCAGACATATGTGAATACGATGGCCTTGAATACTAATGGCCTCATTGCTTTAAACATTTTGCTATTTGACGTCATTTTATGTCAATGGTTTCAAATTTTGAACATAGATGGCAGTATATGATTTTTTTGTATAATATAATTTTCGTGAAATGTTAATTGCGGTAAAAAACAAAAAATACTAATATCAATTAAAAATTATATTACAGGGATGTTGGCAAGAATTTTATTATTAAATTGTGCATTCAAAATTTCGTTAAACCTGTAAATTTCTTTAAGCAGTACTAGGTCACCAAATATAAATGGTCGATGTTGACGTCGTGTGTCTGCATATTCCTTTCACCGATTATGCTCTCGGGTATTGATTTCACGATCATCCTTCATCACTCCTTGTAATTTCCAAAAATACAGAGAAATCTGTGGCACGAAATTTTCCGATTGAATAACGTTGCGAATGTCATTTGTGATCTCGTCGACAATTCGCAAATTCCGCCCGAATGTTAGAAAAATAGGGATTTTATCAGTGGCCTGACATATTGTGGGGTTCATAGTGAAGTATAAAGATCTTTAATTAAAATTCCCAATTGAGTTTCCCAGTCCTCATTACGGCGAACCACTTGATTTGCCTGTGGAGGATAAAATGGGGTTAGATTTTGAGCAATTCTCAAACAGCACGAAGTATGTTGAATGATTAGAGTCACGAACTGCGATCCATTGTCAGAAATGAGGCACCTGGGTAGTCCATAACGTAAGGACACCTCGTCAATCAAAGTTTTTGTACAATCCAAAGCAGTTGAGAGAGTGCAAATATTTCCATCCATTAGGACAACAGCCATAACTTCTATTCGTTGCGCCATTATCGGGGGCTCCAAAAGCCCGCTGTGTTGGAAATTTAAATCTTATTATACTCTGACAATCAACACAATTTCGACAGACCTCGGTAACAGAACGACGCTTTCTCGGTGTAAAATCTTTCGCCTCAGCCTTCGTCAGAGTTCGGTCAACCCCATAATGTCCGGCGGGTGTATTGGAATGCTAGTGTGTTCTAGGTGGTTGAGAGAGAGAGTGTCCACGCTATCACATTGGACCTTTCTGTAGTATAAATAATTGTTAGTCAGTCCGGACTATGATTTCAGCATCCTCTATGTAGCCTCGAAACTTGTTCATTGCCCATACTTCTGCGAGTGCTCGTTCAGTGGTACTGTAGTTTCTTCCCACACAGTGATTAACAAAAGACTTGCTTATTCGATTAGCCTTTCAACATCTCGATCACCTTGTAATAGTACATCACTCAAAGCAACAACTTGCATCGGTCATCAGGTGCGACATCCGAAAAATGGGTGAACAATTTTTGGTACCACGAACAGGTTTGTCGCAAACACCTTATTCTGGTCAGTTTTATCCCATCGTGGGTTATAATATGTCCAGGAACAGTAGATTACGGCAAACAATTACAGTTTTCCATCTCCAAACAATTTCCAGATCAATTAAATGTTGATTAACTGTTTGAAATCACAATTATATCATCTAGAAACGCTAGAATCGTGACATTAGGAAGACCACCTAGAATTCGGTAGATGATTCGATGAAATGTCGCCGGCGCATATTTTAACTCGAGCGATCTTATCTTTCGGTTTTAATTGCTAGCCTTATCCTGCCAGTGAGCGGCCGTACTCGTTAACACAAATAACGACTGCTTGGCCAAATGCAAATAATCAATTCTATGGGTAACGGACGTAAGTATGACAAAATTTAAACTTCTATAATCCACGCACACTCGAACTTCATTATTCTTCTTAGGTATCATAACTATAGTTGCTGTCCAAGGCGATTTACATTCTTCGATGGTATCGTTATCAAGCATTTTATTAATTTCTTGTTTTAAAATAGTTTTCCGGGGTCCAGACATTTGATATGGCGGAACGGCCACGAGAAGGAGGTTGAAATTTTTCATTTTTAAATGTACGCCGTTAATCTCACACTTTCATTTGGTCGAGGCTTGATCTGTAAAATCTAGCAAAACAGGTTGCTTACACGTTTCACAAATGTTTGCTTTTGGGGTCGTCGTTAAATCAGAATACCCTCTGGTCGGGAATCGATAACAATTCCAGCATCCATGATAAAATCAATTGCCAATGAGATAATGGATAATGAAAAATTTCGTTAGCACAGTTTTTAACCCAATTGCAATCGAAACGTCACACTGAGTACATGATATACGTTTCCCTTCCTGACATGGCACCTCCACCAGCTCAACATGCATTTCGATGAATGGCAGACCCTTTTCTTTAAGAATACTTGCCCGTGATGCAGTATCTATATGGCGGGCTTGTTTTATTATATATTCAGCCTAAAACAAGTTTCTTTGGTGATGGCTGTAACTCTGTCTTTCCTCGTTCGTGTCTAACTATAACTTCGCTTGTATTCGCCACCTTCACTTCGTTTAACAACGTTCATCAGCTTGAATCAGCTAACAATTTCTCATATGTTTCGAAGTCAGTCGGTTTCACTCGTTCTCGGATTTTGCGCGACAACTGATCGTAAATCATATCAAGTGGTGTTTCATCCATTATGTTAAATTTTGCCGTATAGTATTTGCAAGGTCAAAGTTTGCATATCAGTGCCTTGTTTCAGGTTGAAAATTTCCTTAAATACCATGTATTTTGGACGTTGGTGTCCAAAAGCTATTTGCAACACCCATTTCGCTTCGTCGTAGGAATGTGTACTTATTTCATTATTGCGGCCTCACCGGTTAATAAAGTGCGAAAACCTCGATGAGTGATACCATCTGGGACATTTGCTGTTTCTTTGTAAGTATATACATATCAGCACTAAAAATATCTACATTCGATTTCCCGTCGTATCGGCATGAACGTTTCGTGAAACTTCCAGTCGTGTTAATAATTACAGTACCCATTTGTTGTTGTGCAATTCCCATAGCTTGAATAGTCTCTAACAACTGGTTGAATTGATCGACCGCTAAATTTTTTTTGTTAACTGACTTACTCGGTAAGGGGATTAAAGTCATGCGATTCAAAATATTTTAACTAACTACAAATTTCATTATGTGCTGTACAGGGAACAAAAAAAAAATAAAGAGAAACACGGTTGCCGCTACATTCTTACTATGATCACTTAGCAACTGTTGACTGGCTGGCGTGGCCAGCCCAAAAATTCCTTTTCTTCTCCAAGCAAATACCACATGGAACAATATTTCTTAGGTTACGGCGTTGGGGTTTGGTATTGCAAATATAAAGCGCTTCATAACACCACAACAAAGTTAAGAGATTGAATTGATGGATGGTCTTTAGTAAATCATCGAAGTCCGAAACTATTCTATGATTTACTGCTTTGAGCAATTCATATTTGTTATATTCTGGATAAGAGATGGTGTGGAAATCATGAAAGTTTTCGACCTCGTTATTTTTGCAGAGTTGCACTCCGTTATGACGCCGTGTTTTTTGAGTTTGTGTCTGTCGGTCGGTTAGCTTCCTTTCAGCAGCACAAAAGGCTTGATTGGATTAGATTAAGCTTCATAATTTGGCATTTTTCATGAGATGGAGGATCACAATGAGATTTGGAGCAGGTCGGCTCACCGGACGTGGCAGCTTCCGTAACAGCTTTCTCATTTTTGTGACAATTTATAGCAAGGCTTATTCAGATCATTTTCCGTTAGCCCAAGGATTTCGAATTTTGACAGAAGCCTTTTTTAGTAGAGCTTGGTCATTTTTTGCAAATGTTTTGAGGGATGTAGTGTTTGCGAAGGGCGTGGTAGAAACGGAAATATTTTGGATTGAATTTGTAAGCGGAATGGTTCCTGTTGATTTTCTGAGATTGGCGGAAGTGATGGTTTATGATGTGAAACTTTTTCGTAGGTACTTTTGTGTTGTTTGTAAGTGTTTTGTATACTATGGGATATGGGAAGAGGCCATTGAGGTCAAGGGGATTCTAAATCGATTTAGCCACGAAATTGGTCCACGTCGTTTTTCTGAAAGTTGGTTGGAAGTGACGGTTTTTGATAAAAAAAACTGTTTTTTTACCAAAATTCGGTGTACAAGTACAGTGTTTTCGCAATTTGCATTGACTCGTGGCGGCACCCCTACTCTGTGTATTGGTCACAACATATACACCCCTTAATTTTTTAATAACAAAATTCTTGGATAAAATGTCCAACAAAACAAACAACTGACCGTAAAATGTTATTAAAAATTAAAGGATATATGTTGTGGGCAACACCCAACCCTGCTCCACCACGATTGAATCGCGAACACATTGCACTTCCCAGCATCTGACTTATGAATCTCGCATACCAAAACCCAATGCAACATTTTCATAGCGACCTTCATACCCCAGATATTGCTTGCTTTACCGCTTGCCATAACCGTCCATCTGCAAGCCGACTTCCAAATTCAATCGAACTGCCGTTCATTAGCTAGATGCAAGGTCAACCTTAAATCATAACATTAAGTAATAAATCTATGTTCTGCGGATAAGCAATAATGAGGACTGTAAGTTTAAACGGGCAAAAGCAAAACATTTTAATTATTGGTGGTTTTGGTGTATTTATCCGCATCGCATTTCATATTTTTAAATTAGGATATTATGCAAATTGGTTGTGAGTAAAAGGGTATTATACTCCAGAAAGTGGTACGTCTCGCCACCTTATGACTGACATACGATTGGCATTCTCGATTGTGCGGCCACTTTCGTACATTTTCAATTTTCTTTCTACATCTTCACGATTATCATTTATTTCGATTAACTGTTTTACATAACAGTATTTTAGTCCCAAATAATATTAAGTATTTCATTAGCATATTACGTTCATTACAAATTGATTTAAATCAGACACGCAATCATCAAACGCTTCACTCTTATTTTGATTTAAAACCGCGACGTTCCAATTGCATTAAATTTTTTTTCAAGATAATTTATCTATTTTATTTCACTGATTTATAATCACAAATTACTATTCCCCAAACCACGTTTTTTGTACCACAAATTTTTATGAACCGGTGCAATACTGTATTCAAACAAAACGCCAATTTTAATTTGGAATTATTAAATCCTTTCAAATAATTTTCTATACAATTTCACCTGTTATAAAAAAACAAAAGAAAAAGAGAGCGAAAGGAGCAAAGAAATTGTTTACTATAAAATGAAGTTGGCGACAATGCTAAACAGAGTCATCTTACCGCAAATGCTTAAATTAAATCCAAATTTAAATATAAAAAATTCTTAACATACAGCGTATTTTGTTGAAAAATAATTTAAATACATTTTGTTTTGCTTTAGTTAGTTTTCAAGAAATTTTATAAAATTATATTTGTGTATTCATAATAATTATATTAAACACTTTATAATTATACAAATTTATATACTATTCATATTATACAGGAAGAAAAGAAAATATATTTTGACATCTAGTGGAGATCACCAAAATGAAAAATCTGCTTTATGCAATTTTTTTTTTGATTTATTTTTACCAAGCTTTGCTTTATCCAATGGAATTGTTCTTGTAACCGTGTCGAGAAAATACGCCAATATGTAAAAACAAAGAGAGAGACAGACCCATTAGACTCCTAATTGAATTAGACACTATGTTTTATTTGCATTGCAAAAATGTTCCGTACAAGTTGCGCATCTGCTATTATTACCTGTGTTAGTATTAAAAATAAATAAAAAAATGTGCACTCGACTCGCACATCCCCTAAAATTTTAATAAAAATAAAATTTTTGTAGGTTGTTATTGAGAGCAAGTTCGTCATATTCTTATACGATTTACGAAGCACAGTACAAATAATTCCCAAACAAAAATAAAAAAAAAATTGTGAGCGCGGAAAATTCGCATGCGTACAACAAATCGTTTACTTCTTTGTAAATGATATACCCAATTTACATTTTTTTTAGTTTTCGTTTTGTCATTTTCCAATATTACAATGTACACACATATTTTCATTATGATTTAGAACGTTTTCGTTATTCACCGTAAACGTGAAAAATCAACAATAATTTTTCAAATTTTTTTCTTGCATGATTCGCCTCAAGTAAAATTGTGTCGTGAATAATTTGAACCAAATTTTTTATTTTTGCCGTGCGAAGTGTGATAAATCAAAAGTTTTCTCGGGATAAATACAAAAAGGACTAAAGGAGAAAGAAATGTTTTCGTGTTTCGTGGGAAATAAATCGAAAATTGTGTTTAGTCAATCCGTGTGGTTTTGTACGAATTAAAGGTGGTTAATACTAGTTTAAAAGTGAGATTTAAAAGTAAGATTTATATTAGAAACAATTTTCAAAAGCTTTTCTATTTTATTATACATAAACCGATTAAATCCTGTTTTCTAACCGGATTACTATCAAATTTTATTACACTTCTGGTATATTAGTGTGTGCATATATTTTGATGTGTAGTGGGAAAAGTTAAATTTTTCCGATACGACCTTCACCATTTATTAAAGTAGTAGTAAATAATTAATTTGTTGAGAGCGTAATGCAGTGATTCGTGTATACAAGTCCGTATAATTTATAATACTCAATGAAAATGAAAATTGGTTAGAAAGGAAATTCTGTATAAACATATGTTGAGTGATTTTCAATTTGCGAACTAAATTAAGCCAAACGTTTTTCGTAAAATATTTTATTTTTATTGAGAAATTTTTAAGATATTTAAACGAAGTTCGACTGACGTAACTATAAAACTGTCGGTTAAGAAGATGAAAAGTAAGAATTATTTATGATGTGTTTTCTTGTTTAGTGTTATCTACAATTTACTGGCATCTTTAAATTTAATTGTTAAACACCTTAACAAATTATATATTACTTTTCAAACACTTCAACAGTCGGCCAAAACAATTTTACGTTTTAAATATTGGCCAACTCGTTTATGACCTGGGATTTAGCTTATGACATTAATTAGCTTAATACACTTGAGAGCAGATAAATCGCACAGTTGCATGCATTTTTCTTTTTTTTTATTTTCTCGCGAATCGAAAAGTTTTTTTGAATCAAAGTATGTCAAGTTAAAGATCATTTCATCACCTATCCAATGATACAACGTGTGTGTATTGTCTATTCAGATCTATGAAAATATCAACAATAGGTTGCAGAACTTGTGGCAGGTATCAAAAGGTACGTTTTACGTGTCTCTTCGGTCCAGAGGTAGCCGCTCAAGTAGTTGCACTAATTGAAACGGGGCAGAACCAAAGTGAAGTGGCTCAATAACAAAATTTGAGCCGATTCTCCATTCGTCGCGTGCGGCAGAGATATGCATTGGCAGCTACAGACGATGACAAGTATCTGACCAACCTCGTGTTACAACACAGCGTGATGACCACTTTCTCGGGACGACTTCGTTGCGAAATCGTCGTTTGAATGCGGTTTAACTGTGACAGCGACTCCATGAAGTTCTTGAAGTCGAAATCAGTCGGTGGACAGTTAGAAGACCACTTTGAAAAGATGATCTGACTATATAAAGACCAGCAAACTGTCCGAAATTTGATCCCAAGCCCAACGACCCGCCCTCAGTTCGCTTGAGACCATTTGGATTGGACAGATAAACAATAGAGAAATGTCGTATTCTTCGGCGTGTGCAGGATGTGTTTACATGGCAACGATGGGCAAGGAAGAGTACAGAAGATGAATTTGCACAATCTTGCATTGAAAGTCGTGTCTCGTATCAGATATTGTGTCCATCTCATGATTGACTTCTCAACGGTACATCGAGGAAGTACTCGAACATCTATGGGACGAGCTGAAAAAAGAGTTAGAAGCAGAGATAGTGCTCCAACGAGTCTCAAGGAGCTGCAACATGCTATCACAGAGGAATGGAAAGCGATACCTCAAGATTTGGTGAAAACTTTGGTGAAATCTGTCATTCGAGCTAAGGGTGGGAGTATTGCTTACTAATAAAAATGTTTTTTTGCTAAATTCCATGTTTTAATTCGAATTTCACCACTAATTTTCATGCTTACAAATTCACAAAATACGTGTTCTTCGGATGTTGACCCCAAAACTCACATTGCTGGCACGGAATAAGAACAAAAAAGGTTCCATTTGATAGGTCTTGAAATAGACTTTGAATCTGCGTTCAAGTAAACTTAACTAACAAACTTATTATAATTAGAATCTACTTTTGTTCAAACTATTCACCCCTTACCAATTTTTTTTATCAAAATCGTTCGATCCGTGAAAACAGTGATTGACAAGCTCCACTGAAAGACTTTTTAAACGAATTTTTCCAATTTGTGAACGCGTCTCAATCTCTTGCTGGCACTCGAAAAATCTCTGTTGAATTCTTGAATTAACCTTAATAACATTAATTTTCCTACCTTAAGTCCAATAGGCATAAATAAATGCAGGCGTGTGTAAAACAATTCTTTCTATTTTTACCAATCGAAAACTGTTTCGGCGTGTTTCTTGTTCGCTGTGAAAAATACAACAAGACTCTTACAATTGAGTAAATTGAGTAAAACCTGTCATAACTTTAAGTAAATTACACCAAAGTGCGTTCACTAATTTCAATACATCCACATTAATTCTTCTTTGGCATAAGGCCCATCAATTTGCAGAAATATTGATGTTTATCTTTTGGTAATGCTTTGGTCATTTTCTCGGCGGCCTGTTCATCCGTTGCCACATAGTCCAAATTGAAAGTTCCATCCTCATACTCCTCTCGGATGAAATGATATCACACATCAAAGTGCTTGGTCCTCTTATGGAATTCCGGATTTTTGATGAGCGGCTGGTTCAAATTGAATGATACAATTTTCGAAAATAATCGAATAACGCCACTGACTTTTGCCATTCTGAGCCCCAACATATAATCCCTGACCTGATTTCGATGTCTCCTGATTTGTCTGCGACACTGTAGCCATACAGGCTCAAATTGATGTCACTTTCAAATCGAATTGCCATGCCCATTGGCCCATTTATGTAGTTAATAATGCATTTTACCGCATTTACATGCACTGCCGCAGGTTGCTCCAAGTATCGACTTGCATTGCCAACAGCGAAACTGATATTTTGTACAATATCCGATGGAGTTGCCACTGCATTGCATTCCGCCATGCCAAAACGGTTGAGTACCTTTTGCGCATACGTTTGCTGATACACATGAATCGATCCATTCTCGAATGCCCTGCGCAAGTATCCAATGATCAGAAAATTTGCTTGCTCGGTCTCCGTTGCAATGAAACAGTCATCAAACTAAATCGCAAGTATTATCTTTCCATTCTTCCCATTACATACAAAAACACATGAATCCGATTCACTGGATACAAACTCGAATTTTTTAATGAATCGCGTAAACATTTTGTTCCAGCAGCGCGACGCTTATTTCAATCCGTACTGAATGTTTCTATGTAATCGATGTCATCCTCCTGTGTGAACCCCGGCACTACCAATCGTGCTTTGTATCGGTGAATGCTTCCATATGAATTTTGCTCTAGTTTGTAGTCCCAACGGTTATCAATCACCTTTTGACCCTTTGGGGGATTGATCAAGTTACACGTAAGATTTTTAATGAGCGAATCGCACACCTCGCTCATGACTTGCTCCCACTAATTTTGATCATCCGATCCAATTGCCTACTGATATGTTCTTGCTTCTTTGCTGATTGCTAAAATGGTAACGTGTTCTGTCGTTGCATAATCGCCGCGCCCCAGTAATGTTTTTTTAATCCATGCAATCTTTTCTGGGTCCAAAGCACTCCCTGCTCTTTCGCGGTGTTGATTTTCCCGTCTTACTTTACGCATTTCCTGCCAATTCGAAGACGTACGGCTATAGGACCGATTTAAGTTACCATCTGCGTATTGCATAGCTCCATGCCAGGCTATAGTACTGGACATGGAAGATGGGTCGGCCCATGAGCTTTGCACGCCGATAGGGGGTCGTAGTTATGTTCCTTTAAATCACAGATCGTAATCTGTTGATGAAAATTTCCTTTTGCAACCTGCCACTATCGAGATTCGAACCCGGTACCTCCCGATCCAAACACCAACTGTGCCATTTGGTCGGTAACGTTGTTTCGATCGCGCAAATTTCGTTCAATGATATTCCTCTAATTCCTGTCACGTTCGCGTTTTCGTCGGCCTACTTGTTAGTGTCACTAATGTCCAGTGCAGTCTTTGATTTGATCTCAATTTTGTTCGTCTCCGAATTCCACACTCGATACGATTTCGAATGATTATCATATCCGTCGAATCCACACTTGATTGGCTTTGAATCCAGTTTTTGTAGTTTTTCATTTGGAATAACTCGCATAAACACCTCTGACCTGAAAATCTGCAAATGATCAATTTTTGCCTTTTTTTGTTGGTTTCGCATGATGCTCAATGCCCATTACATTGAACAACTTTTCAAATTACGCATTGACGAACTCTGTCCCGTTGTCTGATCGAAAATTGAGTTCGTTCTTTTGCTACATTCGGATTACTGCGAATTTGAACTTTACTATAACCTCCGACGTTTGATTAAACTACCTTAAACCGCCAATCAAATTCGTTTGCTTTGGCCAGCAATAGTTTCTAGTTGCATATTGTCGAAATCTCACGTCTTGCCTTCATTTTGCGCATAGCCTGCATCCACAATCGTTGGTTTTTGGTAGCCGCCATCCACTACGTCGAACAGTTCACTGGCCCTTTATTATTCCAGTTTTTCAATGTTCGTCTTCCATTTTGTGTCGCTTCGGAATTTGTACCGAAATCAAAATTCAAAAAAAAATCACGCTTTCCACACGATGATGAAATTGAATTGATCTGTTGAATTAACCTTAACCCCGTTAATTTTCTTACCCTCAGTCCAATATGCAGTGGACCGAGTAAAATAAATGCTGGCGTGTGTAAAACAAAATGTTGTTTGTAAAACAACAAGTCTCTTACAATTGAGTACACCGGCCGAGTCTAAGACCATGGTGTATATTTTCATAAACACAATGTGTCAAATCTGTCACAACTTTAAGTAAATTATACCAGAGAGTGTGTTCAGTAATTTTATCATCAATTTTTAGGAAAATTGTCCGTCCAAGTAAGATCTACAAAAAAAGGAACTAGGACTTCACAGTCCGACCTGTTAAACGAATTTTTTGGAAAAAGGACTTCTGAAGGATGACCCAAACGAATTATCTCGCAAGCAGAATTTCCTAACCAATTTTTATCTAAATTCTTCGAGCCGAAATTTTTTTTAATACCAATTGACTTTGTCCTCACTAACAAATATATTTTTGATTCGGAGTCACATCATGTTGCAAAATGGCATGATGCAGTACTATGACTCCACCGCAAGACTACTTTTACCAATTTTCACAAAATTTAAATTAAATTTTCCGATATTCGAAATCTCACGGCCAGCTATTAAATAATTCTTGCGAAATTAGCACTCATTTGGGCCCAATCGGCCTAAGAATTCCGGCTTCCTGGCACCCTAAAAATTCAATTTTTTGTAAATGCTAAGTTCCCCCCACTGGGAAACCCTCTAACCCACTGTTTTGTGTTTTGAATCAGTATATCGATTCTGTCCATGTTTCCATACAAAATTTCCATTAATAAAAACTATAAAGCAGCCTATCTGCTCGACAGTCAACAACGTTTATTTGAGTAGTCAGAGAATATTTTTCAATTGTGTTGTTATGGTGTTTTCCAAATACCGACTTATTACAGACTTATTGGTTTATTTGAAGCCATTTTGAATACGTCGGTCAAGTCATTCCAATTCATTGTACCGACTTATTTGTGACGTAATAACAAAAACAAAACGCAATTTCTTCTATAGAAGAAAATACATTTCTTGACATGTTGGTCGTTGCCACTAGATTTGAAAATAGAAACTGCTTGTATTACATCATGGAGAAATAAATATATAAGAGGAATCATTTAGTGCAATTTTTATAAGCCAATTTCTCTTCCGAGGTTAATCTTATTTTATAGTTTTGATATATTTATATACACAAATTTAAATTTTTTCTATATTTAACCCATATATACGTATCTTAAAACATATGGGCATAGTTATTTTATAGTTCATTGTTCTTGTTAGGCTTATACAGATTGCCAACAGTAAAATAGAATAACTGACCTCGGAACAGAAAAAAAAATTACACTACATGAGTTCTCTTATGTATATTTGGCTCTATGATTACATTTAGTCAAGACACAGTTTTGGAGACATATCTGTGTAGACAGTCTCCTCTCGAGGTGACTTATTTGAATAAGTAGGTGTCCACAAATACGTCTGTGTTTGGAAAACAGCCTAAAGGAGTAAAATAAAAAATACAAATTTAATTTGGTGCCACTAAATCGCATTTCACTGATCCGTTAAACAGTATACTATGACTCAGTGAAATTTAGCAGAAATAAACTAAATTAAATTTTTGTCTGCTATTTCATCCCTTCACTGAACAATTTAAACCAATATTCTGATTTTTCAAATAACATTCATCCACTGTCGAGTAGAGGGTTTCATAAAGCCTACTGCAGGATAAGAGCCAAGAGCAAATTTTATCGATTAAAAAAATCAATAAAATATCCATAAAATTCCAAATGTGATTGTAGCCTATTTGAAACCAAAATGAATCTAGCAGCCTTTGCTTACTCGCATTTCTGTGCTTGGTTCCTATCCACATCCAGGGGTCAAGTCATCTTCTGTGAAATAATGTAAATTAAAAGTTTTTTCATTAGTAATCTAGCAGTTTGAATTATTCGCACGAAATTTTAAATTCTACTGTGTGAAATCAAAATTTGTTATGTTAAATCGAAACCTACTCGATAGCCAATGAAAAAAGCTTTTCATTTTCATATTTTGGCGGAATGCGACTTGTCCCCTGGCCTCATCGCAATCGATTCTTCGCACTTGAAATTCTCCCTTCAGTAATTTTCATCAAAATCGTTAGTTTCTAAAACCTTTGATATAAACATTTAAACCTTTAATTGCTTTGACATATTTGCCCTGTCAATTTCGGATCGTTTTAATGGACGTGAATATTACTATAAATTTCACGATTAACAATAACAATTTATTAAGTTGCTAATATTCCCGAAAATACTAATACAGGGTGGGCCAAAAGTCACGCCTGCGTGTAAAATTTGAATAACTTTTTTGTTTAGATATAAATAGTTCGGCGCAGTTAAATCTGGTGAACGTGCCAATTGAATCCTGAATTCCTTGACATAACTCCAGGAAGCGTGTTGCCCAAATTAGTCATTGCTGGTAGTCAACTGGTAAAAGTTGTTGGGCCAATTGAACCTTGTATGGATGCATGTGTAAATGCTGAGATAAAATCCGCCGAAGTGATATTCTATAGACATGCCCAGTTGTCCAGAATGTCTTCGCGTTGCTGTTTCTAGATATTCTTGAACACTGTCCCGTACACGATCAATGCTCACATAGTTCTGCACTATTTTTGGTCTTCTTGCTCGTGGGAAGTCTGACACTGTACCTTGTTGTCGGAACCATGCAATTAAACGATTAATTGCGATTTAGATAGGTGTATTTATGGTGTTGAAATAATTTCGATAGACGCAACGAGCGTCATTAAAATTGAATGCCCATTGGAAAAGTCAAATTCTACCACTTTGGTCCATTGCTCGTTCGTGTAATTTTGCATGTTGGTGTGACAAGATTCGATGAATAAAATCTGAAAATAAAAAGTTATTCATTTTTTACACGCATGCGTGACTTTTGGCTCACCCTGTATTTATTTTACAAGTATCACGAACTGTCGACTTAACACTTAAAACCCCAGAAACATTACCTATCATACCTAAGCTTGTCAATTCAATACAGGATCCAAACTACTTGTTGTTTAGTCCGTCGCTATGCCCGCCTCTTGAAGCAACGCAACCTAGCAATAACCGTATGATATCATACCCGATCCATTCTCGATGATAATCCGCTGCGTAACTTCGGGAAATTTGATCATACCCCTCGCCCACCCGACCCTACGGGCCCTCTTATATATTGACATATTTACAAACTCAGGGGTGACATGTTGTAACATCAGATTTTCGATACTTTTTATACTTTACACCGTGAACAAGGTGTTTTTCTCTATAGTTTTGTTCAACTATCGAAAACAACAAATTTTTCAGTATAGCAGACTGATAGACGGTATAAAATTTGAAAGAGATTCACATTTTATTCTAAAGAAGCGAGACATAAACTTCGATAAAGTATCGAAAATGTGATGTTAACATGTCACCCCCCAGTAGGTCGATTGTGGCCTTCCTATAGAAAAAGGGAGTAGGAAAAACATTTACATAGCATTTTTGTCAAAAATATCATTTTTTGGCCTTGTAAGAGGGTTTATCGATCGCGATGGGTCCTGATTTAGGAAACAATCGTTTAAGAGATCATCCGGTGGGGTGTGAGTATGATAAAAATGATCGCCAGAGTATGATAAAAATGATGGGGAGGGAGGGTCTATTATATTAAACAAGTTCGAAATCGGATTTTTCGATCACGGTGGATTTTTTCATAGTACAGTAAACGCTCGATTTAACGGACCACGATTTAACAGACGCTCGATTGAACGGACGCTCGATTTAACGCTTTCGGTTACCGATTATGTTGGAATTTTGTTTGTTGGATGGAACTGAGATTCATAAACAGGTTTTGGAAGAAGTTCTGAAATATGGCCATCTGGGACGGAACTTAGGCATTTCATGATGGGATTGGGTATACTTGATGGAAATGAAATTTTTAAATGTTTTTTGGAAGAGGGTCTGGAATATAGCCACCTGGCGCGAAACTCAGCCATTTCTTAACCGATTATGATCGGATTGGTTTTGTTGGATGGAAATAGGAATCTTAAATGATTTTCGGAAGAACTTCTGGAATATGGTCACCTGGGACAGAACTCAGCCATTTCTTAACCGATTATGATTGGATTGAGTATGTTGGATGAAAATGGGATTTTTAAATGACTTTTTTAAGAAATTCTTGAATTTGGCCACGAAACTCGGTATTAAGCAGGACAGTTTCTTGAAGCAAGCGGCTCGTAATGCTAACAAGTTTCTGGTAATGCTGATCATCTATCACCAGTACGTAACCACCTGAACTTCTACCACTCATGAAATTGGTAGGTTGAGCGGCAGGCCAACTTCAAAATCTCTCACATAAAATTACGTTATGAACCCTACACAAAGGGCTCCTATAAATTTATAGTATTCTTATCAACAACGACCTCGAAAACTGTTCTCGGGAACACGGAATATGATGCCTTCTAAGGCCATGAAATCTTCAGAACCTTTCGAACTAAGCAAAAATTTACACCTTTGATGTACTTGCAATACAAGAACTTAATTCATATAGCCATATTCATATAGAACTTTTTCCAAAAATTATTTAGTAATCTCATTTCACCCACAATGTCCAATTTCTGTCCTAGTTTGTCATATTCCAGAACTTCTTCCAAAAAACATTTAAAAATCCCATTTCCATCAAGTATACCCAATCTCATCATTATCGAGTCTCCGTCCAAGGTGGTCATATTCCAGAACTTCTTCCCAAAATCAATTAAGAATCCCATTTCCATCCAGTATAAACAATCCCAACATAATCGGCTAAGAAATGCCTGACTTTCCCAGATTAAATTCGATCGAAACGATTAAATTAAAAAACATTCGGATTTAACGGACATTCGGATTTAACGGACACCCCCAATTAGTCCGTTAAATCGAGCGTTTACTGTAGTTTGTTTATAATTTTTCTATCTAACGGTACCGACTTTGTTTTGTTATTGGACAATCCGAAATCGAAAAAAAATAAAAAAAAAACAAGAGAACCTCAGCAGCCCACTGAAAGCATTTTTCCGAATCAGGACGAATCGTTTATTATGATTTGGGGGGGATGGGGGAAGAGGGCTTTTCTATAATTGTTTGAATTTTCTAGTGTCAAGAGTCGATTGGGATACATTTTTGAGGGGGAGTTTTGGAGTACCAGAAACCGATTGCAATGAGTTCTGATTTCGGGTAAATTCGGGAACAATGCTTTAGGAATGAGTCCTAATTTCAGAAAAATCCGTTTCGTAGGTAATCCATAGGACCCGGTTCCCATTTTTTTTGGAGAAAATTTCCTTCATTTTTGGTAGGGCTTGTGGCCGATCTTCTTTTAACATTTTTTCTGGCTCGAATGATTTTGATAAAATTTGGTGACAGGATTTTCAAGGAAACCATTACAGTTCTGATTTCCGAAAAATTCATTTAAGACTCCTTCGGTGGGGCCGTCATGTTACACCATGTTTTTCGAGCTGTTGCACAAGCATGCCACACCATGGTATGTCGTAGTGTACCATGGTGTAGCATGCTTGTGCAACAGTAGTTTATCGATCTATCATATTCAAACGCCACTAAATTTATGTGTGTGCCAAAGGTTCCGGAAATTGTTTTCCTGATTCATTCTGATTTTGAGAAAATACAGTTAGGATTTTTATTGATAAAAATGGGTGAGACAGAGTTTTCGTGTTATGAGGAAATGACTGTGATGGATCATGATATCGTTTAGGGGTCTTCCGTTGTAGTTTTATGGTCCCTGGTCACACACACAAGTTTGTCGGTTGTATAATAGTGCCTTCGAAAGGTTCCGGCTGGTAAAATTCTTGTTACGCATGGGATTGATTCTGTCTTAAATTTCATTTAGTTCCAGCTGATTCCAGCTGACATTACAGTGCTTGTGCAACCGCCCTGTAGGCTTCCGGCAGGCTTTAAGTAGTTGCGGTCGAAATAATACTGATTCCGACTAAAAAAAAATCCGATAGTACAGACAGACAGTAAGCCACAATGCATGTGCCATTTGTGTCCTAGTTGATTTTTCTGGTTGATATGGTTTCGGCGGGAATGGTGGGCACAATATTTATCCAGATTTACGTGCTTTGAAAATGGAAGTTTTCGAGAGGTGTTCAGTAAATTCGGTAAATACGAAATAACGGTACAAATATTTTTTTTATTCCTCTATTTAGTATGCCAACAAAAAAAATCATGCAATTTAATTGTTTCATTTAATTTCTGTGAGTGTTTTAATGACCGCGTGTTTTGAAAATTTGGTAAAGTGGAAAATATTGAACATCGTGCTGTGATTTTAAAACGCGATCTTGGCGTTATGGAGGCATACAAACTAAGTTAGTAATTTACATTATTTCCATTGTACTGATATTTTGCATTCGTGTAAGCTCGCACTTTACAACCACTACCGATTGAAGATAATTATCTACCTTTGAAAGGAAGGTTAGTCGATCCATTTATGGTCCTGCTAAGGTTGCGTTCATCGAATATGGGATAGTAGATTGCTAGACCGTAGACAACGAATGATGATGAGGATTGAATTTGGCTATATATTAAAAATTTTAAGACGTAATAGGCAGTTGGACTACGAGAGGTCAATTCTTGCACTGAAAAGTTATGGAATAATTGTAATTGAAAAGCATCAAATTGCGTTTTACTAAAATGAAAATTATTTTCAACATCTGCTAAACAGTTAAAATTTTAATTTTCTTGTGAATATCACACCTACTGTTATAAAAAAAGTAGATCCTGACTGTTATTTATGTTGGGCAGAATGAGGCCGTACATACGAATTTTTTTTAAACCGCAGGCTGTTGTTATTCCGTGTAAATGCCGTAATTAAAATATTTGCCCAAATCAACAAGAACACCTGACGAATTCAACATATTTTTTTTATATCAACCAAGAGAACGATTTAATCTGATATTGTTATGTGTTCAAACCACTAAAGGTCAGAAGGTGTTCGAAACATGCTGTATTCATTATTGGCATGGGATGAGAATTATTTTCATTTTGTATGTGAATAGATGCGAATAAAACCGAATGTTCTTTTTATAGTAAAAATGATGGATCCATTCCACCTTCTCTATATCTTCTTGATATACGGCTGTTTATTACTGTTACGTTCATTTTTCCACTTGACCAAGTGAATAATTTATTCAGTGAAAAATCACCAAACAAATTTGAATAAATATTGAGTTTTTATGTTCCGCAGACCACAATATGATTATGTTTTATGTGCTCTTTAATGGGCCCATAAAACGGTTTAATGCATAAAATAAAAATATGGCAACACATAGTAATCAAGATAATTCGACAAAACGATGTTAAATCCCAATATGTCATGTCCATTTTCACTCAAAATTTATAAATCATCGCGTATCGTGATTGCGGGATAGTTTGAAAACAATTGCTATTGCCGTATTCAGCAAAGCGCTGAGCTCTGGAGTATCGATGCACATTTAATTGATAAGGAGAAGGACCAATTAAATATTCAGTATCTCGTAGACCCTTTTAATGTTGAAAAAAATTTAAAAGGGAAAATTTACTGGAAATTTGAGGAATACGAAAGATCCAATATGAAATGAAAGAATTTTTTATAAAAGTATCCGGTGTGTTAGCCGAGGAATTCCGTATAAATTGTTTTTTATACAGGTATGTAGGATGTATTTCGAGTATATCGAAAAGTCGGCTTTCGACTTTGTAATACAAAGCATATGTTGGCGTTTCTTACTTATATTTTTTCGTATATTCTTTGTATATCAATTTTGAAAAATGAAAGCCACCCAAAACAATTTTCTTTTAAAATTAAGAAAATAAAATTATCAAGAAAACGTGCAATCATCATGTCGATGAACAAAAATTAAATTAGTCGTTAAAAATAAAAAATTAAAAAAATAAATAAATGAAAAAATTAATTTCAGGGTCAATACAGTACGGGAAATACCAATAAATTTTGTGTGAATTTTGGTTTACAAAACAAGACAAAGCGAAAGGTTAAGTTACCGCACATGTGTTCTCAAAGTCGTAAAAAGTCGTTAGCGTGTCAAATTATTTCAATACAAGAAGATAGTAAGTGTTTCGTTGGGAGTTCTCGAAGCAACGCTGCATAATAGAATATCTGGTGGCGAAGGTAATATTCAGAAACAATGGTAACAAATCGGTAGTTTCTTTATAAAATACTAGTTGATCCCGACCACGTTTCACTGTGGCTCAGTCTAATATTAATTATTAGGGAAGTAAATAAAAGTATTCTAGGGAACATAGATTCACCGAGAAAATACCCTACTTTGCATTGCAGTGTCTTTGCTTTGAAATCAAAGGAAATAACGAAAAATATTTCTCACTGAAAATCGTTTTTTATTGTAAATCTAGTGAATGTACTTCATATTTGATTTGTCCGTTTTCTGCATAAACATAAAGATCAGATGGTTTACCGACTCTGGAGCAAGCGACATTTAATTGTCCATAAGAGAAGCATTCGTTTTTTAAATTCAAACCGCATACTTGCGAAGATGCGCTTTATTAATAGTCATAGCGAACACAAGGCGTATTGGAATGAGTGGTATTCGTGGAAGTAGTACGTCTTCATCTTTATGAGGTCCAATCAGCATTGTTGCTTGCAATTAGATTATTCATACATTTTTTAACTACTACTTTAGATGGTTGATGTTTCGGAGTAATATAATTGGCACTCCAATTTTCAAATTCAGAATGTGTGACGGTACTTTACTTCACTTTGGTCAATCAATAGATTTGTATGTCACTGTTTCATCTGCGATTATGTTTAGAATGATGTTGTTCAAATCGTGTATGTCGACATTTTTATCCGTTAAAATAGTGGGTAACCACCATTGCCAGGAATTATGTCTTTTAACAACTCTCGAGGATACTGTTTGGAGCATTTTCCTTCGATCATACACGGTGAATTTGTATTGATTGTTCATTATCAGCTGTAGGTTTTGGTATTTCGGCAGATATTACTTTATCGATTTCATTTGGCATTACCTTCACAGTACAGAGTACATCCAACATTGTGTTTCTCCGAAAACGTGAGTGAAGTGATGAAATTAATTAATATATTTAGCTTTGAGATTGTCCTGGAAGTAGTAACACTTTTATTTCATCCCATGTAAATGTAATGAAAAGATTAGGACAATTATATTTCCGGACAAACGTAATAGCGTCCTGTGCATATTCCGGCATATGTCGCGGACTACCAGTATATAGTACAGGCAGTTAGGGATCTCAGTTTCTTTTTATTTATCCCAATGAATAGTAGTCGTTCCGACTCTATTTTCACGTATATGTTGACGGTGTACTGATGGCAGAGTTGACGGCATTTCATTTCACCATATTGACCATTTGAAAACATAATTGGATATTGCAATAGATCGTAACATCTATGAGTGTCAGCAATTCTTTGTAGTTGCTCCTGCATTTCTGCGCTGCAAAACGATATCGCGAGTATGAAACTCTTGTCCAACCATAACAATTGCTATCTCATAAATGGTTGACACGTTACCTCGTCTGGTCAGTTGCTGGTGTTTGATCAGGACGAAAAACAATTTTATGGCTGTCTGATGGTATGAGATCAATCTTTTAACATTTTTAGCAACGACTCAACAACACGCCTTCTGTCTCCAGCAGAGATTTGACAGCGTGTTTTCAATTGGTCATTTTGATCTTCCATGAAATAGATTTGGAGAAATGTGCGGTCATTGCTGGTAAAAGGCAGCAAAGAGCCAGCTTTATGGTAAATTAGTCCATGAATTTAGAATGTTGGCATAAAATGCTCCGCTATCCTTCGCTGAATGAAGTTATCTGAAAACAGGAATTGTATTTTCTAATGTTTTTGGCTCTTTTGGCTGCTCAAGTTCCGACAGCTTCACGCATCCACTCGCGCATCCCACACTTCCGGAGTTTCTCGTTTAAATTTGATTGCTGTGCAGTGCGACTATTTAAATATTGCATCTGCATCCGTCTTCTTGGCGTTGTTGAAACGATTGTCCTAACACGTTCATTATCAACTAAACGTTTTTGATCAGTGCGGTTTCATCTTCTTTGATGTTCTGTCTGTGATTGCGTGTCGAGAACGGCGGCCTATGTTCGAACTGACGTGACTCGTACTATAGATGACGGAAACACAGACGACGAAAAACGAATGAAATGAATTAAATGCGACCATCAAACTAAAAGTAACTCACCTTCATTTTTTTGAAAACATATAATCGAATCACTTCACTAAATAATTTTTGATATAATATGCACATCAAACAGCTGGTTAGGTTAGGTCATTTATTTATTAATTTTATTGTTACATAGCAGCACAAACAGTTAAGAATTTTTTCGGGGGACGTGGACGTTCCTTCGATATAAGTGTTTTTATTTAAACCTCGTGAACGCTTGGAATTTCCCGTTCCCGCGTGAACTTCGGGAGAAGAAGTATATAAAGCACTCTTATATAGAAATGCAACGTTGTGTAAAAATTTTATGTCAATCCATCGACTACTGTTTCAGTTTTGCGGACACAAACATACGGAAGCGGAATTTTTGTACATGCATTTGATAACACAGTTTAGGTTCCCGTTTAGGCACTATGCTAGTTTTATTTCAGACATTTGAAATTTCTATTGCTGTCTCAGCTAGTTAAAACAAGTAGATGATTTGGTTTTCCACGAAGACATAATAGAAAAATGAAAACGTGCATAATTCGTGAATAATTTTCACTCTTCATACCCACAATATTTTTTTTTTCTATTTACCTCCCGAGGTTTTTTAGTACAGCTCATCTCTACTTTGGTGTGTTTGGTTCCTGTATCAGGAATGCTATTGTCATTACTACAGTACTTTTTTTTGATACGTTGACTGTTTAAAATGTACTATACGATACTTTCGAGCACTTTTTAGTACTTTTGAGGAAATTCAAGAAATATAAATCCTAATTCGATTATGAGCCATCTTTTGTAGAAGAAAATAATAGCAGTAATGCAATTCATTGGATGGCTAATAGTTCTAAAAGAGACTCAGATATTTATCTACTAACAGGACAAACAGAAATGCCTAATATTTTTCCATCTTTTTATTTAGAAAGCAGTTAGATTTAAAGACAAATTAAAATTCTCAAAAAATTGAAAACTACAAAAAAATTTACGTTGCGAGATTTTTCTAACCTCTCAGCTATGAAAGTCGCGTAATAATTTACTAATGGCCGACCCTAGGCCATATATTTTATTAATTTTGAATGGGTTAATTTTATAGAAGCAGTGATATTCCATTGTGACAGTTGATTTCATTTAAGAGTTGTCATTAAAATAAGCAGTCCAACGTAGACCACTCAGGTAAAGCCAATGAGGGTGTTCGAAGTATGCATTTAAATTTGAGACTATATGATACGTAAAAATTGTAGGATAATTTACAGATGAGTTGAGTGTTCAAAGTGATCCAATAATTACTTAGGACCTACTTAACGCGGCTCTTTCTAGTCCTAAATTCCAGGATTATTGATAATTGTTACTGCGATTACGGTAAGAACGTGAAACAATAAAAAGGTTTAATTACCAAACGATCAATGCAGGTCTACAACAAACGTATCTAAATTAATGATTGCAGTGATAGGCGATGATCAGCAAATCTAAAAATTCAGTTTAATTACTTAGCACAGTTGTGAAGCGTTTGAAAAGTTTTCATAAATAGTTCCATCGCTTGCCAAATAAAAATGGTGTAAATGTTAAATACTGCTTTTAGCATGAGGATATTGGTTATTCACGGCTTACATTGAAATAAACCCGTAGAATTTAAGTTACACAAGATACGGTAGATTTGCAAGAACTTTTTAACATGAACCTGGTCGAGGTATTAATATTGATTTAGTTTACTGTTGTCGAATCCCTGCTGTACAAGAATGAATTAATTAGAATTGCGACTTGACTCCTGCAAAATGCTATTTTGCTGTGCGTTCCATCAGCTGCAGTAGTTTTGTTCTCTTACCAATATATTCCATCTCCTGTGGCACTATTCTTGCTTTCCCTGGGAATAGGGAATTGGGAAAAATATTATCATAGCATTTTTGTCCGAATTGTATTTTTTTGTCCTACTGAAGGAATAATTTTAGTGCAAACATTTTCAAAACAAAGTTAGTAGGGAAACTTTTGTCCCACAAAATTTTTATAGGGACAAATATTTTCCCATTTAACTTTGTTTGAAAAATATTTACTCCAAACTTATTCCCTTAGTAGACCAGAAAAACACAATTTAGACAAAAATGCTATTAGGTCCTTTCCCAAACACCGACTTATTTCAAACTTGACTTATTTGACGCCATCTTGAATAAGCCGGTCGAGTCGTCCCAAACGATTTTGCAGACTTATTTTGACAGCTATAGCATATAACAAATGTTTTAGCAATTTGTTGTTAAATAATAAAATAAAAAAATGTGTCTTGAGTTGTTAAAACACGATGTAAATGTATTATTGTGGCTGGAAAAGCGCGAAATGCGCAAGGTACAATTTTTTTATACCAAATTTTGTAATGTTCATTAATACATAATATAGGTGTCTTAGCAAGAGCGCCGGATTTAAATTTGTCGTCATTTTATTAATACGAGTAGTACGATGAACAATTTTTGCGCATAAATATGGCTATATTTCACCAATAACGCGCGGTATTTCCTATTTAAGATGTTCAACTGTTTCGCATACACCTTTTCCTTCACATAGCGACAAAGAAAAAAGTCCATCGGTGTTAGATCGCACGATCTTGGTGGCCAATTGACATCGCCACCACGTGAGATAACACGGCCATTGAATTTGTCGCGCAAAAGGGCCATTGTTTCGTTAGCTGTGTGGCAAGTGGCACCGTCCTGTTGAAACCACATATCGTCCACATCCATATCTTCCAATTCAGGCCATACAAAGTTCGTTATCATCTCACGATAGCGAACACCATTCACAGTAACTGCCTGACCGGCCTCATTTTGGAAAAAATACGGCCCGATGATGCCGCCAGCCCATAAACCGCACCAAACAGTCACTCTTTGTGGGTGCATTGGTTTTTCGACAATTACTCTTGGATTATGATTCGCCCAAATGCGGCAATTCTGCTTATTGACGAATCCACTGAGGTGAAAATGTGCCTCATCACTAAAGATGATTTTCTTCGAAAATTGATCATCCACTGTTGCCATTTCTTGCCACCATTCTGACCATTGACGACGTTTGGAATGATCAAGAGGCTTTAGTTCTTGAGTCAATTGCACCTTATAAGCGTGTAAATGCAAGTCTTTATGCATAATGTTCATCAACGACGAGCGTGAGAGGTGCAATTGTTGGGCACGACGACGAGTTGAGGTGGACGGCTCTTCAGCCACACTATCGCGAACAGAAGCAATATTTTCTGCTGTACGAGCTGTACGAGCATGCACTGGTGTTTTAAAATCTCCTACAGACCCGGTTTGCTCAAATTTTTGCACGATTTTTCCGATTATACGCACATTTGGACGATTAAATTGACCGAAAAAATCACGAAGTGCACGATATGCATTTTGATTTGAACGCCCATTTTCCTAATATGCCTGAATAACTTTAACGTGTTGCTCGATTGTGTATCTTTCCTTGGTTCAAGTAATTTGGTGCAGTTGGGTGTTTGCGCTTTTCTGATTTTTTTGAACTTGATGCAGATATACAAAATCGGAAATCACTCCAGCATACATTGATCCAGTTTAACGAACATGGCCACACCAATAATTAGTGATAAATTCACTAATTGTAACAAAATGTTTTAGTAGTAATCCCTCTAAGAATTTGAAGCTGTCGTCAGAATCCTCCCCAATTAAGATAATTCCTTTAGGAACCTTACATTTGATATTTTTGAATACCACAATACGCCTGTCCATTGACCGGCTTACAATTTTTAATTAAAATAATTGTTTACTGTTTCTTCCAGTAATTAGGAAGGAACCATAGTATGAAATCGTCTGTTTTATTTTTGAGTCCCGTCGATTATAACTAGGGGTCTTAGCAGGTTTTAGTCATTCAAATTACAAATATCTAAATATTAGCAGCATTATTCAACTTACAAGGACTAATCAAAATGAATCTAACCAGGGGCAAATATAATGACCTTGACCGAAGTTGGTCTTTCAATTTTTTAAAAGAAACCCAAATTACCCATATAACTGATATAAGTACCTTTCCCAATAATTATTATTTCCAACACTATACAGATTCTATCCAAACAAGTTGTAGAAGTAAATAATTCAATTAACGATTACGCTCATCCAACCGATAAGTGCCAAGTGCCAACAAACTTTTAATCATCTTGTAAAATACACTCGTGTAACCCTTTAATCACCATCCTTCAATAATTATCTAAAATATTGTTTAGGTAACTATAGTTGGTCTAGGTAGGTTGCACCTCACACGAAGTAAATCTCACGCGTTATTAGAAAAAAAATATATATTTTTCCCTCGAACTGAGCTCATCGAGGGTTATTAGATGTTCTGTGAGATAAAAATACAATTTTAATTGCACAATTTATTTTGAATTATACATTTTGTTGTACATGTAGGAATAGGTTTTCATGAGAGTTTCAGCGCGAAAGAGAGAAAGGTATGTGGAAAATATTTATGCCAATGTTACGAGGTCATTAGACTACTAATGTACATATTTGTTGTTGAAACTGGGGTAATCGAGTAAACGTGTGTAATTGCAGCCATCGGAAAATTGATTTTTACTTTAAGCGTATTAAATAAAAATTTGTGATTTCATAAATTTTAAACGTTTTTAGTTTAACGATCTAGAAAATTGTGTAGGTTTTTAATTAGTGTCGTCTATGATTAGAGTATTTTGAAATTACGATTTAAACTCTACTGAGTTAATCAGATGTTGACAAGAAAATTATGGGTAAAAATAAGTTTGGTCATTTTTTAAAAATAGCTTTTGCAATGAGTCGGAAAATTTATATTTTCGTGGCAAGTACTTTACGTTGAATCATTTCTCTTGCACAAGAGAAAAAGATATAAAAATTATTTGATACCTAGAACCAGTGCATCGCATTATAATTCGCTGGCATTTTACTGCTATGCTGATTCATAGCGATTCAAGAATAACCAGAAAAACATATATAGACCTATACAGAATTTCGAGGAAGCTGGGATATCTGTTCTAGTTTCAATGCGCAAAAACAATTTGGGTGGTAACATTTTATCTTTCGAAATGTATACAGTTTATTTGTTTATTATCTCAAGATACTCGATAAAAATATTGTTCTACCGATTGCTTATCAACCATTTCATTTTTATGCAGTTTGTCCGGGTTTGGGATGCTAATTCGTTAAGGTGGATTCATTGGTTTATTCTGTGAAAAAAATCCGATGGGAGTGAGGGGGGGGGGGGTCAATTTTTGATATTCTTTGAGATACAGGGTGTTTAAAAAATTTGGGTCAGAAGAAAGTACTTACAAATAGTAAATTGTAACTTCTAAAATATTTTTCGGAGAGAAACCAACTTAGTCTTATTTGGTAATTGTACAGGCTTAAGATCTAAGTGGTTATGAGATTTTTTTTTTAAATTCAGTTTTTCTATTGTAAAAAACAGTTATAATTTTTGTCTTTTTTATATTTGTTTTAAATGATGAAAAAACAGAAATTAAATATTTTCATTAGCTTTGAGAAATTGTCAAGAAAATTAATATTATGATGGCACGGAGATATCGTAACAACATCAAGTATGTAACATTAATGTAACACCAAATCCATCTATTAGCATAAGGACGCTCGTTTTATAATTAAACGTCTTTCACTACCGAATTCATTAAGTGTTGCACAAGGAGAATCTTCATCTATACCATACAACACCCGTTCAAGAACTATTACCGATAGACCACCATAAAAGATTGGAGTTATGGAATTGGTTGATTGAAAGGAATTTTGACAATGATAGTTTTGTTAAACGTATTGTATGGAGCGATGAATCCCAATTCACAAGAGATGGCTTAACAAACTTTAATTCTCTACACGCGTGGGCTGCTGAAAATCGTCATTCGAAAAAAAACAAACACCATTTCACCACCGCTGCAGTGTAAACGTATGGACTGGTGTAATAGGCGATAATTTAATTGGACCATTCATATTACCATCGACATTAAATAGTGAACACATACCAACATGATGGTTCACTTAGTCACAACGGTATAAGTGTTAAAAATCGGTTGAACAAAAATTATCCAAATAATTTGATTGGAAGAAATGGTCCAATTCATTGGCCTACCCCGAACTAACTGTAATAGATTTTTATTTATGGGGAAGTGATGTATTACCATCGCAAAATCCGTAAATAAAATGGATGTCATTGTACTCCTCACCTTAGAACTGTGCCAGCATATTATTAATTTTCTTAAATTAGTTAGAATTTTTGATTCGTAACACTGACACAACACTAGAAAATTTCTCAAAACTTATGAAAATATTTAATTTTTGTTTTGAAAACATTTAAACAAAGGAGTTGACAGTCATTGCCCATTGTTTTACCGATAAAAAAAATGTTATAATATTAACATTCCAATATAAATAAACAGTATACGTAAAAAAATATGGCACGTAGGTACAAATAATGTATTGCGGGTCTATAGATTAGATCAGGGGTCGATTTTGTTCAAAACCCGAGACACGACGCATGACGTTTTCGTATACGTAACGGGTGATTTTTTAAGAGCTTGAGAACTTTTTTTTTAAAAAAAACGCATAAAATTTGCAAAATCTCATCGGTTCTTTATTTGAAACGTTAGATTGGTCCATGACATTTACTTTTTGAAGATAATTTCATTTAAATGTTGACCGCGGCTGCGTCTTAGGTGGTCCATTCGGAAAGTCCAATTTTGGGCAACTTTTTCGAGCATTTCGGCCGGAATAGCCCGAATTTCTTCGGAAATGTTGTCTTCCAAAACTGGAATAGTTGCTGGCTTATTTCTGTAGACTTTAGACTTGACGTAGCCCCACAAAAAATAGTCTAAAGGCGTCAAATCGCATGATCTTGGTGCCCAACTTACCGGGCCATTTCTTGAGATGAATTGTTCTCCGAAGTTTTCCCTCAAAATGGCCATAGAATCGGGAGCTGTGTGGCATGTAGCGCCATCTTGTTGAAACCACATGTCAACTAAGTTCAGTTCTTCCATTTTTGGCAACAAAAAGTTTGTTAGCATCGAACGATAGCGATCGCCATTCACCGTAACGTTGCGTCCAACAGCATCTTTGAAAAAATACGGTCCAATGATTCCACCAGCGTACAAACCACACCAAACAGTGCATTTTTCGGGATGCATGGGCAGTTCTTGAACGGCTTCTGGTTGCTCTTCACTCCAAATGCGGCAATTTTGCTTATTTACGTAGCCATTCAACCAGAAATGAGCCTCATCGCTGAACAAAATTTGTCGATAAAAAAGCGGATTTTCTGCCAACTTTTCTAGGGCCCATTCACTGAAAATTCGACGTTGTGGCAGATCGTTCGGCTTCAGTTCTTGCAGGAGCTGTATTTTATACGGTTTTACACCAAGATCTTTGCGTAAAATCTTCCATGTCGTCGAATAACACAAACCCAATTGCTGCGAACGGCGACGAATCGACATTTCACGGTCTTCAGCAACACTCTCAGAAACAGACGCAATATTCTCTTCTGTACGCACTGTACGCATTCGTGTGGTTGGTTTAATGTCCAATAAAGTAAACTGAGTGCGAAACTTGGTCACAATCGCATTAATTGTTTGCTCACTTGGTCGATTATGTAGACCATAAATCGGACGTAAATCGCGAAACACTTTTCGAACCGAACACTGATTTTTGTAATATAATTCAATTATTTGCAAGCGTTGCTCGTTAGTAAGTCTATTCATTATGAAATGTCAAAGCATACTGAGCATCTTTCTCTTTGACACCTTGTCTGAAATCCCGCGTGATCTGTCAAATACTAATGCATGAAAATCCTAACCACAAAAAAATCACCCTTTATAAGGAGTATAGTATACAATTTTATATTAGTGTTTGTAATTTTTCTGTGGTTATATTTGTTTGTATTCTGAAAATTATGAATCGGTATAAATCGGTTCAATTTGTTGGTGCTTAGGTCGTTTTGCTTTCTCACTTTTTTGACATCTCCCTTGCTTTTGAAAGGATGAGTTAACACGTTCGCGCAAATGACTGCTATAGCAGACATACAACTTTTTCGTTTTTTAACTCGTTCGCGCAAACAACTTTCATTTTTTAAGGAATAGCTCGACATATTTTTCAATTCTCAACAATACATTCCTTTCCGCGATGAAATGTCATTGCAATTACAAAAGTTATCAAATGTATGTTACTGAGTAGTACACACATTAGAAAGTGTGCGTCAATGTGTTAAAAAAACTGTTTTTGTTTCGAAAAATTGAATTTAAAAAATAAATTTTTGTTGTTTTTACTTTAAAGTGTCAAAGCACTCAAATAGATGCAGATGTGTGATAGCCAATTATATTTTAAATAAACCTCTACAATTACCAGTCAAATAACACTAAGTTGGTTGCTCTCCGATAAATAATTTGAAAATTACAGTTTAATATTTATCTGTTTCTTACTTTTTTATGAACCAAATTTTCTAAACACCCTGTATCTCAAAAAATATCAAAAATTGACTCCACTCCCTCCCCTCCCCTTCTTCCACACGATTTTTACACAGAATGAACCAAGAAGTCACCCCTGAACGGATTCAAACTCAGCAATTCAAGTTACAAACTTTATTTACAACACCTTTAATTTCTACAGCAATTCCCTTATTTCACTGAAAATACTATTCACTTTAATTGTTCACTTTTATTGTTCACTACTTTTCGCAATGTTTAATTTTCACTTTTTGACTTCTACTGTTCAATGGTTAAATGACAACTGCGTCTGCGTTCCAAATTGCTCGCGCTTATATACTTATCTATCGCTGTTCGATATTATTCTTGCAATTGTAAATCAATCGTTATCATTTCACCTGTCTTGATGATTAACGCCCGTTTTTAATTCCTGTATTTTCCATGATGATTATCACCGCCGTTTATAATTGCTTTCGTTACCTCCATATTTGCCTGAACTTGGAATGCCATTCTAAAATTCAATTCCCAATCAGTATTAGAGGATTACTTTTAGGTAGTATTAGGTTGGAACTGGGTTCCAACTCGAAATCTTTGGGTTGAAACAGTTGGTAGTGTATAACTTTACCACCCAACCACCAAGTGATATGCTTAGAGTAGAGTTCGTAACACTATTCCCGCACCTTAAATTTGTTCCTCCCGAATAGGCACATCCAATGACATACCGCAATTTATGTAGTTGCAATTGTTGACGTTCATGTTGTTGCTCTCCACTGCGGATCGATCATTGTCCATTCGTCGTCGTTGATTAGCTGCGCTATTCTTGCGGCCTCTTACTGCTTCACAAATCGATGGTTTCTTGATGGTCCTTGATCTTTTCTCTGCCTCAGCGTATTACACCTCTTTCTCAACTTCAATGCGTGCCATCACTGCACGACTTTCCGTCTTTTCTGGATCGCTATCTTTTTAGCAATCAACTGCACTGCCGGACTCACCCTTAACAATCGTACTGGAAACTTCTGCTGTGCCTTTCCCAAGGACATTTGCCCCATTTGATACTCGTCTCTCCTTTTCTTTGGCCGTAAACTGTCATTAAACAGACTTGCACTATCCGAGCTAGAACCAAACGTTTGTCGGTCTTGGTTGTTTCTTGAACTCTCTTTGGTTTTCTTTATTTTTGGTGTCAGTTTCATTCGCCAGTTTTCTTGTTGTCTTATCTCGGGAATCAGGTTGCCGCTCAAAACGATCATTTCTTCGTTGCATATATACACTCCCTTAATGTAGTGACTTAACTTCCCGCATCAGAAGCATCTTCTTTGACTTTTGGTGTCACCTGGCTCAACACTTGACTGTTGTAATTTTCTGTGACATTCAAATAGCATTGCGTTAGTTCCCTTAACTCGTCTCTCATTGTAGTCTTTATCTCCCCGCGTAGTTGCCGCTTGCTAGTTAGTTCCAACTTAGTCATATCCTATCATATCTCCTTTCTGTTGCGGATACAGTTTACAAGACATCTGTTGCTTTCACACGAAAAGCCAAAACGAGTGCGTTGAGCTGCTGTCATGCGCCCAAACAATTGTGCTGCACTGTTGCTTGAAACTGCACTTTAAAATTCTCGAATTTCGAGTTTCGAGGCGGGGGCCTTCATTTACTCAATTTTATTTTCAAACTTTTGCCTTTTTTGTTCTTCAAATTCCTTGAGCTGGCTGTCGACTTTCATCTCTAGAGGGTTCATCACTCCTCTTAGCTCCTTTAAACTTGGAGATTTTGGTTACACTGGATTTCGTTGAGTTTTTATTCTGCACGTTCTGCCGTTTACGTAGATATGCCAGCTGACCTCACTTTACTTTGCTTTACTGCTCGGACTTGGTAGCTTGCTGGATTAATTGCACTTTGCACTTTGTTGTATGTATTTGAAGTAACAGCGCCTTCATCATATCTCCCATGTCCAAGGTTGGTTTCTGTTGTTCTGGAGTAGGCGATTGCACTGAAATGGTTGGCTCATTTTTTACTTCTTCTTGGTAAGGCTGGACTTTCTGCTCATCGTTTGGAGCAGGGGTCTCCCTCTCGTTTCAGAGTTAGGGATTTATTTGAACATATAATTAAAATTTGATTTACTTTAAATTTTATTTTACACTTTTTATGCTTACATTAAAGAAATATAATTACAAGCTAAGGGAACCATACGTTGGGTCGTTGATCCACACGCTATGGTGATACTGCGTCTTTTGATATCTCTTATCGTGTATTCTATGAAGCCGTAACTCCTCTCGGGGGTGGGGAAAGAGCCTCCTCAACCTCTGATTCAACACCTGCTTTTCCTAGTAGATCTTGATATGACGTGTTATGATTATTTTGCTGTATAGAAGTGGCCTTCGGAACAGTTTCATTTGGGCTCTTTATTTGTAGTACTGCCTTGCTATACTGCAAACAGTGGAGAATGATATTCCCCCGGAAACCGTCCATATCCATGCTTGGTGATTATTGAACAATGCAACCGACAATTCTATGGTCGTTGTTGTGTTGGTACTTGAGATTTTGTTTTTGTTTGTGTTAAAGATCTCAATTATGGTTGCGTGTGCCCTTTCTATTTAGCCGTTTGATTCTGATAAGGAAGCGTATTCCAATTTAAAATTTAATGTATTTAGAAAATTCTTGAATTGGGTGGACTGGTCTGGTGGTCTGAGACTCTTTGGTAAATGTTTCGAAAAGGAATCAATTATAGATAAGAAACTTGATTTATTAATACTGAATATGCCAATATGTAATATCTCTTCTCTAAAGGTTTCCCTGTAATCGATCTTGGTGAAATTTTAACGTTATACGGCTTACGATCGCACTTGTGTTTATTACAGATAGAACAGGCATTGACGTGAATTTTTATTTTGCTTAAGGTCCTTAAGACCTTTTAATCTGGTTTTCTACTTATTTTGTTCCCCTAAGGCTCTTTCGTGCTCTTTTGCTATAAGGGAGTTTTGACAGTCTTCGTTGTTCACGCCCTCGACCATTTTGCGGACGAACGCGAAGTGTCCTTTTTCTGAGATATTTTCTCTACAAGCTTCCTGAATAATTCCGTATAGGATTTCCGGAGCTAGGATTGCGGATTTCCTTTTTTTTTAGATATTGAATGAGCTCTCCTTTTCTGCATTTGTTTTTTACTATCCTATTGACTTTCGGAAATATTCATGTTTGTCATGGTCGGAGAAGTTTCTTCTTATTCTACCTTATTTAGATTTGTATTTTTATCAAATATCTCGGTAGATTTTTCCCTTCGCCGATTGATTTCGTTATTTCGTAAAATCGTGAATTATTTTAGTTCTCGCACTGACAAAATTTATCGTCTTTTCGCGTTTAGCGATGTTCGAATGAATCGAAAAATTGAGACAACTCATTTTTGCAGGCCTCTTTTGAATTTAATGTAAAACCATTAAGATGGTTCTGCATGGACCGGAACAAAGAGTAGTCCGATGGAGAGAGGTCAGGATTATATGGTGGGCGCATCAAAACTTCCCAGCCTAGCTCTTTCAGTTTGTGCCGGGTCATCACTGATGTGTGTGGTCTAGCGCTGTCATGATGGAACACAACGCCCTTTCTGCTGATCAATTCTGGACGTTTTATCTGCTTTGCTTGTCTTAAACTCGTTAGTTGCTGACCGATTAGAATCAATCGTTTGAACATTACCTTTCTTGGCGTCAATCCTGGCTTTGATACCATTTGGGAAGCTTCACCTCGTTTCGTCCATGATCTTTTTCGCACAACGTTGTCGTATCTTATCCACTTTTCATCACCGCCGCCGTTTTAGCAGCGTTTCGCAGATAGAAATCCAGTCCATTACATTTTTAACTGTTAATTCATGTGGTACCCAAACGTCAAGCTTTTTTTTGTATCCAGCCATTTTCAAATGGTTTAAAACTATTTTGTGATCAATATTTAATTCTTTACCATGCAACTGCTTATATGCCGGTCTTCTTCAATTTTCTGCATGATTTCATCGACTTTTCCAGTGGTTGGTCGACCAGAGCGAGGTGCATCTTTGACATCCATATTTCCAAAACGAAAGCGCTTGAACCATTTCTTTGAGGCTGATTTTGATAAAGCACCTTCTCCATAAATAGTACAAATTGTTTCGCAAGCCTGAGCCGCGTTTTTACCTTTGTCGTAATAAAATTGAGAAACATATCGAATTTTTTCATTATTTATCTCCATGTTTAAAATGTTGTGACTTTTTATTCACTTCACCGATTTTAATGTTTTGTAAGTCAAAGTACAAGTTAAAATGTCAACTTTCAAACACACATAAGAATTGCCCGATACGATCAATGGTTACTGAGATATATGAATGTAATGCCATCTACCGGGAAAAAGGCCACAAATTTTTTCCTCGCTACGGCTACGCTTCGCAATTCGCACATTCGCGCGGCTTTATATCCTCGATAACTTCACGAATTCCATTCATTTTGATGCATTTGAAGGACCCAATCAGCGAAGATACAATGTTTATGGTGATCGACCTTCTTGAGTTCTTGTGTTAACTGAACTTTAAAAGCCTTAAGACCTAAGTCTTTGTCCAAATACCGTGTAATGTCGTTTGTGGAATGTCTAATTCCAAAGATTGACGAGGAATCGACAAACCTGGGTTTTCGTCAACACTATGGGCTACGATTCTTCACATCACTAACTTGTCCCAACAGCTCGAATTTTTCCACCAGTTTCACTATTGCCGGGCGAGAAGGTGCTTCAGGACGACCCAAAAGTGCTTTAGTTTTGCGAACTATGACTGCAAAATTTTCATCATTTTTGTAGTGAATTTTAACAATTTCAATGCGTTGTTGAAGCGTGTATAGTACCATTTTTAGTAATGGCATAGTTTTTACTTGTCAAATGTCAAAAGTTGACAGCTTCTAAATTGACAACTGCCCAAATAGCAGGCTATTCAAAATGAAACCTTATATATATATATATATATATATATATATATATATATATATATATATATATATATATGTATATATATTTATGTATGTATGTATATCGTCAGTTCAGTTGCTCAAATTCTATCTTGTGTGTGAGAGACTTACTGGCGTTCTTTAGTGGCATCAACATATTTTCGCATAACGTGGGCTTTAACAGCTTTCCTTAGGAAACCGTATTTTGAAGCCACCTACGTTCGTAAAGCATCCAAATTGGCGGCAAATTTTAAAGTAATAAAGTAAAAAATCTGGGATTGCTATATTGGGAACGCAGCAACACACCCTCATGTTCGATCTTCCTCCCTTCTATAAAATAAATTAAATCGATTTCAGACCGTAAAATGTGTGTTATTAGAATATTTTTCTATTTTAATTGAAAAATGGCGCCAATAAATTTATGTTTATAAATGTCCTATAATTGCATTTTATTTTTATTTATTTGCAGGAAATTGAAAAACATGAATTTTCCATGAACGAATAAAAAAGGATTAAAAACTGTAAAGCAGCGCACACCATATAAAAAATACCAACCAGCACATCATATCCAAAAGTATAGATTATAGTGCTGATTGAAAATTATTAATTCCAGCCAAAATGATATCAGACGAGAGGTCATCCCCACCACCATCACCCTCGATAGTAAAAAGTCCACGACGAATCTATACAAAAAACGTGCCTTTAAACATAAATATTAAAATTGAAAATGAGCGGAATTTGTTTTTAGGTGAGTGATTTATTGTTGTTGTGAACGAGTAGGTAAATACCGGAAAATTGATCGATTCTATTTATGTTTGCAATTTTGTAGACAAAAGTTGGAGGGAGAAAGCTGAAAAGGAGTTGGGCGAAACTAATGAAGTCATAAATTTAAAAGTGAAATTGTTACGGCATTTGATTGCGGTCAGCCATAGTAAGGTGCACGGACGAACCGATGATGCGTTTCTATTACGATTTTTACGGGCTAAAAAGTTTGATACGGACAAATCATATCGCATGGTAAGTAGATCTGAATTGCGTGCGAGTTTCTAAATAATACGTCGCAAGTAATATTAGTTAGGTTTGTATATCTGCAAAACGTAAATTTTCTCAAACGCACATTTTAATTCCCCGAAAAGGATATCAATCAAAGCACTTTGGCTTAATATACATAAGAATGTATGTGGTGGATATATTCGATTCCTTTTTATGATGTGTGTGTGTGTGTGATATAAAAAATTCAATGCATATGAATGTGGGTAGATAAGATATTTCTACTTTGAATTTTGGTGCCTCCCCGGGCCCCGCATTAACTGTCTGTTTTAAGTGAAGCGTAATACCCAAGAGATGTTTTTTTTATTTTGTGACGAAAGTAAATCAAGATTTCGTATTCATTTTATGTTTACAGATTCAAAAGTACTATACGATGAAGAATGAGTCACCGGAGCTTTTTAAAGTTTCACCACCGAGCGAATTGAAACCTCTTTTGGATATGCAAATACAGTATATGCTACCGTTACGTGATCCAAATCGGCGGCAGGTTTATATATTTCGTGTAGAAAAGTGTGATCCGTATAAATGTCCAGTTGAGTCGGTGTTTCGAAGTAATGTACTCGCACTCGAGAATACGGTGCGGGATCCTGAAACACAGATAGCTGGTTTAGTGGTATTGTTGGATATGGCCGGTGTTGGTTTGGGGCATGCCAAATTTTTGTCGCCACATTTAGCTCGTCGAACCGTAGAAGTTATACAAGAGGCATTTCCGCTGCGGTTTAAGGCGTTCCACATATTACACGAACCATTTTATTTTGATGCTATTTTAGCCGTTTTAAAACCATTTCTGAAGGAGAAGATTAGACGAAGGGTACGTATGTTTTATAAAAGATTGACAACGTTATAATATTACAAAATTTTATTTTAGATTTATTTACACGGTAACAGTTTATCGTCGGTTCATCGGCACATCCCGAAAGAAATTTTGCCCGCTGAATATGGTGGATCACAACCTCCGTTCGACAATACATCATGGCGTACAAGAATCCTAAGCGATGAAGATTATTTTGTAAGCCTAGAAAACCATACCCAAACGGAATGTATTACCGATGATGACAGTCCAATAAATGGTACTCCAACGCACAGTTTAACCTCTTCGAACGGGGCAGGCATTCCGTATATCGATACTGAAACCGAGGATAGTGAATTTGAAGACAATTTCTATCAGTGCGAGGAAAAGGTTGAAGAAATCAAAACACCCAATTTGGACGCAAATCAAATGCAGCAATTTTGTGAGTTTGAGGCGGCCCTCATGAAATCGGATGAAAATGGTTGTTTCTACGGCGATGAGAAAGAGATTAAGGATGTTAAATAAATCTGCTTTAGTCTGAGTGGCTCGAAAATTTCTTAAAATATCCTAAATGTTCCTATGTTAGTTTTAAGGATATTGATCTAAAATCTGTTACGAAAAAAAAACAATTTTGCTCAACTTAAAGCCTTATGCCACCCCATTTTTACAAGCAAGTAACTTTTCTCTAATTAAATTCAAATCAGTTCAACAATGCCTTCATATCAGCTATACATATTTACAAAGCATTTCTCTAATTACAAAGTTTGTGTTTAAGTCAAGAAACTATTTTATAAGTACAAATTGATAAAAACCTTGATAAGCTTACCATTTTAACTATAATGATATGTGTAATATGTAAAAAGCTTTCAATAAAGCTTTACTAATTGTAATGAATTGACGGATAAAATGTAAATAATTTATTTTAACTAGATTCAAATTTACAAATACATTTTATTAACTTGTATATTCCGATAAAATTAATTCTAAATAAATAAAAAATGTCTTAAGAGTTTGAGGTTAAGTTTAATTTTTTTAAAAAAGAAAATTTAAATTTTATTCTCTTATGAATATCGCATTTATAATCTAGGCTTAAGCGGAATAGTTTTGTTTAAATTGAACACTGAGCTGTTCTGCATGTTTATCAAAAGATGATGATGATGTCTCAGGTTTTGGCCACTGTAATCATCCAATTCGTAATGAATGCGAATCAAAATTTTTTATCGACCGGTCTAATCTAAACACCCTTCCAGAATTACTCGGCAGTTGGTAGATTTTATTCGTTTCACATTCGTTTGATGAGATTTACGATTTTGTTGAGCGTGTGGTCTAGGATGAATAGGAAAGGGCAATAGAGTTATCTATAAAGTATCTATGTTGCTCGAACGTGAATTTCATTGATATGCCCCTTCACTTTTATGCATTTCAGTTACTTTACGTATCTGCCTTGCCTGTGGTTCATTTCTAGTCTTAGTTCGGCCGAAGAATGTTCTCAATATATTGTGCTACGATATCCCAGTTCAATGTTTTCTGGAGTTAAAATGCCGATCTTTCAAATTGTCGATTTGACAAAGGTGTGTTGCGCATTGTTAAGAGCTGTGCGATAAATGCATGGTGGATCTATGTTCTACCTTTTCCGTCGTGTATAGGTACCTGTAAAATTACCCATATTCTGTAAGAAATTGGATGGGGTAAACAATCAAATCACCATATTAGAACTCACCTGTCATCATGGAATACCATAAGTTCCGGCTGCATTATTTTCTTCTAGACCAGATCATTTCCTTCTCCTGAACCATGAAGTATTTGAGAATTACACTTAATGTTAATTTTTTGTCCAACCGTACTCCCAAGTATTTTACTGTTGTTTGGATCTATTGTCTCATTTTTAATTTGCAACAGTACTTCGGTAACCATCTATCGTCTCATAAAGCAATAGAAGTTATTCCTTTTCCGTTGCTATTGTTAAGTAGATTCCGCATAACCAATAAGTGTTCGCTTCTTGTATATCCTTCCATAAAACCATGTACTTTCTGGTATGAAGGTAAAAAAACTATCATTTTCATACGAAAGATGCCATCGTATGACAAGACCCACAAATCCGGCTTTATAATAAATCATTAAATGGAACCTTGTGATATCAGCTAATTACCTACAACTTTTGGTCTCGAACATAAGTTTTCTATCCTGAAGGTAATTATTATATGTAGCATGTATATTCTGGCATAAGAACATGTTGGTTAATTGTGGCAGAATGGTTACCCACTTCGTAGAAAAAAAGACGTTGATTATGCCCATGTTTCAAGCTGAAGTTTTTTTCTTGAGTAGTGGTTACCCTGTTGCGCCAAATTTCGGGCTCCCACAACTTATTCTACGGTGTCAGCTGTAGCCTTGCAGCGGCTTTTTGTGGTTATTAAACAGTAAACGCTTGTTTACCCTCCACTTTACCCAGGCCCCATGTAGTTTCTTGTGCGCGTTGCACATCAGAGCCTCATATTTAAGATTCTTTCTTCTAATGAACTCGAGCTGTAGTGCATTTTCAGCCAGCCTATTCGTCTATTATTATAGTTCGTACCCTAAAAACCGAGTTTTTCATGGTTCGGCTGCGTTTTCAGGATTTCGCTATCACTTCAGGTCAGCTATCAGTTCTTCTATTAAGCTCTGTACGATCGTATTAGATGTCAGTATTATGTCTGTGATAGTTTCATCGTATAGGTCTTCTAAATATAGCCACACTGCCATGGTTCAGCACCGTTAGTTCATCTCTGTCTAATATATATAAAGAATATACCGTACCCTGTTATTTGTTATATTCATAGCCCCCCCAAAGCTCTGCGGCTGTAATGTGTTCACCACTTTTGATTCGATCGGTATTTTTGTTGGAGTTTGCCGTGTCTAAAACAGGCACAACATCTTTGCAACTCTTGTTTTCAAGTTGCTTTATAGAAGTATGTCTGTCCTACTTTTATTTGGCCTCGTTTGAAAAGTTCAGAGGCCTCTAAACTTGCTCTACTTTTAGGCCTCAGAGTCCGATGTCTTTTCCTCGTGTGGGCGGATAGTCGAGGTCCTCGATTTCACGGGAATACGTCTAAATGCTCACCTATCCGAGCCTCACAGAACTTTGTATTGATTGTGGTCTCCGAACCTATTCAAAAATAACAACCCCATCTATCGGCATTTACTTTTCCGTTAATTTACTTAAGAGAACATCCGATAATCTTAGGTTTATCGATTTTCTTTTCAATGTTTTTTGTTTCTGCTTCTCCTTCTCGTTTACAGCCAGACATTGTATGTTATTTAAGAATGTTATGATCACCTCCATCCCCTCTTCAAGTCCTTCTTGATATTGTTGATATCCTTTCTTCATTATGTAAAGTGTAAATCGGTTTTAATAGGATAAACTGCGCAGGCTGAAGTGCGTGCTATTTGGGTCAGTGCAACATTCTGTGAGCTACGCTCTCCACTGGCTGACCGGATTGTCCTCTACAATAAACTCCTTCTACTGAAGAGGACTTCATACTTCGTAGTTTTGTTGTCTTCCTCCATTCCAAAAATCTGCGGAGCTGTCCTAAAAATCCTGATGGAATTCCGAACATATGTTTTTACCCATATCGGAGACTAATTGTTCGTGTGATTCCACTTTCCTTGGCCGGTACCGCCACCTTGGAACGAGCGCGATTTGAGTGGCCAAAAGATCTTTCACACAAGCAGATATCAACAGCGTCACCAAAGTACCTACCCACTAAGAATTCTAAACGTTTAAGTAAGAAAGGGAACAACCTTATAAGTTGGAATCATTTAGCTAGGTCATAGGTCGCGTTTCTACTCTTAAGGGTGAAAACCACCTTTGCTTTTCCGTATCCTAAAGCCAAATAGGCAGCTACACGTGAAGTTGGAAAACATACCATCTTAGACTGGGTGTTTTGAACATGAAGAACAAGATGATGCGTTTACTTTTCTTGTAGTCCTTTCTTGAGTCGGCTTAGCTCTACAACTAAACAGATCCAAGTTCAACATCTCTAAGCGAATAGTAATGAGGTTCATAAAAATTTCATTTTCATTACGTAATGTAGAGGCTCAGTAACTAAGGCCTGTATTACACTACATCACATTTATCAAGGAATATAAAATAAAATATGTCAGTGATGCAATGTTTAAATGTTTCATACCCAATACTAAATTTGACACATTTGACAAACCCGTGCCCGAACACAGTAATTAATGTTTGGTACAGGTCTCTGATGTTTCCTCTCCAGCTCTCATAAAAATCCTAATATCTTGATTTGAATAGTAGCTGAGTTTTGTATTTTCTTACAGAAAGACCGCAAGTGCTTCGTGCTTCGTTCGGATAGAATTTATTGACTCTTTTTGAAGGGATCTTTATAAATCCCAAAAGTTATTTTATTACGAACTTTTCTCTATATTTCCTCATCCTAAACAACTTACTAGTCAAACTACGCGTCTTAGATCGGTTGGGTTTAAGAGGGCAAGTCATCTCAAAGGAACTGATATTTTTTGAACAACATGAACTGCCTTTTCCACTTTCACACACTTTTTGGATCTTCATTGCTGTTATCATCTGGACGAGTTTTAATCGAAATAGGACCTATTCTCTGTTTCACGGGTTGCAAAATTCCTCACTTTAGAGTTTATCCGCACATTTCGTATGATATGAAGCCCTAAAAAACTGGAGAAATAAATGTTTGATCCCCTGAGGGTGGGGTGTGGGTCAACTTTAAAATTTTAAATAGGAACCCTCCATTTTTAAAGCAGATTCAGATTCTACTCCTCAAAGTACGTACATTTTGTTGGAAATTTTTTTTTGATTCGTGATAAATGGCGACACGTTAATCAAGCACTTCCACGGGAATATAAAACTACTAGGTCTTTGATACCTAGGTATCAATAGAGAGTGGGGATCTAGTATGATGTCATTGGGTAGCTTTTTAAAATTTTTTGAGAATCTGTTTTTTCAATCTTTCGATCAGACGTTTTGTTTTTTTTAAATTTTGCGAGAATCAGATATTTTGCGATAGCGCCATCTATTATGAGTCCAAATGTTTTGAAACCAATTGACGTACTTTGAGGCGCAGAATCCGAATTTGCAATATAAAATGGGTGACGGGGATTCTCAGGCGATTGGGGAGGAGTCGAGTTTAGTGTCACTGGAAAGTTTTTTGAATAATTGCGCACCTGTTTTATTTAGTTTTTCGATCAGACGTTTATCTCTCCAGTTATTTTATGATTTCCATACTTTTTGCTCACCTGCGAGTTTGCCGGATAAGATTTTTGATTTTACTACCATGAATTCATTGTATAATCATGAATTCATGGTAGTAAACTCGAGAAGACTTCAAAATATTGCTGGTTTTCATGCTCCATTCTAAAGATAAAAGGGTTTAACCTAGAGATTCTAGTTTTGGGACCGATGCATACATTTGGGAGAAGAAACATCATCTAGATCAATATTCGGAAGTACGCTATTTAGGTTCCACTTTTGATCCGTGATCTATCTAGCGTTGTTTTATTTTCGAGTCGAATCATGCTGATATTATTTTGCTGTCGGCTCGGTGATTTTTCTCCTTTAGTTGTTGTTAATATGTCTTGTCTACCAGAGTATATCAGGTTTCGTGGTGATTATTAGATCTTCACTTGACTCTCATGACTTATGATTTAACAAACATATGCTTACTCGTAAAATGTAATCAGCAGCAATGACATATAAAAGAAATGTGCTAAACATGGGGATTTAAAGCAGTGGTTCATAATATAGTGAGATGGTCCAGACACTCAATTATCCTAAATTGGAGATACTTTAATTGGATCTCAAAAACTCCAATAGCACAAAAATTTGCAATCATCCTCTATTCCTGATAAGTCTAAACATCTCCACTTTTTGTATCTCTCTCTCTAGCTTTCACGTTCTATGAAGGAATTTCTTTGCCCGTCTGGTGGTTCTTTCGTCCTCCAGTTTTGACAGCCTATTATACGTAGATCTTGTTTGACGTCTTCATGCCAGCGGAGTCGGGGTCTTCTTCTATGGCGTACATCGGCTGGTTGTTGGAATACTTTATTGATTATTCGTTGTTATGGAAACCTTCTCTAATCTAACTTCATCTATCGCGATTGAGTTTGATGAAACCGATGTTATTTAACGCTGTCTTCACGAGGTTGCATTATCTCGTGCTTCATACAAATTCGATATTAGTTTTCAGCAGCTTTAATTGGACCAAAGTAGGAGCGAATGACATTCTATAGTCATTAGAGGTTAGGGTCCAGTTTTCGCTTCCGAAAAGCGGTAGTGCTTTGTAATTTGGATGTGGAAAACTCGATGTTAGCGCTGAAATACGGTTATTAGACTGATTTTATTGAAAAGTGTTATAACTGTGAAGGATTTGATGATGTCCCAAACATATCAAGGATATACGTCGCAGTCGCCACATCATTTTAATCGTTAAGCTGCAGAACAAGCTAATCTTAAGTCAGTAACTTCAGCTGAAAAAGAAGAAATATGGGCTCCATACCAATGTTTGCGAGACTGAGGAAGCTGTTATTGAAGCTGTTGTTATTGTTTATGTTGTTCAATAATTACAATTTGTGTTTGAGATTAAACCCTAAGCTAATTTAGAATCTAAAATATTAAGATGTGCTTAACACTAGCTATTTTGGTGGAGATCATATTTCCAAATATATAAGGGACACTGTACCGAAGGCGGTTTTTACATTAAGGACAAACTACAAATTTTTTTTATATGATACGAGAACCTTCTTTTCAAATCACGTTGACATGGAGAGCTGAAAACAAACGTAGCTGATGTTCTTTCAGTATACGGCAACTCATTAGATCAATTGCTCTATCAGGTGAAGAGGTCTTTGCCATATTCTACAGTGGCAGCACATTTATTAGTAGATTGGAAAATGGAAAGGTACGCGGTCTCGATGGAATCCCCACAGAGTTGATTAAGCTCGGTGCGCGTTACTCTTGTCTTAAATTTATACGTTCTCATCGTCTCTAATTGGGACCAAGAAAACTATCGTGGCATAACTCTATTGAACACTGCCTACAAAATGTTGACTTACCAGACTCACCCCTCTCGCCGAAAACATCATTGGTGACTATCAAAATCGAAAAATTAACCTAGGACATTTGTAAGTAAATAGAAGTGTGTCATCGTGTAGAACATAATTATACGACTCATCGAACCTCAAATTTTCTTTGCTGGAATCATAATAAATTGAAAATTCAACCATTCGAAGGTCATAAACAAACCATCATAGGGAAGTTTATGTAAATCGACGTATGCCATCGGGTAGTACCGACCCAATTACATATTTTGTAGAAGCCAACCTTATTATGCGACTCGTCGAAGCATACATTTTCTATGTTGGAATCATAAAAATCGAAAATTCAACCATTCGAAGGCCATTGACAAAGCATCGTAGAGATGTCTAAGTAAATCGAAGTATGAGGTTGAATATGTGACCGTGATTTCGTCAGCATTTGAATTCACCATCGGAAATGAATTCACGTGGTTATATATAAATTTGAAGTTGATGAAACGGTCAAGGTTTGGGGCTTTATTGGACGCAACGTACCTTTATGCATACACTGGATCAATGACGAGGAGAAACATTCTTTCTACCTCCGGATGGCTACCACTAATAATCATTCCAAAAATTATGCTGCAGAAACTCGTCCTCTCTCTAATAAAATAATTTATCTTGCTTATTCATTTGAAAATCCAAAGATGAATTTGTTTCACTAGTGAATCATTTGTCGAAGTTCACGAATTAAGAGACACGTTGGACCAGGCATATGCCACTTGTGCCTATCTAAAAGTAATCACTAGAGAACAATTTGACATCAGCCTCAGAGCAGCTAAAACGAGTGTAGCGCCAACAAAGTAAAAGTAACACTACCTGGTTTAGAGTTAAATAGAACCTTTATAATTGCGTAACTATACTGCAAGAAGTCAAGCAATCACTAGACATACAACAGGCACGAACTTATGCATGGATTGGCTCCACGATAGTACTTTCATGGATACAAGGTGATATTCAACAGTTCAAATCTTACGTTGCCAATGGAGAGTCAGAAATCCGAAGCTCGACTAAACCACATCAATGGTACCACATTAAATCAAATGATAACCCCCATCAAATGGTCCCAGTAAAAACTGTGAATAACTTTATCAAAAAGTATCATTACACGATAGACTCAACGCAGTTGTTTCAAGGCAGAAATAAATAACGCAATATTCGTCAGGATATATTTTAGGATAACAAGCAGGAAATCGAAAATTTCATTTATGTCACAAGTTAATCTAAGTGAGTTGATAAACAAAGGCCACCCGACAAATTACAGCTATCGAGACATTAACTCAATAACATAAGAAATTACTAAAAACATCACCAGCCGGTGTAAACGTGCTTGCCTACCAACATTCCATTGCGATATATTTATTCCTCCCAGCAGTTCTTGTTGCTATTATGAGGTTTATGGCCAGAAAAATAAAATCTATTGCAATGGCAGTTCGACAAGCAGATCCACTTCTAGATTAGTATGAAATATTTCCGGACACCCGTTTTCGTATTTTTTCTATTTACTGGAAACTGTTTAGCCAGCACAACTGCTTGTTCTCATTAATAGATCCCATCCGTGGTAATTTAGTAATAAAGAAAAATATTAAAATCTTTAGACATAGCTGCAGCATAAACGCAAGCTGTTTAACCGTCAGATCATTCTGAAACCTACATATTACCCTTGTTACCAAATTAAAATTTATACGATTAAATTCTATTTACAACTTAATTGTTTCACTTCCTGATAAAACCTTACTGAATAAGCCACCAAACAATGTTACAGTTAATTTTTCTGTGCACAACCTAATTTTCAAGGTACACATGGAAAAAGGACACTCCAAAAAACCAGTAAATAAACAAAATAATGAACTGAACAATAAAAACAACAACAAAATTAGAAAATTTAATTAAAAAATAAAATTTTCAAAATTATATTTTTTCCTTTGGTACAGAACAGACGAATCCTAAAATTCCTAAATCCTGCTGGTTCGACTGACGTATATACTCGTATACCTCCTGTTAGTGTTTAAGACAAACAAACAAATTAAAAAAAAAGGATTAGTACGAGTACTGCTATACCTATACGTACTCGTACGTAAGAATGTTTACAAAAAGCAATAATAATAAGGACTAAAAGTTGAAAATGCTCATAAAGCACACAAAAAGCTGGATCATAATAACAAGTTCAACAATTTTATTTTCGTTATCTTCCAAAATACGACACGGATAAAACAAAGTCTAAAGCACAATTATTACTTTTAACTTTTTTTAACGGAAACTTTTTATTTCTTCTCGAATGTTTTACAAAATTTTCTCAATTAATGGATACACAGACACACATACAAAACAACAAAACTTCCTCTTCGTTTTAATTCATCTCGAGCAATGATAAGTTTCGCTTTCATTGTACTCGAATACCGTTCACGTTCAATTAAGTAATTAATTAATTTTAAAGTGTCTTAAAGGAATTTTTCTATTTTGTGTATCGATTTGGGAAATTAACAAAATAAAAATATTTTCCTCAGGCCTCATGAGTTTTGTTAATTGGCATTGTACGAAATACTAAATTTTTGCTATTATTTTAGAGCAGATAGTTATTTTTATCTAGTCTTGGTCTGTTTACTAGTCTACCTAATAACTTGCGGCCCTAATTATATTTTATATCGTACTTTACGAAAACCTCAGAAGAGCCAAAAGAAGGGTTAAAATATGGGTGCGGTGTTCAGGCACTAGCTGTTCGTGTTGACCCGGACAGGCATGGCATATTGTGTTAAAGTTCAATGAAGTAAATGATTTGAACACATTTGTGGAAACACATTCTGTTATAATCAGTATAAAAGGTAAATAAAATGTTAAATCCCGAAATCAATTGGCGAAGGCGATAACTGGCTAGATGCGCATGTCCAAAATATTTAGTTCTGATGAATACCAAACTAGAACTTTATTTGAACAATTCCGATTAAACAAGGGATACATGCGAAGACACAAGTTCAATATATTTTGGGGACTTGCTACCTTTGGCCCATACTTCATACTCAAACAATAATTGGATTTGTAGTGTGGGTAACTGATTAAGCCCAATTTGTGCTAATTAGTGCTCACGGAAAAAAATTAGTGCTAGTCCAGGAGCCAAAAAAACGGGAAAAGAAAATTTCAAATTTCGCCTGAAAGACGAAACAAATAAAACCCGATTTCTAGAAAAAAACAGAAATAACTTAAGTCTAATTTTAAAACTTCCTAAAGGCGGCTAAACTGATGAAATTTGGGCTTATCATAGAAATATGATTTTCAAAAATTTTCATTCGTAAATTGAGGAAAAACAAACTAGCCCCTAAAAGATACTATATTAAACAAACAAAACACAGAGGTATAGCGTTCAATAATTTTTGTGTTGAACAACAAATTAAGTACATTCCTATAGTGACTGAATTTGTCCTAACCCTAACGATCGTTGAATCAACAATTTTCTGACAAAAAGTGTTCTAGAAACCAATGAAGTTGGCAATTCTGATTGCATATTCCTATCAGGTATGTTCAATGCCATCCTAAAAATATAGTGGCTGAATTTGTGCTAATCCAGAATTTGCCCAGTGGTCGTTGTTGTTCAATGGAATTGGGTCAATTCTGGATTAGCATAAATTCAGCTCCTATATTTTTTGCATGGTAATGTACATACCTGACAGGAATATGCTATCTGAATTGCTTATGGCTTGGATTGTAGAACATTTTATTTCTATTGTTTAATTTGTTGTTCAACACAAATATTATTGAACACTATACCTCTGTGTTTTGTTTGTTTAATATAGTATCTTTTAGGGGCTACTTTGTTTGTCCTTGATTTATGAATGAAAATTGATGAAAATTATATTTCTATGATACGCCCAAATTTCATCAGTTTAGCCGCCTTTAGAAAGTTTTAAAGTTAGGCTTAAATTATTTCTGGTATTTTCTAGAAATCGGGTTTTATTTGATCCGTCTTTCAGGCGAAATTTGAAATTTTCTTTTCACGTTTTTCGGCTCCTGGACTAGCACTATTTATTTCCCGTGAGCACTAATTAGCACAAATTGGACTTAATCGGTATGCAAAGTTTCATTTTGAAATTCGAAAGTTTCTCTGCTGCAGTTACCCACACGAATTTGTACTATCGTAATGAGCATCAAAAGTTGTCTCTCCGAGTATCTATGTTTCTCGACGGAACAAAGTAAACTCTTTCATTCTGAACCACCCTAGAGTTAGTTATTGTCATAAAAGTCAAAATGTTTCATTTGGATAGGAGATCTACTAAAATCACAAAGCCTATACCACTAAGTAGACTTTAATGTTGGCACAAACTGAAATAGGATTTCTGGTAAGACTTCTGAAACCTGCATCAATTTTTTCTGCCTAGTACCACATTTGAAATATGCACAAATATTTTGGACTATTTTTTTTAAAACATTGCTTTAACCATGTTAAAGCTAACATTTGTAAGTTGATAGATTTTGTTTTGCGTTCTAATGTGGATTTTCAAACGGGTTTCCCTTTGAGTTCTAGTTTTAAAATGGAAAACCTAAAGTTTTATCAACGCATAAAGCCCAAAATTTCCCAATGAGTCATTTCATTTGCTTTTAGAATCAGCCTTTTCCACAGTGGATGGACTCTCTTAATTTTAGAGGCGTCTTATGTCGTCTGACTCAGATAATCTTTACTTTCTGTTATGTAGTAAGTCTGAGTCTTTTTTGTGAGATTAGTGACATCTATTTTTAAGTAGCAGCATTATAAATACTTTTATAACAGCCTTGTGATATTGCAGATTATAGTCTAGAACAGAACCTTTGAGAATGTTTACTTCTGTATAAATCAAGGTCCAGAATGTTTTATCGGGATGGAAATGTTAAATACGGGTGCAATGAAAACAATGAGTTAGTAATTTGAAAGATTCGGTAAGCGAAATATGAACAGTGTGAAAGCAATAAGTGGGATTAAGTGGCAATTGTGGTGTGATTTAAAAATAATTGTAAAATGGTAAATAGTGAAGTAATAAATAATTTTGGAAATTATTTGTTGTGATGTTTTAGTGCGTAGTTATTTGTTAGTGAATTTTGGAAAAATAATTGTGGGAATATTCAACAATATAGTGAATTACCAGTGTTGTAACCGTCAAAAACGGTATTCACAATCCCGCCTCCACCACTCCTCCATTTTTTACATGTACTGATTGAAGTACTCAATCTGATTCTAACTGGAATTTCATTAAATTTAGAAAAGTTAGAGACTAAAAAGAAACGTTTTTAACTCGACTACGATTAGGTGTTATCAATAATCGGCTTAAGCGACCACTCTTACCAAAACCAACTTGTCAAACAGATATCCAGGCTGGCGAGATAAGATGATTTTGTGCGCCACTACACCCAAAAAGCTTATACCATACTGATTATATTAATTCTTCTTGGCACATTGTACACAAATCGAAGACGGGCATAAAAGCTTTCCCGAATATTCACAAAAATATTGTCGTGTAAGTGTCCCATAATCGGAGCCAATAGGTAATATGCGGCCTCCGTAGACTCTTCACCAACATCGCCTTAGTATTAGAGCTCATTAGATCCTTCGTAAATCCAGCTACACTTTTGTTTAACGTGATTATTCCATTTGAACCGAGTTCACAAATTTCCAAATTTTCATCCATAACGTGAACAATACCCGCCTTCTGCTGACTGTGTTGCTCGAATTCCTAATAGGAGGGTTGGAATTTCCAAGCTCCATTGTATTGTGTCTTCTGAAGCAGCAGCTTTAAGTTATTGATGAAATACGTTCGACCATGACATGGCTTTCGAATGATAAGATGTCGTGTGTATTAGATGTGAGCCAAGAAGTTTCGTTAATTTGGTGAAATGTTTGTACTCAAACTGCGTTCCTTGATGGGATGAATTATTGAGTGGAACGCCGAATCGTGCCATCGAGTGATTCGATCAACACAGGTTAAAAGGTAAGTATATTAAAGGGGGCCCACTGGACTTCCTTAAGAACCTGGACACGATTATTTTTGGTTAGCAATTTCTTGTTAACATTTAACATTTGTTGCTCTCCAAGAAATTTGATGAGTTAAGATGAAGGCCATGAGCTCCAGGGAATTACATAGCTACATAGGGGAAGACCTAAGACAGTGCGCTGGAGTATCTGCTCTGCTACTATCCAGTCAGAAATAACTATTGCAGCGGAAACTGCAATAATTGGAAGAAACCAGAAAGAGAACGGAATGATTAGATTGACTACCAGTGCCATTAACCCGTCGGAAATAAACCAAAGCTGCGTGAAAAATGTTAGGATCGTAACACTATGAGCTCTCAAACAGAATATTTCGACAAAATAAAAACCACAACCAATTCCTACGACAAAAGAAGCGCGAATATATAAGTCCCTGTAATGAAACATTAGCCTCCATGCGGGAAACGAAAATCAAGAGACTGTTTAGCCAATGTCAGAAATTTTACTAAGTACTTCCATCCAAGTTCCACAGCCATCAAAATCACAAATGGAGAGTTGTGAAGTCTCGAGGCTGGGATTCTCTTAGTTTGGTAATTCTACTTGCAAAATTTACTAAAGCGAAACGACGAAGTTATCCCAATTCGAGTTATTGCTCTCCACGGATGAGTAGGTATTTGTCCTTTATCCCACAGTATTTACTTTCTCACGAGTAATACTTTCTCACGAGGATTATCTGAAAAGTTTCCGACCTCAACATGAAGAAGACAACACTCGTCAATAAAAGTGGGGGAGAGTGTTGTGCAAGAGCTTTGGAAAACACTCACCGAAATATTAGCCATTTTGCACGCTTGTGTTTTTGTGAAAATGGAAAAAATCGAGTATCGAGCTGTCATTAAGTATTTATTTTTGAAAGGCAATACGCCTACGTAAACCAAAAACGAGTTGGACGCTGTGTCCCCGTATACTCTGCACCATCATTTATCACCGTAAAATTTTAATGATGCACGTTTGGAACGTCCAAAAACTGAAACCACTTACTAAAACATCGCACAAGTTCACCTAATGGCGTAAGACAACCGTCAAATTAAAGATAGAGAGATTGAAGAGGCTATTAATATGACCAAGGAACGTTTTTGTTACATGTTGAATCAAGATTTTGGGCATGAGAAAGCTGTCCACACGTTGGGTACCGCGTTTGCTCAATTTGGACCAGAAACGTGTTCGAATGAACATTTCCAATGCACTGTTGGCGCAGTTTAGATGCAATAAATCTGAGTTTTGAAGCCGGCTAATTACTGTTGATGAAACTTGGATACATCATTACACTCCAATCGGCTAGAAAAAGTGAAAGGCTCTCCCTTCTGCTGGGAAAGTGATGGCGACTGTTTTCTGGAAGAGTTGTAGAGTTATCTTAATCCATTATCTTCGGAAAGAAAAAACCTTACAAGAGCATACTAGGCATCATTACTTGACATGCTGAAGACGGAAATTGCGGAAAAACGGCCACATTTGCAGAAAAATAAATATTTCACCAATGCGCCGTCTAGCACCTCATCGTCTTGTACCATAGCGAAAATGGACGAAATACGGACCACCGTCCTTACTTACCAGATTTAGCTCCAAGCAACTTTTCTTGTTCCTTTGATTTTCGTTGAATGAGGAGGCTTTCACCTTCGTAACCAACTATTTTGCAGAGAAGGTGCCAGGTGGTATTTGGACAGGTTGAAGAGATGGGAGCATCGCTGGGAAAACTACAAATTTTGTATCTTTGTTAGGTCGGATAATTTTAAGTCAACCGTCGTAAATGCAGTTATTAGTAGATTAAGAAATGGAAAGAGACGAAATATTCGCAGAAATATTAAAATGTGGAGCAGCTACTCGTGCATTTAAAATTATCGTGGTATAGCTCTGCCAAATATTGCCTAAAAAGTGCTTGCTAATGTGGTACTTGTCAGAATCATCTTTCTCGCCAAAAACAACACCAGTAACTATCAATATAGATAATAATCTTATATAGATTTTCAACAGGTATATGACAGCATCAAAAACATCTGGACCATCGCCCATATGTCTCGAATTATAGAGACTCTTCTCTTTATCTGTAAGCTAACTACAATTAGTTTGCTGTATATTAGTGGAAGGAACTGTATCTCATCCCTTCGAAACAACATCTGGTGTGCGACAGGGCAATGCGCTCGTGGCTGTGCTGGTTATCTTTAATAATATGTCATGCACTTATGTCACGTGAACCGGCTGAGTTTGGAAGTGAACAGCAACCATACAAAATGTCTATTACATTGAGAACGTGGAAGCCTTATATACCTCGGAAATATCTCGGGTCAGTTATAACACCATTAAATGATGGTTGATTTGTTGACGCAAATATAGAGTCTGCTTAACAACCGCTCATCGAGTCTACTCCTCACAGTCAAAATTGTTACGATAAAAACACCTTTCGCAACTTAGGGCTTTATTGTTGTTTCAAATTTTTATTTATTAGACCTTCATATTTGAGAAGCATCATGTGTCCTAGATAATGACTGATAGCTGTCGAATTATTGTAGTTTATATGCAGCAATTTCCAGGACTATTATGTAAATGATGTGCATTTGAAAAATCGTGTAGTAAATTTCAGCGCCTGGGCAGCGACAGTGTTAAATATTTATGAAAACAATATTTGTACTACGAGTAAATTATTTAAGTCGATCAGCTGTTTGCGTTACCGTAATTTTCTCCGCTATGTTCTACAAGATTTATAATTTTAATTAGTTTGTGACTGTTTTTTATGAAATATTGTAGTGTTATCACTTGTATCGTAAGTTCGTGAAATTACTAAGAAGTGTTGGTAGAAGTGTTTTTTTAGTGCAACTCTTTGTAAATGCTCAGTGGTTTATTTTAACTGTATTCAGAGTTCTACAACTTAATTAGTTTTGTTTGGAAAGCGGTCGAATATACCTGGTACTATGTATTTGTACTAAATATTTTTAGAGTCATCAACAGCGGTAGATTTTATGTCAATATGAGCAATTTAATTTGGTCGAATGAGCTGTATTTAATTGGGAGTGGTGCCAATATGCTTTAACACCATCTTTGTACGTATAGCCGGCTCGGCGGATTTTTATTTTATATTTATTCGACTCACGTGATAGTGTTTGGTGCTTTATTGGCGTATTCGATAAATCAGCTGTAATTAATTATTTTAGTGTTATGTGCATTATAGTGGATACCAATTAATGAAGTCATGCAAGTGAATACACATTTTCCTCTCCTAAGAATGTTTAGCGTTTTAATTTCACGGAGGAAACTTCAAGGCTCTGGGTCAATGGTAAGCGATTTTTATTTATACTTTAAGATTACTAAAAAAAAAATTTTATTTATCAGTTTAAGCATTTTTCGTATGAATTCACCTATTCACTATTACTGAAGATATAGATGTTAATTTAAAAAAATTCTAATTCATTTACTACTCTTACTGGATTTTGGCTATTTATAAGCATCCCCAAACAAATTTATAAATCGTTTAGTTACGCATATGACGCTGATCCGAAAACTATCTCGAAAAAAGCTTTTAATATAATTATTTACGTGTTTAATTTTATAAAAGCCTTTCTGCCCGAACAATAATACATACAAAATAACAAAAATTTAGAATTCATCCCGAAAAAATATATAGAAACTTTTACTCCGAATCTCAAAGATTTGATCTTCTAATTTTCAAACAAAGGCTGCGTACCAGTAGTCGGGTAAAAGTCAATTTTAAGTAAATTTTTCGGTAAATTCAATTATTTTTTCAAAAACTCTATGACAAACTGATCGAAAAATCCGAAGTAACCGATTTACCCGACTATTGGTACGCAGCCTAAGTATGTGGTAGATCACTAAAAATTCAATAATTGCTAAAATAAATTTCCAATATAATTCCATAATGAAAAACCTTAATTTTTCGACAAAAGTTATATCCTATTAAGTTCCACATAGGGTCCCGCACAGCGTCAAACATGGTTGTTTTCATAAATCGCTCAGTCAAAACCACTGGATAACAAACCGCTTGTATATGGCCCTTATACCCATCGTATGGTATTGGCCTAGCTGATGCGTTTTACTAATAATTGCTTGTTGGGATGCCGATCATATTTATTTTCGTTGCAGGTTTCACATTCCTTTGTGTACTTCTTTACTAAGCTTGCCATCTATGGGAAGTAGTACCTTTCGAGAATCTGTTCTTTGTTCTCTTTCCAATTACGGTGCGCTCTTCGGTGTTCCTTCTCGATAATCCGGAATTTGTTTTCCTCATTGCAAATGTCTTCTACTACTCGTCGTGTTAGTCGAATCTTGTAGTTGGCGAAGTCCTCTTGATGGACTTCCTGTAGCAACTGCATATATTCCTCAGGTATTATTATAGCATTTAGAAGCGGTGGGTGTAATTTCTTCATTATAATTTTCTTTAGTGCTTCCTTGTTTATATCGGGCAATGCGATGTAGTGCCGATGGTAGCCTCTGTGTGGCTCCTCGTAGATGTACATGTCGCCTTTCGTGAAGATCATTCGGATTTTGAAAACATTTATAGCGAGTCACTGTGTGGAATGAGCTGTGTTCCGTCTTCCTCAGCGCTGTGTACCGTTCCGCTGCTTGATGACGACAGGTTATTAACTTCCAATTTCAATCTGGATAGTGTGTCTGATACTTTATTAGTTATGCCCGGTTTATACACTAGTTCGTAATTGTACTCCTCGATGCGGGCCTTCCATCTCTTCAACTTGTTGTTGTTTTTGCGGTTACTTAAGGCGAATGTTAACGGTTGATGGTCCGTAACTATTTTGATTTTTTTTTGCCCCGAAAAGATAGTTTCTGAGGTTATCAAGCGCCTACACAATAGGCAGCATTTCCTTTTCATTGGTGGCATAATTTTCCTCTGTTATATTTAAGGACCTTGACAAATATGTAACTGAACGGTCTTTGCCTATCTCGCCTTGTGACAAGAGTGCTCATATACTGGTGTTTGACGCATCCGTTGTAAGGATGAAGGGTTTGTTGAAGTCTGGGAATGTGAGTAGATCTGCTGATGCTAAAAGTTCTTTCAGCTGTTCGAAAGCTTTTAGTTCCTCAATGCCTAGCTCGATCTTGATTCTCTTGGAGTTACTCGCTTTTACCTAAGCATTCTCCCCTCTTGTTAGATTCGTGAGGGGTTTTGCGATCTTCACAAAATCCCTAATGAATCGTCTATGATACGGAATGAGTCCAAGGAATCCCTTCAGATGTTTAAAGTTTTCCGGTGGTTTGATGTTCTTAATTGCTGCCACTTTCTTTGGATCAACTTTTATACCACTTTATAGAGCCGGTCACAATATAGCCCAGAAATTCCGTCTCTTCTTTAAGGAATTCTATTTTGTTCAAGTTGACTCTAAGATTCGCATCTCGTAATTTGTTGAATATTTTCTTGACATTTTCTAGTTGTTCCTCCTTTAAATTTCCTCCAAAGACGATTATATCGTCGATGTAGACATCAGAAGATTCGATATTTGTTCCTCCACTTCGTCCCTCATATTTACTGGGTATGGGTAGGTTTTTGCGTATACGGATTCTTCTGTATTTGTTCTAATTTCGGCTCTCACATTTGTGTCGATAATTTGTTCGTCATTGATTGGACCGAAAAGTGGTAAAAATTTGTTGATTATGGCTTTCAATTTTAACTTTGTTGGCCCCATCCAAGTTTTTTTAATTGTGTCATCCCCGATTATACCGTCGAATGATGTCAATCCTGGTAGTAAAGGGTGTTTTTTTAAGAGGTTGCCGATTTTTTTTTTGAATAAAACACATATAAAATTATGAAATGACCAAAATTTTTTTTTATTTGGTAGATAATTTTTTGGCATTTAACATTTAAACACAATTTCTGGCATATGGCTACCACGACTATTTTTCACAAATGTCATTCTGGAGGTCCAATTTTCCAGCACTTTTTCAAGCATTTGAGGGCGTATGTCAGCAATGACACGTTGAATATTGGTTTCCAAAGCGTCAATCGATTGAGGTTTATCCACATAAACCAATGACTTCACGTATCCCCACAAAAAGTAATCGAGTGGCGTCAAATCGCACGAACGCGGAGGCCAATTCACCGGACCATTTCTCGAAATAATGTTGTCGTTGAAAGTTTCTTTCAATAAGTCGATTGTTTCACGTGCTGTATGGCAAGTGGCACCATCTTGTTGAAACCACATTTCATTCATATCCATATCTTCAAGATTTGACAACAAAAACTCATTTAACATGGTTCTGTATCGATTTCCATTCACGGTAACGCGTCGTCCTTCCTCATTTTTAAAGAAATATGGACCGATGATCCCACCAGCCCATAGACCGCACCAAACAGTACATTTATCAGGATGCATTGGTAATTCTAGAACGGCGTGTGGATTATCTTTGCTCCAAATGCGACAATTTTGTTTGTTGACGTATCCATTTAACCAAAAATGCGCCTCATCACTGAAGAGAATTTTACGGTAAAAAAATGGATCTTCGTTCAATTGATTTAACGACCAATCACTGAATTCACGGCGCAAACGATGGTCGTGTGGCTTTAATTCTTGCACCAATTGAATTTTGTATGGCACCAAACCCAAATCTTTACGTAAAATTTTCCATAAAGTCGATGGACAAAGTCCAATTTGCTGAGCACGACGACGAATCGATAAATTGTCGTTTTCTTCGACACTGGCCTCAACGACAGCAATATTTTCTTCTGTACGAACTCTTCTCATTCTTGTCGGTGGCTTGGCATCCAAAAGAGTGAATGTAGACCGAAATTTGGTAATTACGTTCTTTATGGTGGTCTCTGACGGACGATTATGTGCACCATAAAATTCACGAAGTGCTCTATAAACATTTTTAATTGAACACTGATTTTGAAAATAAATTTCCACGATTTGAAAACGTTGTTCTGGAGTTAACCTATTCATAATGATTTGCCAAACAATACTGAGTAGAAATGCCACTTTGAGCTGTCAAAACAACTGTCATAAAATAAAACGACATCTATCGGAAAAACAAACCTCCTAAAAAAACACCCGTTATAAACATTCCAAATCTTTTAAATATAGATGCGGTTATTTTCTGTTTTATTCGTATATCACCTCCGCCTGAATTCACTATGAATGGTTTAGCTACGGGCTGAGCATCTTTGGCGAGTTCTTTTTTACGAAGTTATTATTTGCGCCCGTAGCTATTAGGAATTTTAGTATTTTATTGTTGCTGCATTGATACGACTAATTTGCTTAGTCAATTGCCTCTGAATCTTCATCTTCATTATCGTCGTAATCTCTGATATATTCCTCGTATGCATCTTTAGCGTTCTCTTGTTCGAGGTGAAATACTCTTTGTTGTTTCTGAGCTTTTGTATTTATGTCAGAATTTGGTTCCCTCTTGAAGTTTTGGTTTTGGTAGTTATTCGGTCGGTTCATGTGGTTTAAATTCTTGGTTTGAACTGATCCTCACTCCATCGGTATTGGCGGTTTTGGATGTTGTGGTCTTTGTGGTATTCTAATGTCTTAATGTTGCTGATTTATGCCCCACCCCATGTTCCTTGGCGCTTCTTGCTGGAACTTATTCTGTGACGCGATGACTGACAGGAGCTGCAACTACATTGTTAACATTTCTCTTATGTATTTCCAGGTTTCGGAAATTGAGATTTTGTATTTACAGGCATGATGATTCTGCCTCCGGTAGAGTTGTTGGCCTTTGTATATATAGGGTTTTCTAATAAGAGTGATATATCCAAACTTTTCCAAAGTTGGTTATCATCGATCTATACCGATCTCCATTGACAGTACAGTGTTACCAACTGCATTTCAAAAAAAAAATACGGGCCGATGATTCCACCAGACCAAAAACCGCACCAAACTGGTGAATGTAATGGTTTTTCATGAATAATTTTTGGATTTTCTTCACACCAGAATCGACAGTTTTGTTCATTTACCGGACCACTCAGATGAAAGTGAGCCTCATCGGAGAAGATGATTTTCTTAAAAAAATCGTTATCGTTTGTAATTGCAATTTGTAAACGATGACTGAATACAATGAAACAAAAAATGACCGAATATGATATATTACAAATGGCCGAAACGTCACTTAAACATCATATCATTCCTATTGGAAAACCCTTTATATTGTACATATAATACATATTGTATGATAGAAGTGCCGAATCCGCGGTATACTGTTGAAAATGGCTCGATATATAGGTTTCTCTTCGACTATTTCATAGTCTTGTAGTATGCTCTCTACACTGTTTATCCACGATACATAGAGTTAGGGATGACCATCGAAAACCTGTAGCTCTTTCACGTTTGGTGTAGTATTGTTAACGATGTGTGTTTCCTTGCCTTCTAATCGCTCTAATCTTCTTTCCATTTTGTTTATTATCTCAATGTGAGCATTGAGTGCCCCCGGAATTAGACAATTGAGGCTTGTAGTTGGTCTAGTGTTATAGCCATATTATTATTTTTTTGTATTAGATATCATTTAAGAACTTTTATAATTTTGTTTGTTAACTTTGTGAGACTTTTTGCCGTCGTTGTGGAGAGGCGGCTGACGTTGACCTCTCCTTGTCGATCTGGGTTGGCGTCATCGGCAAGGGGTGGATGTTGTCGCAGGTCGAGATCGCGCAAAATGAATATTGTACATATAAAGGAATGTATATTTTTGGCGATTGGGAGGGGGTTATATATTTTGACGAGTGGTGTATGTGTGTGATTGGTTTACACAGGATGTGCGGCGAGGATGTGCTGCAGCTGTATTGCAGTGAATATTTTTTGATATTTGGAGTGATTTGAATGGGTTTCGTTCATGGTGAGTAATGGCTCGGTGTCTGCGGTTTGTGGTGGTTGTTCGTTGAACGTTGTGTTTTTAACTTGCGGAGAGTTGTGTTCATGTGTGTTCTGTCGTTACCTGTATTTATAAGGTATTTTTGACTGTTTTGAGTTGTTTTGTTTAGGACTTGAGGTAGTTCTCATTTGTTAGTGTATGAGGGCGGATTTGCAGTTTTGTATTGAATCATTGCCTGAATGTTGGATTTGTATGTCCAAATTGGTTTCTTTGCTGAATGCTTCGGGTGTTTTTGTTGGAGTTTACCGTCGATTTGGCGAGGGCTGATGATCGGTCGTACGCTGAAGTTTTTGGGCTGTAGGGTTGCCATGGTTCGTTTGTGATCTGTCATGGATTCGTCACGGCTTTGTGAAGTGTGGTTTTTGTTGAATGGTGGTGTTGGCAGGAGGTCGCTTGGTGGATGGTAGTGGTTTCATGGTGGGAAGATTCATGCCGTCTGTTGGGATCGTTTCGAGGTAATTTTAGCTCCTGGATGGACATTGCATAATTCTCTTGGTACATTTTACTACGATTGTTTGTAGCGGTGGTTTCTTCCACGCTTTGATTTCGGAGATTTTCGGAGAGAGCTATTTTGGTGATGTTCCTTCATCCTATTATTCAGCGTTTGTGTAATAAATTGTTAAATTTTTATTTTGGTTTGATTAGCGATAGAATTTTCCGTTTCCGTATTTCTTCTGTGCATTGAGAATATAGTGTAGGTAATTTATGATTAGCTGTTTTCTATATTGTATTTCCTTCATAATCCATCATTTTTGCAAGATTAATTGCAACTATGTTGGAGTTGGTAACGAATCCTATTATTTACCGCAAAATTGCCTTTTTGTGACACTCAATGGGTTACTAGTATTTTCTCACAGCTTATTAGCGATATTTTTGCTTTATAAAAAGAAATATTATTTGCATTGGATTTGGGATTTTAACAATCTTAACATAAAGAATTGTTTATCGGCAACTTCGTTATATCTATGTAACTGAAAAGCTAGAAATATTTGATATAATTAATATAATTATTCAAAAGAAAGAGAAGGTTTGTATACTTCAATACACCAACGACTGGATGTTTGTCATAAAATGCAACGTTGCCAATCTTGACTGTTTTAGTACAAGAATTATAATTATTAATTCCCAATTTCAAATCAACCCTAAATATTAATCTACATGTACAGTGCCGAGCTATTATATTATATTAAAATTATTCGGTTCTCAGGAAATCTCATTCAAATATATTTAATATACGAGTACATATTATCCCTCTTTTAAGATACTGGTACGATTTACATTTAATTATAAAAATTATAAAATAAACTTATTTATCATTCATTTTAGAATAATTTTTTCAAATTTTATCTAGTTGCCTTTACTTAAATATTACCTTCCAGCAGGAAAGCCATTGACGACACACTAATTACTAATTTACGTTTGTTACCAGTCTGAGATGAATCGTTTATGACAAGTCTAATACGAGGTGACAAGTCATAGACGAGTCGCATGTGTCATGTCTGAGATTAATTTTATGTGATATATCCCCAGCAAACGTAGAAGAAGTTCCAGAACTAGTGCAAAAGTAGTAATAAAAGTATTTGTTTCCTTGTGAAAAAGGATGGGCGTCGGGAAAAATTCATCAGTTTTATGAAAAACGTTTAGTAAACATACGAAATTTTTGCGAATTCTAAATTATTTAGGATATTTTAAGGGATATTTGAATGCAATCCGGTAGTTAATCTAGTTAATCTGTTTTTTTTTTTTTTTTTTTTTGCTATTTCGTGTTCGCCCAATTCAACGGTTAAATACTAATGAATTTTAGAGTTATTTTGAATATAGTTCAAAATAACTTTGGTTTCAGGAAATTCTACTGTAAGTGGCGGAGTTGCAGAATGATTAAATTAATAAATGTTTCAATTATTTAGGAAGCCGGAAAATATGAATTTAGAATTAAATTTCAGGAAATTTACAGATGCTTGTGAATTAATGCTTCATTGTAATTGCTGATTGTGTAAATTGTGTTGTCATTTTATTACTAACGACTTTACATAGGTGTCTGTAACGGGTCGAGTCAACCAATTTTGGTTAGGAAGCCGAAAAGTATTAATAGAATTAAATTTCAGGAAAATTCCAGATGCATGTGAAATAATAATATTTTTTCTTAGGTTGCCGTTTTAAAGAAGCAATTGTTGAAGACCAATACCATCATTATCCATGAACCTATTAAGCCTTTATCCTTCATCTAGTAGATTAGAATTGTGTTGTCTTTGTGTTACTAACTATCGGCTATACCTAGGTGTCTGTAACCGGGCCGATTCTGTCCCACTTAACTAACCTATCCAATCCTTCGGTTTTGTTATGTGTAAAAAAGGGTGTACGGTGGACCCGGCGTCATCCGGGAACTCAAGCCTAAGAACTTGGTCGTACATTCAAAATCAATCAATCAATCAATCAATCAATAATTATTACTTACAGTATTGCAATCTTCATTTGAGAGGATATCTCCTATGTTTTAGAAATGGTACGAGGTTTTTCGTTTCCCCGGAGATATAAGTTGGAGTGCATACACTTCTTTTACTTGTTACGGATGATTCGCAGTTTCCCTTGTTAGCTACCAGCGTTTATTCTTGCCAGTGGCCTACTAATGGTGCGGTTTCACTCTCGTTACTGAATATCACTTTATTACTATAGGGATAGTAATTTATAATTCACTTCTTTGTTATGATCGACTGTTAATAACAATTTTCACACTTTCTTATTATAAAATTACTGGCAACCCGAAAATTATGCATAACACAATTTAACACAATCACAAAAGTGCGACAAACAATTGTTAGAAATGAATTCAGAGAAAAATAATTGTAATACAAACAATTGTACACGGAAACAATTCTACACTGAACAATTCATCGAAAAATCAAATATTCGAAAGAAAGAAACAATTCACCGAAAAAAATTGTAATGCATATTAATTGTTCAATTTTGTGATACGGACAGCAAAGTAGGACATCATTGGTTAAAAAATAAAATTGTAAGGATATTGAGAATAATTTGATGTGGATTATTGTGATGATCCATTATTATAGCAATTCAGCTTGATTCCAATAAATTATGCAACTCATCACAATAATCCGTTTCAAAATCTACCCAATATCGATATAATTTTTTTTTCGATGAATTGTAAAATCCCCATAGTAAATTCCTTTGAGATCCGAAAAATATCCGAAATCGGGTTGTGCGACGATACAATTTATCGAAAAAATTCATAATAACTAAAATGCCCTAACTGTTGGCTCAGATTTGAGCAGTTTCACATGATGTTAGTCAAAAATGTAGTTCTGCGTAATTGCTCAGCATAGCCTAGAGATTTTCCATGTGAATTTTCACGATAATTGGAGCATTTTTAGAGCAAGCATCAGCTTGGGAAATATCTTATGCAAGAGTATTCGTCGATTTTTGAGCCTCACATGACGAGAGTGTTCATATCTCAGCTTCTACTAAAGAAATCGCCAAGCGGCTTACTGCTCTAGATAGAGGACAAACTATGGCATATCTATGTTAAACAACATATTTATGTGAATTACCTGGAAATTACACAATATTTCATTTTACATGAATTGTGAAATTTCCATAGGAAATCTTTACCTGTAAGTACTGATGTTTAAAAGAAATTTTTAGATGAGAAATTTTGTTTCGATGAATTGTGTTTTCGATGAATAAGTTATTAGGAAAATTGTTTTCACGCACATTTGGTTATTGTAAATAATTGTTCTAAATTAATATCTTCATAAAAAAATCGTAATGGAATTCAAACGTAATAGTGTAATTGCACTGTATTTGGGTGGAAACTCACAAACAGCAATAGTTCGTCAGCTCCAGCATTTGAATGTGAATAAAATGTTTGTGTATCGAACCATAACTCGATACAACGAAACTGGTAGCATCGCTAAACGCAACAGAGGCGGTCCTAAAAAGATAGCAACATCAAAAGAAATGATACGAAATGTGAAGAAACGAATCCAACGAAATCCTCGTCAAAGTGCCAATCAATTAGCCGCACGTCTACATGTTTCACGATACAGCATTCAAACCATATTGAAAAATGAACTACACTTGAAGCCCTACAAGATACAAAATGTTCAAGATCTTACGGAGGCACAAAAAAAAGTTAGGCTTGATAGAACACGAGCATTGAAGGCCTTGGCCGAACGTGATGAGATTCCAAAAATTGTCTTTTCTGATGAGAAAATTTTCACCATTCAACAGTATGTGAATAAACAAAATGATCGTGTTTAGTTAGAGCACAAGTCCAACGATAATTTGGACACAAGAGTTGCCATGCGCAAGCAATCACCAGCTTATGTTATGGTTTGGGCTGCAGTGACTGCAGATGGACGCACTCCTCTGGTTTTCATCGAACATGGAGTCAAGGTAAACCAAGAGGTGTACCGCCAAAAGATCCTAAACGATGCTTTGCTACCTTGGGCACGTAAACACTTTGGTACGAACCGTTGGACATTCCAACAGGACTCGGCACCGTCACACAAAGCTTGAGCGACACAGCAATTTTTACAAAATTGCGTTCCGCGGCTGATTTCGTCGAAAGAATGGCCACCATATTCACCAGACTTGAATCCCATGGATTTCTCCATATGGTCCATTTTGGAGAGTAAGGTGTCCACTAAAAAATACGAAAGTGTTGATGCATTGAAGTCAGCTCTTGTTCGAGAATGGAATAAAATTCCGCAAGCTCACGTTCGGTCACCATGCAATGCCTTCTATGGAAGACTGAATCAAATAATCAGAGACAAAAGAGGTCATATATCGAGCAGTAACATGTTTTTCATAAAATGTAATATGTTTTCAACATATTCAACGAAATTTCAATAAAAAATAATCAAAATTAAAAAAATTACAGCGTTTTCATTTGGTAACACTTGGTCTGAGCCACCCTATATATATATATATATATATATATATATATATATATATATATATATATATATATATATATATATATATATATATATATATATATATATATATATATATATATATATATATATATATATATATATATATATATATATATATATATATATATATATATATATATATATATATATATATATATATATATATAGATATATATATATATATAAATATTAAAATCGTGATATTTATACAAGACCAAAGAACAAAGATATATTTGTATATAAACTCAAAATTAAATGTACCAACGTATGCAGAGCATAAATTTTGGTTGACTAATCAAAGATTAAAATTAAATAATTTTTATGTGCTTTGTGGGGTGGCACAAGCCCAATAATAATTTATGAAATTTAGGTCAATAATAGAATAACGCGAACTTCTAAATCGATACACCGCATATCGAAATATGTATTTTTTGCAATTTGGAAAGAATTTATTATTTGTATAGCATACATTTTTGGGCAGGAGGGTCGACCCGGAAGACCTCATCACTAGATCGATAAGTCAAAAACAACAAAGCTACGCTGAAATTCTCAAATTACTTAATCACATAGTAAGATCTAATTTGATTTGGGATATGTTTTTCAGTCCCCCGCTCCATTGAATTGCGTGTGAACTTCGAGTTTTCATAAAGTCATTTATTATTAACGATCGGTTTATTTATTTCGAATATTAACCTTTAAATCCAAATTAAACCGTTTACTGTACTTGCCTCTATATGCTCCTTATTAAAAGTGTGAAATTTGACAATACCCGTGCTACAAAATTCTTGAATGTGTGTGTGTGTGGCTGACATTTGATTTGTATATGAAATTTTTACATTCTGATGTATTTAACGTTTGAACTCTAACACTAGGAATAACGATGAAAGCGTTGCACAATTTTTGTGGTACACAAAGTTATGTTCGCGGCGCATAAAAGCCTTAAAGCATTAAGGTTTAACATTGGAAAACAAAATCATCTAAGACAAATTGAACATAATAAACCGTAGAACTTATTTCAAGTATAAATTCTTGTTATTTGTTGCCATATATACTCGCATTTGTATATAGTACCAAGCCAAATATAAAACTTGTGAAGTAAAGAGTATATCCGAGAATTAACCTCCATTAGAACATAAAAAGCAATCTTCAACATAAGCAACAAAAACCGTAGAGAATTATTACAAAAAAACAAAAGCCTATATATGTTCGAGAAAAAGTTTTGCTGCCGTACGTAATTTCCCAGAACGTTTTATTCGTTTTCGTCGTTTTTATATTGTAAAGTAGTTTTACCCCCTAATTTTGATTTTCAGTTTTTCCTACCGGGTTTTCCACAAGAAATTAAAGTTTCGTTTTCGAAGAAGACTATATTCAAACCTTGGTTCTTACTCTTAAAGCTGTGGAGCTATGTGTTTGTGCAGACTTTTCGTTTTCTTTAAACACACACGAGGTAAGTTTGGTTTCCCATCTACCTCCACGAGGACTTTATATATACACATGAGTAAATAACCGCAGAATTAGCCATCCGAAATCTCCAATCGGCCCTAGAATGACATCTATTTGAAATACTTTAAGCAGCACCGTTATTTTATGGTAGCTACAGCGCTCTTATATATAGAGAGATAAAGAAAAATGTTGTGTGTAATGTGAGAAACCAAATCAACAAGCAGGTACATTATGGCGGAAACGTAAACTATAATTTTTATTAGATTTTCCGGGTGAGATATTTATGGGTGGTGGAAAATTGGAATATATTTACAGACGATATTTTCTATTTTCCGGGTGATAGGCTTTTGTTAGTGGTTAGTAGAATACAATAATATTGATTTCACGTCAAAACAATCTGATTGATTATTATCTCTATGGAATGAATATACTCGTGTATAGGTACATAACATGCTTCATTTTCACACTGCCCATCATGTAACCAGATTACATCATGTAACAATAAATGATGTATACATAATATTATTATTTAATTGGAATAAAATAACAGCACCATTGCATACGAATGTTGTTACAGCATATTGCGCGCCTCACATCATATTGTGGGAATACAAATTCATAATTGAATAATTGCAACATATTTTTGAATATATGAATTTATATTTGTCATAAACATAAATTATGCATTTGGCATAAATTTTATGCACATTAACATCTGTACACTATAGATTTACATATAATCATATGGCATTACAGAGAATAAATCGATTGGAATTTTCTAGGAAGGTGCATATTGTTTTTTGACTTAAAGCGTTTTGTTACAAACAATATGTTTTGCGGGCCCGATTATACGGATTTCCAAGCGGTTTCATTATATAAATTAAATGCCTAACTAAAAGGCTTGCAAAATATCTAACGTTTAGAACTAGTGAGATGCACCAAGAATTAAGAAGCTTTCAATTGCAAATTTCCCTCATTCAATTTTTTGTATTGGAAGTAGCCGATAAATTCGATGATTTTAGCTGAACTTTTAGCGATGGCTTTAAGAAAAACAACATTTACAATGAAGAGATGAGTTGATGAATTGCGTGTTAACTAACCAAACTACAGCAACAGAAGCTCTTCTAAATGCCATCTCGCTTCAGCACGAACTTGTGTCAATGAACATTCATTCAATCAACATTAATTTTACACCTACAACACCGGTCCCTGTAACATTAGACTCCTGCCGGCTCAGAGTAGCTCCTAAACATCAGAACATATTTGTTTCCAGGCCCAACGTTAATTCCATTTTGAATCTGCGTGACATTAGAGCCGAACCTAGTTCAAGTTCAATGTAGAAATATATCTCGCTATAATGGTCATGTTTCCCTCGTTAAAGTGACAGTACTTGAAACTATGTTTGACTCACTAATGTCTCCAGCAGCATGGCTTGAGTCAACGAACTCAAACCAATAAACTGAATTATTTGTTCCTTTATTACCAGAATGTAAAGGGTCTACGAACGAAATTCCGTGAATTATGTTTGCAAACTCATGCCTTGTTTTATGATATTTTTGTTCACAGTGCAACAAACTTAACTAACGACTTTACCAGTAAAGAATATGTTACGTCAAATTGATGGTGTACTGAACGGTAGAGGCGTTCTTATTGCGGTGCATGTTAACTTTGACTGCTCAGTAGTGGTAATCCCAAATACCGACAATATTGACCTGATTGGTGTTAAAATCAATAAGGATGATACGAATAAACATATTTATGCTCTGTGTTGCTATATACGCCCTAATAATCATGCGGACACCCGCACCAGCTCCTCGTAGATACTGTCGATTTCGTTTTTGAGATCACCGATATTTTGTATGGACCCAATCTGAGGATAATACCCATTATGTTGCTGCGAACGCACGATCTGAAATATAAACCTTGATTACTGATAACTTTTGAAATTCTGGTTTGATGCAGATCAGTAACGTCAAGAACAATCTGAACAGGCAACTTAACTTAGTATTCTCTTGTAATTGTGAAACTTCATCTTTTAATTTCACCAGTTTTATTTTCCGTTATTATAGCTAACACCGATTTTAAAACTATCCTCGACAATAATCACAACCTGGAAACCCAAACTCTCAATTTTTATGTCGTTATGGTTGGTTGGAGTCGAACTTGTCTCATGAACTCTACATTGATTACATCGGTAGTATGCAGTCGGAAATAATCGCCGACCCAACTTGTACGGACATTTTTTTAATACGGCCTATTTCAACAACGATGTTGAGTCCGATGTAGACTACTTCAATTACATGAATAACAGCGGTCAAACATCTCTGGCCTCTACTCAAATTGATACTGTGGTTAGGAGGATTAACAAATGGTTTTGCCGCTGGCCGCGATAGTTTGCCTTCTATCGCTTTAAAAATTTGTGTTGGTAACTTAGCTCAACCACTAACAACTCAGTTTAAAAACTCAATCTCGCATGGAATATTTAATTTACTGACAATCTGGTGTTCTAAAAATAATCTTGATCTGAATGTGAGTAAATGCTAATCCATTACATATTCTAGAAAACGTGCAAATTCTATTAATCGTGATTATACCATCAACTGCGATGTTAATGCCAAAGTTTTAGCCATATGGAGCTTAGAGATAATTTGTGATCACGAATGAACTTTAGAGATCACGTCAATAGAGCAAACTCTTCGCTTAGATTTGTCAGACACTAGTCTAAATAATTTTTGAACCCTTATGTTACGAGGGCTATTTACAAGACATTTGTTCGGCCTTTACTCGAGAATGCTAGTGAGGTTGGGTCCCCATACCATAAAGTGTCCATACGAAGAATTGAACCTGTACAAGCTTGGAGCTAATGAACTTAAGGCCACTCAGTAAGCAATGAACTATTGCATATATCGTTTTCATTCATCAACTTTTTTCTGGTGGGGCAGATTCTTCAGCTCCACTCGAAAAGATAACTCTTAATGTAAACGCTCGTGTTTTGAGAACGGTACCTGCCTATATAACTGTCCCTCATAGAATAAACATTTCGAATTTTTTGACCACATTAGAGAAATCGCTATTAAGCGACCAATAAACTGATTATTTTCATTTTAATAGATGTTTTATACCAATAATGATTGGTCGTTGGGAATTACTATTATTAGCCTAATTCATAGGCTTTCAAAATGTCATTGTAAGATTTAGGGCTAATGAAATGCACCATGAAAATAAAAAGCTTTCAATGGGATTCTTAACTCATTCAATTTATTGTGTTGGAACCGTTGTGCAGTTTGTTATACGAACCCGATTCTAGAGATTTCTATATTCTATCTCACTACCCCTAAATCAAACTGCATGAAAATATCTAGAATGGGGCTTGTAAAACATATTGTTATGCCTTTCGGACATTCGATATAGATTCGCATACGATTTTACAAATAAAACACTCCACTATTTAAGTTACAAACTTCATTTTCCAACAACCTTTAATTTCTGCAGCAATCCACGAATTTCACTAGTTCAACTGCTCGCTCACTAATTCACTTTTACTGTTCACTATTTTTTGGACTGTTTACGTTTGGTTAAATTACAAGTGTCTCTGCGTCCCGCTCGCCCTTATATACTTGCCTACCGCTATGCGAGATTAATCTTTTTATTACATCTGAATCTAGCGATGTATATGTTTTGCAATTGAAAATCATCATCGATGGTTAACGCCTTTCTTAATATTCCAGTACTTTTATACCTCCAGATTCCTCTGAACTTGGAATGGGGGATTATTTGATCCGACAACGTCGATGATGTTAAGAATAATAATCGCTTGATAAAATTATAGACTGCAACTGGTTTCGAACTCGCGACCTTTGGGTTGATAAGAGTTGGTGGTGTGTGTAACTTTACCAAATTACTCCCAAACACGAAGGAGAGAGATTAATTACAAATAATTTAATCTGGCTTTCACTATTTTCTGTTCAACTTTTTGTTAATTACAACTTTTTTGGAGTTACAATGTTGAATTGTCAAACCGGCTACAAACTACTAGCTATTTGTATCAATATTACCTTGGAACCTTATATTTTCTATACATTTTATCTGCAGCACCGTCGCTAGCGTCTCTAGAAACAGGTGAGCGCTGGTTGAGTAGGGGAACTTGCGTTACAAATATGACAAAATCATCATCAGGTCCACACTTCTGGCATAATTAAAGTTTAGTTACAAATACGGATACAAATAAAAATGTACCTTGATCGGTTAATAAATACTGAAGGTAAATCCTTGTCGCAATTGGCTACATTCTATGACTAATTTTAGAAACTCATTTAGTATCGTCACAGTTAACCATATTTCAGAACTTCGTCCAAAATTTCATTACCATCTTCGTCCTAGTGAATGTCATTTCAAAATTTCTTCCAAATAATAATTTTAGAATCGCATTTTCATCCGCCTTACCCAATTTGGGGCGTAACAAATAAATAATGAGCAACGCAATACCATCATATCAGACAACTAATAAATGTGCATGACGCAACAAGACCAAGCATGATGCAGCCTGTTGCAAGATCATGTAAAATGTTAGTGCAACATGTTGCAAAATGGCGCCACATCACGCAATAACATGTAACAAGATGCAACGTGATGCAACATAATGCAACAGGACGCAGATTGAGGGTCCCATTGGAGGACCCTTAATAGAATTTTCCGGAAATCGGAACTCCTTGTAACTTCCTGGAACTCGAAAAACCCACCCCACCATTTTTGTCAACATCTTTCGAATAAACTAAATAGAACCAGGCCCACCGCAGTGGAACTTCTTAATCGAACCTTTTCTAATTCTAGACTCTATACAATCGATTCCAATAACAGGAAAATCCAATCTTTGTAATTTATATGAAATAGTTTGAGCAGATTTTTCAAAAGTGGCCTGACCCTGTGCCAAAGGCCTGATTTTGACGAAATCAGAACCCACCGCAATCGATTAGCAAGCTGAGGAAAAAAAATTAAAAAATAATCCGGGCTCCACCGGGTTCGCAAAACCCATTTTCAGCAATTTTCATGAAAATTGTTCGAGCAGTTTCCAAACACAAGATGCATATTATACCGTACGCGGACTAGGGATTATATTTCAGATTACTAGCATATTGATGGCGTCGCGCCCAATATAGTTTCTGTTAATTGTTTTGGAATTAAAAACTATTTTTTCGATAAAACTTTTGAATAAAAAATAAACTTAATTCCATTCCATTATCATGTCGTCGTTCTAAGGTAATCCACATGATCAAAGATTGGCTCAAAGGAGAACTAACCAACTCAATATACTTCGCCTTTCACCTGACATTCGCGTGAAAGTATCCATATTCCACAATATTGAAGGTGTTCGTAAAACATTTCAACATACACATTACCATTAGTTCCCCCACCACGACTAATTAATTCAAGCGCACTCCGGAAGTAGGCAGAATTGCGCTACCCTCCTCATCCTTTGTGCCATTATCAACTTAATTTAAATTCTGTCATGTTATCTTACCATTCTCTCTTTTTTATTGAAGGAAAATATATTTTTATTGTTCAAGATCACCCGTGATCATCGCATTTATATTGTCATTCGATAGAGCAATTGCAAAGCTAACTGACCATATACATCACAACCCCGGACCACTTGTTTGAGCTGGACAATATTTATTTTCGAGTATCAAATAATTTCTCGAAATTCTTGTTGGTTCACACACATCAACAAACGCTTTCTGATCGATCAACGTACCAACAAAAGTTTGAATGTACAGTCAATCAATAAAGTCTACGTACACCCACTAAAATTCTCATATTTAGAAAAAATAAAAAAGTCAAAAATTTTCTTTTGTTATCAGATGGTTCAATTTAATAAAAAATTAAACTTAACATAGTAAAACCAAAATAATTCTGCTTCACAACCCGCCAAAATCCAAATCTTTAAAAAATCCTTGTCAAAAAAGTCTACATACACTTATTTATGCTACTATAAAAATAAAACACCTGCAATAAATGTGTAATCCTTTGTTTTAGAATCCCGTTATTTTTTTAAAAATTACATAAAATAAAACTGTAATGTTTTAGTTTCAGTCGAGAAATTGGAGTTATAAGCTGTGTAAATAAATTTTTAGTTAAAAATGTGAGCCAGGAAAGAAATTACAGCAGAAAGTCGACATTTAATTATAAAACTTCGATGTGAAGATAATTTATCGTATAGTGAAATATCCAAAATAGTTAAATTACCACGCTCAACAGTGGAGACTATAATAAGTAATTTTATAAAATGTGGCTCGATATAAAATAAACATAGATCGGGCCGCCCTAGAATTCTAAGTGATAGGAGATGTTTGAATTATTTTGAAATAAGCTGAACAAAACCCTAAGCCATAGCTCTAAAGTTGGCCATAGTAATTGAAAATTCTACAAATAAGACCGTTCACCCCGAAACCATACGTAAAGTTCTGAGATCGGCTGGTTACAATGGTAAGGTTCCTAGAAAAAAACCATTGATTATAAAAATCAAAACGAAAAACCATAAAATGCGACTACAATTTGCGAAGGAGCATTTAATGATGATCAGGAATATTGGAAACGGGTTATTTTCACATCACAGATGAAAGTAAATTTAACATACTCGAGCCAGATGGGTGTGGCAAAATTTGGCGCAGAGCAAATCAAGAAATGAAATTAAAACATTTAGTCCCCACTATTAAACATGGTGGTGGGAATATAATGGTCTGGGGTGCTATGGCTGCAAGTGGCGTAGGAAACTTAGTGTTTATTGAAAGAGCAATGGATAGATTTATGTATCTCGATATATTGCGTCGATAAATCTGACATCTGATGTTGTCGTTTGGGACTTGGAAATAGATGGATTTTTCAACATGACCCGAAACATACGGCTGGTATGGTTATTGTATAACGTGCATACACAACTATGTTCTCCACCCCAATCACCGGACCTCAATCAAATCGAACATATTTGGGATGAATTGGAGAGGCGTGCTCGAAAATATGTATGATCCGAAAAACCGTCAATCACTAAAAGAAGCACTTCAGAAGGCTTTGGCAGAAATAACTCCCACTATATCGGAAAATTTAGTGCTTCCAATGCCACGCCGTCTTCAAGCGGTAATCGATGCTGGTGGTGGACCTACAAAATATTATAAAAATTATGTGATGGGCAAATGTCTTATTAGTAATTACAAATTTTTTTTAAGGTGTATGTACATGACATTTTTTTTGTTTTTGTTAATTTTTTTATAAAAAAAATAAAATAAATTAAGTATTATCTCTAAAATGTATAACTTCATATAGGTATACCTCAAATTTTGCAGGTGTATGTAGACTTTTTTGACTAACTATATGTGATTTTGTTGATTTCGACGTATGTTGGAAACTTCATATCCGCTAATCTGAAGATATTTCTAGATTCAAAAGATAACAAATTTAACAGTGTAATTTTTTAATAATTTTTTATTCCTCTCCAGGGGCTTATATTTTTGTAACGGGTGATTGATCAAAAATAGGTAACATCTAATTTGTGATTGATTATCCATCACCTTCATTCAAATAGACCAAGTATGGTTGCTAATCATTTCTAGCCTTTTCATCCAAACTTTCTGACATTTTTGTGAGAATTTGGGGGTTCAAGTTATTTTAACTCAATCAAAAGTACAAACTATCGAGCTACAACTGTAAAACGTCTCTATCAATAAACGTCAAATAAAGTAGTTTTTTTGTTTTTCCATTTTCCTCCTTTTAAACAAATACTCAAATTTTTCGTTTTCTTTACTAAAACAAAATACTAAAGTAGCAAATATGCATAAAATAAAATAAAAGGAAATTTATTTATTTCCCCGTTTCTGGGGGATACGCATATAAAGGTAGATAGCGAAAAAACCAAGTCAACAACAATAACAACATAAAACACATTGTGGAAATCTCTATCGGTGTATAAAGCCTCCCGTAAGTACGAGAACGAGAAAAACAAAAATGATGTTGTCACAAGACGAAACAAATAAGCACAAGAAAAGCGTTTATCTCATTTTACAGGTGGAAATCATTATCACTGAAAAACAAAAGAAAAAAGCGCACAAAAAATGTTTTCTCTAAATATTGATTTCGGTCTAGGAACGTAAAATACAGCAACAAAGAAATTTTAGGTTTTTAACAGTGTACTAGTGTTATTTAATTCTCAAACAGACATTAATTATATGTCAAATTCTCTCGCTCGCTCTCTCTCTCTACGATTTTATAAAATCCGGAAACATTTTGTTATATGTAGTGGTGAGCATATTTATAATTATTTTTTTGTTTGGTTTACTGAGATTACTGAGAGAGAGCTTTTTTTGTGCACATTATACAGCATACAACATAAAACTGAAATATTTAGAATTGATCCCATAAAATGAGGGTAAATTTAACCCTCGAAAAATAATAAGAAAAAACAAAAAATAAAACTTTTCCCATTTTGCTTTTCTCATCCATATCTATCCGTTCCGAACACAATATTCGTTCAGTTCATGAGAAAATTTCCTCAAGTTCGGTTTCATTTTGTATTTTCCGGGGTGTGTATTCATCGTGTAAGTCGGGAAAAAAATATTTTTTTTTTTTGGTTGTTTTGTGAAAATAAATAACAAAAAGTTGTTGAAAAGTGTTTTTCCTAAAATTAATTAAATTATATATTGCATTCACGGACAGCATTAAATAAAGTTAAATTCAATTGTGTGTGCTTTTATACAATTATAATTTTCATGGGAATTTCCCATCTTACATATTTATATTGTGAATACCTAAATACAACAACAAACAACACATAAATATAATTAATAATAATTACAATAATTTTGTTGGTTTTGATACTCTCAAACGCGAGGTTTTGAGATTTTGCTAAGTGGTTTTTCGCGTTGTGTTCTTATACTTTTTACTGTGCGTGGTGGAATTTTTTTTTTTGGTGCGGTGAAATTTCTGTTTGTATGCGGTGAAAATTTATTAATGAAAATTTTGTGGTCGGTTTGAGTGAGAATAAATTAAATAATTAAAAAAAAAAATATAAATATATAAAAAAAAAATTAGGAAAATAAATTATTGTGTTTGTGTGTGCGCGCTTTATTTTGATCACTGTGCATAGTAATTTATGGATTAAACAAATCAAAATAAGAAAACCAAACGAAACTCTAGATACATAAGCAAATTGCGGACGTTAAAACAATGTAAGTCATATGATTTTTGTTACAACCTAATAATATATAAAAACGTTTTCTACCATAAAACTAGAAGTAAGATGTGCGGTGCTTACAAAAGTATGTCACTTCCAGATTTGAACATACTTGTATAGCAGGGAAAACGTGCCTAGAGCGATTTACTTTTTGTATTTTATCGTCAGTGCATTTTGAACGATAAACGAAAATAATCATCATCATCATCATCATCATCGTAATCTGGTTGGGCTCGTAATATGTTTTACCAGGAAAATGTTGCGAGCTTTTTTGTGTACATTAAAATCGTATTTGGATATGTGTAGTTACGAGTAGTATGATCAAACTGTACGAGTATATGGTTTCTCATTATTTTCGCTTCATAGGATTTTTGATATTTTTTTTTTGGTTCTTAGAAATATGAAATCAATAGATCAATTTATTTCATTAGTAAAATTATTATTGAAGTGTATTAGAAAGAGAACGTTGGTTAAACAACAGCAATAATATTTCATTTGTCTGATAAATGGTATCTTATTTTTTGGAAGTGCCTCAAAGGACTTTTAATTAGTTTCAATGTAGGTGGATAAATATAATACTCGTATTTGGTAGGGGACCTACATAAATAATTATTTAGGTGACACATTGAGCATATTTAAGTAAATATTTTCTAGATAATTAGCTGATAAGTTTGGTTTCACCGCTGCGAACAAGAGAGTTAAATGTTACTTTTGTCTCTATAGAAACAACTTTAACAAAACTCAATAGTAATAACTGTAAATAAAATCGTTTATTCTTACATAAAGTTGCCGCCATTGACAAAGCCTCATGTGCAGTACTGAAAATCGAGCATTTAACCATTAGTGTGAATAACTGACGGGGTTATAACTGACCATATCCCATATTTTGATGTACTGCGATTTTGTGAGGTTTCATCAAAGGCCTTTAGGTACTTAAGCGATCAAGTCACTTACATCGCAGAAATTACTCCAGAAGCTGGAGCTTCAAAAATTGGTAATTAGGAATCCCAACATAGTACAAAGGAATAGGTTTTACATAAATTGAAGTTCAACAGTACTGTCAACAAGAAAATATGCAACATACAACAGTTACAACGGGGACACATACGGAAAACGGTCAAGTAGAAAGGATCAGCCAAACTAGGACACCGTCCTAGAATTGAGAATTGAACCGCAGTCTTGGTATAAAGCATTCCTGCATAATAAAAGCACTTGCAGACTCCTTACTACAAAATTTGCCTATCTTTGACTAGAATCTAATAATTCACATGAATTTAATTATTTGTCAAAACGAGTTTACACAGCATCCAACTATTGTTTTTCTTAGGTGCTTCAGAATCATTTAGCATACAGGGTGGCTGAGACTAGGTGTTACCAAATGAAAATGTAATTTTTTTAATTTTGATTATTTTTTATTGAAATTTCGTGGAATATGTTGAAAACATATTACATTTTATGAAAAACATGTTACTGCTCGATATGACCTCCTTTGGCTCTGATTATTTGATTCAGTCTTCCATAGAAAGCATTGCATGGTGACCGAACGTGAGCTTGCGGAATTTTATTCCATTCTCGAACAAGAGCTGACTTCAATGCATCAACACTTTCGTATTTTTTAGTGGACACCTTACTCTCCAAAATGGATCATATGGAGAAATCCATGGGATTCAAGTCTGGTGAATATGGTGGCCATTCTTTCGACGAAATCAGCCGCGGAACGCAATTTTGTAAAAATTGCTGTGTCGCTCGAGTTTTGTGTGACGGTGCCGAGTCCTGTTGGAATGTCCAACGGTTCGTACCAAAGTATTTACGTGCCCAAGGTAGCAAAGCATCGTTTAGGATCTTTTGGCGGTACACCTCTTGGTTTACCTTGACTCCATGTTCGATGAAAACCAGAGGAGTGCGTCAATCTGCAGTCACTGCAGCCCAAACCATAACATAAGCTGGTGATTGCTTGCGCATGGCAACTCTTGTGTCCAAATTATCGTTGGACTTGTGCTCTAACCAAACACGATCATTTTGTTTATTCACATACTGTTGAATGGTGAAAATTTTCTCATCAGAAAAGACAATTTTTGGAATCACATCACGTTCGGCCAAGGCCTTCAATGCTCGTGTTCTTTCAAGCCTAACTTTTTTTTGTGCCTCCGTAAGATCTTGAACTTTTTGTATGTTGTAGGGCTTCAAGTGTAGTTCATTTTTCAATATGGTTTGAATGCTGTATCGTGAAACATGTAGACGTGCGGCTAATGGATTGGCACTTTGACGAGGATTTCGTTGGATTCGTTTCTTCACATTTCGTATCATTTCTTTTGATGTTGTTGTCTTTTCACATTCAAATGCTGGAGCTGACGAACTATTGCTGTTTGTGAATTTCCACCCAAATACAGTGCAATTACACTATTACGTTTGAATTCCATTACGATTTTTTTATGAAGTTATTAATTTTGAACAATTATTTGTTGACCACACGTAAACAACTAACCAAACTTCAATCTGTCAAAAAATTGACGCGCGAAAATGACAACTACACAAATGACAGCAGAGTGAAGTCAGTAACATTTGGTCTCAGCCACCCTGTATAATGGCTTTTAACTATTGATATTTTGCTTTACTGGCAGGAGCAAACCTTCCGAATATCGATGGAATACAACTTCCTTTAAGTGGCTGCCCCGGCTTGCTTGGCAGCAGCCCAATCTGTGAACCCAATTTTTTAGTTTCTTTTCGATGGTTTCACGATTTCACGAAACCAGCAATGTTGTGTTTATGGGAGGACAGTTGGTATTACTTAAACGACTACACGCAAAATATTAGACTCGTGCGACTAATGTAGAGTTCCTGCGTTCTGTGGCGAGTTGATGATCCTGGAGGAAGGCATACATTTTTGCCTACAGCAACAGTGTTCTCAGTTGTACGCACTGCAACAATATTTTCGAACGTTAAACAAGCGTAAATGCGTTAATTTTGAACCGCGGAGATATGATTCTGCATTCTTGTCAATATTTCAAGCGGGAAACAGCTGTCAGTGTCAAAATAACATATATGGTTTAAACAGGAACCGCTAGATGGCTCACACTACAACAACATTTTCTTAATATTTGAATAGTAGCAGCGAATCCTTGGTTTTAGAATAGTTCGACCCCATACTCATAAATCCGCTTCAGTTTTTAACCTTGACTTTTGATATTAGACCCAATTTATCTGGAAAATGGAGGCAGTGTTTTATCGTTTGGCGATTAATCTATAAATATTTTAATATACGGCTAGACGCTTGGCAATAAAAGAAAACTTCTAAAGTTTTTTCTTGTTGACACAATATGAATATTTATAAGTTCTGACAATGTTTATATAAATATTTGTGTTGGTGCCAAATCATTTATATTTTTCCTCGAACTGCACGAGTACATATAAACACGTCTCTAATCGTTTTTCAATGGGTATGTACGCAGAAGACGACGAAGGCAAAACATACATTTTACATGTAGATAGGTACTTACATGTTCACATCGCATCCTCTTGAGATTACAACCAAACATATAATTCTTTATGTATTTTTGTAATCATGAATCTTGTTGATGATGATTCAAGCTGGTTGATTTATGGGCTTAAATTTACCGTTTTTATCGGGTACAAATATCGAAGCATAAAACTCTTTTGGATGAGTGTTGACAACGTAAATAATTAATTGTGCAGAGAGAAAGTACGTGCGAGTTTTCTGAATTCTTTGTAAAATTAATGGATAAACTCTATGAATCTAGTTCGTTTCCGTAAATCCCAGATTCATCCAATTTATTTTTGGCTTTAGTCCTGGATTATCAGTCACTTGTACTAAAACGACTATGAAGTTTCCGACAAAAATAACAAAACATGGCGGAAAACAAAATTTACCGAAATACTCACAAATAACCAAATATGATTAGCCAGAACCGGTTACCAAAGAATGTTATTCAGTAATAAATTCATATCAAAATGTATTTATAGTATAAGAATACCTTTACAAGTGTCATTGAGGTAGATGTAAACTACGAACAATTTTAATAGACTGATTTAAATTTGGTCCATTTTAGTCCACTTAGAAACAGATTACAACGCAATAATTATATTTCACATTTAAGATACATTTATGTGCACCATCTATTGAATAATACTAAAAGTATTGCTTATGTTCTCATAGCAGTTCGTATTTTCCTGATATGACGTGGGTAACTGCAGCAGGGAAACTTTCGAATTTCAAAATTAAACTTTGCATACCGATTAAGCCCAATTTGTGCTAATTAGTGCTCACGGGAAAAAATTAGTGGTAGTCCAGGAGCCGAAAAAACGGGAAAAGAAAATTTCAAATTTCGCCTGAAAGACGAAATAAACAAACCCCGAATTCTAGAAAAAACCGGAAATAATTTAAGCCTAATGTTAAAACTTTCTAAAGGCCTGAATTTTAATTCATAAATCGAGGAAAACCAAACTAGCCCCTGAAAGATACTATATTAAACAAACAAAACACAGAGATATATCGTTTAATAATATTTGTGTTGAACAACAAATTAAACAATAGAAATAAAATGTTCTAAAATCCAAGTCATAAGCAATTCAGATAGTATATTCCTGCCAGGTATGTTCCCCCATTGCCATCCCAAAAATATAGTGGCTGAATCTGCTGTGCTAATCCAGAATTGGCTCAATTCCATTGAATAACAACGACCGTTGAATGAACAATTTTCTGACAAAATATGTTCTAGAAACCAATGAAGTTGGCAATTCTGATTGCATATTCCGATCAGGTATGTTGGTTGAAGCCTTGAAAACAACTTTACGAAATATTTCTCTGCTTCTAAACGAGAAAGTAGATTTGGTGTTGTATTTTCATTAGAATATTTTATCAATCCATTGCAATGGGCTATACTATTTAAATTCCAACGGTTTACATCTGTACATTGATCTTCGTAATCCCCATCGATATCAGTGTCATCTGCATCAAATTCATCATCTCCGGATTGCTGCTGGTTAATGATTTCGCGGTACATTTTGTGTGTTTTGATTAGGTTTACAATGCGCTGCTTTGCATTTATCGTGCACACAAACTCACGTTTGCTCAAAAGGACCGTAAATATGTCAGAAATATTTCTTTGTGCTCCTTGAAAATTGATCCTGCATTCATTTTTTTATAATTTTCACTCTATGAATGGTTTTTACGAAGTGAGCCACGCCGAAGCGTATAAAAACTCTAGGAAGGCTTTCAAGATCACCATTAAGAGCCAAAATTGGGGCATGGCAAAATATTTTAAAAATGTTTTGAAAAATATGAAAGAAATAAAATCTGCTTCATGATGGGTAGTACTGAAATGAGTTGCGTTAAAACTGCGCTCGTATTTTGGCTTAACGCAGATGGTATATAAATACGGATATCCATGTCCATGAGGTGATTGTACGACTGATCCCGTTGCATCAATGCTAAGAACAATTCTTTCGTTTATTTTGTAGTGTTGGTATAAGCTTTCCTGTTCAGGAAGCCAATACACAATATAAAACGGATCAAAACCATTTGTTTTTAAACTGCCCCGATATAATGGACTTATATTCAGCAATTTTAGTGACTGAAACAATTCATCATGAACATTCTCGTGTTTGATAATACTGTATCTTGCCTGTTTTAATGCAGAATACGTCGGAATCATTGGTCATTCAAGATCCCCGAATGCCATATTGTCCAAAATTAATTTGTCGCGTACATTTCTGCTATTAACAATTTGTAGCTGTTTTGAAATTTTGGTTTTAGCAGCTCCGTAGTATTCGGTTCTTTTAAAGTGAGGTGTGGCCATCGATACATTACTAAAAGTTACTTTTAGGTCAAGTAAATTATTTTTGCTGCATACATTAATGAAATTGTCGCATTCTTTGCACGTGCCACTACAATATAATTCTCCTTCCTTTATGGCGTGATTCTTAAATGTAAAACGACAATTTAGTAGTCCAACCCTTTGGCAACCGAAATTGCATCTTTTTATTTTTATCAATAGAAAAATTTGGTGGGAAAAATAGCTTCTCATGCAATGAAAGCTGGTAAAATTTGTTTTCTCCGTCCAAAGTGAAGAGTTAGATAGTGATGTTGTATTAGATGCTATTGATCCATTCGATAACGATTGGTGAAATCCATATGTGAACAGTTCGGCCGTTGAATATATTGATTTAATATTCCGTTTTATTGACAGATAACAAGCTTGTGCTGTCATTCCAAGCTCTTCTCCGAGTTGTACGGTAATTGAAACTTTAGATTTACGCCCTGCCATATTTGAAGTTTTTTTTGTGTATTCTGGTCAGAAATTGAGATCTTTTATTTAAAAATTACAGATTATTAATACGTGTCAATCACTCCAGAATGTGCCTCAATTGCACCCATTTTGATTATCAACATATATGCAGACAGAAATAACAAAGAACCTCCTGATATACAGTTAACCATAACTAACGCGGCACAAAATACTATCGTAAGAAAAGCACCGATATTCCGTAAAGATTTATACGATGAATAGCGTCGTTTGGTCGTCGAAAATAAACATAAGCTTCGTGAAAAGTATACCTGTCTTGTAACACTAGGAGGACACTAGCAGCATATCTTCATGCTGGGCGGGCTACGAGTAAATACATCCGACAAAAGAAATGCGAACATATGAAAAAATACAGGTGTGACGGATTCTATGTTGATTATCGCACAGTAGAGGACGTAGACGCAGCTATTAGAAGATTCAAAAATTGAAGTCATCCCGTTTCGAAGGAATACCCGCAGAACTGATTAAGCTCTTTGAAGATTAAATCAACTCGTTTCTCTATGTAACTTAACAATTTCACGCTCTATATTTACAATCGTAATGGAAGGATTCTCATCAGATTCCTTTCAAGATCTGGCGTTCGACAGGGAGATGTGCTAGCTTGCACTTTATGAAGCACTCATAATACCCGTGCAGGCTTTCATAAGTGAAAGTTGGACCTTGACCAATAAAGGTTGCTCTAAACGAATATTAGATTCTTAAGTCGCACGAGATAAAGCAACGTCTCGGAGCCAGGATTCAACAAATTCAATTAAAATAGCCGAGCCACATCAAAATAATTCCAAATTCTGTGCATATCGTAGAAGAAATTGGTTCTTCAGAATTGGTCATAGAAAACCTCTGTTTCAACAATAATTAAAAAAAAAATATATTTTTGAAAAGTTTTATATGGGAAATTTTTAGAAATTAGGGCGGGCACCAGTCCGTGATTCTTACCTCCTCGCAATACTCCCTGCACCCCTCCCCCACGGTGAGTTGTTCGCGCCACAATCAACCCAATAGCAAATCAGCATCTGTTCTCCAGATTAGGGGACTAGAATAAGCGCGTGACTTGTATCAAACAGCTCGCAAACTAAACGTCTCAAAGAACGATCTCTACGTCCTATAGATGAAGCCACCAACTACGTTAATTAAACTTGATTGGTATCTTCAGTGATTTCAATATTAAAATGTGAGATTCCTAGAAATCATCCAAACAAAATTTTTCAAAAATTATATTTTGTCAATTATTGTTGAAAAATAGGTTTGAGACTCATAAGGTGAAGTACTAAATGTCACTTTAACGGTTTGATATTGCCTTCGTCCTGACGCCCAAAATTTCATAATAAATTCTAGCTCTATTATTTCGAGCTATATTTTATCAAACCGTTCAACCGACAATATCAACCCGTTCAGATGAATTTTATTTATAATTTTTTGCAGTTTTTGTAGAAAACTGTGATGTTTCCGAAATGGGATCTCTAGCGTGATTGACAATAACATTATGTATATGTTACGGTAAAAGCCCGAAATCGGTAAATGTTCGAATAAAAATGTGAAAAAACTGTTTTATTGCTTCGGAATCTATGAAGAGAGAGTCCTATATTTTCGAAATGGTTCACCCTTCACCCCACGGATTATTTTTTATGGCATTCGCGCAAATTGAAATTTGGAATAGTAAGGAATGACGGATTTACTAACTCTCGAGCTCGCGGCAAATAATTGTGCCGCCCATGACGGTTAGCCCTTTGATGGGGAATAAATGAAACTACGGGGATGTAGGAGGGAGAAGTCAACAAACATTTCGTAACCATCTGACCTCTGGACAACCGATTTTTAATCGTGTAAACGAATTTACAAAATTAAAATTTCGGACATTTACCGATTTCGGACTTTTACCGTAACATATATAATAATTATGAGACTACTTACCACTCAAGTCTTTCCAACAATCCAGTTTTGTTTGTCAAACAATAAACAGTTCAGCACTCAGCAGTTATTGTGTGTTAAGCCAATGCTCGTACACAATTTTCAAAAATCCGTTCATCTATTTCATGCTGCATAAGACTTCGAAAATTTGGCAGTGGAAAATAAGAGATTACGCTACTCCCATCACAAAAGAGAATTTCTGTTTGGATTTTTTTTTCACAAAGTCAAACGCTCCAGCGGACTTAAATCTTAAAAGTGTTCCTTAAATTGACATACTGGTTGACCTCCGAAGTAAAGAAACGCGGTATATGATCTTTTGAAATTTCCATCATCCCAATGTTCCATCTTTCTCCGCCATTTCTTAACGAGTGATGACATTTCGTTAGTAGTATTAGGGATTCTAAAGTGAGTTTTGGACAAAATTCTAAGATCTGTTCAGGCTGGACATACAATTTATTTTCTAGATTGATTTTTGAATGAAATTTAAGTTGTAGATGAAGTTCTGGCATCTTTCTATTCTACACGATTAACATTGATTTTGAGTGGGAGAGAACTTGGCTAATTTCTAATCAATAATTGTAAAATTTGCATCGCAGGTCTATATTTAAATTTTAATACGTATGTTGAAAAAGATCCTGATATCAGTCAATGATGAACGCGTCTCGTCCACTTCTTTTCAAGTAAATAAAAACATATTTGTGCAGGGTTGAATTTGAATTTTGGATTGAAAGCTTGCGAATCTAGTAACCGCGATAAGCAGTAACCAATACTTTCGGTTGTTTTTCTAATAGCTAAGGTCACCCTGAGCCTGAGGCTGCATGGAAAATGTGAGGAAAATTTATCGATTAGAAGTTTCACTAAATATTTCTGATTTTCTGCAGCCGTATAAGTTCTTTTCAGTTTCTCGCCAATATCTCAACACCTCCCACAAGCAACCAATACTTTCGGTTGATTTTCTAACAACTATGGTCAAATTTCACCTTTTTTCCTTATGAAGAGCAAACCCAACGATTTTTTGCAACGATTTGAAAGCCGCTGCCCAACTGCCTCGGGATGAGTTGAGATCCATTCGAAGAAATTGTTGTTCTAAAGGTGTCTGTCACCAAATCGTCGTCATCAATTCATCTCTCTCTCTGCCAAACTCAGATTCTCTTTCAATTGTACCAGTTTTTCGAATACTTTAATCTTGACTGAACCACAGCAGGTCGAATTACGATGAGACTGAGACGCATGTTTTACCGATTGGACACAAGCAGTTTTAAAAGTGACGAATCAGGGTTTCATACAAATAAGTTTTACCACTTCCTCCAGGACCATCAAGAAAATAACATTTTTGTTCTCTGGTTTCATCTTCAATTAGATATTAGGTAATCTGTTTGCTTTATTGGGTAGATAGAAAGGCTCTGGAGTAAATCTAATATCCTTAAAGTAAATCTAATATCCTTAAAGTGAATTTGATGGTCTTTAAAGCACGCGATTTGCTACTGATGTAAGGCTTAACTCTTCCGTCAAGTTTGTGGTGTATAACTATATACATCTGTCATGTCTTCCTTATTTTCATTCCAAAGCAACAAATGACCAGATGGTGAGAAAAAGGTACACGTGACCGGGTGAGAATGATTCAAATGTGGGCATGTGGTAATCCACGCTTTTGAAATGTCATTACATGAACGATTCGATGATTGCCTTTACAGTTCCAAAAGAGATTATTTCACAATGTTCGCTACCAAATTATTTAACTTTAGCCGAAAAATTGTAGCTCCAAGTCTGGTCGATGTTCCACTTTTTGTCAGCGCTCAAATTTTTTATCGATTTCTTTCCTTCTCGCACAGGTCATGGTAACAAACAAATCCGGCTTTCCATACTTTCTAACCTGTAACTATATTACAGATTTTCCAGCGTGTTCGATTACAGAGTCTGCGTTTCGAATTTTATATTCCATTCCATGCTGTCCCGCATTCAGCGACTGGGAAAACCCCCCTCTAACTGGCTAACGATAAGAAAAATATTCCTTCATAGATACTCGGGATCGCTTTATTGTCTCGTTCTCTTTAGAGCGACTAATTTGTCTGCTCCACCCCTCTCGAGCCGTCGGATAATGCGTGATACTATCCAGCTGAAACAGTGATTATCCATCTTTGCTTTGAAACACTGAGCATTCTGCCTTTGATCATTGCCTATATCATAAATTAGATGTAAAAAATTCCAAAAAAATTGTACGTATTGGGTGCGGGGGTTATGTTAGTTTTGCTCTGCGTGTAAGATGGGAATGAATTTTATATTCATTACGTGACAAATCAGTTAAAAGAATTGAGACAGCAGAAGCAAATTTGGAAAGTATTTTTCTTGCCATATCCAATTTATCGCAAGACACGATCAGAAATTCATCAGAAAATCGTCGGACCATTAGATCTAAAGCATTTACCTTCGAAGAAACGGCATCAAGACTACCACTTCCAACATTAGTGGTATAATTACCTGCTGTTCAAGAGGATACAACACCAATGAAAACAGACAATATAGCAGCAATTGAGGTTGATGATAAAGCTGAAAATAACACTGTTATATTCGACACGTCACCGACCCCTATTGATGTAATACATTCGAGAATTAACAAGTTTGAACTCATGGTAGTGAAACCCAGAAAGTTTATATTGTCAATAAAGTACCCAATGAAGAAGTATCGGACGCTAAGTAACGGAATTCCAAAGCTTTTTTGAACATAAAATCAGGATATCCAACTTTACTTTTAAAGGACTAACACCAACGTTTGTGCTATTTCAACCAGTGCATGTCCTCAAGGTATCCTGCTCAAAAAATTTGAATTTTACAAAACTCCATTCATTCTGGAAACGAACTGTATGCAATTGTGATGCAATTGAAAAACTTTATAATGGAGCAAAACCGTCGGAAACCCTCCTTGCACTGGGTAATTTCAATCTACGACAAATTTTCACACGTTTGCAATGCTGTGTATTTAATTCAGGTAACACCTGAAGATAATTGTATTTTACCTGAATCAAACAAACAACATTACAAACGAAGATGTAAGAAATTTTGATTTAATTTTCACTAATGAACTAAATACCTTTAATATTTCTCAATCTTTAGCACAATTTGTCTTAAATTATGTACACCATAAGCAAGTGGAAATCTAACATCTTATCATTTCTTGCGGGTTTCAAAGAACTGTTACTAGTAAAAAGGCATTCAAAAAATATCCCCCTTTGTATTATGGTCACCAAGTGAAATTAAACAATTAAAATGCAGGGCTTTTCGAAAAATGAGAAAGGGTAAATCAGTCCTTGGTGAGGCAAGATTTAAGGAGAACAATTCCGCATCCGATAGTTAAATAGCCGATATGTTTTTTCATTTTTTTCAATCAGTGTACAAATCTGAAGACATCCACGATTATAGCACCAGATGAACTTAATTTGCAATAACGCAACAAATTCTATGCCATGGCGATTTAATGAATGCAATTAGTGAAATTGGGGATGGTTGCGGTCCGGATAGTATTGCAGCATTTATTATAAACATCGCACTAATCAGTTTATCCTGCGTCTTTATTTGTTCCTCAATTTGTCATTACGTAGAGGATTATTCCCCAGCAGATGGAAGACATCGAAAATTAGTCCGACTTTCAAAATCAGAGAAAAGAACTTCGGTGTATTTAGTTGCTATGGGTTAGCTTAGTACTCAAGTGTTCTTAAGGCCATTGAACAACATAACAAGCGGACACAGTTTATACGGACTTTAGTAAAACATTTGAGTCCAACAGTTATAGTAAAGCGTTGGCCAGTCTGAACTGCAGGATTTTGTCAATTGGCTGAACTCATACCTGTCGGATAAATTACAATATATTGAAATTTGAGAATAAAGATCAAATACAATAAAAGCCTCCCCTGGTGTTCCACAAGGCTCGTATGTAAGCCATATTTATTGATGGAATTATCTAATGTCATTTTTTATTCATCTGTTTGCGGATAATTTAAAAATCTTCAGGCAGATTGTAAACTCATTAATTATTGCCAAGGCGAATTCTACGTTTGGTTTTATCAGGAGATGGACCAAAATCTTAACCGAACAGCGCATCTTGTTCTTCTTACACCTTAGCTATGTCAGATCTGAGTTGCAATATGCAGTTCTAGTATGACGTTTTCTCTATCAATGTCACATGCATTTAATTGAAAGTACTCAGAAACAAGTGTTATAGTTTATAATGACAGAACTGATTGGGACTACGACCATGATCTTTCTTACCTTGTAAACGTAGGTTGTCTTCCTGCTTACACTACCAGATGTAAAAATTATATGATCTGTACTCTGGCTAATCGGTGAAAATTACTTGGGACAACGCTCATTGCAAATGTGCTCATGGGGAATCGCACACATCTTGGAAGCCCAAATATTTATGCATTGAAATCAGGGGAGAACTAATAGTCATAGAACTAATTATGGTGAACATAAACCAATTAATGAAATGACAGAAATGCTTAATGACGTAGAAACCTTATTTGACTTCTTTAGCAACGATTTCAAAATAAAACTGAAGAAACTACCGGGTGGCTGACACAAAGTGTTACCAAAACAAAATTCCACAAAATTTTTATTTTTTGATGAATTTTATTGAATCAAAGTAAAAAATGTTCACAAATATTTAAATTTTCGAATTGAATTAGCAGTTTTCGATTTGCCACCCTTAGCCGCGATTATGGTCTTCAAACGGCCGACAAAGCTATTGCTTACAGCACGAAAGTGGCTCTGAGGTATTTTGGCCCATTCCCGGCGAAGCGCATGATCGACACTTTGGTATTCTTTTGTCCCAACCTTGCTCTTCAAAATACCCCAAACCGAGAAATCTAGCGGATTTGCATCCGGTGAATTTGGTGGCCATTGGGCAGTGGAAATGAGCCGCAGAACGTTGTTTCTCAGCCAATCTTGATTGACGTACGTTTTATGACTCGGCGCCGAGTCCTGTTGAAATGTCCAGGCTCTGCGGCCGAAATGTTTTTGTGCCCAAGGCTTCAACGCTCCCTCCAACACATGATCCCGATAAATTTGAGCATTTCTCTTGATGCCACGGTCCAAAAAAACGAGCGGTGAACGGGTTTCGGCCGTTACGGCTGTCCAAACCATCACCATCGGCGGCGCTTGGTTTCGAGTGGCAATCCATTGGTCAACATTTTCAGTAGAATGGACGGGCAAGTAAATCCTGTCGTTTTGCTTGTTCACGTATTGCTCAATAACGAACGGTGACTCATCGGAGAAAACCAAATTCGGCAAATCGAAAGTGGCGATAAGCAAGCGTAATGACTCCTTTGCTCTTTCCACTCTAACTTTTTCTTGAGCATCGGCGAGACCATGCGTTTTATGGAATTTCAAGGCCTTTAGTCCAATCAGTATGTGCTGCATCCGTTCGAGCGAAATATTCGCATCACGAGCCATTTTTCTGCCGCTACGGCGCGGATTCCGAACCAATTTGGCCTTCACTTTCCGAATGATATCCGGCGATGTTGCAGTGCGTTTCGGTCCACCACCATAGCGTTTTGCAATGCTGCCAGTATCGTTATAACGATTTATGGTGCGATACACAAACATTTTATTCACTTGCAGCAATCACACTATTACTACTATTATAGAGCAATCACACTTGAATTCCATTGCGGATAACTTTTTTTCTGAATATTTTCCACTAAAATGCTATTGTACGCTTGTCATCACTGGTTTGATAGCAATGACAGTTTGAAGTTGGTAACACTTCGTGTCAGTCACACGGTATATATCACTTGATATAATTCTCGTCGAACGTTGGTTTGCTAAGTTTAAACGTGGCTGTGCAAATGCCGATGATGCTGAACGATCTGCACAAAGTGCACAAAATCATTTTGGGGAGCCGTAAAGTGAAGCTGCTTAAGATAGCTGACACTTTGACACATGAACATTTCTCCATGGGAAAGCTGTATTCAAACTGAGTGCCGCGGTTGCTTTTGTAATAAACAGGATTTTTTCATCAATGGAAGGAAAGACCATCAACACCAAATATTACATAGCTTTATTGGTGCGTTTGAAGTAAAAAATTTCTAAAAACAAGAAATTTCTTTCGCCAAGACAATGAAAGCAAAATAGCACGAATTGAAGTTCGAGTTGCTTCGTTATCCACCGTATTCTTCAGGTCTCGCTCCCAGCGACTCCATGGAAAGAGATTTGTGTCAATTGATAAAGTCATAGCCCCTAACAAACGCATATTTCTGGGCCAGAAATAAATCTTCCTACTTAAAAGGCAAGCGTTGGAATTAGTGTTGTGCATCTATGCGTAATTTGAAATTATCAACATGTTGGCGTAGACAATGTCGACAATTCGTAGAGTATGTAGAATATTCGTAGACAATGTAGATTATTGCTTTTTTTGTTTCTTCCTCATTGTTTTCAGTTCGAATTTGCCATAGCACAGTTATCCGAGTTCAAATTGCTTATTTCCAATACTGTGTTAAGTTATAATTCAATTTTTACAAAACAAATAGGTTTTTCATTACACAAACCCTAGCGCCACATATTCCGTGCATTACTGGACAAATGAGTAACTGATGATGTCACTTTTGGTTTTTGATGATCTCCTTTCGAAAGTATAATAATTTCGAGTTTACTTTGAATTGTCAAAGTGTCATCTACCACCTACAAAAAATAAAAATATTGCTAGATAAACAAGCCGCCAGTTTCATTGGCCTTCGGCATTTCAAAATAAAACTTTAGTTTACAGTTGTTTACGGTAAAATTTAATAGACTGTTCGGCCTAGACCTGTCTTGAATTTTCAAAAATTTTGACTTTCACTTACAGCATTCATTGCTTAAAAATATCGAAAGTATATCGATCATCTGCACACAATATAGCCGAGTGCAATTGGCGTTACAAACTTCTTGCTAGTACTTGTGAGTAGATCCGCAAAATTTTTTATTAGAAGTAAAGCTTAAGAAATCAAAATTGTTGATTGAGTAGTTATGAGAAGCTAGAAATACTTGGGGTACTAAGCTTATGTCAATGAAACCCGCTAAATATTGTATGAAATTTTCTTAGACCACTGTGTATACTAAAATTTGTTTCAGCTCATTGAAAGTGTACCTGCCATAAGCACAAATGAGTACTGTTGTAGTGATTAATTTTGTACCCAGCTACACTAGCATACATCTCGGTCGCCAGGATCAATATATTATGATTTTAAAGTAGGCGTATTGCCTAAGTTTATGTTATTCATGTTTATAAGCCAAGGCAATAGTTAACAACATTAACCATTGGTTAGGTTCTGTCTACCAACTCGGTAGGTGTTTCGGTTAAGCGATGCTTTTAATATTGGGACAACGTAGCGATTTGTTGCCTCAAGGATCAAAAACATGAATTATATAATTATCAAAAAAAAATTATTAATTATTTGGATCAACCTAAGTGTTCACATATTTGTTGCATTGGTTCTAAAATTAGTCTAAAACAGCTCACTAGATACAGGTCGGTAAATAAGCGTTCACCAGTACCTCTGTTTATCACGATCCTGTAACAGTTCATGCTATGTTATTTGTAGGATCAATACTACACAGTTCTCGATGTCATCCACTTCGATTAATTACTTATAGAATTCAGAAAATAGGAGCTTCTTCAAATATTTTGTCTACATCCAGCGCTGCTTTAAAAAAATTGTATTGTAATCAATTTTAGTCGAAATCGAGTTCATCAAAATATATTTTAACAAGACCAAATAAAATGTCGTTACATATAGGATTTATGTCTAATCATAACGCCGTACGACGCTAAGTTTGCGGCTCTGAAAGAAATTATCTGCACAATGCTCGCAGTCATGTATTTACAACTTGGAAACGAATCTTTACTTTAATATTTGCAACTTCGAGTCGATGCAGTGACTACCCAAGTTTAACATTCATTTCTTAAGCAAAAGGGTGGCGTGCAGATATGGCGGCGATTTAAATATTGCGACATTTAAGTGGTTTTATCGGAATAAAATTTGTTCAATGTGATAGTTGGCGTTATTAATTCTTCTATGAACTGGTTATTTAACATTTTATTGCATAGTGAAGATTTTGTTCATTGAATCACCTTCGCTCAAAATAGTTTATTTTGACAGCTCTGCAGCTCTCGTTTAAAACTTTAATTATGTAGGTATAAAGTTCTACTTATTAACATAGGTTTCCGATCTTTGTCGAATTATTACAAAATTCTACTACCACAACTAAAGTATAAATGTAAGAAATCTCAATTTTTTCCTATCAATCCGTTTTCCGAAAAAAGCTTCACATATAATATACACGAAAATACGTTATGGAGGTAGGAATGAACTCCACGAGTTGGCGAATTGGCTAAATAAACAATTAAATCATAGAATTTTACTAATTTCGACATTGTTTACATTGTTGACGTCAAACTTTTAATTGTCTACACACGTAGAATATTAATTATCTACGTAACACGGCACATCACTGGTTGGAATAAATGTATCACTCTTGAAGGAAACTACCTAGGTTGATGAATAAAGCGGAATTTAGTAAAAAAAATGTTTTTTAGTAGTTATTAGTTTGTTATTGGGTGACGTCAATATAGATGACATATGAAAATAGGTTACATAATAAATTAAGTTTGATTGCTATAGCAGCTGCCGCTGTTACTCCGACAAACAAGCGGAAGCACAGTATAACATTGGTTAATTACATTTATCTTTCAGAAAGAAATAACGTTACTGCCTTATATACGTACCTCATCGAAAATCGATATTACATATTAATGGTTAACACCTATATTTCTATTTACCTACATACTTAATTATTCACTTGCTATAGCAATTCATTATATCCCATCGACCCACTGACCTCCGCATAAAGATAAATAGAAACTGTTTTTCCATAATATCCACCTACATACTGCCGAAGATACCAAATCGAGAAACGATAATCCAGTTTTCCTTTGTGATACGAAAGCTACATTAAAAAATATTTAATATTGTACGGATAGAGTCTACGACCCGTATATAGCTACCTACCTAGCTATAGTTCTTATCGTTATGTACAAAAAAGCACAAAAAAAATATTCTTCGTCTTTGATTAATTTCCATGATGAAAAACCAAATAAAATATTTTTCCTATATTTTTCCAGACAACGTATTTTTTATATCAATATACTCGTAATTTTCCTGCTATGCTATAATGTACGAGTATATGGGTATCGTTGGTTACATACACTTATACATACACAAACCGAATAAATGTATTATTTATTTTCTGGAATAAAATATTTTCTAAAATTTAATTATAAAAATGAAAATTTTCTTTTGGAAAATTATATATTGATATAAGACGTTATACACAGTACAATAATAATAATGAGAGATACAGGATGGTTAAGAAAATATTATGTTTACTATAAAAGTAAGTATGTATATCGCTGTGGGATCGTCCAATATCCATTATTGGGACCGTCATTTTATTTGATATTGAGACAGATATAACACATTTTCTATACAAGGTGTTCCGAACGCCATTTGATAAATATCAGTCTGAACCTTAACGTTGTATGGTACTGAGAAAAACAAATTTCTTTTTTAGTATCGATATTTATATGCCCCTAAATGAACGTACTGGTTTGTTTCTTTAATAAGTTTGAGTACCATAATTTCGTAAAATTTGCTTACTAAATTGTTTATATGTGTAAAATTAATTAAAAAAAATATTATTTTTCATTAGTGCTGTTCTAAATATTGCATATTATAACAAATTAATAACCACTTATCTTGGACACATTTTTTATTTCGTAATTAGCCATCTAGTGACACTAAATTTTCAGAAAAATAGTCATCATTGCGGCGTAAAACAAATAAACATCGTTTGACTTAATTTTTCGATCGATAAAAATTGAAATTTTGAATATTTTTAAACTAAATTTTACATTTTCTAAGTCATTTCAAGACTAATCTTGATAATCATGCATTAATTCCTCGATTTTGACGCAAAAATGTTTCGCTGTTTAGAGGTAAAATATTGAAATGATTTGTGCGTTTCAAAGAAATGATAAACTTTGTAAATCGAACCATAGACACACTAAACATTTTATTTGGATAATCATTTATTAATCCCTCAGTTATACATCTAAGTTCATGCTAACGAAAGAACTGGTAATTTTTGACAATTTGAGTATCATACAGCCTTAAGTGGGCGAATCTAAGATAATATTGTGGAAAATATTTAGGATGTTTCGTTTTAAATTTAGAACTCCCTGTATAAAGTCGCAAGGCTTTGACGTCCATATTTCCATTAATATGGAAAGTCTCTTTTATAGTTCCGATCCACAAGATCCTCTCAGCTATTTGAAAATGTTGTACACTTTCAACGTAAAACAATGTTTTCAGAAACATTTTACCGAATTTGCGTTTGGTACTTTAAACGTTATCGAGGCTGAAAACGTGGTCAACGGTATTACCATAGACTTCATTAAAGCATTTGACAGGGTCTCCCATAAGATTATTTTGTTTAAGCTCAGGATTCTTGGTAATGCATTTCAACTCTTACTGTGGTTGAGCTCTTATCTGAAAGAACGTAAGTATCATGTGATCTTTAGATAATCAATATCTGCTCTTTAGGGCAGTCATCTTAGGCATATTTTTCAACTTATCTATTAACGATGTCACTTTCGTGATTGAAAACTCGATATTCTCACTCACATTTTCCACCGATGTAAACCTACAACAGAATGACTTAATAACTTCATAATTTGGTATGCTGAAAATCCTATCTTACCACATCGATTTTATTGTTAACAGAGCTATGTAAAACGCTGGCCTAAAGAATTTTTGAATCCCTATGATACAAGGGCTATTTATATGAGCAGCTCGTATGTTCACCTTTTGCTTGGATATGCTAGTTAGGATTGGTCCCCATACCCCGAAGTCCACATACGAAGGATTGAGGCTGTCATCGTAGAATTTTGCGCTATGCTCTGCGTAGGCTTCCGTGTAACATTATCAAACTCGCTATGAAGATTGCCGCCATCCGATAAACCAATAAACCCAAGACTTTTTATTTTTATATACATTTTTTTCATCTTTTAGACTTAATGCTGTATGGTCTCCAACTTGTCAAAAACGATGTTTAGTAAAAATCAGTTTTTGACTATAAAACATTGCCACTCGACCTAATTCTTTCTTTAGGACGAAATTAAATGTATAATCCAAATAAAATGTTTAGTCTGTCTATGGTTAGGTCATAGACAGATACAAATCAATTTTCTCAATATTTTACCTCTGAATTGCGAAAATTATTTGCATCAATCGAGGTATTAATACATGATTAGCAAGATTAGTCTTAAAAAATAAAAATATTCGATTTTTATCGATGAAAAATTACGTCAAACGATTAGTTTTTGTTTTCACGCCGCAATGACGACTAATTTGGTTTAATTTTACTATTCCTATTCCTAGATGGCACATCATTTAATAGTTAATGTGTCCAATATAAACCATTAATATATTATAATATGCAATGTTTAAATAAGGAGTAATGAAAATTTAATTAATTTCACGCGTAAAAACAATGTACGTATTATTTTTATTTTCAAATCAAATGTATTAAAGTAACAAACCATTTGCATAAATTCAGGGGCATTTAAACATCAAATCAAATTTAATAAATTTAATTAACTAAACAAATTGTTTTTTAGTATCAAAATTTAAATTCCCCTAAAATTTATGCAACCGGTTTGTTTCTTTTGTGTAATTTGCTTACTTAACTTGACTTATATTGTTTATAACGGGTGATTTTTTAAGAGCTTGAGAACTTTTTTTTAAAAAAAAAACGCATAAAATTTGCAAAATCTCATCGGTTCTTTATTTGAAACGTTAGATTGGTCCATGACATTTACTTTTTGAAGATAATTTCATTTAAATGTTGACCGCGGCTGCGTCTTAGGTGGTCCATTCTGAAAGTCCAATTTTGGGCAACTTTTTCGAGCATTTCGGCCGGAATAGCCCGAATTTCTTCGGAAATGTTGTCTTCCAAAACTGGAATAGTTGCTGGCTTATTTCTGTAGACTTTAGACTTGACGTAGCCCCACAAAAAATAGTCTAAAGGCGTCAAATCGCATGATCTTGGTGCCCAACTTACCGGGCCATTTCTTGAGATGAATTGTTCTCCGAAGTTTTCCCTCAAAATGGCCATAGAATCGCGAGCTGTGTGGCATGTAGCGCCATCTTGTTGAAACCACATGTCAACTAAGTTCAGTTCTTCCATTTTTGGCAACAAAAAGTTTGTTAGCATCGAACGATAGCGATCGCCATTCACCGTAACGTTGCGTCCAACAGCATCTTTGAAAAAATACGGTCCAATGATTCCACCAGCGTACAAACCACACCAAACAGTGCATTTTTCGGGATGCATGGGCAATTCTTGAACGGCTTCTGGTTGCTCTTCACTCCAAATGCGGCAATTTTGCTTATTTACGTAGCCATTCAACCAGAAATGAGCCTCATCGCTGAACAAAATTTGTCGATAAAAAAGCGGATTTTCTGCCAACTTTTCTAGGGCCCATTCGCAAGCGTTGCTCGTTAGTAAGTCTATTCATTATGAAATGTCAAAGCATACTGAGCATCTTTCTCTTTGACACCTTGTCTGAAATCCCGCGTGATCTGTCAAATACTAATGCATGAAAATCCTAACCACAAAAAAATCACCCTTTATATGTACAACTAATTAACATATTTTTTTTATTTTTCATTATTGCTGATCTAAACCTCGCATATTATAATAAACTAATAACAGAGAACATGGACTCTTTGTTTATGTTATGCTAATAACCACTTATCTTGGACACACTTTTCATTTCATGATTTGCCATCTAGCAAAAATAAAATTCAATCGTCATTGCGGCGTGGAATCAAATAAACTTATCGTTTGACAATTTTTAACTATGTATATTTTGCATTTTCTATGCCATTTCAAAACTAATCTTGATAATCATGTATTAATCCCTCAATTATACATCTAAGTTCATCCTAGGGAATGAATTAGGTCAATTGGTAATATTTTATGGCCAAAACTGATTTCTTTGTAGTATCGATAATTAAATGCCCCTAAATGAATGTACTGATTGGTTTCTTTAATAAGTTTGAGTACCATAATTTCGTATAATTTGAGTATAATATTCGTTTATATATGTGTAAAATTAATTACAAGTTTATTGTTTTTCGTTAGTGCTGATCTCATTGCATATTATAATAAATTAATAACCACTTATCTTGGGCACATTTTTTATTTCGTAATATGCCATCTAGTGACACTAAATTTTCAGAAAAATAATCGTCATTTCAGCGCAGAAACAAATAAACTTATGGTTTGACGTAATTTTTTGATCAATAAAAATCGAAATTTTGAATATTTTTAAACTAAATTTTACATTTCTACATCATTTCAAGACCAATCTTAATAATCATGAATTAATCCCTCGATTTTGTGTTTCTTAACACCTTGATGCAAAAATTTTTCGCTGTTTAGAGGGAAAATCTTGAAAAAATTAATTTATGCATTTAGAAAAAAACGATAAACTTTGTAAGTTAACCATAGACAAACTAAACATTTTATCATGCATGAATCCCTCAATTATACATTTTAGTTCATACTAAAGAAAGAATTAGGTCAATTAATATTTTATGGTCAAAAGCTGATTTTTACTAAACATTGTTTTTGACAATTTGAGTACCATACAGCCTTAAATGATTATCGAAATAAACTGTTTACTTAGTCTATGGTTAGGCTTCAAACCTGATCTTTTTTTAAAAACGTAAAAATCAATTTTCTTTATATTTTCGCCAAAAAATTTTGCACCAGGGTGTGAAGGAACATAAAATCGTAGTATTAATATACGATTTTCAAGATTGGTATTGAAATTACTTAGAAAATAGACAATTTAGTTTAAAAATATTTAAAATTTCGATTCTGATCGATCGAAAAATTACGTCATACGATAAGTTTTTTAATTTTTACGCCGCGATGTTGATTAAATATGAGTAACTTTTATTGCCCCTAGATGAAAAATTAATAAATAATGAATGTATTCAAGATAAGTGATAATAATTTAGTATAATGCAATGTTTAGAAGCAAAAAATAATGAAAATTAAGAAATTAGTTTGTTAATTTTACTTATAAGAACAATATAAGTAAAGCAAATTAAATGAATTTAACGAAATTTGGGTATTCAGATTTATTAAAGATTCAAACCAGCCTGGACACATTATTTGAGCATTTAAATATCGGCAAGAAAACTAAATTTGTTTTCTCAATAAGAAACAGCCTTAAGCGGAAAATATGATTTTCGAGAAACAGATGCTTTTCAACAAAAATAGAGCGTCTGTACAGCCAGCCCATACAGGTTAATTATTCGGGATGAAACATAATATTTTAGCTTTCACCGTAAATTGGGAGATCCCAGATCTGTCCAGCTCCCAGAATTTAATTTTGCGGTTGTGTAGTTGTAGTGCCAATAAAGATAAATCTTTTTGTTTTGCTGTTATTTTATTACATACATTTTTTTTTCAATGTCATGTTTTGGCGCCAAAAACCATCCGGAAAGTATTTTATCTAAGAGGTGTGTTTCCATGATAAATTCAATTATTAGCTCAAATAAAATTAAGAAAAATGATGAAAACGTGAGTTTCATCACGAATTTTTGTTCCAGCCCGAAAAACATATTTTAAAAACTTAGCAAATCTTTTCGAAAAACGATTAATTGTAAAATTTCAATTATATCCACTATAATTAACAAAAAACGCATATCAAAGCTATCACTTCCGGCACATAAATTTCCACCAAATTTCGTAAGCATCTTCCAATTTATGGAAAGAGCTCGTATGATGTTTTTCCGAATACTTACTCTAGCCCGGACTGTAGAAATGTCAAATTTTGGTGAAATCAAGTTTTTTTTCTTTCATAACTCGTCATTTCCAGCAAAAATTTAAAAAACTTATGTGAAAAAATTCTGTTTGAAACTTAGTTTACTGATCTGGACCGATATTATTCTAAAGTTAATTTAGAATCTTTCAGTTCGTGGAAGTTTTTCTCGTAAATTCAACACTTTTTGCATAAGGGTCCAAATTTTACTTTTTTAAAACTGATCTAACAAAAAAATAATTTACAATAGTTAAGTTCATAATCGTTTTCCTTGTAAATAATTTTTCAAAATTATGATTAAAATTAAGAACATTTCACTTGATCCTGTTTAATTACCTAATAATTCATGAGCCTGAGACCACAAGAAAAATTGAAAATTCTAATATTTATAACACACAAGTGGAAGGATATTTCAATAAATTATTTCTACCAGTAATCCCGGTCATAGCAAGCAATATGCCGTGCTCAACGCTACATAGCACCATACATGAGCCGGGTGGAACACTTTAACAGTGAAGAAGCCTCCATTGCCGTTGAATGTTTGTCTGAATAAGGGAATTTTTCCAAAATGTTGAAAAAAACGGTAAAATGGTATCCAAAACGGGCAGTGATAGAGATCCCAAAGTATACAGACCAATCATGCTGCTGCCGGTCTTTGTTAAATTACTCGAGAAATTGAGTACCGGTAAATTGTTGAACATATTCCAGAGGAGCAGAAGAAACAGCGATAAGCAGTTCGGGTTTAGAGAAAATACGTCCATAGTGGACACTATGGTGAAAATGGGCAACATTATTTGGAGTGTTCCTGGATGTATCTGGAACTTTTGATAATCTGTGGTAGTCTATTGGGGGGGGGGGGTCCGTTTACCGGGTTGTCCATTTAATATTTATTCGATCATCAACAGCTACATCTCTGACGGATCAGCTACCGCCGTGTCAAACCATAACATGCTCCAAACCGGGCAATTCAAGACTCAGCAACCGATGTTGTCATCGGTGAAGCGGTTACGAGTTGATTTTGATGAAAAACTCGGTGTAACCTTGCATGTCCAAAGTGTTGCAGAGAGTAATATAAACTATTTTTTGTGTTGAACATGTTGCTAAAGAAAGGTGGGGTTTGAAACAAAATACCTTGGCTAAGATGTAGTTTAGATTAAACTGCCACCAACCAAGAACACTAGTGAGCGCACAAAGGACTATTTCCCTTGGTAAAACAAAAGCGTATGGGACAGTCTCATCAGAAGCGGTTGCTATTTTAGCTGGTATCATTCCAACCGATATAATGTTGAATGGACGATTGGTAAGTTACAAAATAAGGAAATGACAAAATGTTAGTAACGGAAACATTCAAATTTTAGGTGATCAAATAAGGCCGAATATCCTGAGCATACTCGAAAGGGAAATTCGAAAAGCTTAAAATGCAATTTGGCAAGATATTGGCACAATGTAGTGACGGCAGAACTACTTGTCGTTACATGCCTAATATAGCAGATACATTTGCGAATAAAGTTTCCCGAAGTATCCCGCATATATTTGATCTATCTGATACAATATTTATTCATATGCAGTTTATGTTATAATTTCTTCCGAACAATTGTTTTTAGCGTAGACACAAATACAAAAGCCTTTTCGGGCTGAAAAGTCTTCTGGGTTCTGGCTAACTTATTTTATGTGCATCATGAATCAGTCAAATAAATTTAAGTGAAAACACTTATCTGTTCTGATTTTTGAAAAGGTTTGATTTAAATTGGCAAACGATGTACGTGTTTTAGATGCAAATGGTTTTGGTTCACATAAAAACATTGTTTTGGGCTTCCTATTATATATTGCTTTTGTCTGCATCTCTGCTTGCGAACCAATTTTCTATTGACTCCTACAAGAAATTTGTTTGCTGCAGAGATTAGTCTAGTTTAACTGTGCGTACATGACATGGGAAATAAAAAGCAACACACTCGCTCCCGCAATCAAAACCAATCAAATTTCGTGAAATGATTTTTACCCCGCCTACTAGTTCCGCACTCGAGTTAAAATAATTTTAACTTTGTTGTTGTTTTAATACATTCTGTGCGATACTGTAAAATTTGAGCCTCACTCGCTCCCGATGTCATGTACGCAGTCTAAAACAATTAGCCAAACTAATCACCTTCCAGTTTAGACAACAACTGACTAACAACAGATACTCTTTTTTTAGAAAGTACTAGCACCTTTCGATCGATATCACATTTATGTAAATTTAAGAATCCGTACGATGAAAGCAAAACAAAATGCTAAATCCCAGCAGCCACTATAAGTTTTCCATCGATTTTCCACAAACCGTAAATTTTTTCATAATAAGAATAAATAATTATACGTGTATTCATAGGTATACATTGTTTTGTATTATGAGTGAAAGTCGAGTTCCATCAATATTGAATATGTACAGTTATGTATAGACTGTTTTCCCGCCCGTGATGTGTATAACGGAATTAGGGGGAGGAAGGAGAGAATATTGACCTATTAAACTAAATTTTCACTTGTTGTAATATTTTTTGTATACAGAAGTAAAACTGAAAATCATAAAACATGTAAATGGAAAATAAACTTACGTTGGAATCTCGTATTTTATGGGGCGGGACAGGGTGGTAAGGTCTAGAATCCGTGCTGCCAGCAAAAAAGGATTATGAAAGAAAATGAAAAATTTATCGATTTAAATGTTTGTTTTGTTTGTATTCGTTTTTTGGCGAAGGGCTGCTATCTCAAATTATATGTTTATGGCTTCGACACGTGATATCCGATGGTTTGAGTTTTTAGGTTGATGTTTATCGTGTGTGCCGCTGCAAAGGTATTATTATTTAATTTCCAATTATTTTTGTTTATTTAAATTTCGTATCATTATTTTTTCGTTTTAAATTGGAAAAGTTTTTTTATATTGAAAAAAGTTTTTCATTTACATCAATACCTCGATTTGTGCGTGGTTTAACCCATCGGCTGCTATAGTCTGTATTATTGATTTTAAAATTTATTTCTTTTGATCCTCATCTATTGAACTGAAAAACCTTAAAGATACAAATTTTAAGCGTTATAGTGTAGATGGATTAGGCTAAACTAGATTACTTAATCCACTTCTAATTCAAATACGTGGGCAGACTAAAGCATCGCAGTTATTAAATCACATCCTAAATATTTAGACCGCTTGACTTGAGTTATGTTTTTTGAGCAAAATGAGCTATCTTTAGAGATTACAGCTTTTTTCTGCTTTGCAAAGCCTAAATAAATGAAACCGATCTCGTGGGGCTCGTGTGCACAGATTTATTTAAACCTGTGTTATAGAAACATAGCTTAGCTTCGCGCATTTTCTGAGCATTGTGAGTTAATTATTGATCTCCAAAGCGAGAATAAAACATTTTAAAATATTTCCGCACTGTTTGGGTTGATCTTGAGATATACAAATAAAGTTTTGTCACGTTACAGGATTTTTCATTAAAACCTTTGTTTCAAAATGATGTTAAAATTATTCAAAGAGCAGCTCAATGATCGCACCCAGTCAGTATCAGTCTAAAAATTAGTGCGAACATTTTCTGATTATGAAAATTTAATAAATTCATCAACCTACTGAATGATTGCTTGTAGTGTAAAAACCAAACCAGAATTGATCCGAGAAGTAGCGAGACCGGTGTGAAATTTTCAACATTTATCAAAAGTGTAGCTACACAAATTAACAAAAAACAAAAGTGTAGGTGCACAATTCAACAAAAAGTGTAGAATTATATAAAAAATTATGGCAGGGTTGAACTTGTTATTTATCTCACTAAATCTAATCTAATCAAATACGTGGCATATCACTGCGACCTTCGGGGAATTAAGTTTAGTGTAAATGGAAACGATAATATAAAAAGTATAAACCGGTGTAAACATCCACAAGTGTAAACATCCACAAGACCCGGTTTACACTTTTTATATTATTTCCATTTACACTAAACAAAAAAAAAAATCCCCGAAGGTCGCAGTAATATGCCGCATATCACTAAAAGTTGCATAGAATGTCCCCGAAATGCCAGCACACTCAGATTTTTGGTGTCATATCTAGAATTAAGTGTTAATGGCCCTTAAACATCCACAATACCCATTTTACACTTTTTACATTATTGTTTCCATTTATACTAAACAAAAAAAATTCCCCGAAGGTCGCAATGATATGCTGCGGATTAGATTAGATTAGTGAGATTTAGTGAGATAAATAACAAAATCAACTCTGCCATATTTTTTTTATGTAATTCTACACTTTTTGTTGAATTGTGCAACTACATTTTTGTTTTTTGTTAATTTGTGTAGCTACACTTTTGATAAATGTTGAAAACTTCACACCGGTGGTAGCGAGGGATGAGAATATTATGGGCCAAGAACTTAATGGAAACATTTTTAAAATTTATGCCTTTAAGTTATATTTTAAATATTTAATTGTTTCAAATTTTTACGATTAGTTGGACGGTTACGATTGTTGGAAAGAGGATCGACGGGATTCTGTTACATTTCACTTTAGTATCATAACCAGTTGCAATATTGGGGACTTATCCATAAATTGAGTGATCTAATGTTTATCGGAAAACGTGCACTCTAAGAGATAAAGTGATTAATATCAAGAAAAATTCAATCAAACTGAAGAAAAGGCACTGAATATAGCGGCAACGATGATGGGTAGTGCAAACTTACTTTCTTTTACGAAGTACAAAAATGGAGGGGTGACTATGTTGTGGCCAACAACCGCCTTTCTTTTTACCAAGAATGTACATAGATCTCTAATACACCAGACTTGAATTCCAAACCTAAAAATTAAACTTACCAGACTTTTTGTAAAAACTATCTTGTAAAGGCATAATGTAAGTTGAAAATTCAAATTTTTTTATTGAAAATGACTGTTGATTCCATGCCATTTATGTGTGGAGTACAACATCGTTCATGTGACCACCACGGCTCCTGTTACAGGCCTACATCCGAACATTAAAATTTTTAATGACTTAGAATTGTGTGTGAATCATTGCTATACACTTTACTTTTCAAAACCCTCCCGAAGAAAATAATCTAATGGTGTCAAATTGCATAAGGATTTCTTGAAATTATGCGATTATCGACCTAGGTTGCCAATAAATCGAGTGTTTTACGGTTTATGTGCCATCAAGTAAAGTCTTGTTGAAACCAGAGATCATCTAAATCAATTTCAACATTTTCACTTATAGTTGTTACTGTTTCAGGAGTACGAACTGGACGATGGTGTTCATATACTCTACGACATGCAAGTGATTAAGTTTCTTTAAAACGTTCAAATCATCACGTATGAAATGTTGTGTTTTACAGAACGGCCATATTCGTAATAAGTTTGGGTAACCCGTTGTTGTGCTGTAAACGAACACATGACTAAAAACGGTTTTGACTTTTCATTTGTCAATAAATTTTCGGGTTGCCACCACATAATAAATATTGGTTTTAAGCTTAAAAAAACCAACAGATGGGACACCCTTTATATAAAAAATCGATATTACCGCTTAATTTTCGTAAGGTTGGTTGACAATTAGAAGAGTTATTTAATCAATAAAATCATAAAAGTGATTCAATCGAAATTTATAAAAAAAAATGTCAAAATCTAATTAAAAACAAATAATTGAGATGATATTAAAGGTTTCAAGCTGATTAGACCCCTAAATCAACAAAATTTTGGTTAATAAAACACGAAAACTTACCCGGGTAGGCGGTTGTAAACATAAGGGTTAATCTATTCAAATATATTTTTCAAAGTATGCTGAAAGGAGATAATATTTGTTCCCGCAATCTTTTAAACATCTTAAATGCTTAAACGTAATACTTTAGCTCTTCTGGAATGAAATTTTTTTAAGCACAAGCGCTACTTCATCTAAAATGCAAGATATTAAATTGCTCTTCTTAATTCTTAATTCATTTCAACAAGATTTTTTAGATTTCACAAAACATATCTGAAGTTGCACATACCACCTATACATACACTTTCAACCCAATTATTTTGTTTACAGTTTCTGCCAAAATAATAATTTTCTTGTGGAATAATATTTTCATTAAAAATTTCCAACTAAAAAGCTTTTGTTATGCGTACAAAATAATAATGTTTTCCCAATGAATTTTTAAAAAGCTTTTAATGTTATTTTCATAAATTTTAAAAAGAAAAATCATTATTTTCGTATTTTGTTCGGTTTACTCTGCTGAAGTTAATTAGAAAAATTTTGCACAACAAATCAAACGGCGGAACATCGACTTTCTTTATATAATACCAGGTATTATTCAAAAGGTCAATTAACAAACCATTAAATCGTTAATTGAGTATTTTTTAGAACCGCATATTCGACGCGTAGTTTAGGTATTACTTGAGGGCCTATAATGTACTCGTATAAGGATTTTAGTTAGAGCTTTTACATTAAATAATAATGAGGTATAAATTGGGGTACGTCCCCGATCTATAGCCAGATTAATTGTAAAATAAACCAAATTGCAACATAAACAAGCTCATTCAAAATTTATTAAAACGGGCATATATCTTATAGGCCGAGGGTGGTAAAGCAACATGTTTTCGATACATTTCAAAACATATTTTATTAATGCTGTTGGAACATTATAGCTGACAGTTGATATAATAAATCACGTTTATCAGTTTTATGCAAAACAGTATACATTTGTATGTGAACTCGTAAATGCATCATAAACTGAAAAGAAGTTAATTTTATGTTTACGCTGCCATTTAAGTTTTAAACTAGTAGTTAAATTATTTATGATAACTCACAATACAAAATATTGGCGTTTGGATAAAACAAAAATGTGAAGTATTTTAGCGCAAGTCTGAAGCAGGTCCGAATAAAAATTGGAAAAAACTGTTTTAACGCTTCAAAATCTGTAAAATTCACACCATTAGAACACATTAGACCACTATGCTGATAAGCGTAACGAAACAAATTCGGCGAGAGACTTATACAGCACCTCACAAGGCAAAGACATGAAAGAGAAGCTCGATGAAACCAACGTCATTGTGATAAGAGTGAAATGTGTCTTAACAAATTCCTGGCGGGTCTTACGAGTAGAGAACGATTTTCCTCAAAGCACAAAAGATAACCCTACATCTTTTTTGATGGACTAACATTAACATTGTATCTGTTCCACAAGGAATAGAACCAAACATACTGCACGGAAATTCTTCGCGGAATAATCAACCAAGCGGTGCACGAATACTTCAACAAAGGACAGTGCCTAGCTATAATTACCGCCCCACACCACAATACTATATAAACATAGGCCATTCAAAAAACAAAACCAGGCAGAACCGATAGACACCATATCCAATAACAACCAATATGAACAATATTCGAGTGTTAACCCAGCCAATGAGTTTCCCAAAGGCCTTGTCTCAAGAATTATATACAAGTGAAGATAATCAGGAAGTGACAGAAGAGTGTTATGAAGAATAGCCTCAACTATACTTCCACAATCTAGAAAATGTGAGGTGGATGATGAAAATTTTCATCCAGAAGCCTCCCATCTTGAATCAGAGACGTAGATATCAATAAACATCAAACGTACACCCTTCCAAATACGTATTTTGTTTTTGTTTTTTCATCAAATAAATCTTTCTTAAACCCAGAATTCGTTCAACCTTGACGGATACGTTCGATGTCTCCAATTAACGTTAAAACTATATTTAACGATCATCAGATAAACCTAAAAGTTGTTGCCCCATGAGTTACGGAATTTAAAACATATGAACCTATTGAATTTCTTCTGCTCAAATTCTTTAAATACTTTGCTGGTTTAATAGAATTGGGACCAGGCCGAAAAACCCGAAATAATAGCAATTTAAGCCTAATTATTCCTAAAAGGCTTATACTATATTACCCATAGAAGCAAGCTTACTGCTTAACTTCCGGTTGATGTTGAATGCAGTATGCAGTTTCAGAAGTTGTGAATTATGTTAACAATTCGCATACTTTTGTGATCGAACAACCGATCAAAGCCGAATTTTTCGAGAAAACATCAGAAAACATCAAGCAGAATCCAACCACTGTAATATACAAAACTGCGATACATCGATTCACGGTGAAACTGTATTTAATCTAATTACAACAGAACATCTTAATGCAAATGCCAGAAGAAATATTTCTCAGAACAGAACAACGTCTGTCTTTTACAAATAATGTAAAACATGAAATAAATCTGAAAGATGACAAACCCGTATTCACCAAAAGTTATCGATACCCTCATGTTCATAAAAAGAGGTCAAAAGACAAATCGATAAGATGTCAGCGGAAAAGTCAAGTGGCAATTAGTGTCGATTATTGAAGATCGGTACCCTCTACCAAACATCACCGATGTAATCGAAAAACTAGGGAAATGTATGCATACTCAACCCCAGGCCAAGCATATGGATTTCACCAGACGCATAGGTGAGAAAACAGAACATACCTAAAATCTCATTTTCCGTAGACCACGGGCACTTTGAATACATATAAGAATGCCTTTCGGTATACAGAATGCCCCTTCCATGTTTCAAAGAGTCATGGATAATGTGTTAGGCGACCTTCGAAGTAAATTTTGCTTGTGTTACATGGATGACATCATAATATTCTCGACGTCACTCCCAGAGCTCATTGAAAACTTAAAGCAAGTAGTCAACCAATTCAGAAAAGCTAATTTAACAGTTCAACAGTTGCCTTTTTAGGCAATATTGTTAATCTGTGACGGAGTTAAACCAAACCCTGAAAAAATTAAAGTTATTGAGGAATTCCCCGTTCCTAAAACGGAGAAACAAATTAAAAGCTTTTTGGATTTTGAGATATTATTGAAAGTGTATAAAGAACTTCTCCACGTCACCAAACGATTAACGGAATGTTTGAGAACAGGCTAGGAAATAATCCTTGATGCAAGGTATTTGCAATATTTTGAATATTGCAAGGAGTTGTTGGGTAGAGAACCAATCTTGCAATATCCCGATTTTTCTAAAGAAAAATCGTTAGTAAACGATGCAAGTAGCGTAGCTATTGGAGCGGTCCTCTGGCAAGGTCCCATAGAAAAGGATAAACCTATTTGTTATGCATCCAGAACCTTAAAATTACTCCACTACGGAAAAGAAGCTTTTAGCCATTGGTCCACAAAATTTTCAGACCATACTTATTCGGTTAAAAATTCAAAATCGTAACGGACCACAAGCCGTTGACATGGCTTTTCAATAAAATTAAAGGAATACGTCTATGAAATCATATATAAGAAGGGTGTTAAAAATGCGAATGCAGTTGCATTATCACGGATTAAACCCCAACCTGTTATAGTTAATCATATTAACACTTCTGATATATTTGGCCTTTCTACGAGGGGAGAATTCGAGATTGGATGATTGGAGATTGGCCTTCACCTTGTGCGAGTCTAAAGAAGTCGAAAGGAGACTCAAGGAGACATCCAATTCTTCAGTTTTCATGGTAAACTTCCGAAAATAATATCGGATAACGAAGTAAATATGAACACGCCACTCTTTAAAGCTTTTCTACACGAGAACATTAAAAATCTGATGCACAAATGCATCCTCGACGGCCCCAAATTCATTAGATGAATTCACACCTTTTGAGCGTTTAGCAAGTCATTATATCATTTTAGGGCGATCTATTGACCCTGCATTTTCAAACGCGCAGGAGTTCCTATTTAACCACACGTTATCATAAGATTAGTATTAAGCTAATGTATTTACGAGGAAATTCACGCGAAGAATCCCAAGCTATTCAATAAACTTAATCCTAATCCGATTAAGTTTATTGAATAGCTTGGGTTTCTTCGCGAGAATTTCCTCGTAAATACATTAGCCTAATACTAATCCTTTAACCAGGAGTTAAACACTCAAAGTGACCAACCTATAGGAAACTACAAAGAGTGCATACCGATCAGGCTAGGCCAGGCCCGTGTAATCAATAGATACACAATAATCATCCACTTAATCGGCATCCAACCCTACGAACATAATCTCCGCACCATTCAGACCTCATGAAAAGAGTAAGACCATTAATCAAAGGCATTACAGGAATTCTAGATCAACATGATCTAGAAGAAATCAGTAACACAATATGCAATCTCCATCAGAATTCGGATAAAATAAACGAACAAAATAACGCTGACGGTTTGATCGATAGATTCAACTTTATATACAGAAGTACGTAAAGAGAAGCATCAACAAAATGCTTGCTTAAGTTGACCATAATAAGAGTTTCTTAGTCAACTTACGGGGGTGGTCAACTTGGCCAACAATATCTTGGTGTGTAGCTACAACATGCTTACTAATATGACCAGTTCTATTCTGTAAATTTCTGCATCATAACTCGAGTTCTCAATACTTCAATACCAAAGCAGCAAATTAAACTCAAATCACCAGAAAATATCAAAATTGTTCACTATAATTGAAGAACAAAAGAAATCTTCCATCGCGATAAATAAGTTTATTTGATAAGAGATGGCGTGCAAACCAAATAATCTATTAATACCGAATATGCAATGCCGACCGAATTTCGTTTACATTCGCGTGCAAAAACCACAATCTTTATATGGAAAGGACTATGTAAAGTACACGGACATCCATACTACTCGCTAAAGAAAATTATCACAACAATTCCAGGGTGGGTGTGAATCCCGACTAAACAGAGAAACAATCAAATTGGAAAGAAGATGGAATTTCGAGGGAAACTTGGGTTTATTCCATGTATTTTTCCATACTAAGCAGATTTCCATAGTACTTTTCACATTGTGGGTTTATTATGAAATTAAAGAAAGGTTTGTTGCATTTTTATGTAAAATTTACTTATATTTAATTTTTAATATAAAGCATCTTTCAAAAGTCACGCCTAGATGTCAGTAGTAAATAATTTCTAACCGAAACCTTTTTTTAAGTTATCTTTGACATTTGTGAAGTAGGCAGATGTACAATTTTAACGATCAATACTTACACGCTAGAAGGACGTATTAAAGTTATTCAAACTTATTATGAAAATCATCGATCTTTAAAAAATACGTGTCGTAAAATTCGTTATTTTTTTAGTGTAAATAATCATCCAAATGAGTCAAAACTTCAAAGGTTAGTGAAAAAATTTGAAGAGACTGGTTCTGTTGAGGATCGAAAAAAGTCTGGCACATCAAAAAGTGGACGTTCTAGTGAGAACATTGCTGCTGTGGCCGAAAGTGTCGCGGAGGAACTTTCAACATCGATATCACAACGTTCTCAGGAATTAGACATTCATCTATCGACTGTTTGGCGAATTTTACATAATTATTTGCATGTGCATCCTTACAATATTCAATTAACACAAAAATTAAAACAAACAGATCATTATCAACGCAGAACATAAATTGATGACATAAACTGACCACCTACTTACTTTCTTTGGGGTTTCTGGAAAAGTAATGTTTATGTGAATAATCCAACAAGAATTGCACAGCTGAAAAACAACATTCGGACCGAAATTGATAAACTTATAATGCGGTAATGTGTGAGCGAGTTCTTAAAAATTTTGATTTTCGTATAGAAGCCTATGCCACGTACCCGTGGTGGACATTTAAATGATGTCATTTTTCACAAATAATTGTGAAAACTCATATTTTTTCAAAAAATAAAAAGACCAGAAAAATCTAAGTTTTTATTTAAAAACACATTTAGGCGCAACTTTTGAAAGACCCTTTAGTACTGTATTTTTAGTACGTGTCGAATTTTGGTAATATTGCTTCGCAAGCTCAAACACAGATGACGTGTTAATAGTTTATTCAAATTTTATTCTAATAAATTTCTTATTTTCATTGCGGAAATTTATTAGCTCAAAATTTGATAATTCCAACTTTCGGGTGTGAAATGGGTGTGAAATAAAACCAGCAAATTTTGAGTTAATTTACAATTTAGTTTCCCAACATCCCGCGATTATTACAAAATTATACAGGTGGATTAGATTGCGTAATCTACCTCGCCCATCGCTGGCTATCAGTGCAACAATTGAGGGAACTCCAGCATAACCCTTTAAATTGATATCATCAGCTTTGTGCTTACTTATAGGCCATGTGTATAAGGTAAGTCGGAACTGCTAATTTTCATGTATACAAAAACCTTGACGTCTCTAGGGCCCTTCATTGTTTTTGCACCCAAACCAATTTTGTTGCATACTTTTACAACGCTATAATTTACATAAATAATTGTTTTTATAATTTATACGTTTAAAAATAACTGTAATTGCGAAGTTTGTGATTATAGACTTAGTAGTTTGTTAGAATTGCGTGCATTCCCATTCGAAACTAGAAGCACATAATTTTTATTAACTTACTGCAATGCAATAAAAACAAAATTGCCAATTCCTTCAATCGAATTATTTGTAGGGACACGCATATTAGCTAATCAAATATTACAATTCTTCATTCAATTTCCTAAAAACCTATTTAGGTAATTCAAACCAATTTCGTTTGTTATTTACGGTTCGGTTCGCATAGCTGCTAGCGTCTAAATAGCATAAACAGCGCCGCTCCATCGTATACCCAGAGGTAGACATGAATATTATTAAATCACAAAACTGTGATGATTGTGATGATGGTAATGTAAAGGGAATAAAAGGTGAAAAGTGTAACGAGCACACCTAAATTTTCCATTTTTTTTATTTTTATTTTGTTGTTTTGCTTAAATTAATTTATCAAAAACAAAAGAAAATTTTATATAAACCGAAACAAAAAGAAAATATTCCTCGGTGATGACTTTGGAAAAATATCAGTTTTCCACCTATCTTTATTGTTGTTTATTTATATTCGATTGACAATCAATTTTCTATTTTGTGTATTGACTACCCTTAAAAATACAAAAACAATCTGTGTCTAGTAAAAAAAATATATAATCAATCAAATCTCGCATAATAAAATAATCAACAATAATGGAAAGTAGGAAAATTGGAAAAATCAAATATACCGGATTAAATATCTATCTATCCATCAGTGAGTGATTGTATCACTTTTACTTTTGATTGAATAATTATAACAATATAATATGAACTGTGTTTTCAACACGTGGCTGGCGCCCTGTACCTCATGGGTTTATGGTTTGATTGGAATTTTCTTTCATACCCATAAATAATAATTAATCGGCGTCGGAAATTTCATATATTTTGTATAGTTGTTGCTGTACGCACTTAATTGGATTTTCGCCTTGAGGTAATTTCAAAGTTCTGTAATTACAAAATTTACTTAATCGAAAAACAATTTATTCGTTGGTTAAAGTTCCCTTGAACTTTATATTTTATGTAAACATTCGATTCCCACAGCACGTATAGGAGTATATTTTGAATATATAAAAAATTAAATCTGCTTTCTTTAACATTTTTCTTAGTATGGATCACTGAACATAATTATTTCAATCTTTTGAGAATATATTTGCAACAAACCAGGGAAATCAGTAAGCTTACGAACGGTTATTCGATAGCAGTTGAACACTATATATGATTTTTCCAGTAATAGTCATAGTTTTTCCTGAGGCAACACGGAAACCAATGAAAAATTGGGTATAGCTTGTTATGCATCTGGTGATGGCATAACAAGGTTTTACTTCGATCCAAGTGAAATAATTCACGGGTTGTTTCTATTCTTTGGGTGCAATCTTTGGAAACAAAGAAAATATCCTAATTGGTAAATGCATATCAATTATATCATAATTTTCTACAACACTGCTCGTAAAAAAATTCCGAACACTTGAATTATTAACGCATGACAACGCATTATTTGGATAAGGTGGAAATTGATCGAATTGTTTGGCCTGCTCGCAGCCCTGACCTTAATCCCATAGATCACATGACGGAAATCGTTCCAGAAACCTTAGATCACCTTCAATCAGGTCTGCAGGAAGAATGGGAAATGATACCTCATGAGTACATTGCAAACCTGGTGCACAGATGCTGTATAAGATAGAAAAATTCCCAGAAGAAAAAATACGGTTTTGCTATTCACCGCTAGATGCATCACTATCACAAAAAGGACTTTTTCTGCTGAAATTTTTGGAAACCAGCAGAAATTTTTTTAAATTTTTAAGCAAATCAATAATTCTCAGCAGAAAGTTTTATGAAAAATCAAAGCATTTATGAAACAGAAGAGAAAATTTATGTTTAAACGTTTTGAAACGAAAAAAGGGAAATTTTCTTTAAAAAACAGATTTTTGTAAACAGAAAGGCTCTCAAAATATACAAAAAATATCATAATCATCATAATGCCGATGATTTCAGCTACTATAAAAATGAAGTATAAGATAGCAGAAATTTCTCAGCGGAAAATAAGAGATTTCGCTACTCGCCACAAGTGACAGCACCATCACAAAAGAGAATTTATTTTGTTATATAATTACCAGCGGAAATTTTTTATATTTTATTTTAATAAATAAATATATTTTCCGTCTATTTTCTCTTCTGTTTCATAAATGCTTTGATTTTTCATAAAAATTTCTGCTGGTTTCCAAAAATTTCAACAGAAAAAAAAAATCCTTTTTGTGATAGTGGGACCTCTAGCGGTGAATAGCAAAATACATTTTTTCTGCTATCGTATACAGCATGGTGCACAGTATGCCAAAAATAATGTTACTTTTATTAAACAAAAACTTGTTCCGTTATCTTGGCGCATATTATATTATTTCGTACAACCATACGTCGGGCGAATAATGCGGATAGTTACCATAATCACAAATATTCATTGAAAAAATGTAGCAGGTGGCCTAGCCTACGAAACCATAACGTAAAATTAGTTTTTAGTTTTGGTTTTTCACTGTTCTGCTCAGTTCTTCACGTGTCCGGCATATTTTGTTACATCGCTCGATTGAGTATAATTTGTATACATTTGATTTAAATATTCGCGATTTTCTGAAATTTATAATTTTCATTGAAAATTTTATTTAGCTAATTTTACAGTACACATCGCCATTTCGGACTTTAACAAATATAAGTGTTTAATTTGTTCTGGAAATCACAACATGTTCTAGGGCGACCAGCTTAAATCTCTTCCATTCGAAGAAAGATTAATCCTCTTACACGAGAAGAGGTTAGGTTTTTACTTAGGCCACTATTTAGATGACTCCAGTTCACCCTGCTACAAATGGTTGCCACATTGATGGCAAAATCTCCTCTTTCGCTATAAATACGAGATTCGGAGGCATCTTCTTTGGACAATTAATTAAAGAGTTTCAAAACTTCTAAGACATTTGTTCAGAGATGACGTTTTTGGTTACAAGATTTGTTAACTCTTCTTCGAATAATATGAATCAGACCAAATGAAAGTGGAGCCTAACGACGGTAATAATAATTTTGACCAGGTCTGTTATCTGCCTCACAACGGTGTAAGACATCGCAAAAGTTCAAAGCTTGAACGGTCCATGCAAACACAAATTAAAATGTATTAACCGATTTTTGACGGCCGCCAAAAACAGCAACTGTTAGTAAATTGTAACGATAAATCATAACGTAGTTTAAAATTATTGATTGTGTGCAATAGCTACGGAAGTGCTAGTAATCCTTGTGGTGACGCCAAGCGACGGTGTCAGGAATTACGAACTCGCGCATTTTAAAAAAACAATCAAGTTACAAGACAACACGCGATCCGGTTAAGGCACATAACCTGAAAAACAATTGGGGCACATGAGTTAAAATGGATAACAAGCTAATAGAAGATTTACTGCACCAAATGCGGTTACCAGAAATTTGCCAACACTATTCTGCCAGGCAAGCCAATGGAATTAACTATGGCAACTGCCGTCGATGAACTCCAACGTATTTACGGGCGAAAAGAATCGCTGTTTTCGATGCGACTTAAGTGTTTTAAAATCTCGAAGAGCGAGAATGAAGATTACAAAACGTACGCCTCCCGCGTCAACTCGATGTGAAAAAGTTGACCTCGTAAAATGCTCGGCAGGAGATTTTAAAATCCTGCTCTTTGTGCAGGGTCTCAACAAATCGCAGGACTCCATCACCTTGGAAACGGTACTGTCAAAGTTGAATGCACAGTACACGGTAACAGTGTTAGACATGGGGCAAAAATTGATATTACAGGAGCTAGTCAACATTGCTGAACGCCTAACCAACCACATAAGGGACAAAGGCATGGCAACCCATCCAGAAGCGTTCAAATTTGAAGTACTGGAAATACAGAAAAGGTCGGAATGGAACCAGAACAAGTAACAGAATCCAGAACGGCAAAAGCAGAGAATTGCAGCACGGATCAGGCACCGAAATCCCCATGCCGGTTATGCGGTGAAATTCATTTCCATCGGGACTGCCCATTTGAAGATAAAGAATGCCAAACATGTAAGGTACAAGGGTACAGGAGCGGATATTGCCAGTCAGCTGTTCGCGTTAAAGCCAAAAGGGCACGAAGAGGTAGCGATAAGGAGTTTTGAGGTTCAGGTAAGATCAGAATCAACACGCAAATCTGTCATCCCGTCGCTCGATACGGGTACAGCTCGACACGGGTTCAGATTGGACGATCATCTCACGAACAAACTGGGAAATTTTAGGTATGCCAATTTTGGCCAAGTGCAAAGAACAGACGATCAGCTCAACTAGTGACTATCTTGACATAATTGGGCAGTTTTCAAGCTAAACTAACGTTGTATTGGGGTTTCTCGACGTACCATTATCAGCAGTATGCCAACTCAACCGCGCCTATTGTTGATTCAAGAATTACCAGTCCCAGCTGACATTTCAATGCTGTGTGCTTTTCTGGGACCCATTAATTTGTATCAAATTCATCAAAGGATTGAAAGACTTGCGTGAGCCTTTGGATGAATTGCTGCGAGAGGACGTCAAGTACGATTGAACTCCTGCTCGTGATGAGGCGTTCAAAAGGCTAAAAAATGTTCTGGCAACAGAGAAGCCTTTGCACTGGTATTCGCGCTTAAGAAATTTCATCGTTTTATCTACGATCAGAAGTTCGAACTTCGTACCGATCACCAACTATTGTAAGCAGTTTTTGTTTCAAAATAAGGAGTCCCTGTATACTCTGCTAATCGTCTATAGCGTTACGCGCTTGTCATACACGGCTACGATTTTGACATCAAATACATCAGCACGAAGAGTTTTGCGTATGCTGATTTTATTTCAAGACTCATTAATGCGCAACCGAATCCCGAGCCCGAGGATACCATGACTGCAACCGTTCGAATTGACAATCATACAGAACGCTTTGCCATCGCGAAATCATTACCGGTTAATTTCGAAGCAATCCAAGCTGAAATCGCAAAATCTGGTGTTATGAAGCAGGTCGCTTATTTCATCGAGCAGGGTTGGCCTGGAAGGAGAAGGCAAATCAGAAATAACACACCGGCAGACTATTTCCAACTCCGTACATTGCTCTCATTGATTAAATAGTGTATTTTTTATGGCGAGCGGGTCTGATACCATTGCAATCGCACAAGGGTATTCTCGAGGACTGCTTCAAGAAGATGTGCGGGCGCCACGTGCGGTCTCACAGCAATCAGCTGAAGTTCCATCACGCCAAATCACACATTGAAAACTTGTTGTTGGACATTTTCGAAATCACGCTGTTGCAAGAAGTTGTCGAGCCGACGATCATGCCTCAGCAACAGCAAACATGTGATGATCGTGAACCATGCATTGCCAGTCATATCAACGAAGCCATCGATGTCGACTCTGTCGACTCAGATAATGAAGTTAACCGGAATGATTAGCAGGAGGTGCAATCCCGCCGTACAACATGGGAAGATGCCCAGCCGGCTGGATGATTTCGGCATTAGTCGATATTAGACGATTTAACATTTTTTTTAAATAAGGGAAGAGTGTAATGCGACGGTGTCAGGAATTACTAAACGTGACGAACGGATGTGTTTTTAGATTATAATTTTGTGAATTATTACCCTTTTAGCTCTCGAAGAGAGATGTGTAAGAACGAAGATAATAAATAAAGACTAGTTAAACATATACATATGCACATACATATAAGTAATCGTGTTATCAATTATCAGATCTACAACAAGCCTTACCTAGTATAAGTATAAAATGTGCCCGTATCATCGAAAATAAAACGCTTTTATCATGTTCCATTGGGATGGGTGGGTGCGACTTTGTAATTTCCTCAATATATAGATGACTGCTGCAAGTTCACTAATTATCTCCAAAAGGAGTGCCTTAACTGTCATACGACTAAATAAAATGAATTTTATTAGTCGAAGATCTTCCAATTTCCAAACTCATATATTAGTAGTTTTTTGTAATAAGGATCCGGATTTATCAATTTAGTAGTTTTTTTTTGTCGAGTACACTCAGAATGACACTCTGATACCCAAAAATAGAACTAATAATGAACTCCCTCCCACAATAATTTGCTGCTGTACTCACATAATTTGAGTTTCTTTAGGTATAGCATTCGTCATGTGGTGTCATTGTATCAGTAAATTCTCATTCCAGTTCGATCACATGTCCAGAATTCAAATTGAATAACTAGAAATTATTAATAGCAATTAAGTGGATGGAAAACTGGTAAAAAGCAAAGAAATTTAATCAGCCTACGAAGAATAATTTTCTAGCCCCCCAAGATATATTTTTGAGCGATCTTGAGCTCCAAAAATTTTAGGCTAAAAACTGTCAACCTTGGATGGGAAGCAGGAGCGGCTCGATTTATTGCAATAATGAAGTTAATGATTCCATAATCTATATCACGACTTCTTTTGCTCAGGAGAACCCAGGAGTATCTGAGTCTCTTCAATAACCATCAGTGATCCAAGTATTTGACGTAAAACGATTAAATCCGATATAGTTTTCCGATGTGTTAACAAATCGAATACGATATACTCGTTGAGTATGAGGTTAAACTTCATACTTGAAACTTTTTCCATAAATTTGGAGGTCCCATTGATGTTTGAACAAAATCGCATCGCCGGAGGTGATAGCTTCGACAGAAGCTGTTTTCGTTTTTTGTAAATATTTTGAAAATAATATCATTTCCAAGGAAACGTTCAGATCAGTTTCCCAAAATTTTAAGCGGAAATGACGATTTTTTGATAAAAATAAACTTTTTTCAACAAAAATTCGGCCCCTGTACAGCACACAATCTGTCACTTCCGGTACGGTAAGTATGAAAAACTTCATACTTACTGTACCGGAAGTCGCAGCAATTTTTGGAATGATGTTGAAAAGTTTAACATTTACAAAAAACGATAAAGAATTAGAAGATTCCAACAAATTTAGAGATTAATTTCAAGTGTCACTTGTTTAAGTTAAGTTTAACAGCATGTACAGTAAAAGTAATAATTCAAAACGATCACTAGCATCTCGTTGTTCTGCGGTTTAATTCGATATGATTAAATATTTTTACACTCAAATTCCAGAAAGCATCCGCATACTTTCAATTCCACTTTTAGTGAAGAAATGTCCTGTTATTTGAGGATTGCGCCGTCTTATTTTTACATGAACGTTTGCATATCATTTTGTCCATATTGTCGACTTCGTTGATTTATTGGTTGCCCCCTGTCAAAACAAATTTTGACGTTATTGCTAAACTCAAACATGGACGATTCGGCAGGTCCATGTTTGTTTTTTCGTCTTCAGGGGAAAATATTTAATTTCTTTTAAAATATGAAATATATAGCCGTGTTTCTTTATTAGGGCCCGACAGATTTATCCGGAGCACCCAATTTTATAGGTCAAAACTTATATTTAGCGCGCTATTTTTGTATATAATTAATTTATTTAATTCTAAACTAAGATTTTTCATTCAATTTTTTAGTTAAAAATCGATAAAAAATATTTTGCTCTACCTATTTATCGGGAGCCGCTATCGGGAGCGCTATCCATTTCAAAGGGAAATTTTAAATTTCCTTTGATTTGTACAACCCTTAAAGATGATTCATTTTTTATAACGTCATGCCAAAATAAATGTTAATTGGTATATTTCAAGTCGTTCAAAGTTTGTTTTATGGATGAATTTATTTTTTCATTTTTATTGTAAAGCGACACCAGTGAATAAATAGCTACAGTTTCAGTAGAAACTTCCCTTCGGCGTCGGATAGTGCTCCAATATTAAAACACGGCTTATGTTAATTTATTGGGTTAACAGAGAATGTGAGATTGTACTTTGCTAGCGAAAATAGAACGCAGCATTTGAATCATTCTACCACTTGCGAAATTATGAATTATAACGAATTTCAGTAATTTTGGGAAAAATATGGAAATTATTGCAAAAGTCACTTTTGTAAAATACGCAAAAGTGGTGGCGTAATCGAATTACTAATTTTTACCATTTGTCCTAATGTTGGTAAACTTAAAACTAAGAACCATTTTCCAAACCCGTTTCTGAGTACGGCGTCAACAAATTTCAAATTTACTGAATTTTTTGAAATTATTTAATTTATTATTAAATGTCTCTAAGGTCGGCACTAGAAAATGTTAATCTAAAAATAATCCTCGTGATATTTGAACGGGAGTTGGATGATTATTTATCTTAAGGTTGGTGAATCTAAAGCCAACCAACCATGTACCATTTTCAATGTATGGTATTTGATTTTGGTCTCCCAGAATAATAAATTTTCGACAACCACTTATGAAGCACAATCACTCATTAAAGCAACGAGACCCAGTAACCTGCATGTACCTTCATGTACTCGCCAATATACTCGTAGACGGTGTTATATTTCAGCGAGCCATTTAGTAGATAAGACGCAATCGTGCGGTAATGTTTAATGTTTTCATATGAAATGATAGATTCTACCTTTATGGAGTCCATGTTGATTCGTGTTTCGATTTGTCCAACGGTAACGAAAGGTTAAATATTATTTAAAAAATTATGTTGTCCAGCATTATTTCAGTGGCATGTTATCAGGATCAAATTGAGCTAACGCTTCTCTGTCGAATCCAAACTGGTGATCATATCTGCAGATCTTCGTCAAATCCAAAAACGTTAGCTAATGTAATAAAGTTTAAAATATCCTTTATTGGACTTCGAAAATAATAATCGTCGTTATCTTCAGAATTGAAGGTGGGAATTATGCGTATCGGCACGATTTTCCAAATCTTCTCGTTTTGTACAGGTAAGTCAATAATCCAGCTTCATATAAAGCTCGTTTGAATTTAACTATATCACTAAATAGGATATTTAATATCCGTTTGACCTTTGAAGATGTTATATTAGTTATAAAATTAGTTACAGGAGACGTTAAGTGCAATCTGGAATGCCTGCGGTTTTTTTAAAAATGAAGTGAAGATATAATCATGCGCACTACGTCGATGAGTTTTCTGCACATCGACTCTTTTTGGTTATTGATTATCATTATGTGTTTATTGTCAGTACACAGAACCACCGCAAAACAGGCATATCGTCATTATTTGCATACCTTTCCGTAAAATATTTGGACATTTTTTCAGCAGCTTAGTTGCGTTAGTAGTCGCACACCTGTAATTATATAACGTTGCTACATAAGTAACCGCTGCATGAAAGATGAAGAAAATAAAAAAGCATCAGGCAACATTAATAGAAAAAAACCTAGTTCCTCTAGTGTGAAGTTAGCACAGCCCAGAATTTATTGGAAATCACGTTAAATACAAAAATTAAAATGCAACCTTTATATCTAAAGAACTTGTATTTGAACGAACTAAAATTATAGGAGACACGCTAAAGATACTTAGCACGTTAAAGGTATACATTTTTCGGATCAAATCTATGTGGTTTTGAGATAGTCACACTCATGCCTTACTTTTAGAGAAATTAGAAAAAAATCGTTCAGTGGCAACTTTGCGAAAATGGGATTTGCGCCAGTATCCATACGAGTTAATGGGTACATCTGGTCCAGCGCCTAATTTCGCAAAGTTGTCACTGAACGATTTTTTTCTTATTTGCCTAAAAGTGAGGTATCGGTGTGGTAATCTCAAAACAATATAATCTTAATTCGACAAATTTATACTTTTAATACGAGATACAAATAAATACGAGTTAATGAGACATCACCAAATCAAAAAACCTCTGGAAATTCTCACATGTGTGTGTACTAAGCCAACGTGCTTATTAGCGCTTTGAGATATTATGAGAAGTAATGTTGTTTATTATTTAGCCAAAGAAGTCTAAGTATTGTAAAGGATCGACCCTACTCGCGCAGTAACTCACTTGACTCACCTTAAGTTTTTGATTTAAGCTAATTTTAGTAATTATAACAATTTTTTGTGTTTTTTCCTTTTTCTATAATTTTGATCTGGTTAATTTTAAAGTAAAGGGTGTTTCATTCGCGAGGCCTAACTTTGAATTTAAATAAAACACAGACAAATAATTTTATTGGCCACGAATGAGACTCATACATGACGTAATCTGGACCTCCAATTTCCGATCACTCTTCGCAGCATTTCTGGTCGCTTCCAAGTGTTAAGTAGACTGTAAAGTTTTCACCAGCATCGTTTTTGAAGACATATGATCCGATGATTCTTTCGGCCCGTAAAGCATACATTCAACCAAAAATGAGCTTCATCAATGAAAAAATTTTGTATGTAAATTTTGCATCGATATCAATATTAGCTTCGGCCTATGCATCGAATTGGCAGCGCCAACGATGGTCGTATGGTTTTAATTTCTTCACAAGTTGAAGCATGTAAACCAAAATCCTTATGCAAAATTCTGCATAAAGATGTTGGAACAAGTTCCAATTGTTCTGCACGATGGCGAATCGATTCATTAGAATTCTCTGGAATACTACGCACTATGGCGGCCACAGCCCACTCAGTGCGCGTCTTATGGGTTCTTATGGGAAGCGTATTATCATTTAGAGAATGTAAGTTTGAACATTTCAAAGTGAATTTGAATAGTTTGCAAGCGTTGCTCAACCAAGCATGTGAAGTTATCCCAGTTTTTCATCCCAGGATTTTTTTTATTATTATTTACACGAAACTACTCGCATTCTATTCCATCCCAGTTTTTTCTTTTTATACCTCTATAAGACGATTAAAGTTATAAATACAATAACAAATTAACCCATCGTATGTTAGGATTGGCACAATCTTCCAGCTTCGGTATGGCCCCATATAAATATATTTGAAAATCGTCTATACCTACCAAACCATTCCTGGGCCGGAAATAGCGTTTTACTCAAATTTAAATATACGGCTGGTGCTGGCCAATTGGTTAGCAATCACTTAATAACGTACCATCTCAAAACATCAATCGCTATTTCCGGGCCAGGAAGGTTTTGGAAGTTATGGAGGATTTTCATATAAATTTATATGGGGCCTATCGAAGCTGGAAGATTGTGAAAATCCTAACATACGGCTGGCACTGCAGTGCTCATCATAGTTTGTCCTTGTTATTACCAACCCAAAACCTAAGGAATCATTTCCTGCCTATAATGTTTTAAGGAGACACAAATTTTTATTTAGCTTAACCTGAGATTTTGGAACTTGGCCATTTACTCAAATTTGAACATACGGCTGGTGCTGGCCACTTGGTCAGCAATCACGTAATTACGTACCATCTCAAAACATCAATCGCTATTTCCGGCCCAGGAAGGGTTTGGAAGTTATAGACGATTTTCATATAAATTTATATGGGGCCATATTGAAGCTGGAAGATTGTGCCAATCCTAACATACGGCTGGCACTGAGGTCCTCATTATAAGTTACCCTTAATATTTTAAACTAATATTATGGCGTATTGTTATCTTGAACTTAAAATATACAAAATTATTATTGCCAAAACCCAATTCATTATTTCCAAGGATGAATTTGTTTTACATGAACAACAAATAAACGAAAAAAACTGGGATTGGATAATATGTTGTTGTGTTTATAACTTTAATCGTCTGGTATAAAATTAAAATACTGGGATGAAAAACTGGGATAACTTCACATGCTTGCTCTAGCGTGATTCTATTTATTATTAAATGGCAAACCAAACTTACCAAAAATCAACTGTCAGCTGTCAAATCGGCAGTCCCTGAAAAAAAATGTTGCCAACTTAAAGCTCTAACTTCAATGGTGAATATTATTTTGTACGTAATACCATTGAATCATGTTTTGAGGAACTAAACACAGATAGGTTAGCATATAATTACACCGGGCATCTAATAACCCCCTGCCTATGATTTGTTTTTTGGCCTAAATCTAAAATTGTGACAATTTTATAGTGACATTTCCTGAACAAGAACTGGTTGGCTAGAGCAAAGCACAACTGGTGCTTATAAATATCAACCTACACAGCATACATTTACCGATTATATTTTTGTGTACCCGAAACCATAATTTCTAATCTCCTTAAATCCCAAGGGACGCACACAAAACAAAAATAAAATATTTTACTAAATTTTTTCGGCAAATATTAAATCTTAAGCCCATTTAGAAACAGCACACAAACGGCTATAAAGTTGACCGAAGGCAACATTTGATAGCAGCAGATAACATAATTGTTGTTTAGTAATTATAACTTAGACATAACAGTTTTGTGAGAATTCCGATGTAATCGCATAGGTAATGAATTTTATAACAAGGCATTTCATATTTACCATTATCGTCTTGTGCCCAAACATAAGCAAATGAAAAAAAAATAATTCAATTTAACATAATCAACGATACGATTCTATTTATAGAAGAGATATCCGACCACACAACAGTTAGATGTAGGATAATAAATTTCACGCCAGATGATAATTAATGGGGCTCCCATTAAATTTATATCATTGCATGGTATCTATATGCTGAAGGAGTGAAGTTGCTTTAACCATATCATATAAAATTAATAGTCATCCTTATTAAAATATTTGTTGTTGGTATCATGAGTTTCAGCATTTCATTGTATTAGATACGTGGCTATATATGTAGCTCGATACATAAACGGCGAACCTTAATGGCACTTTTGTTGGGTGCAAAAAAGCTCGTACTCGTATATATGGCACATGGCATCAATAACGATTACATTTATAACCAGATTGAATTTTCCAGTTTTAAATTAAAGTTTTCCATTTTGCAATCAGAATTATATATCGTATACTTTGTGCAAATAAAATAGAAAATTAAATCAGAAGTTCTGAATGGTGCTAAATTGGAAATATACAGAGCTGTGTATGTGTGTGCGATGATAAAAAGCGTTTTTCGTTTTAAGCTACTTATGATTCGATATCATCGGGTGTTATAAATGTATAAGTTTTGAGGTGGTGGTGGGTTGGAGTACGAAAAAAGTTAATTCATATAAATTGCATTTTCTTTGAAATCGACAATTTACAGTTCAGTGATTTGATATTGGAATAGTTTTGGTTTTTTCGAAATTCATTTCTAATTTTACGCTATCAGCTTTTTGAGGTTAGATATGATTTGGTGAAATTAGGTTATATACAATGTATTTAACAGAAGAGTTTTAAGTTTGTACTGAAGTTAGAAAATGCATATAATGGTAACCTAATATGGGGGGGAGGGGGGGGGGGGTTACATGTTACCTATCTATGTTCAATTTACGCGAAATTAAATTTAAATATTTTTATTAGAATGTTAGAAGTGTGTGAAATATTTCCGGACACCCGCCACCAATGCAGTAAACAATAAATTTTAACGTTTTTTTTGTATTTTATCTTTTTCCTGTATACTGTATACAGTGGCACATACGATTACCAATAAGTCATATTTTTATTATTTTGTATCAAAACATACTCTCTTATGCAGTTATTTCTAGCAAATTATGTAAAATCCCATATAAAAAATCACTCAATTCACCGATATGAAGTTTTTAGTAAATTTATCCTAAAACTACAAAAACAACATATTTTATGACTGATGTGTAAAAAAGAGAACATTTAGGCGTTTTTAGTAAAAAAAATAGTTAAATTCAAACTGCAAAAATACCATTATAAAAAAATTTAATTTTATAATCAAAGCTGTAATTTTTAACTATTAATTATTTAACTTTTTTATTTCAATGAATACTGAATTTTAAAACGTTACTGATCTAATATTTGTCCTGGATTGTACCTACCCCCTAATTTTGTTCGATCACTCACATTTAGCGTGATACTAAACACATTTCCAGGCTTTTATCATCGGTTTCCTTGATATCAAAATTAGATAATGGTAATACCTGTTCACTCAAGCCGAATCATGAAGGTCTAATAAAATCTACACCCTCAAATTTGGCCTGGATCGCATCTACGCCCTAATTTTGTTCGATCACTCACATTTAACGTAACACATTTCCAACAGATAAAACCATTATCTAATTTTGCTATCAAGGAAACCGATGATAAAAGCCTGGAAATGTGTTTAGTATTACGCCAAACGTGAGTGATCGAACAAAATTAGGGGGTAGATGCTATCCAGGCGAAATTTGAGGGTGTAGATTTTATTAGACCTTCATGGTTCGGCTTGAGTGAACAGGTATTACTTTTACTAATAGTTATCGGGAAAACAATTAGAAAAGTGTGGAATTGTGTGTAGTATTTTTCAAGTGTTAGTGAGAGAAAGGCATTTTTAATCCAAGCCAAATTTGAAGGAGTATTTTTCCATTTTATTAGAACTAATGGAATTTTTTAGAATCGCCTAAATGTTTGCAATTCACTAATCTGTCTCACTTTTTTAGGTATTTTTTTATTTAGTATAAACTTCACATATCTCCGTTTGGGATATAATTCTCTTCGTGTGTTAAACATAGGATAGGATTCTAGATAATTCCGAATGTGAAAATGAGTAAATTTGGTGGAACGAAGAACTCTCTCAAACAAATAGTATGGAACTCGGTTGGTCATGAAAATATCCGATTTGGTCGAAACAAAAACGTGAGTTCCCGAAATTGAATAGTACTAAGCCATTTGATTGAATAGAACTAACTAAGTGTGGCAGTAAATTGTTTACCTCGAGATTTCTGCAGATTTGCCATTCGCTATAAAGCCGAAGTACAAAAAAATTGTTTTCAAGGTGGTGTCTGTTTGTCTGCTTGTGTCCCCTCTACAGCCGATACGGATTGACTGATTTGGATGAAACTTCATATTTAAACTTTTTTCATAAATTGAAATAATTTGCGTGATTGTAAATTATTTTAATTTACTTTACACTGAAAAAATGTGGACATAGTAGTAGTTTAAGTTTAAGTGGATATCTGGAAATTATTGTGTTGTAAACTGTCAAATTTACAGTTGTATTCAAAATCCAATGGTGTGAACTGAGAATAACAAGGTACAATCGTAACAATATAAAATATGAGTCACCGAAATTCGTATCTTGAGCTAATATTTATGAAAGTAGTGACATCTATGTTTAGATATTAGTACTGGAAAGATTTTTGAAAAAATATTCTAGATGGTAGATCGATAGCATTGCCATCTGTTTAAATATTGGCGAATCTATAATATTCTCCTCTATATATCGACATGGTACAGTATGCTCTAGGGGAAACATATTTAATTAACTAAACGGTATAGTTTGGATAATTACTAAGAAATTGTATTACATTTGTTTAAGCTTTCATAATAATTTATTGGGTAACTGACACCTAGCCAACTTCTTCACGAAATGAGCCAAGTTGCCAGGAAGTGACTCAGACCTTAAAGAATTAAGAGTTCAACGTTTACCCAATCATGCTCGAGCGACCGCAGCTGCTAAGATTATTTTACTACGATAGCCGATACTCTTGTCGAGGTTATGCAAATGCATACTGTCAATTCAATCGAGCCCGATAACGAAGCCAAGAAAGAATCGCTACAACCGACGAACCTTCAGGAATTACAACTCGAAGTAGCTCAATTACCAAGGAAATTTGAGAAATTATGGCTCAGAACGGAACGACCTCGCAGCCGAAGTGCATCTTGTGAAAACCGAATGGTTCAGCTGTTACAGTCACTGGCGAAACTTTCTTAGACCAGAGTTGCATGCAAATGGCTTGGTGAGCATGTGAATCCAACAGGATGATGCCACATGCCATACTGCAAGACAAAACCATAGAATTATTACGAGCAATATTTCCACAACCGTTCACTTCGAATTTGGTAATGTGGATTGGCCTCCTGGTTATGTTTGAAAAAGTGATGAAAAATGTAACCAAAAGAGTCCACATGTGTAAGGCTAATAGAGGTGGGCATTTGGCAGACATTGTTTTTCATACATAATTCCAAACATTAAATAAACGATCTGTAAATGTTAAATCTATTTTCTTTTATTTAGCAAAATTTTATAGGCAAAAAAAAGTAGTAAACCTCTCGGGTGGACACTCTGTACATGAAGCACTGAGAGTCGCGCTATGCATTCTTCTACAGTGTTAGTCAAACTTGTAGAAGGTTGGCTCGTACCCGGAATAAATATATTTAGTGTTTTGGGTGAGAGGGATTGGGAACCATTTATTGTAGGCCAAAACGTCAACCTGTTGCTGTGGCGCTAGTACCTCATATATTTTGTCAAACGTTTTTGCCAACTAACCGATGCGTACAGTTTCGTCGTTCGCCAACATCGCAATTTTGATCGGTGCGGTCAATTTTCGGATCCACAATAAAATTGTCATAACCGTCTTGTACGTTGTGTACCGACTTATGTTGACCTATTCGTAAGCAAATCACCTACGAATTCGAATGCTTCTGGTGGGATAGCTCAGCTATCTGGAACCAGGAACTTACGTTATTTAGCCAAATGGTCTGTAACACTAGATAGCAGACGGCATGAACTTCGGTGGTTAGCATCGTATATGGCGTATCCATATTATCGTCTTTCTCGGTTTTATCGGTTATCGTTCTTGCTATTATTTTCATTCGACATTTTCGTTTTTTTTATTTGTCGTTTTCGTCTTTTGAATGGCTTTGTGTATGTTGCACTCGACCGGTCGATTTAAATATGTATATGAAATTATCCTACCATTCTCTCCAAGAAAATAACAAAAATTTCATCAGGCAACACTAACATATCAATAACCAATTTGCTCTTGTGTGAAGTAAGCCCAGCCCAGGAATTTTATCAAAATTAATGTAAAACCGAAAAATTTTCAAACTTATTAAATTCAATTTGGCAATTCTCTGGAATGCATATGGAAAATAATAGGCCATGTTAGAAAAAAATCGTTGCATGGCAAACACATACACAAAGCTATGAGTATTCATCTCAAAATCATGTAGTCCTGATCCGAGACATTTCTAGTTTTGACGAAATGAAATTCCTAACCCAGAGTGCGCATTTTTCCGAACTTGTCACGGAACGAGTTTTTTCTAACATGGCCGATTACTTTTCCATTTATATAAGCATTTCAGAATCTAACAGTTTTTGGTATTTTAGTTATTATTCGATCAGTTGTATTTAGGTGGCCATCAGACGATTTGCTTTCTAATTTTTTTAATTATATGTTTGAAAACAAATCGAATTCAATAAATTTGATAATTTTTCGCTTTTTCATTGATTTTGATAAAATTTCAGGGCTGGGCTAACTTCACGAATATAATCGAGAGTTCGAAATTCCCTCGGCCTAACGTCGGTTGGATGAGATACCTTCAAAAGAGGTACCTTTCGTAACCTCACGTTGAAGGGACGGGAGGGGAGGCTCGTTGCAAGGCTGACTAGTATTAATTGTGACCCGAAATATTACGAGCTCTCAAGACCAGCCCTTTGGAATTTAAAATTCAAATAAACTGATTGACTTTTTTAGAAAAGATTTTTTAAGTTAAATAAAATACACTAAAAAATTAATAAAAGCCCCAAAAGCTCTAACTTTTTGGAAATTTATTTTACATTTATATTATACAGCGAGTGTTGCACTTTTGGATTTTATAAAATATTGAAATTGATATACATATGATCAAATATAATGTAAAAGACAACAACAAGTAAATATCAAATTTATGTATAAACGACAAATATAAATTAACAGTTCGGTTCTAATCAAACTCTAATCCATGAATTTATTTCAATATTCCGGTATTAGCCCTCGCCAGTGGAAAGCTCGGAATATATGGAAAAAAGTATTATATTAGTTCAAGCTGAGGCAATTAATGGCAATTTTTGGCACATCTTCCAGATAATAAAGCTTTGAGTTTTATTTTAATTTAGTGGAAATTTTGAAGCTTTATAATTTTGTTGGTTTTCATTTTAGTACAAGCAACGAGTATATATGTACATGTACAAAATTAGAAAGCATTTTTATTGTGTTTCAAATTTAGAAATCTTTGTTATGATGTACTCGTAGATGAGATAGTGTAATGCACTCTAAATAAAAGCTAATTTTGGCATTGTTCAGATGTTTATAGTTTATTGATTCAAAAATAAAATTTTATAGTCTCGCCTTATGTGGTACATACATTTTATTAATCATTGCTGATCGTTTATCATTTCTAAATTTGACGTGCGCTATACAGAATGAATAATTGTTTTGCTAAATTCGTAAACATGCTTTTACTATAAGAGAATAAATAAGTATGTTAAGGTAAATTGTAAGAATAACGTGTAGTATCCATTTCCAAATAAACTTGTTATCATTAACATTGCTTAAAGCAGATATAACTACTTGTATACGAATGTTTATAGAAATAATCCATAAGAAATACAACTTTTTGAATATATTAATATTTATAGGCAAAAGTTCTTAGTCGTATTATATCATTAACAAATTAAAAAGCTCTAGTAAAATTAAAAACACTTTTCGACAAAATGTATACTGTATAGGTTGTTAAAATTAATTAATTGTCAAAAGTTATGAAATTTGTTATTTGTGACAGGTAAAATTAAATATATTTTTTATCAAAAGTGCTTTAAAAAGTTTTTTTGTGTTATTAAATGAAAATTTATTAAAAAGCACAAGAGAAAGTTTTATAAGCAAATACATTTTACTGTCGAATTTTTTAATGGACAATTTTTAGATCGATTTCTTTAATTAACGGCGGAGAGGGTGGTCATATCGAACTATATACGCACAAAATACAGAAATAGTAAATTTTCGTGTCGTGCGACGTACATATTTTATGTAAATTTACGATCGCATAAATGTCATTAATCCACCGGAAACATACATTTTCCAGATATCGGAAAAATTTTTTAGTGATAAAACCATTCTTTGTAAAATTCATACACAATATTATTGAAATTAGTGCTCCCAATACTGAACGCAAGTCATATAAATTAAATTGAAAAAAAAACGAAATAAACGGGAAAAGCTCATTTCCATATCTAAAGAAAATCAAAAAGCTGCTGGTCAATTTATATGTATTTCGTTTGTGTAACAGACGCGTACAAAAGTCAAAAGAATATAATTTCCAAATGTCAAATATTTATTTTAAGATGGACATTATTTTACATTTTATCTCAACTAATATATAAAAGACCGTCCTCGCATTAAACCAATTATGCACGCTACAAAAATGCCAAATGGTTCAAAATGAGAATTATTATTATTTTTATGTTTCACAATATTTTCGGTTAGATTTTGGGTAATAAGTCTTAGTCGATTATTTTTTTATGCGACTAGAGGGATATACAAGTGATGAGGTTGGTATGAAATCGACGGGCTTGATAATGTATTCATCAAAGCTCTAAACTAAATAGACGATATGGAGACACCCCCCCCCCCTCTAAAAAATGAGGTTGAATGAAAAATGTTGATGATATTGTGGCATAATCTTGTGGCTGTATATTTTAAATGTTTAATCATTCATACGATAGAAAGTTTATATATTTTAGCGGGGCGAAGTGAAGTTGAAATTGTGAACGATATTTAGCGGGAAATTAAATTAATTTACTTGGAATGATGAACGATTGTTTATTCAGGATTCTTGTTATTCCGTTTTAGATTGAACTTGATTTGAATTTAATGACGAGTCTTTAATTTGCAAAAATTACTACAATTTAAAAAATATATACATAATATCTTCGTCAACATCCATTATGCCTTAATTAATTCCATAAATTTTATCTTCATTTCATTTATAAAATAGCTTTACGGCTTTTATTCCAATTAAACTTTAGCTTGAAATTAATTTCTTCATTCAAAATTTCGTTTTGATCATCACCTCCACACCCCCCCCCCCCTAACGGAGGTACTAAGAGTTAAACTCTCGGCCATTAACGGTTCTTATACCCAGAACACATGGTTTGTCAACTGTAAGAACGGTCAAAAATGAAAAACATTAGAAACATTTAAACAGTGTTTGGTACCTTAACCAGTTAGGTCTTATCTGGAACTGAAACAGTTATTTTGTAAATGATATGATTAAAAATTAATGTTTACTGCATTGGTATCGGGTTTCCGGAAATATTTTAGACCGGTTATTATGCATGTTGTATTCTCAACATATTCCCCTGTGTCCCATCCAGAAGAGGAACGTAACAGCAATAAGAAGTGCTGGGAGGAATAAATATGTGGCATGAATGGTGGTAGTCATGCACTGCTGATCGAAGTGAAGTGTATGCCAAATTAACAAAATATACACTGTGTCGTGTAAGTACTTAGAATTGTTCAATAAACACAAATATTTCTACACTATTAAGTAGAAAACATTTACCGACCAAATGGCACACTGGTTCAAATCTCGATAGGGGCAGCATGCAAAAGGGTATTTCATCAACAGATTACGATCTGTGATGAAATGGAACTCAACTAAGACCCTCTGTCGTTGTGCTAAACTAGATTTGGTATGCGACTGCCTAAGGTAAGGACGTGAAAAGCGAACTGCAAGAGTTGGGAGTGCTAAAAAAATTTGTTTAAAACAAAACACACTACGAATCGCACAGAGGTGATCGAAGTGGTTCTTAATTAGTATTTGATGTAAGAAACTAATCTTATTTATTCACATGTGCGGACAATTCCGCACAATTACCGCTGGTCTCACAATATTTTTGTGTTAAAAAAAACAAAACTAAAAACTAAACTGTAAATTTAAAATATTTCATGATCCTTTGGACTTTACTGGTGCTTCCCACTTGGTCAGAATTCACCCCATAAAGAATCATCTTAAAAAGTGAATCGTCGTTTCCGGCCCAGAATGTTCTCGAAAGTTATAGACGTTATAAAGAACCATTTCTGGCATAGGAGTTCTTTAGAGATAAAAATTTTTGTTTACTTCACCTGAGAACTTGGAACTTCGACTTTTACTCAAATTGGAAATCACCCTATCACGTACGTGCTCAAAACATCAATGGCTATTTCCGGCCCAAGAATCTATTGGAATTTATAAACGATTTCCATATAAATTTATATGAGCCCATATATCGAGGCTGGAAGGTTATGCCAATCCTAACAAATGGCTGGCTCTGGAGGCTCACCATAGTTTGCCCTTATTATTACCAGCTCAAAACATAAAGAACAATTTCCGGCTTAGGAAAATCTGAAGAGATCCAAATTTTTATTTAACTCCATCTACGGTTTTAGAACCTGGATTTGAACATACCGCTGATGCTCGAAACTTGATCAGCATTCACCCTATATTGTATCATCTCAAACCATCAATCGCCATTTCTGACCCAGAAAGTTCTTTGAAGTTATAAATTTATATGGGGCCATATCGAAGCAGGAAGATTGTGTAAATCCTAATATATGGCTGGCACTGGGGAACCAGTCACCACAGTTTACTCTTATCATTACCAACTCAAAACATAAAGAACCATTTCCGATCTAGGAAGTTCTTAAGAGATTTGTATTTAACTACACCTGAGATTTTGGAAGTTGGGTTGGACATTTACTTAAATTTGAACATATACGGCTGGTTCTGACCACCTGGTTAGAATTCACCCTATCACGCACTTTCTCAAAACATCAATCGCTATTTCAGGCCCTGGAAGAGACAAAAATTTTTATTTGACTTCACCTGATATTTTGGAACTTGGCCTTCTACTTAAATTTCAACATACTGCTTTTGGTCTTGGAATTTATAGACGATTTTCATATAAATTTATATATGACCATATCAAAGCTGGAATATTGTGCCAATTCTAATATACGGCTGACGCTGAGAAGCTTTCCATAGTTTGCCTTTTCACCAACTCAAAACATTAAGAACCTTTTCCGGTTTATGAAGTTCTTAAGAGATCATATTGTATTTAACTACACCTGGAATTTTGGAAGCTGGCCATTTTCTCAAATCTGAACATACGGCTGGCGCTGGCCACTAGCCAGCAATCAGCATTCACTCTATATTATACCAAATTGTGGTATTATTGAAACATCAATCGCTATTTCCGACCCAGTAAGTCCTCAGATGTTATAGACGATTTTCACATAAATTTGCATGGGGCCATATCGAAGCTGGAGCACAGCATTTCAACATATTTTTATTTTTTTTACATAAACAATAAATAAACGAAAAAAATGGGATGGGACATTTTGTTGTTGTGTCCGTGCTAATGTGCTAACATTTCCTGTGTTTTTATTCTCTATCCGAATGGGTAATTATCTATTCGACCTCTTACTATTACCCGTATTATTGTCGCTATACTAAAGAGTTTATAAGTAACTGCATCTAACTTCACTGGATTAGGTGACATTTCGAATTGTCAACTGGACTTTTTTGTCTGTCAACTTGATGTTTTGAATCGTCAAGAAGGGTTTCTGTCAATAAGAGATATGAGAACTTTTTCATACGCAAAATCTCAACGAAAGAACTGTATGTTATCGACACGTTTTCCATAGATTGGGGAAATTCCCAAAAACTTCCAATTTAATTCCAATTCCATTAAACGGATTGTTAATGATCTGAAATATGCCAATTGACATTTAATTTGGCATGGCGCTATAAACATCAATTCAGTTTGCTGAGTTTTCAATTTTTAAAAAAAGAAATAATTTTCTTTGTGAAATTTCCCTGCAAGTAGAAGCGAGCTCCTGATAGCGGCTTCTTTGTTTGGATACACAGTTGAAGTAAAAAATACAGTTTAGTCTTAAAAAGACTGATTGCAGCAGTAACCAGTAAGTTGCATTTAAGTTTTAGTAAAGAAAAATCACTGCTCCGGGTACATCTAGCGGGCGCTAATAAAAAACACTGTAATTGTATGCCGGTTAATATAAAGTCGCCTTGAATGAAACGGATAGAAAAAAAATTAAAATCGGTATTGAAGCAAAAAAACCCCCCAAATTTACTCAGGAGTTTGTTTTTTGTCAAAACTAAATTTCATACTAATCACGTAAAAAATAGGCCCAATGGTCGTTTTACACTATGCAATTTGAAAACAAAAAAGAACTTTTTGTAAAATATTTTTGGAGCACCTATTTATCATGAGAGATCATGAGGAATGGCTTCCTATCGGCATTTAAAAGGCAAATGGAAGTATATTATTCTTCATTGGTCAGGATCAGTTTCTTCCGTTTTGCATGATCCTGTCTAAAAATTTATTTTTAACTAGCGGACCCGACAGACGTTGTCCTGCCCGAACGTTAGCTTGCGTTAACGGGTTCAGCAAACGTTTTTTCGATATTCGAATTTTCGATAAACCTAATACTAAGTGACATTTGACATTTGAATCTTTTCGTTTCGTCATTGTGTGATTTGCTGTGGCCCAAAGGAAAATTAAAAAATGAGAAATTTCTGGCCGGACGATGTTTGGTGCTTGTCAGTGGCACATTTGGCGAAAGAGGCGGTAATTTTCATGAGATTGGTTAATAATGTGATTGAAAAAAACATATTGCTGTTGTTGTATGTGTCTAAATGCCTAACAGTTTGTCAGCTTATAATGGATCAACAGGCGTCTGGAATTGAATATGGATGTTGAATATATCTTAATGCGAGTTGATGAACAATGTTTTTCGCCAATTCCTGGGGTGTATAAATGAACAAACTTGATGGTTTGCCAACGCGAGAACACGCAACATATAATTGGCTATGTGAGAATCATAGATTTTCTAGATCCAAGCCACAAACGGGCATTGTTTGGCCTTATGACTTATTAATAGTCATTGCGATTGCCAAGAGAATTGGAAATTGCAGGCATCCGAATGGAAAGGGCGATTCTGAAGAGATCATTGGGATCCGCTTCAAGAACATTGCTCATGATGACAAATCGCGTGCCATTGCATAGTTTTGATGCATTTAAATTCCGAAGCAAAATGATTGGTGAACCAATTTTTAATCGCATGTGTGGCATTCCCGGTAAATCCAGTGAATTCAAGAAGTTAACAGCTCGTTCACGTAGACACACATTATTAATGTAATTAGCGCGCAAATCTGGGAATATGCTTTCAATCAAAGCATCTTTCGTGGCTACCATGTTGCAAAATTATCTGCCAATCTTGCGCAATTCTTGGGAGAAAGATAGTGCCAATGGCTCGTTTTGCAGTTGAATACGCGTAATTTATATGTTAAGGAGTAGTGTATTGACATTTCGTCATAAGTATGACGCATGCGTTAATTTTGCTCCCAGGCAGCAACAGTAGAGTGCCGCCGAAAAATATTATCGTTGTATCGATAGCTTCAAGTGAATGCTTATGGGCCATAATGCATTCATCCCAAATAATAATTTTGAATTTTTGCAAAACTTTAGCCATTTCGGAATGCTCTTTTATGTTGCAGATTGCGTCTCGATTTGTGTGAACGTGCAATGGCAACTTGAGTGCAGAATGTGCGCAAGTATCAGTGCGTGATGAGGAATGTTTTGCCAGTGCCGCCTGGAGCGTCCAAAAAAAGAATCCGCTTTGTTGTGGTGCAATTGGCAAATTAATTCGATCGTATAATGTTCTTTTGTTCAGCAGTAAACAAAAGTTTGTTAGTTGCAACAAAAGTTGGGTGGGCGGTTAAGTGATGCCATACCGAAATGAATGAGTGTCATATTCGAAATCAGAATACAATATCCTCAATCTTTATTAACGCTTCGTTATATATTTCCGGCGAAAAATCGATATTGCTATCTTGATAGCAGAACGCTCATTGAATCTTTATATTTGTTCCAGAGAATAGAAGCTTGCGACGGAAAAGACGTCGTCAACAATATGGCGAATAATTGGCGAATTTAATGAGAAGACTATAGTGAAGTTTCTGACAAACTAAAAATGACAAAAAACATTACAACAGCCCAAAAAGTGTAAATCTACACTATCAAAAAAAACGTGTTATGCAAAACGAAATAAATTGTTAAAATAATAAGTCCTCAATACTAAGCTAATTTAGCCATAACCATGTGCCATAGCCATTCTTTATGATTTCTAGGAGCTCACTTATTTATGCAGTCTTAGATTTTTTTTTAATTTTAATATTTTGCTATAGTAGAACGTGTAAAGGCGATTCGATTGTCAATGACAAAGCATCGTAGAGCTGTCTAAGTAAATCGAAGTATGCTATCATTACTGACCTTATTGCATCTTTTGTAGAAGTCAACATATTTATGCGACTCGGCGAAGCGTAAATTTTCTATGTTGGAATCATAAATAATCGAAAAATTGGAAAAATTCAACCATTCGAAGGCCATCGACAATCATGCGGCCGTGATTTCGCCAGTATTTGAATTTACCATCGATAATGAATTCAAACGGTTGGATGATGAATTCGAATGGTTGAATATGCAGTTGAATATGGTTGATTTCGTCAGCATTTGAATTTACTTCAAATTACTTGAATTTGCTTCGACGGATCGCATAAATATGTTGGTTCTATAAAAGATGCAATAAGGTAGCACGATAGCATACTTCAATTTACTTAGACATGTCTACGATGCCTTGTCAATGGCCTTCGAATGGTTGAATTTTTCTAATTTTTCGATTTTTTGTAATTCAACACATAATTAATATAATTTTTTTTGGTTTTAGTGACGTAAAATAAATTTAAATAAATAGACTTTTTTATAACGGGTGATTTTTTAAGAGCTTGAGAACTTTTTTTTAAAAAAAAACGCATAAAATTTGCAAAATCTCATCGGTTCTTTATTTGAAACGTTAGATTGGTCCATGACATTTACTTTTTGAAGATAATTTCATTTAAATGTTGACCGCGGCCGCGTCTTAGGTGGTCCATTCGGAAAGTCCAATTTTGGGCAACTTTTTCGAGCATTTCGGCCGGAATAGCCCGAATTTCTTCGGAAATGTTGTCTTCCAAAACTGGAATAGTTGTTGGCTTATTTCTGTAGACTTTAGACTTGACGTAGCCCCACAAAAAATAGTCTAAAGGCGTCAAATCGCATGATCTTGGTGCCCAACTTACCGGGCCATTTCTTGAGATGAATTGTTCTCCGAAGTTTTCCCTCAAAATGGCCATAGAATCGCGAGCTGTGTGGCATGTAGCGCCATCTTGTTGAAACCACATGTCAACTAAGTTCAGTTCTTCCATTTTTGGCAACAAAAAGTTTGTTAGCATCGAACGATAGCGATCGCCATTCACCGTAACGTTGTGTCCAACAGCATCTTTGAAAAAATACGGTCCAATGATTCCACCAGCGTACAAACCACACCAAACAGTGCATTTTTCGGGATGCATGGGCAGTTCTTGAACGGCTTCTGGTTGCTCTTCACTCCAAATGCGGCAATTTTGCTTATTTACGTAGCCATTCAACCAGAAATGAGCCTCATCGCTGAACAAAATTTGTCGATAAAAAAGCGGATTTTCTGCCAACTTTTCTAGGGCCCATTCACTGAAAATTCGACGTTGTGGCAGATCGTTCGGCTTCAGTTCTTGCAGGAGCTGTATTTTATACGGTTTTACACCAAGATCTTTGCGTAAAATCTTCCATGTCGTCGAATAACACAAACCCAATTGCTGCGAACGGCGACGAATCGACATTTCACGGTCTTCAGCAACACTCTCAGAAACAGACGCAATATTCTCTTCTGTACGCACTGTACGCATTCGTGTGGTTGGTTTAATGTCCAATAAAGTAAACTGAGTGCGAAACTTGGTCACAATCGCATTAATTGTTTGCTCACTTGGTCGATTATGTAGACCATAAATCGGACGTAAATCGCGAAACACTTTTCGAACCGAACACTGATTTTTGTAATATAATTCAATTATTTGCAAGCGTTGCTCGTTAGTAAGTCTATTCATTATGAAATGTCAAAGCATACTGAGCATCTTTCTCTTTGACACCTTGTCTGAAATCCCGCGTGATCTGTCAAATACTAATGCATGAAAATCCTAACCACAAAAAAATCACCCTTTATATTCTTTAATTATTTCGTGTTGCCCTTAATTACAAATTATTTTTAAAAAGTGTAGTACATATTCTTAATTTAAAGTGTAACATTTTCTTTTACACTTTTTGACTGTTATAAGGATCTTTTTTGTCAATTTGTCAGAAACTTCACACTGCCGATGAGAAGAAGAACTCAGTAGTGCAACTGCAAGTGTGAGATACCAATGGTTGTCATACCATTGACCAATATCAAATACCATTGACTGTTCGCAAGTATTGGAAGGACCTCGGTCCAGGAACGTTAACCAACAACAAACGCAAGAAGAAGCATTCGCGTTGCTATGAATGGACTGTGTATAATCGGTCTAATGTATTCGAATGGAATATCGAAACACAGCAAACAGAAAGAGAAATGTCAAAACAACCACAAGCTACGACACAAGAGACTTGTTCATGTATTGATGCGTACATCAAATACCACAGGATTCAACAACAGCGCCACCTATGGTACACAAACATAACTATGAATTATTCTCAGGAGGTCAATTATTCATGAACTTCTCAGACGGTTTTAACAGTCAATTATTCATGAACTTATGATCTTTTTCATTTTATAAAATATTGGAGGGTGGTGGGGGGGGGGGGTGAAATTTTGAAGTTATACGATCTGATATGCGAGTCCAATTGTGAATCTAAACGATCCAGGAACCCACTCAAACACACACAAAAATTCATCTAATCGGTCCTTGAGGGGACGATATATACAGATACATTTTGGTATGTATTCGACAATTCCAGATATTACATACGTCATAAATACGTACGTCTAACACCTAAATGAGTGGTACTCCACTGTTACATATCAGTAGTTGATGATCAGTAGATTCGTATTTAATCTCGAAGGGCCAGTGTATAATTATAGGCAGCTGGCGTTTGTATCGCTGGAATTATGTTTAAAAGTTTTATTGCTTTTGTTTATTAATAGATTACCATGGGTTGGGTCTATTAAGAACAAGCACGTGTTGGAATTTAACTTTTTACCTTTATTTAGAAGGTGTTTCTCTCATTTGCTGCCAGTGTGGCACAATCCAAAATTTATAATTTCTTAGTAGAGCGATTTGAAAATATCACTCAAAATTGTTTGTAAAAACCTCGTTTTTGAAAAGTAAACAAAAATACAATCAAGGTTATCCAATTCAAGCTTGATAAAGTAAACTTAAAAAAAACACACAAAATATTCGGAATGTATTGTAATTTTTATTTCATTTTACAGATTGATCCTTGCCATTTTTAGTTAAACAAGATATCATTCAAATGTCCTCCACGGGACTTCTTACAGGCCTTGATTCTTTTGCGGTAATTTTCAATGACTTTTCGGCACATTTCGGGCGGTATCTCGGCCATTACCTTACGAATATTAGTTTTCAATTCGTCAAGAGTTTGAGGATTGTTTGCGTAAACACGATGTTTCGCGTAGCTCCACAAAAAGAAATCCAAAGGCGTTAAATCACAGGATCTTGGAGGCCAATTGACATCAGCCAATCGCGAAATCAAACGTCCAGGAAATTTCTCTTGCAAAAGATCTCGATTTGCTCGTGTTACGTGACTGGTTGCTCCATCCTGCTGGAACCACATATCGTCAAGATCATAATCTTCGATTTTCGTAAAAAATAATCGGTTAACATGCGGCCATAGCGCTCAGAATTGACGGTAACGGTTCGTCCATGGTTGTTCTCAAAAAAATACGGCCCAATCACACCACCAGACCACAATGCGCACCAAACAGTGACTTTTTCCGGGTGTAATGGCTTCTCTACAATCAATTGTGGATTTTCTGAGCCCCAAATTCTACAGTTTTGCTTATTAACGTATCTACCAAGCGAAAAATGAGCTTCATCACTGAAGAAAATTTTGTTCGAAAAATCAGCATCGACGGCCTGTTTTTCCAACACCCAATTTGCGTATGTTCTTCGTTGTCCATGATCAGCAGGCTTTAGCTCTTGTGTCAAATGGACTTTATACGGATGAAGATGCAAATCCAGATGCAAAATGCGCCATAATAAGCCATAAGATAGGCTAAAATGTTGAGCTCGACGAGGAATTGACAGATTTGGATCTTCTTCCACACTTTCAGCTACAGAAGCGATATTTTCAGCATTGCGAATGTTTCGATGATGCACAGACCTTACAATATCAGTAACAGATCCAGTTTGTTCAAATTTATTCACTGTATTCAATATGGTTTGCTTTGTAGGACGATTATGACGACCATAATCTGCTCGTAAAGCGCGAAATGTGGATACGGCAGAATCACTATTTTTATAATAAGATTTAATAATTTTAACGCGTTGGTCGATTGTTAAATGCTCCATATTCTAAAATGGCAGAATGTCAACTAAATAAATGACAGCGTACTTGACGTTTATCTTTGACAGATGTCGGTATACAGATTTCTACTTTATCAACCTCGAATTGGATAACCCGTTATATTCTGATTAGAAAAATTAATTTTTTTCTATTCCGACATCCTCAATCGGATCTTAATTTTTATAATTTTTTAATATTTTGCTAATTTTCTTAGAATAATTTCTAATATCTTAAAATGTTAATTCCTTTCGCGAATTGAGATGCATGTGAAGTTTATCCTGATCTTCTATTAGATTTAAAAAAATGGCGTTTAGTACTATTTTAGGAAAAATTTCACTTCGCTCCAAACGGTTAAGAAACGGCTTAGGTTAATTTAAATTTACAATTTTGCAGATGCATATCCAAAATTTATATTCGATTCTCATTTTCATGAGAAACGACATAGTTCTATTAACCGCGGACCTTCGCGGATTTAACAGCAGCTTCCCACAGACCACCAAGAAAAATCGCGGGGGGATGTGAACAAATTGAATGTTTGCGTCAGCGCAGGTTCGAACTCTTTGATCATCCACCCATGTTTTAATTGAAAAATAATGTGCGTAGCTCTTTCAGCTCTCTACTAGCTCCAACGAAATTGGTTCCGTTATCGCAGTAAAGATACAGACAAAATCTTCTGTGACTAACAAAACGATCGAGAGCATTGAGAACAGCTTTGGTCGACAGATCGCTGACGACTTCGATGTGAACGGCTTTTAACGTTGACCACGGCCTTTATCATGAAACCGGACTGGTCCGCTACTCGATGTCTTGGCAAGTGTCCATACTTTGATTGTATAACTTCGGTCGAGCTCTAAAGCACGAATTGCATTCTTGACTTTCTTGACTACATCATGGCCGCGAATGATCCAAAATTGTTGCCTCAGGTAGCGAGTACGGCTTGAGAAAATGTGAAAATGCCTACACAAAGAAAAAATACATAAATGAGAATTCGGCAAAATTATCATGTCTTTAGATAAATCCGAATTCTGCAAGCGGCCTCCCACTCGAATGATTTCACCGTCATTTAGAAACGGATTTAAATTTTTGATCGAACTGTTCGGCCAACAGGATAACGAGTACGATAAAAATTCCGGTCCGGAAAACCATAGTAGTTATTGTTAAGCCGTTTTTCTGGCAATACCCCGCGCGAAACGAGATCAGCAGGGTTGTCCTTTGAACCGACATGATTCCAGACCGATGATGATGTCTTGTATGATGGCGACACGATTTGCGACGAAAGTAGTCCACGTTTATGGATGTGCTGCTATCCAATTTAGCACAATTTCGGAATCGGTCCAACAATATACGATGTTATTCTGTTGGTTTTAATGCTGGTCTTTAACGATCCATCAATTTTGCTAAAAGAACTGCGGAGCACAGTTCTAATCGCGGCAAATAGATGGTTCTGATTCTTTCTTGGAACACGAGTATTGGCGCACAACAGTCTGATCGAAACTTCTGATTATACGATTGAATGAATGTACATATAACATCCATATCGATAAGTTTCTGCGTGTATACAAACTGGAATTAGGTTAGGTTTTCACGAGACTCCCCGAGTTTTAATACTTTTGTCTTCGTCGTTATTTTTGAATGTCTCGCGATGCGCGTCCGAATTGCAAGAAACGGTGCGGCGGTTGTACCGTATGTAATGGCCTTAAGACGAAAGATTTGGATTTTTTCGTTTGGGTTATCCCGCCACAAGATGCATTGCATGTACGAATCGGCATCATCGACCTGTTTTTGACGGTACATTTTGGTAACGTTGGCCGTGATTGCAAATTATTTGAACCGAAACCGAATAAATATCGAAAACAGGTCATTCTGCAGCGACTTTCTAAAAGACCTTTTACAAGACGCGTCGAACACAACCCGTAGTTTCGTGGTTGAACTTTGCGGCTTAATAACGCAGTGGTGTGGCATAAAGTATTTACAACTTGATAGCTTCGCTGCTGGAACGGCAGCGAAGCTATCAAGTTGTTCCTTGTGGTTTAGCGAAATGAACTTATGAATGAAACTATTGTATTGGCATTTGAGATCTGGATGTTGCGTTCGAGATTCAAAAAACGATTTTGACGGGATAATACGGAAACTTGACAACGAATTTTCCGGACCCCAGTCGTTTGTAATTTTGAACGAAATGAGCTTCACATTTTGCCTATTCCATGGCAAATTTTGATTTATTCTCACCATAACTTTCAACAGTCTAAAACCGTTCAAGAATTTCATGTAAGGACGCGGTATCTTCATCGTGGTTAGGCTCAGCAACTGCAGTGCAACATTGGTATTTATTGTTAATGTTACCAGTCTTATCAGACACGATCCGCCCGAACTTTGTTTCTTTCAACAACGGTAGGTTCTCAGCCAATTGCATTTGGCCGGTTTCAACTAACTCATAGAAGATTTCAGCATCAATAAGCATATCGATACGATGTGGCTGGTTGAATAATGGATCTGGCAATACTATATCGGATGGAATATTCCAACCTGCAATTTCGATACTTCTGTTGGGTTGATTTGATGTGATACTAGGCAGAACTAACATACCCAAAATATACGAATGATCCCCCAAACGCAATTTAATAAGAACATTAACTTGATGTTTAACTTGTATGCTGATATCGAATATTCCGCTGATCGAAAGAGCTGAGCCAAACACTCGGTGATGAAATTTAGTTGAGATGCCGAATCCAAAATCCACGACAATTAACAAATTGACCACCACAATCTCAAACAATAGTAAGAAGAATGTAGTACAGTCGAACTTGAACCAGCTGCCTCTTGAATGCGTTCGAGTGAGTTGATCTTAGAGACAGCTTCTGGATTTGGTGGCAACGGTAACGATAGATTAAACGTTATCGATGGTTGAAGATTTCTTCCGATATGCAACAAATAATGTTGCACTTCGAAAATTTGACGAATTAGACGACCTTTGACTTGATTGTGGACGACTGTATGGTATCGAATTCAATTGCGATCGATTTGCATTTGAATTTTCTAACATCAAACATCTTTTGACTAGATATGCTTCCAATTCCTTCCAGGTCGGTACAGAAGTTGTGGATGCGTCTTCCTCCTATTTGATTTGACCTAATGCTAGTAAGGCACGAAGATTGGCGTTGACTGTATCGTTAAGCCTTTGCAGAGATGACACTGATTTGCTAGCGACTGGAATTTCACTTATTTCTCGAATGTGAGCTTAATAATTGAGCCCTTCGTTGTTGTAACGGGTTTTCAATAATGTTAACGCCTCAACATAATATGCGTCATTCAACTCCAATGGCATTCAAGATAGTTGAATTTCTCTAACGGCTTCAGATTATCGTCTGCATCAATATACGTGTTGAATCCATTTATAAAATCGGTCCAATGTTTGTATTTTCCTGAGGAATGAGGTAATTCAATTTTTGCCAACTTCACTAGATTGGACCGATCTCCCGTACGATTAAGTCTCAAAACAACTGCACTACTTTGATTTAGATTGACCGATGAACGTCTGCTGAGTTCCATGATTTTTGATAATAATTTTGATTTAGCGTAACGATAGGTTTCCTCAAAGTATTCCCGTTTATCGCTATCCAGCTCCAACACATCTAGCCTTTCAATCTCAGATTGAACTTCCTCAAACTTCGTGAAATAATGTTCAAGCAAGCCTAACTGCGTGGCTGCTTCAGTTTCAGTCGGATAATTTTTGTCGATCTAGGTTTTAATTCGAGTTTAAGCCTTTTGTATAGTTGTGCGTTTTGCCTTTAGCTCAGCCAACACAATTTGCGATTTTTCTTCTTCAGTCATTGTTATACATGTTAAACCAACACTCTTATTAAACAATTTTTTTTTTAATTTGAACTACCACCAAATATCATTAACGAGTTTATTATCACTTTATAAATAACGATACCAATGAAAAAAAATCATACGATACCAACGAAACAAATCGTACGATACCAGCACCCTTGTTCCACGTTGCGATGACGATAACTTGATGAAATTGATCGATAAAAAATGCCAACTTGCAGCGAAACGACAGCGACGATATCTCCGGCTCGAAGGACTCAATGTTTACGTAGTAAACCGACGATACAAAATGTTCATTTAATGGAGCCAACGAGACAAATGTTCCGAAAATTTTAGTCACCACTTGTTAACGCTTCGAAATTGCTTTCGAATTGTTAAACTACGAATTGTTTTAGGAAAGTTTTCCACTTACTAGGGTGTCCTAGCAGCCAGGCCAGAACAAATGTCGAGCCAGTCCAGGCTTGCATTTTAACGTTTGGGATTCCCATAGCCTCGGAAACTTGTCTCAGTAGTTTAGCTAACAGTACTGCCCCACAAAGTTCTAATCTTGGAAGGCTTAGTTTCCGACTTATTGGGGCCACCTTAGTTTTCCGGACATAAGTGTAATTGTTGATTATCCTGCATCTGTCACCTTGCAGTACACTACTGCAGCGTAAGCTAATTACTACGCATCACAAAACCCATGCATCCATTTTTTTTCATTTCCTCAGGTAGTTCTTCATCCCATGATAGTCCTCTTATCCATGACAGCTGAAACAATAGTTTTCCTATAATAATTGTCGGGGAAAACCATCCTAGCGGATCGAATATCTTGGATACCTCCGAGATAAGGGATCGTTTTAGTGAATTCCAATTAGTCGATTCCAAGATGTTCTCAAGAATTGGGACCGTCTCAAACCACAACCTGGCGGATTTTGAGGAAGGATTTGGGTTTGCATCCGTATAAATTTGTTCTCGCACAAAAACTGAAGCCATTGGATCACCGTAAACGTCGTGAATTTGCTGATTTTGCCTTGGAACAACTTGAAAACGATAACGATTTTTTTAAGAGACTCATCTTCTCCGATGAGGCACACTTTCATTTGAGTGGTGCGGTAAATAAACAAAACTGTCGATTCTGGTGCGAAGAAAATCCACAAATTAGTCATGAAAAACCATTACATTCACCTAAATTGACAGTTTGGTGTGGTTTTTGGTCTGGTGGAATCATCGGTCCGTATTTTTTTCGAAATGAAGCTGGTAACACCGTTACTGTCAATTGAGATCGGTATAGATCGATGATAACCAACTTTTTATGGCCGAAATTGGAAGAAGTTGATCTTGACAACATTTCATCATTCTGTTCATATTGAACATCTTGCGGTGCGAGTAGAAACGTCTGCTGATGTGGTTAGTTGCCTGACGTGTTTGCGATTGGGGAAGGTTGCTTGATTCCTCCTTTCGCCTGTCTTCCTGGTTGGCATCTGACTGGGTGGTTGATGTTAGATGGAGTTTCATTTGCGTTGATTATTTGTTGTGACCATGAATTGTCTTCTTCGGTTGGTACTTTGCGCAGTTTAGTGATAGGTCGTTTATAGATTTTCTCGTTGCACTTCATGCACGCAATACGAACTAAGCCATCTACGACATCCCCTATACAACTAAATTGGGCTGAAGTTTCCTCGATTTAGTACGTTATTGTAACTACTGGAGCTAATCTCTAGACCATCTTTTCCAGAGGTCATCTACAATCTTTTGTACTAAATGCCAACGTGTTCTTAGCGCGGAAGTATCATCATTACTTTCAGGAACTACGTTTATTGGTTCGCCTATTAGAAAATGCGCAGGTGTTAAAAATTCCAAGTTTTCCGGATGGTACATAGTAGTCAATGGTCGAGAGTTTAAGCATGGCTCTATTTGAGCCGTAATTGTTGTTGCTTCTGAAAATATCAATACGGTCCCGCCTATGACTTTCTTCATGTGAGACTTTACTGACTTTACATCTTGGATGTTCATGGTGTTTTGGCGTATCCTAGAAGCCTAGGTAACAGATGCGCTGCGTTTAGTTTCAGCTTTGGAACTGTCAGTTTTGGTTTGATTGGAGCAACTCTGGTTTTTGCTACCAGCAAGCTGATTGTAACTTGCTCGAATGTATTTGTGGTTCTTAAATAAACGACCGCTGTATATGCTTGTTGCGAAGCATCTGCAAATCAATTTAATTCCAAGTTTTGCGTTGACATTGTTTTAACCCATCTTGGTACCTTTATTCTGCTTAATTCATCTAATTCGATCTTATACACTTTATCCATTTTTCTTTTTTTTCACTGTGTATCAGCTCTCCAGGTGTCCTGCATTAACAGCCTTGCTGTTATTGTTATTGGTGATAACCAGCCGACCGGGTCAAATAATTTTGAAGAGTCGGACAACAGTACACGTTTCGTTGGTTCTTCCATTGAAAGGTTTAGCCTGATCAGGTCAAATTCAAATAAGTCATCTTCAAGATTATAGAGAATCCTTAGTGTTTTTATTATGTGGTTGATTTTCAAATTAATCATCTCTTTTGCTCGGAGGTGTTCAGGAACATTAGTCATGTCTTCAGCTGAATTCTTCAGCTGTCTTGCCATCTGTTGTTGAATGGTGACAACCTGCCTCCTCGACGCTGTCACCCCCAGTCAGTAGATCATCCACGTAAAATATCTTTCTATGATCTTTGCAGCTGTCGGATAGTTGATCATTTCATCTTCTGCCAATGGCATTAATGTTCTTACAGGAAGAAGCGCCGCTGCCGTTGTCCCATAGGTAGCCGTTTTTAGTTTGTATTCTCCTATTGGTTGTGATGGATCTTTTCGCCACAATATGCGTTGTAAGTTCTGGTGACCATAATGCATCACGATTTGTCGGAACATTTTTTCCGTTTCATCATTATGTCATTCAACGATAGTTCTGAAGTGGTTTTGCTCGATGCATCGAATACTACTGGTTTGTGGTAGTACTTTCGTGGTTGATCACTCCATGATGTGGTATATAGTATACTGGATTGTCACTTGGACCATCTTTCACCAATTGCATATGTCCTTGCGCTAGCAAGTCTTCCATAAATTCGTGATAAAGTTTATCGAATCGTTTATCTTTCAGAAATTTTCGTTCGATTTGCAGTAATCGTGCTTGAACGGTAAATCTACCATCTCTTTCCCACCTGGTAGTCGCGTTGTCGTTTCTGTATATAGTTTTTCTGCGATTGCTTCCTCCTGCGTATGTGATTTTTCTTGCGGAATGGCATCATTTTCTATTTATAAATCTAGTTGTTGCTTAATTGTTTTGGTGGTGACCATTGACAACATTTTATCTTCCTGGTTAGAGCCTGTGCTGCCCATTATGCTCCAACCAATTTCGGTTTCTTGGGCAATTGGATCTTGTGGGTGTACTTCTTTCTGCAAATGTTCGCATTTGTTGGTATCAAAGTCGATGTCTCGAATATTATTAGTTAATTTTTTAAACACCATTGCTTCAAACTTAATTCCAAAGGAACTCTGAATCCTTGAAGATAAAGTTAGTTCGACTTTGTGACTGCACTGAGCCTTGAGAGCCTGGTCAATTAATGCTCTGAAGAGCCTGCATTTTCCATCGCTTGTTGTTAATGCGATTAGAGCTGTAGGTAATATCGCAGGACCTAATTGTGTTGTTAAATAACTGTTAGATACCCGCTCCATATCTGCCTTGGAATCGATGTGCAGTCCTGTGTTATGCTTTCCATTGCATTATGAACCATTGCAATTTGCGATCTTTCACTGGAATTTAATTTCCCAAATCGTTCACATTCATTAATTTTATGTCCCCCTCGACAGTAGACACAGATGTTTGTTGTTGTTAAGAAGGTCTGTTTAACTATTTGATCTTTGTTCTCTCGTGAAGCGGTTGTTGGTAGGACTATTGGCTTTTGATTGCCATTGGCCTCTAATGATTTGAACCTTCCTTCCAAACATTTTAAAAATTCCGTTGTTGTTTGGAATTCTCGTTGGATCTTCCAGTTCCAGTTCTTCTAGTTTTTTAGTTAAGGTGAAGATTATTATTGAGTTCCACGATTCAATGTTTACCTCTGCGTTACGTATTCCGTACAATCATTCAACTGTTGTATCGTGCAGATTTCTCGGTGCCGCTGCAGACTCTATGTTTATATTTACTTGACTGAAATCAGTAATCTTCTCTTGTTATATCTGCTATTCAAAATTTCCAGGCGGCTTTGAATTTTATTCTGTTGGTTGGAGGTGGTTGATTAATTTGGCCGCAACACCCTCCAACTAACCCTTTAAATAGTTAATTTTATGGGTGTCACTGATTTTTCTATTCTCATGGATGAGTTTGGTGAATGTGTCACGAAATCCAGCTGACTTCTGGTAATCCCCAGCAAATATTGGGATTTGAATTCCTGGTAGCCGAATGTCTGTTGTTTAGTTTGTTGGTATACTTTTTTCGGCTTTCTCTATGCTCGTTATTACTTGAAGGATTACTGTTTGACACTTGCTATCAATGTTCTCGAAGTAGTGTTCTGTGAAATACTTTATGTGATTTTGCAAGGTATTCGGCCTCATCAATCTTCCTGTAGAGACTCCTCATCCGAATGGTCTGTCGTTTTATTAATTGATGGAACTCTGAATTCATTCTTTCCAACCCTGCATCTTTGTTGTTAGAATTGGTGCCGTACATCGTTTGAGTGTTCTCAATGTTTATTGGTTTTGAAGATGATGTCTCTGGTTGGTTTATACTGAGATGATATGGGACCGGTGTTAGTGCAATAAATTCATTATATTTTCCCACTACACGTGTTACCATTTTAAAGTACGGGTGCTCTGGGTTGATATCTTGCAGTTCTCTGATTGTGTCATCTGTTTCTTGAAATTTTGTATAAAGCAAATTTTAATTGTTGTATTCGGTTGGTGAGGTAGGTTTTTGTTTTCCTCTCTGGACCATCCTTTTTATAATTATTACATATTTTATCAAACTGAGCCGCAAGCTCTTCTTGATTGAATGCAAGCATTTCCATTTTTGAATTTTGGCAGTTCTGAGTAGTAATAGGGATAGGATAATATGATTGACCTTGTGAAACACTTTGATCGACCTTGAATTGCATATTCCACAGTCAAGTATTTTAGAAGATGAAATGATGCCTATTGATAACTTTTTCATCGCTGACGATGCATTCAAATTGGACCGACATATGATGAAACCGTACAGTAGATGCCAAATATTGAGTGACAATTTTCAACTATCGGTTATGTCGAGCGAGATTAACAGTCGAATGTGCATTTGGTAGATTGGCACCCCGATTCCGAATCTTGCATAGACCAATTGATGTAAAAATTGAAACGGCCGACATGATCATCAACGTTTGCTGTGTACTGCACAATTACCAGACCAAACCGTTTGATAAAAGTGTACGATGCGATGATTTGAGACAAAATATACTACCTCCAACCTTTTCCTGTATCCAATCAGATGAAAATATAATAATTTCCAGTAAATTAGTTCATACAATGCGAGCCACTACAGGGTGGGCCATCTAACTTTTTTTGAACTAGCGGTTATTTTGAGTATGTTAAGGGTTATGTCACTTATGATTTGACAGAAAGTTAGTTTTATTCTTCCGCTGAACGAAAATGGTTGTATATTCGCTTGAACAACGCTGGGAAATATTGAAACATTACTTCGAAAATTATGGTAAAAAAATCATCTTTTCGGATGAGGCGCATTTCCATCTTGCCGGCTATGTAAACAAGCAGAATTGTCGCATTTGGGACACGGAGAACCCACACGTGATCGTAGAGAAGCCGATGCATCCTCAACGAGTGACTGTTTGGTGCGGATTTTGGTCCGGTGGCATCATTGGGCCATTTTTCTTTGAAAATGAGCAAGGAGCCGCCGTTACTGCCAATGGTGAGCGCTACCGCGCCATGATAAACGATTTTTTGTTCCAGGCACTTGAAGAGGAGGACATAGGCAACATTTTGTTTGAACAAGACGGCACTCCGTGTCACACAGCATACGTTTCAATTGATCTCTTACGCATTGTCTTCGAAGATCGAATTATCAGCCGAAATGCTGATTTGATTTGGCCGCCTCGGAGCTGTGATTTGACGCCGTTGGACTATTATCTTTGGGGTGCCGTCAAAGATACGTGTTACGCCGATAAATCAGCAACGATTGACGCTCTCAAGAACAATATTCGCATTGCCATTGAAGACATAATGCCGCCGCATACCATCGAAAATGTGTTCAAAAATTGGACCGATCATATGGGTAGGTCAAAGCCAGGCGAGGTCATATGAGAGGTCATAATAAAGGGTGTTTTTTTAGGAGGTTTGTTTTTCCGATAGATGTCGTTTTATTTTATGACAGTTGTTTTGACAGCTCAAAGTGGCATTTCTACTCAGTATTGTTTGGCAAATCATTATGAATAGGTTAACTCCAGAACAACGTTTTCAAATCGTGGAAATTTATTTTCAAAATCAGTGTTCAATTAAAAATGTTTATAGAGCACTTCGTGAATTTTATGGTGCACATAATCGTCCGTCAGAGACCACCATAAAGAACGTAATTACCAAATTTCGGTCTACATTCACTCTTTTGGATGCCAAGCCACCGACAAGAATGAGAAGAGTTCGTACAGAAGAAAATATTGCTGTCGTTGAGGCCAGTGTCGAAGAAAACGACAATTTATCGATTCGTCGTCGTGCTCAGCAAATTGGACTTTGTCCATCGACTTTATGGAAAATTTTACGTAAAGATTTGGGTTTGGTGCCATACAAAATTCAATTGGTGCAAGAATTAAAGCCACACGACCATCGTTTGCGCCGTGAATTCAGTGATTGGTCGTTAAATCAATTGAACGAAGATCCATTTTTTTACCGTAAAATTCTCTTCAGTGATGAGGCGCATTTTTGGTTAAATGGATACGTCAACAAACAAAATTGTCGCATTTGGAGCAAAGATAATCCACACGCCGTTCTAGAATTACCAATGCATCCTGATAAATGTACTGTTTGGTGCGGTCTATGGGCTGGTGGGATCATCGGTCCATATTTCTTTAAAAATGAGGAAGGACGACGCGTTACCGTGAATGGAAATCGATACAGAACCATGTTAAATGAGTTTTTGTTGTCAAATCTTGAAGATATGGATATGAATGAAATGTGGTTTCAACAAGATGGTGCCACTTGCCATACAGCACGTGAAACAATCGACTTATTGAAAGAAACTTTCAACGACAACATTATTTCGAGAAATGGTCCGGTGAATTGGCCTCCGCGTTCGTGCGATTTGACGCCACTCGATTACTTTTTGTGGGGATACGTGAAGTCATTGGTTTATGTGGATAAACCTCAATCGATTGACGCTTTGGAAACCAATATTCAACGTGTCATTGCTGACATACGCCCTCAAATGCTTGAAAAAGTGCTGGAAAATTGGACCTCCAGAATGACATTTGTGAAAAATAGTCGTGGTAGCCATATGCCAGAAATTGTGTTTAAATGTTAAATGCCAAAAAATTATCTACCAAATAAAAAAAAATTTTGGTCATTTCATAATTTTATATGTGTTTTATTCAAAAAAAAAATCGGCAACCTCTTAAAAAAACACCCTTTATTTTAGTAGACTCGTACGTGCACTGTTTTAATCGGATTGGCACAAGTAGAGTGTACATACGAGTCTACTAAAATATTATAGTGGCAAGTTCGCCGATCGGTGAAAATTTTGAATTATTAATTTTCTTAGAATCAAAATTTCTAAGAAATTCCGTTCTTCACAAGAATGTCATTTTAGGTATGCGAGGTCCATTAGAATTTTAATCGGCTTGGCACAAGTTTTTATTGATTTCACACTTTCATAAACCTGTCTAATTATATGTAAATTAAATGTTTTTATATTAAAACTGTTAATTAAATAAACAAATAAATATTTATATAATTCTTTTAATAGAAATATTTGTTGCGTTATGACTTCGCCTAAATGGCTGCTTTAAACCAACACACTCTCATTTATTTTTGTTTTTGTTGGTTTAGGATTAATTTAGGATAAACTTCAATTGGGTTTGAATACAGGGCCAAATTGGGTGAGCGTGAACAATTTTATTCGGCATTTTCTCGGGATTGCGGAATTTTGTTCTTTCGGGATTTTGTACTTTCGGGATATATTTTGTTTTTGTTTGATTTTGTCTTTCGGGAATATGTCACCAACCCTACTTTTTATTGGTGCAATTTAAATTTCATAGTCCAATTTATGCATTTACCGAACTAATATCAATCAACAAGTGCTGCTGCATGACAAATAATTATTCCTTCCAGTATTCTAGACGATTTAATTTTTTCACCAAAATTATAATGAGACAATAAAATCGTTTTATGGGGTACGTTGTCATTGTAAAATGCATTAAATTTAATAATCATCAGCCTTATTAAAATTGTTGATGCAGTTTTAAATGCAATTATGCACTTGTAAATTACGTAATTCTCGTATGATGTGCAGTGATAATCGTATGTACTTGCAAATATGTTGCAAGTACATACGCCAATTAATGGTATGCCATAAAACGTTTTTATGTTTTGCAGATTAAATATTCTATGGGTGTATATCATGTAACAAGACAATTAATAATTTAATTATTAGAACAACACTTAATGTAATGTAGTCGATAAAATTTTCTATTACCTCAATTATATACAAAATAAGCACAAACATTTTAATTATATTTAAATGAATTTTAATTGATTCATTCATTTGGAAGTATCCATGGGAGAGATCTTGTCGTATCTACCATGTACATGGAAACATGCGCACATGCTTGAGATGTAGACAGTCTGGATTCAATTAACATGAATTTTAAGGAGCTGTACATTTACGTACACCAAGGGGGAGACATTTTTTTTTTTAAAAATTTAGGTATGTAGCACATCATTAAAAATCGATAGAGCTCCGAAGAACCCGCATATTAAAAATGCTGTAATATAAATAATAATAATCATGCCGTAATCGTAAACCGCACTAAGGATGCGGCAAGGAAATTTAATTTCAAAATTAATCATTTCTAATCTAAGAGAATTTTCTTATCACCGAATTTATAAAGCAAACAAACAAAATTTATTTTTTTATGCTTATTCATTCAAGAACATTTTATGTATATCGTTTAAGTTAAGTTTAGGTTGTTGCTTTAAAAGTTCGTAAAATTTTTGCTTTGGTGTCATTTCCGTTTTGAAAGGATTTTAGGATATGGCAACACAAACAAACAGCGGAAAATTGATAATTTAATAACAACCAAATTATGGTTTGATAACCTTTTGTAGAACTTCCAAAACATTAACAAAAGGAAGTGACAATTTCTTTGTCAACTTTGTTCTGCCGTTTGTTTTACCGGATTCGAGATAAAAATTGTCTTGTATAATCCAAAATCATGATTCCTTAAAATTAATTGCAAAAATTGAAAAAACTCTTACGAAGCTGCCATTTCTGGTATGAAGATGTCCACCACATTCCGCATGGCGCTCTCAATTTATGAAAGCAGTCAATTCGCCTGGTCTGTATACGTGCCAAATGTTGGCGTAATAAAGTTTTTTATCACAACTCGCTATTTTCAGAAAAATTTAAAACATGATCTGAACTATCGATCGATTCTGGCCTAATATCACTGGGATCTCCAAATTTATGGAATGAAGTTTTATTCCGGCTAATGAATCCGTCTGGGATGTATAGGGGCCGAATTTTTGTACGTCCCTTTTTAAATATTTTGCAAAAACCGAGAGGCTTTATGGAAGCTGTCACTTCCAGGAGACCGATTTCGATTAAAATTCAATGAGACTCCCAATTGGTAAAAAAACTTGGAAAAGTATGGAATTATATCCCAACCGATATTGGTTTTCGTTTTTAAAAAACGAAAAAGGTTTTATGGAAGCTTTCAGCTCCGGTGGACTGATTTTGGCCCGGATTTCGATTATTTCGGAGATCCCAGTGATTTACTGAAAAAAGCTTAAGTATGAAGTTTCATCCCGATCAGATAAACTGTCTGGGCTGTAAAGAGAGCATAGATGTTTAGTCTGCAACAGAACCACACACAAACGCGGGTCGTCTGAAAAATTTCCGACGTCACAAAGATAAATTAAATTTTTTCTATAAATTTCTTACATAGTCTGCTTGTAAGTCTATACAGTTCTCTCAGCGATGCTCCCGTCCAAATTTTGGGTTTCCCCTGCTCATTCGACGAAAATCTCTGTCCTCTGAGCGCAGCTTTTAGCTTAGGAAGAAAAAAATGTCACTTGGGGCGGGGAGCAAATGTAGTATGCTCCTCTAATGGTTTTTCCTTTATGAAAATAATCGGTTAAGATAACTCCATGACGATCCCAGAAATCAGTCAACATCACTTTCCCAGCCGATTGTTAAACAACAACTGCGCATCCAAAATCGATGATATTTCGGTGAGTACCTTTCAACGCATGAGCAAAATACTCCTCCACTTTTGTTGACTAGTGCAGCCACCATCATGTTGAGGTCGGAAACTTTTCAAAAGCGTGCACTATTAACTGTTATTGCCTGATATTTTACCATTTATCAGATGGACTGATTAAGTGGTAATCAGGGGGAGTCAGTTTGAAAAACACGCCGCATACTGTAAAACTTCCCAGCCTAAGGAGAAGATGAGTTCCTGGGCTGATTTTGCTATATGTGGACGAGCGCTGTCATGCAGCAATATCACCTTCCGCTTTCTTTGATCCGTAAATGCTTTTTTCCCTCCAGCGAATCACTTAATTTGATCAATTGGGCCTGGTAACTTTCAGCTGTAACAGTTTAACCAGGTTCCAGAAGCTCGTAGTAAATGACTCATTTACAATCCCACCAGACACACACTTTTTCTTGGCATGACTATTCATTTTTGCAACCGATGTTGATGGCTGGCCTGGATCAACCCATGGCTTTCTGCGTTTAGGATTATCGTAAAAAATCCCCCTTTTATCATCCGTAATGATTTTGTGCAAAAATTCTTTCTTTTGCACCGAGAAAGCAAATTCATGCAGATATCAACTCTTCTGTTTTTATTTTCTTCAGTCAGTTTATGAGAAACCCATTTTCCTTTCTTCTGTATTTTTCCTTCCGTATTCTTGCATGCAATCGAAGCGATATTGCTTGGTGAGCAACTCCTAACTATTCTGCAAGCTCTTTTTGTTTTGGACTCGGATTTATCTCCAGTAAAACTTTAAATTATTCGTCTTCAAATTGTTTTACGGCACCTGGACGTGGATCGCCCTCAAGACTAAAATTGTCATCACGAAATCTTGCGAACCACTTTTTTACTGTTGAATGACTCTCAGATTGTCGAATTTATCAACTCCATAGTTCGAGTATCTTTTTTTTAATTTGAAACAGAATAGGATACAATGACGTAAATTGTTGCTTATCGACATCCAACTCCTCGGCGGGCGATTTGGATGCGTTCAAGTATTTTTTATGCAACCAACTTCAGAGCCGAGCTTTTAGTTGCACATCTAATAAAAACCGCCAATTTTGACGACTAATTAATCCATCAAATTGAAAATGAATTCCGTCATGCTGTATAAGATAGCGAAAATGTGACAGTGGAAAATAAGGGATTACGCTACTCGCCGCAAGTGGCAGCACCATCACAAAAAATAATTTATTTTGTTATATAATTACCAGTGGAAGTTTTTTTATTCATTTTGTATCTCTTAAATAAAACATCCCAGCTGAATAAAATATGAAAAGTGGACCTTAAAATGCCAAATTGATTGATCTACCTAAATGAAACCTTGAAATTAGAGAATTACAATGAATTTGGATAGTAGTATTGGTCAGGGATTTTAATAAGTTTTGGACAAAATTCTAGGACTCTTTTTATTTGTTATCAGTTTTTGGCCAATATATCAAAAACTTCCACTAGTAACCAATATTTTCGAGTATTTTTCTAATAACTTAGGTCATACAAGACTAAAATCTGCTTGGAAGTTTCTGATATATTGGTCAAAAACTGAAAATAAAGAATAATATATACGTCAATAAAGACGGTATATTGTTAAATTTCAAGATTTCATTCACCGAGTTGCTTTAATTCGGAGATCAATCTATTTGTCATTTTAAGGTTCATTTTTAATATTTTATTCAGCTGGGATGTTTTGTTTAACAAAATATATTCTCTTTTGTGATAGTGCTGCCACTTGCGGCGAATAGCGTAATCCGCTATCTTATACAGGATAATTCCATCATTGAAAAGTTTTTGTTCGAAAAATCAGCATCCAATTATTATTGTTTCATAATCCAAACAATGAACTCTTTTCGCTGTGCGTGATCTGTAGGCTTCAGTTCTTGAGTCAATTGAATTTTATAAGCATGAAGATACCGACCAAATGGAACAGTGCTTAAAGCTTTGGCGTTTTGGATCGGAAGGTCCCGGGTTCGAACCCCGATAGAGTCTGGATGCAAAATAAAATTTTCATCAACAGAATACGACCTGTAATAAAAAGGAACACAACTACTACGACTCCTGTCGGCGTGCAAAACTCATGGGCCGACTCATCTTCCATGTCCAGTATTATAGGCTGACATAGAGCTATGCGACGCGCAGATGGTAACGTAAATCGGATCTATAGCTGTGTACATCTTCGATTTGGCATAATTGCGTAAGGTAGGACGGGAAATACAAACCGCGAAAGAGTTGGGAGTGCTTCGGCCCTAGAACAGATGACAGGGATTAAAAAAAAGCATGAAGATGCAAAACTCTCGTGAAAATACGCTGTAGAGAGAACTTTGCGTAATGTTCAATTGCTTCGATGTTTTGTGTCTAACAACTTGTTGGAGAACGACCAGAGCATCTAAGATCACCAAGTGAGTGTGCAAAGGATACTCACACACACTCACCCACAGAGATTTTTGAAAACTACTCTTTCTGACTTCGGCGATGTATAGCGAATGGTATATCTGTAAAAATATCGAGGCCAAAAACTTTTCAAAATTGACTACGTAAAAAAAAGTAATAATGGAGGTGTGGACAGTCAATTTTATTTTACCTCGAATATGTTGTACGAATCTAGTTACATTGATCGCGACACCACACTTAAATTCTAAAGCAAAAAATTAAACTTACAGGACTTTTGGTAAAACTGTCTTGAAGTTTTTTTTCCGAATAGTCAATTCGAGATGCTGAATTTTGGTGAAATAAAGTTTATTTTACCAAAACTCGTCATTTTCGGTTTAATGATAAATGGCATTGAGTAATAATTTACTATTTATTGGTAATTTTGCCTTTGTTTTCAAATAATTATCGGTTTTGCTTCTTCCACCAGGTTATTGAAGCTACCTCAAAGAACCGGAAATATAAATATTTTAAAAATTCAATCGAAATAAATGACAAAAATACAACGTCATTAGTCATTCTCATTAGTCATTGAACCGGAATTCATTGTCAGGACTATTTTGTTTGAGATTTAATTTACAATCTTTTTGTCAAAATATTTAGAAAAAAAACGAGAAAGCTGCTATGGAAGTTGCCACTTTCAGTGGATCAATTTCGGATAAATCGGCCAAATCGGTGTTTGAAATTTTCCGACAAACCGAAGGCAGGATTAAGTTGTACGTCGTAGTATATCCAAAAAATTTACTGGTGGGATAGTCTGAATACTATAGACGACATACTTTCAAGCCTCTGTAGCTTCTACGCACAACTAAATGCCATGAGTGGTTAGCTTTCTTAGTTGGTTTAATGCAAGAGGCTAGATGCAAATCGAATTTTCATCATCGATTACGATCGGTGATGCTAATAAATACAACTAAGACCCTCTGATGGAGTGCAGAATTCCGTGTCACGCGCCGACCCACCTTCCATGTCAATGTACAGGTTGACATGGAGCTTGCAATGTGCAGGTGGTATACTGTAGTTGTGTGAGTAGGTGAAGTAGGTGGGTTAATGATGTGGAGTGAATGAGTGGTATCACAATGGGCCTAAAAATTGGCCTAAGTGTGCAGTAAGCAACCACTGAAACCTAACCTAGTTGGTTTAATGGTTTATATTTCAGTGTACAATTTGTCGAAGTCAACCGTATTTCGATCGTGTACCAGCCAATTTTCAGTTCCATGATTCTGAGACTGTAGATCTTCTGATTCTGAAACTGTAGTTCTGAAACTGTCGATTTACACATTGAGATAGTGATTAAATCCATCCTAGATGGCGGAACTCACAGCGACCATTGTTTGACTTTTCTTGTTTAAAATTTCAGGAAAATAGTTCTGATTTACTAATTTCAGAACTTCGACCAGGAATTGTTTAAAATTTTTTAGAAAATAATTCCAAACAGCCTAGCTTTCTACATATTCCAGAAAACTTTCCACAACCAATTTTAGAATACCATTTCCATCCAGAACTTTTTCTAAAAATCAGTTCAGACATTAACATTTACATCCACCATACTCTCGTAATACAACTATTACGGAACTAGACCCCGTAATAGTTTGCCATATTCCTAACATATTTTTATTTTCCATTCAAAATGTCATGCTTTATCGGTTATTAAATAATCGTCCCGCCTTTCAGTACTTCACATCACATTTCAGTATCGGTTAAAAATGGCATGAATCAAATTTTCAACCGACAAAGCACATGGCGCACCCACATTGTGAACATGCTAGTGTTACATAATTCAAAATAATGCAACATTATGCACCATTGTGCAACATCACGCTACACAATGCAAATCTCGCAACGTGGTGCAATATTACGCAGCATGACTTTCCTGTCGACAGCCACGCATAATCTCAACTTACCGCGATTTCTGACAATAGCAATTCTCATCTATTTTTATGAAATGTGAACAGCAAAATATTCAAAATGGGATAGGACTCATTGCAATCGACTCTGGTGGTAGTCGAAAACCACATTTCAGCAATTTTCATATTAGATAGATAGATTAGAATAAATTAAACTAGATTAGACAGATTAGATAGATTAGATAGGCTAGATAGGTTAGATAGATTAGACATATTAGATAGATTAGATAGATTAGATAGATTAGATAGATTAGATAGATTAGATAGATTAGATAGATTAGATAGATTAGATAGATTAGATAGATTAGATAGATTAGATAGATTAGATAGATTAGATAGATTAGATAGATTAGATAGATTAGATAGATTAGATAGATTAGATAGATTAGATAGATTAGATAGATTAGATAGATTAGATAGATTAGATAGATAAGATAGATTAGATAGATAGGTTAGATAGATTAGATAGACTAAATAGATTAGATAGATTAGATAGATTAGATAGAGTAGATAGATTAGATAGATTAGATAGATTAGATAGATTAGACAGATTAGATAGATTAGATAGATTAGATAGATTAGATAGATTAGATAGACTAAATAGATTAGATAGATTAGATAGATTAGATAGATTAGATAGATTAGATAGATTAGATAGATTAGATAGATTAGATAGATTAGATAGATTAGATAGATTAGATAGATTAGATAGATTAGATAGACTAGATAGATAAGATAGATTAGATAGATAGGTTAGATAGACTAGATAGATTAGATAGATTAGATAGATTAGATAGACTAGATAGATTAGATAGATTAGACAGATTAGATAGATTAGATAGATTAGATAGATTAGATAGACTAGATAGATTAGATAGATTAGATAGATTAGATAGATTAGATAGATTAGATAGATTAGATAGATTAGATAGATTAGATAGATTAGATAGATTAGATAGATTAGATAGATTAGATAGATTAGATAGATTAGATAGATTAGATAGATTAGATAGATTAGATAGATTAGATAGATTAGATAGATTAGATAGATTAGATAGATTAGATAGATTTTTATTATGAAGTTTTGGCATACGTGTTTTTGTCGTTTTGGATCTGACGAGGCCGTGTATCGAACTCAAAAATGGGTGATTTTGGTGTTCCAGAATAATTGTTTTTCAAGAGTTTCAGTGTCTGTTCAAGACAAACATTTTATTTTTATTTTATTTTTATTTTTTTCAATGCAAATCTGATGAGTACGTGTCGAGTTGGGACACGTAACAAGTTTGCTCAATGAGAGAGAGCGTTTTACTGATAGCCGTTTACCGTGATTGAACGAAACCATTGCAACAAGAGGCAAATATTTGATATATTTCTCAATATGGTCAGGTCAATGGACTGTGTCTGCAGTAAATGGTCTTTCATGAAAGCCATAGAAGAGGTTTAATTTTAAAAAACAATTTGGTTGCTATTCATTGTAACAAATTAAAATTACTCAAACTAATTCAAGTAAGTGAAGCTAAGTGAAATGAGCATGAGAACCTTATGGAGTGTATCTTAGAAAAATAAAGAACAAAACACACAATTTACAATTCAAATTGAAGCTACTGATTTTGACAGCTAAACTGTCACTTTTTATCTGGTTGGTTCACATCGAATGAATTATAATTTATCATTCATCATGTACACAGCCATAAGATTAAATTTGCTATACGGTTACATCCAACTAATTATCTTTAACAAAAATAACAAAAACTTCTCATCACGAGTTGAACCATACAAACAATAACCGTGGCACGTGTCGATGGATGGATGTGGGTGGAAAAATAAAACCAAGAAACGCTACAGATTACAGTTTCCGATCACGTTTTCATTTTTATATTCGCCATAAATACGGTGATAGTACAAAAGAGAAGATACATCTTATTGTATTTATGAAATTTGGTTAAAGTCAATCGCACGACTGTATGCCATCATGTACACAATGTAACAATGCGGAAATATGATAAAAATGATAAAATAAAATTATTTTGGTTTTGTACTCGTCGTACCAATTCACAAATTTTGTATAAGTACGAAACCTTTACCATACAAGGTTACCAACAATGTAAGAATATTTTCAAGTATATAAGAGAAAATTATCTTCCTTGTCAAGGTGATATGCGAAACGTAATAATCAGTATACTTAATTTCAATTCCCAGTCAATAATTTGCTGAACTACAAAATCGGATCGAAAAAAAAATTCCCAAAATTAATTATAATATTTCCTTTTTGTTTGTTACGTATCTGTATCGATAAACCACAATTAGAAGAAATTTTTTCGACTTCTTGTCGATCCCACACCCCGCGCCACTCCTAGTTCATTCTTATCTATTGTCTTTATTCTGTGTGAAGTGTATACGGCACAGCAACAATCCTTGGTGGAAAATATGTGCTTGACCTGAATACACAATATGTAACAAGGGGAAGTGGATGTAGCTGAACAAAGACCATAATAATAATGAGGAAGACAATTCTGTGTAAATATTTATAAGCAGCAACATTTTTGTATCCTTTAAATTGTAAATAAAAGAATTTTTCCTTTTTTATTTTTTTTGAAATAATTAAAACAAATGAATGAAACTGTGCGCTATTAATTATTGTTTTTTGGTGAAAAGTATAAAAAAATTATAAGAAATTATTTAATTGTTTGGAAAATTGTGGTCATTAATCTGCTGCATGGAAATGTGGTTTGAAACCATTTAACTCCGACCCTTGAAAGTTTGGGTAGGTGACCACATAGTTATAGGGCGATGGCAATAATTAATTTTAATTTAATATTGAATCATGCTCACAGTGTATGACCGTTCACAGTGATCACCAACTGGTAATATCAAAATTTCAAATCAAGCCCGCCGTTGTGAAACACTCAATTACGACAAATAGGAGAAAATTTAACACAAACTGGTTGAAAGATACTGAAACAAGGAACATCTTCAGTGAAACGCTCCAACTCAATCTCCATAGAAATGAAACCACCAACAGTATAGAACAAAAATGGAACCAAACTAAAGAAGCCTACATCAATATTGCTCCTAAAGTACTCGGCTACCAAGAATACAATCAGAAACCTTGGGATTAGTCATGATACATTGAAAAAGATTGAGGAACACCATCAACTTAAGCTACAAATGTACCAACAAAATATGCAGAAAGCCATCCTCAAGGCTGCTGAAGAGACAGCAGAAATCGAAAATATGCGAGCACTACACCAGTGTGTAAGGAAAGTCACCGGCAAAATTACAAGCATACCACCACCTATAAGGGATGATACTGGTCAAGTATTAACAACGGATGAAGCACAGTTAAAGAGATGGAAAGAATATTTGAAGGAAGATGTTATCAACAGCACCGAAATCTCTGGTCACCAATTGACACCAATAACGAAACTAGCAACAATAAGGCTGCTGAAATATTCAAAAGAGATTCATCTACAGCTGCAAGCACGCTAACACCAATAATCCAAGAATTCTGGCAGAATACCTTAAAAATGGAAAGGCTCGACAGTTACAATCCCTAAGAAAGGTGACCTAAAAGAATGCGAAAATTGGTGAGGTATCTCTTTCCTCAACTCAACAATAAAGATAATCGCAATGATCATCCTTGAAAGAATCTCACCTTACTATCAATGCAAAATTAATGGAATTCACCATTCTACCTGCTCTTCGTCGATTTCGAACGCGCATTTGATACGATAAATAGGATGTAAGATGGCAGACACTTTGTGAAATGGGCATCCCAAAGACATTGAACTCATACAAGAAATGTACCGGGATGCTGAAAACCGAGTTCAATATAAAGACAAACAGAGCGAAAAATACTACAATCCTCGAGGAGTAAGGCAAAAATGCATATACTCTCACCATTGGTGTTCCTGATCATATTGGATAATGTAATGCGGAAATTGGATGTCTCGCCTCCTAATTAACACGGAAATTGCTGACAACTGCGCCAGCGCTGATCAATCAAGTGCGACGCTTGCAAATGTGGAGTAGGCAGCGTTTTATATCAGCTAGATGATGAAGGGCACGGACGACCGAGCGCATACATACATGTCAAAAAAGTTAAATTCGGCCCAAACCAACTACTCAACCACCGAGCAGCTTATGTTCATTCGTGCCCAAAACATACGATACGTATTCTTACACTAAGTGTAAGGAAAATGGTTTGGGCCGATGGTTTATCGCCAATCACAACACGCAAATTGTCTTAAAATTTCTTGTACAAATTTCAGATACCAAACCAAATTGGAAACACTAAATTTCAAACTCGGCACTCATTGTTCCGATGATTTTCGGAATTATTAAAGAATTATGTTAATTTAGCCCCTAATACACTTCCACGTGTAGTGTCACAACGCAAATCACAACATGCAAATTGTCTTGAAATTTTTAGTACAAATTTCAGTCACCATGACAAGTTGAGAACACTAAATTCCACACTTGACCACAATGACCGAGAAATTTATTTAACTCATGGCTAATTTAAAGTTTGGAAAATTAATGACATTTTTTTTGTAAGGTTAGTGACATCTAGGGTTAAGTAGTAGCATTAGAGATAGTTTTATAATAGTTATGTGGTGTTGCAGGTTATATAGTCGTAGTCTAGAAACAATTCACATGCAACCAGTGTGAAGTACTTAACGTTAATAAAAAGTGTAGCTACACATTTTAACAAAAAGTGTAGACTCAAAAAGTGTAACTACACAAATTTTTCTTTATACAAAAAAAAAAATTTAAAGTCTTTTTAATTCAGAAAATCTTAGGAACAATTAGTACCGAGCGTGGAATTTAGTGTTCTCAACTTGTGATGGTGTCTGGAGTTTGTTAATTGGCGATATGACCCTACAAGTGAAATCGTCTTAGGCCAAATTCGGTTAATTCTTATTTTCTTTCAAAACGTGGAAGCGTCTTTCGGGCTATTGTCTTGAAATTTCTTGTACAAATTTCAGATACCAAACCAAGTTGAGAACACTAAATTTCAAACTCGGCACTCATAATTCCGAAAATTTTTTGAATGAAAAGAAGAAGTAAGTGAATTTGGCCAAAGACGCTTCGACTTGAAGGGTCATGTCTAATATTGTTTTTACAAACTCTAGACACTATCACAAATTGAGAATACTAAATTCCACACTCGGCACTCGTTGTTCCGAAGATTTTCTCAATTGAAAAGACTTTAAAATTATTTTTTGTGTAGAGAAGGTATACAACCTATTATTGTTTGTAGCATTGTGATTCTCAATATTTTTGTTTATTTCTAGTAATTTTAATTAAACCACGTATTTCGAATTCCAAATTTTTTTATTTTGCAGCTACACTTTTTAATAATTTGTGTATTTACACTTTTTGAGTCTACACTTTTTGTTAAAATGTGTAGCTACACTTTTTATTAACGTTAAGTACTTCACACCGGTCACACGCAATAATTAAATCTGTGGCATTGGAATCGAGAGACGTAATAAATACAACGATAACCAATTTAATACCGAAGCACCGTCCGTGTAATTTTAAGCTAACAAAACTAAAATCTTTAAGATCTCTTAACGAATTAATTTGAAATAAACCTTTAAAAAACAATTTTTTGTTATGTACATACTTTTCTGCCATATCACCCGCAGAATGAAATATAAACAAAATATTTTATTTTGTATAATTTTTAATTTATCTTGGCAAAAGAAAAAATAAAATTATAAATTTTCTTATTCTTGTTATTTAAAAAGTTTTTAATTTTGTTTTACCTGGAAAAACGGAAAATAAAATTATTTTATTCCTCCATATAAATTTTTCTTCTTTTGATTTGATTAGCTGCAACAACAATCACAAAAACAGCAACACAACTTTATTTCATTTTATAAGTAATTTTCCATATTTTTGGTATACCAACCCGCCGCCGCCACCGCTATCGTTGCCGCCCCCACATACTCCGACGGCCAAAGTTGTTTTGTACGATAATGCGAATGAAATAATAACGAAAAATAAATAAAATTTAGTTCAAGATTATTTTAAGCTCCGGATATCCTGATAAAAAAACAATAGAACAACAAAAAAAGGATAAATACATTAAATTAATAATTGAATTTTTAATTTAATTTTGTTGAAATGTTTTTTTATTTGGAATAATAGAAAACCGACGCTTACCAACCGCACTATCGGAAAGCGCTATCGATTGAAAATATTTTTTAGTACTATTACTGGTTTAACAAACCCGGTTTTATACCCAAGCTTTATTTTATACATACACGATATGTGGATTTCCACAAAACTTGTTTGTTTTTATCGAAAGCTCATTCATATTGCATCGATCGGAAAATTGTTTCGAAAGCAGCACAAATTGAAATTGACAATCAACAATGCCATTTATGCAAAAAATTTAAGAACATAAAAATTCAATAACTTTTCTGTTTGTGCATACGTGGATAAAACATAATAATTTAGTTACATAAAAGCTCCATTCAATCGTGCACATAAATCAAAGGAACAAGTAGGAAGCGATAAGCATGAGGAGTTAGTGCACAAAAGCAGCCAGTTTTATGTTTGTTTTTTATGTTGTGTTAATTAATTAATAAATGTACTTTTATGTTGTTTATTAAAAAATGGAACAGTAGCGCTGAATATAAAACATATTTACTGCTCTTAATATTTATATGTAACAAACATTAATTATGTTTAATCAAGGATTTTATGAACATATATGTAGTAAACAAAATTAATTGCCTTGTTCTTAACGATGCTCTATTTACGTATACCGGGTGATTTTTTTAAGCTGAAACTTTTAAATATCTCGGAAAATAAGCACTCAAAACCACAAAGTTTAATCATTCCGGGGGGGGGGGGGACGCTTTTACTCACTGACTACCTTTATTGAATCAAATCATTGTTGAATTCTGCATTTTTGCCTGGTCATCCATATATCATTTTTACTGTATTTTGGATTTTATTAATTTATATAATTTGAATTTTTTTTTTTTTTTTTACAATAATTAAATCTAAAATCTATATATTCGCTGTTGCTATGCTTGCAATGGCTAAACTCGTCCTTTGTCATCATGTAATATTCATCACGATGTATGGAGGTAACCAAATAGTACATTGATGCTTGAATGAAGATTCCTTCGATTGAAGGAAGAGGTGTAGATTTAAATACTTGATATTTCGCCGTGTTCATCAATGAAATTTTTAATTTAAAAATCAGGCCAATAACCACTTAATTTTCCTCTGCCTGACGTGATTTGATACAGGTTCAATAATTCATAGGTTTCATTTTGAGAAGGCAGCAGAACGTCTTGAGGCATAAGCTGTTTTATATCTTGAAGTGCCTTGTTAAGTTGATTTGGTGGTAGGATTGAATTTAAAAGGACATCAATTAGTTTTTGCTGAGTGTCTTTGAAGTCGAGCATCAGAAGAAGAGCATGAAAGGTTAAAAACGTCAATTTTTAACTGTTGTTGATGTCACCTAATGCAGAACTTATTTGTTGTGTAATAGCTTGCCAATGACGTCTGTTGTCTTCATCAGTTCGTTTTAAAATATTTAAAGTTGCGTCAGCAATAGATGTTTGATTCTTGGCTATCATTAAAAGGTGTTATTGATTTAGTTTAACTTTTTGTATTTCTTCTTCAGAGTGCTTCGCATCCCGGTCATCTAGAACTCCAAATAGGTTACTTGCCAAATTGTCCACGATATTTAGGATCTCACGTTTTCTTCTCCTTTCTCGGTAGTGAAGTATTGCGTTCTTGTCCTTGATTTCAGTTAGAATATGCATGAGCTGAGTGTTGATTACAGAGCATATCTGATGATTGTCTTCAGCTGTTTCTATGCAAAATTGATCCATGTTTGTTGCCAGATTTCTGTATGTCATCAAATCTGAATAGTAGGATGTGCGATTGAAGTAAACTACTATTTTCCACTGCTGATTGGTGAATCGGAGATTTCCTAAATTTTCTAGATACAGCCCAGGTTGGTGACTAAGAGTGGTGATGTTGTACATCAGCTGTACGGTCGAGGACACTGGACTCGGCAGTGTAGTGATCGCCACTAAACATAGTAGAAGTAATGGTAGAGCTATGAGATTGGTGGCTTTAGGAACCTTGGTACGGGAGTCATTCGCTGATTTATTTTGCGACTTCTAGGTGTCGAACGGTAGGACACTTACTTTGGTAATGGGTCTTTTGCATAAGAAACCATTCCCTTCTTTTACTGTGACTACCCTAGTCAAACCATTGCTGCCAGGATGTAAATCAATGATCCTTCCCAAAGGCCAGTTTGTTGGCGGTAAGTTGTTGTCTTTTATTAAGACAATGTTGTCTACTTTAACCATTGGTTGTTTGCTGGTCGATTTAGTTCTTTGTTGTAGTTCGGTAAGGTAGTCATTTGACCAGCGTTTCCAAAGCGTTTCTTGAACCATTTTTTGTAGTAATCTCCACAGCATGTTTGATTCTGGGATAGTTATTAGTGAATCACTAACTAAAAAATGTGCCGGTGTTAATATCAACGCATTTGGATCAGATGAAACTGGTGTAAGTGGCCTTGAATTGAGGCATGCTTCTATCTGTGATGATACCTTTGCTAACTCTTCATATGTGAGGGTTGTGTCTCCCATTACCCGTTTAAGATGGAAGTTTAAAGATTTCACGGCTGCTTCCCAAAGTCTGCCAAAGTGTGGTGCAGACGGTGGTATGAAGTGCCACTGAATCCCAATGTCAGCTAGCATTTGCTGGAGGTCAACATTTTGCTTGTTGTAGAGCGTTTTGTTTATCCTTTTCAATCAGTGCCTGGGCTCCAACAAAATTGGTTCCATTATCGCTGTAAATCCGTTTGCAAAGACCTCTTCGAGCCATAAATCTCTTAAAGGCCGCGATAAAGGCTGCACTGGTCATATCGCTGACAATCTCTATATGCATTGCTTTGGTAGCAAAGCATACAAATACTGCTTTATAAGCTCTTAGTGAGATTGGTCCGGTGTAGTCAACTCCTGTGTTAGTAAATGGACGTGATGGCGTGACTCGTTCTTTGGGTAAGCTTGCCATTAGTTGGTGCCTTGTTGAAGCATTGAACCGAATACACGTGATGCATTTTGCTATCTCCGTACGTATGGTGCTTCTGCCGTTCATGATCCAATATTTGTCCATCCAGGATTCATTAAGTTCTTCAGCAGAAAGTAAAGTTGTAGTGCCGGTAACTTGTTTTTTCAAACATTTATTTATAAACCGTCGACAGAGCCCAACAACGCGAACTATTTTGTTCATGTTTGAAACTCGTTCTATAATCGGTACAAACGGATTGACTTAATCGGATTGATTTAATCGGAGCAACCTTTGTTTTTGATGCGAGAAGTCTCACAATAGTAATGCCTTCTGAATTTGTAGATTTGAAGTAAATGGCAGCAGAATAGGCCTTCTCGGAGGCGTCACAGAAACCATGAAGTTCTGTTATATTGTTCTCCTCAAAATGGATCCAACGTGGAATAAATATTTCTTCCAGGAGAGGTAGATAATCTTTAAATTCCTGCCATTTTGTTGATATGTGTGACGGAAGTTCTTCGTCCCAAGATAGGCCTGCTAGCCAAATTTCTTGCATCATCAGTTTAGCTACAACTGTTATTGGTGCCAGCCAGCCTAATGGGAAAAAAAGTTTTGCACTATCGGAACGTAGGTTTCGTTTAGTAGTCTTGCCAGGCGCGGATTGAGTGACGATGAAACCGAATGTATCTGTTGCTGGATTCCAGTGTAGTCCAAGAGTTTTAATTGTGTCATGAAGCTTGAATTCCAATCGTTTGTTTTTGGCCATCTACGTAGAAATTATTTAAAATTACGTTGGACGCTATAGGATAGTTTGGTTGTTCATCGATGGCCAGCCGTCGTGGTAACTTCACTGCTAAATAAGATACTGCTGCTGTTCCATATGTGACGGTGGTCAGCTTAAACTCCTGAATTTCTTGTTGCGGAGACTCTCTCCATAAAATACTTTGCTAGTTATATGATCATCTTCATCAACGGCGATTTGTCTGAACATTTTTTCGATATCAGTCGTATGGACGTATTTATACTTCCGCCACCTTAACAGTATAGATAATAAATCCTGTTGAAGAGTAGGACCCGTCAAAACTACGTCGTTTAGCGATGTTCCTGTTGTGGTTTTGGCAGAGCCATCGAAAACTACCCTCAATTTCGTAGTTGTGCCCGAATCCTTTAGAACTGCATGATGCGGTAGGTAATAGTAACCAGTTTCAGTAGCTGTTTCAGCAAATTTCTTATGTCCCAAAGCGATATATTCATCCATGAACTTCTTATATTGAATGTCAAGGTTTGGATTTTTAGCAAATCGTTTTTCTACTTGTATCAAACGCGCCATGGTGGCCCTTTTTGAGCATCCCAGTGGGTTGGCAGAATATAATTCAATCTGCGGCCAGATTTGAGACATTTGTGACTGGTCGCGAATATTTTTTCACACTCTAGTTCTTCTTTGGTGAATGATCGTTTACGTGGCACCTCCTCTATTTCCCAAAAGCTTCTCAGCTGTTTATCGATATCAGCTGCTCTTGTTGTCATTGATTGTATTACTGTTGAATTGTGATAATCGACTGAGGTACGGCCTATGAATATCCAGCCTAGTTTGGTTTGTTGGGCTATCGGTTCGTCAGATGAGGCCTTTGCTACATTACTCATTAAAATTTCTCCACAATAGTCCGCACGCAATAATAAGTCGATTGGGCCAGGACTGTAAAATGTTGGATCAGCCCACATCAGATTTTTGGTGTGTTTCCAATTCCATGGGTCTAAAGGCTGTTTTTGAATACTAATGCTTTTATGGCTAAGTAAAATTTGGATGGAAATCTTGGCTTCAAGGTAAATTTAACTTTTGAGTTCGCCACTCCAGCCATGTTTTTGCCATGCCTTTGACTTCTGCATACGCTGCGGTTTTTGGTAATTTTAATCTCTGGTACGCTTCTTCTGTAATGAAGGTTGCTTGAGACCCAGGATCTATTACCACACGAATCAGTTCATTGCGAGTACCAGAAAACGCTTCCACTAAGGCGGTTCCTAGTAAGATGCATTTGCGATTCCATGCATGTGTTACTTGTACGTTTGTTTTGGCTGGTTTTATATTTTCTGGTGCAGATCGCGAACTATTGTTACTGTGCAGCAGGGGAGTTTGTGTTCTGGAAGCAAGCATCGTCGGCACACTGGTTTATAATATACGGCCTTACTTCTTTCGATTTGTGTTAAATTTTGGAACTTCTTACATTCCGGTAGATTGTGATCTCCCCAGCAAAGGCTGCATTTATCTGGTTTTCTGGCTACAGCAACATTTACAGTCTTAATAGATGAACTTGTTTGTTGGGTTACTTCCTTTCTTTTATACGTTTTATCTCGCGATAGTGCCCCCAGAGATTGGAACCTTACTTGTAGAAAGGCTAGAAAGACAGTTTGTAGTTCCTTCGGGTTCTTCAATGATGTCTCGTATAAGCGATGAGATTCCCTGTCCAGTTTTCTTATTAGAATGTTCAACAGGATAGCATCTCAAGAATCTGTATTTATTCCTTGGTTCTTGATGGCATGCAAACATTCCAGTACATTATCATGTAATAGCTTTAGACCATGAGCGGATTCTGATGATAGATTTGGTAGTTCTAAAATTGTGTTGATATAAGTATTGGTGAGAAGCCGTTTATCCTCGTATCTGGAGCATAAACTATTCGAAGCTGTGGAATAGTTCTCTTGCGATATATTTAGGTGGTTAATGAGTTTGGCTGCATCTCCTCCTATTACTGATAACAGGTAATGCATTTTTTCTTCATTGGATAAATCATCATTGCAATGGATAGTTTTGTTGAAAAGATTTTGAAAGCTTATCCATTGTTTCTAATCCTCATGTGTGGTATTTAAATCCTCGGAAGCTTGATACTGGACCTTTTTTGACTTTGTTTTGGAGAAACTTTGTTGGTAACGTTTTCTATTTGATCTTGAAGATGATGTGTCTTGGCTAAAGTATTCGTTGTCAAGCTCTCCATCAATGGCATTTCCAATAATCACTTCATGGTTGTTGGTAAGAGAGATCCATAAGTCGGTTAGTAGTTTGATCTTCAACTCGTAATACGTTCTAGAGTGCTGTACCGCATCATTGATTTGATGTATGGTGTTAATATTTGTTTGAAATATTTTAGCCTTGGCGTGTTGTATTTTATAGCTCGAAAATTTGTTAAGTGAGTTTTGCACTTTGTGAAAAAAATTGATAAGAAACATTTTGTTGTGAATAGGCCGGTGTATGATATCATGCTAAAATCTGCATTAGTGTCGCATATTTTTCTGATTGTGGGTCAACTTTAAACATCAACAAAATTTTTTGAGAAACAAAAGGACTTTACAACACCATTGTATTTATTTGACAGAAGATAATAGAGCTTACTAAAATGATTTTATTGGAAAGGCACACTCTTCTTGATCGTATTAAAACAGAAAGTTGAACAAAATAACTCTTAATTTTTGTTAAATTAATTGTTAAGGTTGGGCCCATTGTGATGCCACACGATCCAACATCATTAACCTCCCTTTAAAACCATCTAGCCATTCACATAGCGTGAAAGATCTCGCACATTATAGCTTTCGATATCAGAGAGGCTGTCTATAGTGTATTTGCCCAAGTAATCATGTCTTCTGCCAGCTAGCGCAGGGCATGAGCATAGGAAGTGAACAAGAGTCTCCGTCTTCTCCTCGTCGTTGCAGCTTCTGTAGAAGCCATTTGCATCCAGACCAGCCTTTTTGCATGATCTCCGAAAAGGCAGTGCCCGGTAAATACCCTTACAATGCTACCTAAATCACGCTTCCTTAGTGTGATTAAGATCTTGGAGTGCTTCAAGTTCACCTCAGGCCATACTTGCTTCGTTACCATACCAGTCGGACTGGCGAGCCACCTAGCATTTGAGAAAGTAACTGCTTTCCTTCATATTTTTGCTCTCGTGTAAAGCCTGTGCACCAGCTCCGGGTTCAGGCCACATCTCCTTCCGATGGCATTTTTGCAAGAGTAAAGTGCCACAGTGGCCTTCGACACATTTCTATCGTATTTGGTTTCCAACTGAGCTTACTGTCCAGAAGAATCCCAAGAAATCGAGTTTTATTAGTAAAGGCCAGAATGGTACTATATTCAGACTTGGTGGAACCACTTCTGGGGTTTTACATCTCCTAGTGAAAAGAACCAGCTCTATTTTAGAAGGACCGATCCCCGAATCACATTTGCTGGCCCAACCCTCAGTGATTGGTAGCGCATTCTGCATCACATCCCTAATTGTACCAGGGTACTTTCCCAAGGCAACTATCGCTACGTCATTGGCATAAGAACCACACATATTCATTCCTCCTCCAGTTCCAATAGCAGTCCGTTGATTACTACATTCCAAAGAATGCGAGAGAGAACACCTCCCTGAGGTGTTCCCCGAACAACCCGTCTTCTGACGGAGACTTCCCCCATCCTTGCTATGACCCTTCAAGTGGCAACAATCCTTCCCTAATTTCCTCCACCATCACTATGTCAAAACGCGCCCTCGATATCAAGAAACGCCACCATCGAGAATTCCTGAAAATCCAGTGATTTGGATGCCATTGCTGTGCGAGCACCTTCTACCTGCTTTCGAGATGAACATCACCCTAGCCTCCCATTTATTCGGGATGTACCCCAGCTTCAGACACCCTTTAAAGATAATCTCCAGTCAGAGGAGCAAGATCTCCGTTATTCTGAATTTCTGCTGGTACCATCCCATCCGGACCAGCTGACTTAAAGAGCTTAAAACTTTAGCCCATTTTATCTTCCTTATATTCAGAATATACTCTGTAACAACAGTTGGGCCCCGCAGTCATCAAAAGGCCCCGCTATTGTGGCATCTTCACTTCCCGGGAAGTGAGTTTCCATCAAATGATCAAGAGTCTCTGCACTAGAAGCCGTCCATTCTCCATCCAGTTTAATCACATAGTCTGGAACAGCTGGACTGGTAGAGATAATATTTCTTAAGCGCAGTAGAGCCCTGATGTTGTACTTGCCAGACTCATCCCTTTCGCCGAAAACAATATTGGAGAATATCAATGTGTTTTTCGTCTCAATCGATCGACCAATGACCAGTGTTTTACTGCAAGCAACGGGAAATTTCTTTTAAAATTAATGCTTATAAACTATTTCCCGGTTGGGCACCATTGTAACAGATTCCATGCTCATTTTAGTCCATGGTAAGGGAATCGGTTGCAGACTCACCTTCGGTTGATCGACGCAGCTTTTTTAGCCCGGCTAGCTCGGTTGGTAGAGCAGGGAGACTTGTAATACTTGATTCCCTAATTCTTTATTGTTAAAGCAAGCTCGTAATTCCCCAACTGGCGCTCATTTAGGTCAGGAAAAACCTTTTGAGATCCTTCAACGGCAATTTTATTGGGCGACCATTACTCTTGAGAGCAGAGACTGCATTCGTAAGTGTGAAGTGTGTAAAAAGACGAAGGCAACAGACTTATACCACACAACCTCAAATGGAGAAATTCCTAGAGATCCATCGACTCTTCTAGAAAATTTTTATGGACTTTCTGGGTCCATACTCCCGAAGTCGTCTAAGGAACACATACATCCTGATAGTGCTGGATCAATATACAAAATTTGTATTAATTGAACCACTAAAATCAGCTACTGCCAACTATGTTGTGAATTTCTTGAAAATGAGAGTTTTTAGTGTCTTTGGAGTTCCAGAAGCGATTACCACATATTATGTAACTTGTCGTTATATGTGAGTTCGATGATGTTCTCTCAGTATGGCAAACCTACTTTCAACATCTGTTAAATCGGAATGACGAAGTGACCCCCATTAGAGCAATAACTCCCTCAGGTGACGAGGTCTTTGTCGAATATTCCACAATGGAGGAAGTAGACGCAACTATTAGTAGATTGAAAAATGAAAAGGCACCTGGTCTCGATGGAATCCCCGCAGAACGATGAAGCTCGGAAGCCCTACTCTTGCAACAAATCTATAGGATTTCATCGTCTCTATTTGGGGCTAAGAAGAGAACTCAAAAAAGGCGACCGTCTTAAATGTGAAAATTGTGGTATAGCCTTATTGAACACGGCTTACAAAGTGTTGGCTAATGTTGTACGTGGCAATCGATCGCTGACCGTATTTTACCATGAGGATGATCTTGCAAAAATGTTGGGAGTCCACACTAACCATACATCAACTATATATAGACTTCCGACAGACATATGACAGTAAAAACCACTGCTGTTCAACAGGGAGATGCACACGCGCCTGTTCTGCTCAATTTGAGGCTTGAGTACGTAGTGAAGAATAGCAACATTGAAACTTCGCGCTGTATGTTTAATAAATCAGGCCAAATTCTGGGATATGCAGATGATATCGTGCTTCTTGGCCGAAGGCCTAGCGATAACAAGGACAGTTTCATTTCGCTCGATCGCAGGAACATCTCCATGGCAAATCTCGGAATTGACAACCATAATTTTGATAGCCTTGAACATTTTAAATACCTCGCGTCAATTATAACATTGTTGAATGATATGCAGGCGGAAATAAAAGCCCGAATCGCTGCCGAACAACGAGTTTTCCACGCTCAATTACAATTATTGTGATCTATCGCAGTTGTGCAAGCTCGCACCCCTAACGATTGTAGATTGCGAACAACGAATAACGGATTCGTATGAACTATGAAAGACAGCAACTTCTCGGAGGTAGCGATATCATCGGATTCATCAAATCAAATCAGATTACCATACCGGATGATTAATAAAGTTTTCCATCAACAACCAGTCGGTGTGCGTCGCAGAGGAAGACCCTGACTGTGCTAACCTGACGACGTCGAACAAGACCTACGCGTATTAGGATACCGAAACTGGAGGACGGGAGAGAGAAGGAGAGTTCTTATGCATCTGCCTCCAGAAATTCCACTGATTGAATTATCTTAAAATTAGCTTTGAACCTTTAATGACTCAAGGTTGTTTTGAAAGCCAATCTCTTTGTTGTATAATTTGATTCTAATCCGTTTTACATACAACCTAAATTCTTATTTTCACATGATTGGTCTTTCAGATATGTGTGGACTTTTGAGGTAGGCGCACATTTTTGTTATCTTGTGTATTTAAATGAGTTTTATAGGTGAGTGTTTCCAAGAAACTTGGATTTTTTTAGCAGGAAATTTTTGTGCAAAACGAAATATTTAAAAGAAATTTGTAATCCGCCCAAATAACGTAACATTTCTTTGATATCAATATATGAATTATGTATGTCCGTATACCCTAGCTTATCCAATTTATTCCACCTACAGAATGTATTATGAAAAACATGCCAACAGTCACCCATTCGGAAACACGATGACCTTTGTTTAAAACGATTTTAGGGGCAAAATGTTTTTAATGACAGTTACGATCTTTTTTGTGTAGACATATTAAACCAAATTTACCTAGCTGAATATACCTGTACGTCATTATATAAGACACGAAAGCCAAAAATGTGGATTTTACACTTTCAGATTCAGTCGCAATGTAGCTTTTACCCACATCACACCCAGGCAAATCATGTTACGATTTTAGTCCAAAATTTTCGAAGCCTCCTGAACTCTTTGTTTATTCCAATTATTTATAATTTTACAGAATTCAAATTGCTAGTAAACAGGATCTTCCTGTAAGAACGTTTTTTAAAACATTTTTTTCAAAATACAGGGTGGGTCATGTGTTAGCTATTTTACCATTTGTAATTAAAACACACATTTTGGGATGAAAAGTCAAAATGTGTACATCAATATAAATATTGTTCATATGCCCACCGCGGCTTGTAGCTTGCGGCACTGTTTGTGGACGGTTAGCATACACAATACCTTTCAAATAACGCCACAAAAACTAATCAAGAGAAAGAGGCCAAGGAACTTCACAAGTTCTTGAAATTATGCGATCAGCAAATTTTGTTGACCATAAATGGATTGTTGCACGACATGCGTGGCATTTCACTCCGTCTTGTTGAAACCAAAGGTCGTTGACACGCAATTCATTTAATTTGAGCCACGGAAAACGAGTTAACATATTGCGATAACGTTCCCTATTCACTGTAAGGACATTTTCCTGCCACAAGCCCATAAACCACGCCAAACAGTGACTCTTGGAGGATGAATTTTTGCTTCATGAATAAAATGAGGATTCTCCGTTCCCCAAATTCGGGAATTTTGCTTATTAACGTACCCATTAAGATGAAAATGAGCTTCATCGCTAAAGATGATTTTAGATGAAAAATCTTCATTTCGTTCAAGCCTATTAACAAAACGACGACGATTTAAATGGTCTGGTGGCTTCAATTTATGAGTTAATTGAATTTTGTATGGATGCAGATGAAGATCAACATGCAAAATGCGTCGTAATGTGGTTCGTGAAATGTTTAGTTTTTATGGACGATGCCTGGTTGATGTGCTTGGTTCATTACCAACACTTTCACTAACAGCTGCCACTGCATCAGGAGTACGAACTGGATGGACATGTTGATACCGTCTACGACCGTCCACTGAATCAGTTTATTTAAAACGATGAATAATTTTGCCAATTGTACGCTCAGTAGGCGTCCTTATCGACCAAAACTTTCACGTAATTTACAAAATGTTGTTGCTTTTCATTGATTATTTTCATAATAAATTTGGACAATCAACATTAAGTACTAAAATTTATCGATTGAAAAAAGGACTATCAGATGGCCCACTCTGTATTTGTGTATTGAAGTTTAGGGTATAGACGCACGACAATTTATGGATGAAAACTAATATCTGGCAAATGACCACCGGTCGAAATTTTCGATCACTTTTCTACATAATTGGGGCTTTATTGGCGAGCACTTGGATTGATTGTGGGTTATGCTCATGAACCTATAACACTTGTTAATTTATTATTGTTTCAATAAATTTGTTCGTTTTGCTTTGCTTCTGTTCTATTTGTCGTGTCGCTTGCAATACGTCTTGTTGTTTCCGTATAGCTCGTACAATAGCACAGAGTGATGAGTTAGCGATGAGTTTGCGAGATGTTATATTTGCGGTATGCACGATTATAATATTTGGTTGCAATATTCTAACCGCTAAAAACCTTATCTTTCACAGAACTCTACAGAAAATAATCTAAACTGCCTGTATTAAGCACTACAAGAAAAACACGACGCGTTCCGAAGATGGATGATTCATTACGCGATTGCCATTTAAGTCCAATCAAACCAAACTTCCAAGTAACTACCGGATCGTCATTTCTCGGTTACACGCATTGTTCAGACTATTCAAACGCGAGCCAGAACTTCATTGTGTAACCATTTTTGTTTGAATTCGTCTTATTAGCAGACATAAAGATGTACCGTCAGCTATCTATACGGTACACATTCGCTCCTTTTATCGTATATCTTGTGAGAGTCTTGTGAGCGTTGTTAAAGCCATACAAGAAGATCTTTATGAGATGATGTTCTCAAAGGTGCTAGTACAGTCGAAGAGCTAGTTACACTGAAAAGTGATATTTGTCGTATCCTGTAAAGTGGAACACACAGAGGAACATACACAAGACGATCAAACCTTTCCGAAGCAGGCCGAGTGTTTGACGCCTTTGGCTGGCTCTCTCTATTTCTAATCAGATCAAAATCATCATCAGATCATCCTACAAGATGTGTGGCGTAGCAAGGTAGAATGGGTTAATACTCTACCAAAGTAAATACTCGACGAATGGATCAATTTGCGGCAAGAAATTGAAAAATTGCTTTGTATGTCAACCGGAGCAATATTGGTCAGTAAGGCAAACGTTGATGAAACTGAACCCCTAGAAAAATATCCAAATAAGATTACCAGTAACATCACAACGCATGGCAAACACGAGACTTAAATAGATGGCATTGCATGAGAGTCTAAACTACCTCAAAGTTTTCAAACTACAAGAAAAGTTTGTGCATCGGTTCGTCGTAGTTTTAATCCAGTCAAATTCAATAGTCATGTTGAGTGTTGACAAAATCAATCAGGCAGAAGTAGTGTTGTGTATGGAGCTGAGAGCGTATATAACTTTTACAGAAATACAAAGAGTTGGTACAAAACAAGCCAGTTTTCAATACAGGCAGTCTTTTTCAGTATGTACCATTTTTATTTGCTGGTGTGGTCTTGAGAGCGAGTAGTAGAATTAAGAATAGCTTGGCACCGTATAACACTAAATAACCAATTATATTGTCGTCAAAACGGACAATAAGCCATTTTCAAAAGTACTACATCATCGGAGCACTGTAGTTTGATATGCTTCACAATTCGACGTTGCATTGGATGCATCAAACAGCGCCCACGTATTGAAAAGCAAACCATAGGAGACTTGCCAGTGGAACATGCGAATATGTCAGCCCCGTTTACTTCTGTTGGATAAAATTTACGGGTCCATTCAGAGTTCAAAAAGTTCGCAAAAAAGGAGCCAGAAATCAAAGCATACCTGTATGTTTTTGAATGTCTGTCAATTTGAGCCGTTTATTCGAAGCTATGTCTGCAATTAATCATCAAATCCTTCTTTGCAGCACTGAAATGCTTCGCCGGTAGATGTGGATTGTGTGACACCGTATTTTGTAAAACGGTACCAATTTCGTAGGTGCTGACCATTTTTTAAAAGAAATGCAATTTTTTTTTGTAAATGCTCATTTGACAAATGCCTATAAATTGATAAACGATAGATTTAAATTCAATTGAGATCCGTCTGGAGCTCCTCAGCGAGCAGCGAGAGTTTCTCGTAAATCTAAAACGTTCAAAGTGGCATCAACCGCAACAAAATTTGGAAGAAAATAATGTCGTAATTATTTGTGAACCAAATATACCACCTGTAAGTGGATGCTGGGGACCAGTTATTAACGTGCATCCCGGTAAATATGGTAAAGTACGCGTGATCAAGCTGAAAGCGTCATATGGAACGGCACTGGAACGTCCAATATTCAAGGTATGTAACACATCGCCTGAAAAGTTTCCGGTCTAACAAAGAAAACACAATTTTTGTAAGGAAAAATAAATTTTATTCATCAACATATGTTCCTTCTAGAGCGATATGTCTAACGCCTCTCTAACATTTCGATGGCTTTTTTGTAGAATGATTCATCTTTGTCTCAAAATAAGCTTCTGGAGCTTTTTTAGAGGTCTGCAAAAAAGTAATAATCGCTGGGGCCAAATCTGATGAATTCGGTAAATACGGAGCAATTCAATGTGCATTCGTTTGAAGGTTGGTAGAATTTAAATATGGATTTTTAAAACTGGTGGTGGTGGCACCATCTATGTCTCAAACCGGAAACTTTTCAGGCGATGTAATAAGTTACCGGTTAAAAATGCTAATTATTCTAAACTGAAGGGAATTAAATCAACAAAAAACATCATAACATTCATCACAAATACAAATCTGGCTTTCGAAACCTTAACTCCAAACTAAATTTTCTGTAACTCATCTATACTGAGGAAAAAATACACTGGAAAGGACAAGAACATGTTGTTAAGATGCTTAAACAGTTATTTGTACACTTATATCAACTTACTAGAGCCTAATTAGTGGGGTTCTCATTTTTGTTGTTCATTTACAAGAACCATCCAGTGTTATGGTACTATTCCACTAGAAAACAGAAAAATTTTACAACAATTTTGCCGAAAATATGACAAAGACAAGAACTAAAATTTGCATTAGCGCGACAGAGATACAACATTTTTATTTTATGGTATAAAGAGTTGGGGGGAATTTTGACATCAACAAAAACTAACCTATAAATTATTTACATAATATGAAAAATCTTTTGAATTATTATTATTTTTGCGATCAAATACCTTTTAATTATTTTGGATAGTTTACGAAACTATCTAAAAATTGTTTTGCTATAAATTATGTGAGGGGAAATTTTTGACAAGTTCATATTAACCTAAAAAAATCATTCAGCAGGCGAAAAAAAATCGAAGTGTCAGATTTTTTAACCTAAAAAAACTCCTAATAAAAACCAGCCCAGTCAAATATTTGTATAAAACTGTGTATCGATCATTGAAACCAGACAATAACAGCAGTGATGTGGAAGTGGATGATTGGGATTCAGAAGAAACGGATAATACGATTAATCATTTGAATGCTATCGAACGGACGACTCTAATTGAAATTTTGATAATATTGAATGACGCCGATCGTATACAATTTGTGCTCAACTATACCAAATATTCTGTAAGCAAATGTACCAAATTCGTATTTTATACGTTTCAGTGCGCACTTTCAGTGCGAATTGTTCTCGCAAAAAGATTTAACGAAACAGTTCGGTAAATCAGAAAAAGTTTTAAAAGCGTTACAAAGTGTTGTACCGGGCCGTTACAAAGGGCAAATTGTCCGGGATGTACTCAAACAATTGACTGAGGATAAATGTAAATAACTCCAGTATGTCAGTGATTCAGTGAAACGATAATTTATATTATCTATATTTCTACAGTTATTGTGAAGGCAACAAACGGGCCACGATATGATGTTGAATGTCGACGTCAGTTAGACAAGACAAAATTGAACGCTGGAACTAGCGTGCATTATATTAATGTAAGAAATTGATGCGCTATTGATACACTAGATCCGGAATTATTACGTCCCGGACGTTTAGATCATAAAATCGAAATGTTGCATCCTAAAGAACAGGCACGTTCGGAAAATTTAAAAATTCATGCCTAACCTATCGCCAAACATGGTTAAATTGATTATGAAGCCATTGTTAAATTGTCGGATAGTTTTAACGGCGCCGATTTAAGAAATGTTTAGAATGGCGGTTTATGAATACAAGTAAGTCGTTCAATAAAAAAATGGTAAAGTTTTTAACTAAGAATAATTTCGTTTTACTTTAGATTACTACATGTTGGCGTCCAAGCCAACTTTCATCAACACATTGTGGTTTAATCTCACTCATTTTGGCCGAAATGAATTTTCGTTTCCAATCTCGATGCCGCTAATTCCGTTGAGTACTACTCTGAAATAGATTTGTTTGGGTTTGGCCAAACTAACATTTCCACAGACTCATTCATTTAACTGTGATGGTAGCAGTGCACAATGCAGATGCGGTGGTATGCAAGGCCCACGACGATTTCAACCTATTCAAGGGTTTACCCGCAAAGATATTGAGGTTGGGCCACGATTATCGATCAAACAAATTCGATCGATTACGATATTTGGACGAATATTGGGTAAAGCATTGTACGAAAATTTTCTTGGCCGAGTTCATCTTATCGAAATTGGTCGGTAAGCATTCGGATGCCGATATAATAAAATTAAGAGTGAATTCCTCCAATACCTTTTTTCAATTGTTTCGACACACCAAGTACAAAAAATTTATGTTTCTACCATAAGAATATATAAAAAAAAGTTTGCTGAGAGTGGGGGAAGTTTTTTCAGTTTGGTTGCCTTAAAAATACTTTGATTTTTTTATTTATAATTATGGCAACCAACTCAACAACAAGAAAAAAATTCAGAAACAATACTGATGTACCAGTCACACACAGAGAGAACCTATATTTTTATCTCGTTTTAGTTTTTTGCAAAATAAAACGCTGATGTAGTGGAATAGACCCATTATAGCGCTATTCCATTAAAAATTACAAGATTTTGTACAAAATTAAAAAGAGACAAGAATAAAATATCTACATGAGAGTGACTGAGACACAATTTTTTTGTAGTACTGCGATACAAAAATAACCTACAAATTATTTACATTGTTATTTAATTATTTACAATGGCGGAAATATTCTTGTTTTATTTAGTTTCTTTAATTTGGACGAATACGTAAAAAGTACTGTGCTATAAAATATGTGAGGGGAAAATTTTGATAAGTTCCTCTATAACCTAAAAAATCAAATAGTTTAGATTGGTGTAATGTAAGAGTAAGGTTGTCATTATTTTGTCAATTGTCAATCGTACCAAGAAAATACACCAAAAGATGACGTCAAAATGTAAACGTTTACTTTAAATAATTTAATATCAATAAATAATTCTAATTTTATTAAATACAATGGCCCAAGATGCATGTTATATAGCATTATTGGGTTTGGCTGAATATTTCCGCACGTCTAATCCTCCAAACATAAAAAAATGTCTGCAATGTTTGCAAGCGCTATTTACATTTAATCCACCGCAAAAGATGGAGGCCCGTAGACATTTACAAATAGGGCAAGTGCTCATGGCATACACGAAAAATGTTGATTTAGTGAAAAAGTATTTAAGCAAGCGGTAAGTTGTGTTTACAGTATTCATAAATGTTGTGACATAACCTAACAATTTTTGTTTTCAAATAAATTAAAAAGGAAGTGGGGAATTTTTATTTTTGATTTTTATATTTGCCGCCATAAAAAATACTCAGCATGATATTTTTCAAGGAAAAATTATAGCAACTCAACAAAAACAAAAAAATCGGCAATACCATTCTCACATATAAAAATGATTTATTTCGTCTCTTTTTAATTTTGTACAAAATCCAGTAATTTTGAATGGAACAGCGATATTACTTGTTTTGTTTTTGTTAAACGTCAACCCTGATATTGTTATTTATATTTATTTTAAATTGGCCGAATCGTTTAAAGTCGAAACTTATTCGCGCCATCTAAATGTAATCACACCAACTTCAAAATGGTGTACATGTAGTTCTTGTGTCTTTAAAATAGTTGTTCATAATTTTCCTTGGTGAAACCACCAATTAAATCAAAATTAAATGATAAAGCAAAAAATGCGTTTAATTTAGTCTGCTGTCGGCAGTTCGAGACTATTGTACTGTTGTATGAGAGTTGTTGTTGTGCTGTGTAAAAATTTCATAGTGAAGTTTTGGTGCCTAAATAAACAAAAAACGAGCGCATAGTCTCACAAAGGTAGTTATTAGGCACACGGATTAATTAATTTAGTAGAACACGTAAAAAAAATTTTCAGAATTTGATCATGGCGAGTAGGAGAGTAGGAAACCCGGTAACTGTTGATGCTCAATTTATTACACCAAATAAACGATAATACAACTTACATATACCACAAATATACGTGTGAACAACCAGCATTAATTTGCGGTTTTTCCACTCTATGAGGAAGCCAATATTCAAGAAGAACAAGGAGCTGCTAAAATTATAACTGATTCATTCATATAGGTTCAACAAGTGGTCACACCACAACCATCAACAACGTGACAATTAAATATTGTTGAAACCTATTTTTCGTATCATGCCATAACCTTTATATTAAATTAAACCAGAGCCGCAATATTAAATAAAAAATGTTCGAAGAGCAACAACAAAGCAGATACGATAGGTTCTAAGAAATTTAACGGATGTTAAATCAGCATCCGGTAACAATTTCGTACCACGATCTTACATAAATAAATATTCCGAGAATCTTGCATGAGTATAATGTACAGTTGCGAATTTTCCACATTTTCACCTCAATCAATATTTTTCAACTTCTATTATTTGGTTTTCTCCCTATTTTGTTGTTTATTTTCTCTCGTTGAACAATATAGATAAAAGCGAACAAATGAAATCTTAGACACTTCAGTTCCTAGACTGATGTGAACAAAAGTAACATATAAGCTTAATAATAATAAAAATAATTGCTTGACACAAAATGGAATAATAAAGCTCACAGGAATGAAATTCTGTATAATTAAAGCGCACAAAAGCACGAAATACGAAAATCCCATAAACAATAGACGCAAGTTAATATATCTCTTTTGTTTAAGTATATATATGTGTGTGTGTGTGTGTGTGTGTGTGAAGGGGGACGGTGATGAAAAATTCCCTCACTTATGAATACAACGTGAAGCTTCTTATTTATAAAATAGATTAACTTACTGTAAATCGCAAAATAAATAACATTAAGCTTTTTTTCTATTTTGCAGATATTGAGACACCATACATCGTCTACCTTCCATGAATGCTGCACATATGTGACACACAATAACGTACAGATGAAAATCTTTTAAATCCAATTCGCGTTCTAAAATGTTGGCACACAAAATAAACAGCATCACATCGTAAGATTGAAAATTACACTAAACAACAAGAGACGACACGACGTGTTGTAGTGCAGAAGACAGGGTGTATTCCGTGTGTGCGCTAAAACATGATAATTTTTAAATACTAGCACCGCGATACACACAAGTTTTACAGTCGTGTGTGTAATCAACAGTATATACACGTAGGATAACAATAAAAAAATAGTTCGCGAAATACATATTTGTTGCCAGGTGGTACCAGGATATAACCCCAACATTCAAGGTGGATTGGAAAATGGATGAACCCTTGTCGAAACAAGAAAAAGTTGTTCCGACAACGGTGGATATATCGTTACCCGATGATGTGCTGGAGAAATTATATCAAAGCTATTCGATAAAACAAAAGCGGCCTGGTCTGGGATGTTTTCTGGCCGCATCGATATTATTTGATCTGTGGGCGATATTTGTACCGCAGGGACAGAGTTGGGAGAGTTTATGTAAGTAAAAAATACAAAATTTAGAACTATACTTATACACGTACTGGCAGTGGATTTGATTAATGCGCGATATTACGGTTAAACCCACGGACATGTTGCGGTTACAGTTCGAAGTCACTAAACGAGCGAAAATAAGAATATTTCAAATCGTGTATACCATTTAAAATCAGTTGTAAAAGGGGCATATACAGGGTGTTTTTTTAGAGGTCCACATCTTTAAGTTGGCAACACTGTTTTGTTTCACAACCGATTTGACAGCTGACATTTGCTTTGTCATTAATTTGATTTGCCATTTCATAATGAATCGACTCACGCCAGAGCATCGCTTGCAAATTATTGAAATTTCTCGCTCGTCATAATCGTTCATCACAGCCGGTAATTCGGTTAACTATAGATCGTTTTCGCACCACGTATAGTTTAAATAATAATACGCATCCTATTGATTTGATGTTGTGTAATGCTGGTCACGTTTTATGCTTCAGATTTTTTGTGTTTGTATTAAAACACTATATTCAGCTTCATCCAGTTTTCATCCAGTAAGACGTCAAACAGTGCGTACCGAACAAGTGATAAACGCTGTACAGCGTAGCATTGAGGAAGACCCAAATCAATCATCAATTGGAGATGTGTCCATCCACTTTATGGAAGACTTTATGGTGGTTTGCGTGCTTAAAAAATTCAACTTGTGCAGGAATTAAAGCCATCCGACCGGTAAGTTAATAAACAGAATTGTCGGAGTTGGAGTGAAGATAATCCATAAGCCTTTGTCGAAACACCATTACATCCAGAGAAAATTACTCTTTGGTTTACTTTATGGGCCGGCGGAATCACAGGTCCATATGTACAACGAAGATAGGCGGAATATTACAGTCAACGGTCAACCCAAAATTGGCTGGCATAAATCTTGCTGATATGTGGTTTCAATAGGACATTTGATGTCTTGGCCACCAATTGGCCACCGAGAACGTGTGTTCTAACTCCATTAGGGCTTTTATATCTGCCTGTATACATCATTTCACGATAATATTGCTGATCCGATATATTTGAAGTTTTCTAGCATCATCTACGAGAGGTAGGAGTGTTAATACGAGTTTTGTTGTATTGCTGTTCAATAATTTTGCCTGGCTTATTGAATATGCATCGTAAAATTACGATGTTCTTTTCCTTACTATACGTACTCGAGTGCATCACTCTATCGAACGCCAGATATTATTTTGAAATTTTCGGCGAAAAGCGTGAGTCTGGCAAGTACAACAATAGCCAACAGTTAGTTTGATGGGGGTCACTTCGTTGGTCCGATTTAGAAGTTTTTGTTGGTTTGACAACAGTCTCTTGAGTTTCCTTGTTCCGATTGGAAGCTGATATTTTCGATACATTTTTTCATATATTCGCTTCTTTTGTCGGATATATTTAGTCGTAACTTTCCTGGCACAGAGGTATTCTGCTAGATCGCTTCTAGTGTTACGTGCTAACCATTTTTTACGAAGCTTGTCTTTATTTTCGATGACCAGGTGGCACCGCAGTAGATATGGCTAAATGTATAGCAAGCCACTGCCCCTGGCTGTTGGGTTTAGGTTGTTCATTATTATTGTGCTGGTCTATATAGTCAGTGACAGATGATTGGTAACTCTTTATGATGCTTCATCTTTTAGAGCATCGACATTCAGACAGTCTTTTGTACTGTGGACATAATCACTTATTTATTTGAATGAAAATGTGATATAACAAAGTTTTATGAAATTTATAAATTTTATCAGTCTTTTACAATTTCTACAAAAGTTAGGTATAACCTATCTAACAGGTGAACCTTACCTTTTATGGTGTGATCCGTGAGCACTTGTCAATGTGTTTTTTTCATCGACCATTTTCTATGTCATTAGCTTGTATATTCGTATTGGCAGATTGCAATGCCCCGTTGTAGCACGGCTTCTTGTCAGTGAGGTATTAGCAATCTAGTTCTTCTATCCTAAGTCGATCTAGTGATCTAACTCTGGCCTGAGAGCCTCAAACCTAGACCGCAGTCTACAGTGCTTCTTTGCATTTTGTCATTCCGTAGAAATATGCCGTCTTTACCAAATTCCACACGAACCGAAGATATATTCTTGTCATACATCTGCGTTCTTTGGAAATATGGCCATTTAACTCTGGTGGTTATTCCAATAATACCATTTACTAGTCCCTACGAATATCTTAAATGCCTTAGGTAGTCCTCTCTTATTGATATCTGTTTGGATGATGTTATCTAAGTTAATGTTTTCGATATTTCTCATTGCAGCCACAAACTGGTCTTGATCTTAATATTGAATATTTCTCAATACTAATTTTTGTAGTGTTTTAAAACAGGTTCGTTGCGGTCTTGGACTTGCTCGGTCACTCGTGCTATTTGTTCTCACTCGCATCTGTAGCTCCATTAAATGGTCCATAGGGGCACTGCCAGTGCTAGTCCTACACGTTTGTCTAAAGACTTGATTTCCTAGATCTGGTGGTCATTGTATTAGGTGTCCGAAGAGTATCATGGAATTCTGTTTCTTTTATCGCCCGATCCGGTATATATTCCTCCTCTAAATGCTTCATATCGAATTGCTTCGGCAGGTCGAGTATTTGGACTGCATGCACTCGTTTGATAGCATTCTCTAATTGTCTACCTCTCTCGCCATAAACTTCCTTGTGCTTATTCGTGGCTTTCAATTCATTTTCGTGTGGCCTGATGGCCTTGCTATCTTTCTCGTATTCGTCAATAAGCCCAACCTCGTTGCGATATCGCATGCATTGTAGTAGGAGACTGTTGTAGTAATTATCGGGATTAGATGTGGCCATGAGATATGGTATCCGTGTCATTGCTGGATTTTTTCAAACACACTTTTGAGTTATCCAGCAGCCTAATCAATTCCTTGCCTCCGCTCACTTTAAGTTCGTAGGCGTTTTCATCTATGCCACGCTCACTGTCATGATGTCGCTTGGGACATTGCGGTTTATACAGCATCCCGAACTCGAAAAGATACGTGTTGTTGCACTTCTCTTCCACAGGCATATTTCATCACTATTTCTTATGAAGTCGTCCGTTGAGTGGGCTACTATTCGTTGTTCGCATTCACTGGTCCTGAAAAGCTGAATCTGCATCAATTGTGGTGTCGTTTTTCTTGCATCTCACGGTATGATGGTGAATTTGATATCTCTTGTCGAGTTCATTAAGTTCCGAGCCCTCTTTAAGTAAACTGTTTGAACTCACTCTATATGAGAGAGATTGGATGATGGATGTTTCTGTTCTGGAACTTTATTCGCCACCTGTAGTCTTTCACTCGGTCTCCAAGCACTATAGTGTTATTCATGATGAGCATCATTAGAGAGTCAACTATAATCATGAAGTGTCGGCTTACGATGACCGGACACTTCTGTATGAGACGTTGTGTAGCGTGTATATTAGGTTCACTTTTGTCTTCATTAAGACTTCCATCGACTATTAGGGGTGCTCTTGTCATGTCAGAGATCGTTGCAGTTGAGGGTCTCGAAGTAGGTTGGTTAGCCCAAGCTTCTGATTTTGGCGATCAGTTTGTTGAGTGTCTTTCTCTAATATTATTCATTGCTCTTGAATCGTGTGTAGCTGCCGAGTCTTCGGTATGGGAAGCAATCAATTTGTGTAATCTTTACGGGTTGATAATTAACCCGTTGATTCCATAGGGAAAAGAGATACCACCATGCGAATTCCTCAGCCTTAAACTCACGGGCATCATTTACGATGTCGTCTCTAGTTTTGCTTACAAACTCGTGCAGATGCTCCGTCACTTCAAGCTCATCGTCTATATCTGGTTGCCTGCAATCTAGGAATGGTGTAGACCGCGGTTCTCGATGAAGAATATCATGTTTTGGACTTACGTCTATCTTACGGATTTCGTTGAACGCAAATGGATAGATAGATAGAGAGATTTAGTGTGAGTCTGTGTAGTAATATTTGTCATGTTGATTCAATACATCTAGCAAGGTTCTTATTTGCTCACTGCGTTCTGAAGGCCTGAAGGCAGGTTCGTACTCAATTCGGAACGAATGAAGTCCTTCTTGATTATATCGAAGTGGTGTACGGCCAGATATCCGTCATCTCAAATTATGTGAGGTGATCCTAATTCAGCGGCCCGGGCGATGTTAGCTAGCACATTGCACAACATTGTACATCATTGTAAACAGACCTAAATACCCCCTCATTCGATTTTGTTCATGAAGCCCGTACGATACGGGAGGCTTCTCAAATCGAGATGTATGCTCTTCTTGGTTATTTTTGGACTACATTTCTGTCTTTCTATCGTTCTTGGAGATCGGCTCTTCTGGTCAAGTTTTGATCGCTGATTTGTGTACTTGGATCGTTTATTACATATTTGACGCTGACCGATGAATATGATTCCAGCGTCTTGGTAGCATATTATGCAGCTTTTCACTCACCGATTCAAGAGCCAATCGGTTCTTCTTGGACTACGTTTTTGTCTTTCTGTGGTTCTTGGTGATGAGGTACTGTATGTCGGGAGATATATAATCAACAATCGCTTGCCTACGAAGCCTATATCTCTACACTTGAATATAATTTGATTTTTGACCCCAACCTGTTTTGGTCTTTTATTGATGATGAACGAAAATGTACCTGGTATCCACAGACGGTGCTACTGAATGATACGGCCGATAATACCAAAGATATTTGTGTTACGGAAGCGTGTAATGTTATTTTATCCAATTTCACCTTAAGAACTTATGTAGTTGTATTGAAAGCTATCAAAGTTTACGATTTAATGTCAAAATAAACATTACAGTAATCAGGTGAATGGAACCACATTCCTTCTCCTCCAATTCCTTAGAAGTTTATTAGTCCGAAATGTTAAATTTAGTTTTGCAGGAATTTTGTGGAAATTTTTAAGTCAAGATTGTATGCTATGTTTAAAAACAAAAATTCATTTCAAATCGCCGTTTGTAGTCATCTTTCTAGGTTTTCATCACTGCATGGTTTGTGTTGTGTTTCATTTTAAAATTTTGAACTTACTTAGGTATTACAAACGTCAAACAGTTCGTGGTCTATCGAGGAAGGAAAAGCTACATCACCTATGATAACAAATTGAAAATTTTATCAAATGAAGTAAATTATTTTGTTGGTGGTTTTCGCGGAAGGGCCAAAATTATGACGACATGATCAATCCACTGCCATGTTCGAAAAACTTTTCTTTTCACGAATTCTTAGAAAATAAAAAATAAAAATCAAATTCCCTTGAAGGCATCATACTATTACACTCATCCGTACATTCCCCGCAGGAATAAAAGTCATCACAACAAATCGCTTAATTCTTATAATAACAAAAAAGTTCGGTATGTTTGATAAACAAAAAAATATGTTTTCGATAAAGCTCTCGTATAAATTCCCGGAAAATGTAGGAAAATAAATTTTATGGTACAGTGCGGCATAAAGTTACTCGACCGTAGTAGTTATACCAAAAACAAGTTTTTCATTTTTGTATTCAATGCTAAATCAGCAGTTTGAATTGTACTGGTGTGTGTATGTGTTTGTGTGTTGTTGCTGTTGTTGAAGCGAATTTAAAATGCCTCACGTAAATATTTATGGAGAGCTTTCTGATAAGAATCAACAATAAAATTTATGACATGTTAAATCAATCAGATTAAAATGTGTATATCCATAAATTGAGATTCGATTTGTCGTTTAGAATTATTCGATCAAATTCAGGTATAGGTATACCGTATATAGGTTAGGTATATCCTCTGTGAAAAGCTTTGGTATAACATTTTGGGCGTTTTTTACATATTCCAATTTAATCATGACATTAAATAAAATGTTTTTGTTTTGCTTTATTTCTAGGTGTGACGTGTGTATTTTTAATCGCCAATGTGCTGCTTGTAATATTTCTAAAGTTATGCGGTAAAAGTCAATATAGCGGGGCCGTTTGGGAGATTGCACCACATCTAGCGTGGCTGCTGGCAATAAAACAATTATTTTTGCAATTGCTCTTGAAAGGGACTGTCACACCAAGGTATGTAGCTAATCTGTATATAATCAACTTTTACAAATATATTATATAACGTAGTATATTGATACGATACGACCAGGCCGTCATGTTTTGCGTCAGCATTAAGAGATTAACCAGAGATGATGTAACGCGCTTATTACGATATGCTAAAACTGGAAGACAAGTTTATAAAGCGCAAACTTTAGTTTAGACATAAATGGCCTTTTAATAAACGGCTTTTTTGAGCTGCAGCCGTCATACGATATGTTGCTGCTAATCCGTATCGTGCACCGTGCACAGTTGAACCGCAGCTATAATATCATTTTAATTTTCCAGATTAATTTTTGTTGGGTGCCGCCCTTTATTGCCAGGGAACCTGGTAGAGCGTAGTGGGCGCGTCATCGAGCAGTCCATTCCAGCGCGAGTGATTAAGGGGAAAACTCAGTTGCTACCAAAAACATAATTTACTACGCTACCAAAAATATACTTACGGGCTGCTTGTATGGAGTCTTGTATGTTCTTGTACTTATTCCAGTCTCGCTGATCTATTATAATGTCCGCTGTTTTGACTATATATAAAATCTACAGCAGTACGAGTTTTAAAATGCTAATTGAATACTACTGATTGTGTGACTAGGCGTTAAATGACAGATGACGCACGCAAACACCACTACTTTTTATAGGTATGTCATCAAACAAGGTTTTTCCCCTTGTCCCATTAAATATTTTTGCTGGTACTTTTTTGAAGTTCGCTCGTGCAGTTCATATCACCATGAACCTTGCCTGTAAAACTTTCCAGCGATAATTTTATGAAGTATGGACGTTTTTTTCACTCGCCCCATTTTTCCGAACACCTAACATTAAATTCGACCTGGAAAATTCTCCTGTCATAATTGTCGACCAACAGCTTAAGATGGGACCTTTTCCAGACACACACTTAAAACGTTAAGCTTTTACAGATTTTTTAAATTTCGCTTATTCATTATATATTTACAAATACAAATGAAACTAATTAATTAATTTCGAGAGTAAATAGTCTAGACACTATCTTCATCATCGTTATTTTTTTCACTTTCGACTGGCAACTTTCGGTTAAATTTAACAATGTATCAAAACTCCACTCAACGAGTAAGAGAATTCAATAGTGATCACTTTTTTACTTAGTAAAATAAATCGATGGTCGTGCACATATAGCGGCTTTGACATATATCGAAATCGAGCATACACAATGAAGAACACTGAAATAAAAATCTCGTTTCACTGAAATTGCATCTCGCTCATTTCTTTAGAAAACAAAATAGAAAACGAATACGTCAGTTTTTTTTTTGCAAATAACTGTTCTTTATCATTTTTGTTGTGCGTTGTGCGCTAGATAGAGATTTATTTTTGCTGATTTTACCCTAACTCAACAGACTTTACTCTTTTGAGCCTTCTAACTAAATTTATATTATCCAGTAGGTGGACTGCCTCTATGTTGACATGGTGAAGTAGCCGTTGTTCATGACTTCTAGCAAATTTCATAATTTCGGTGTTGATGGATTCTATGCCCAGATCTTTGTGGATGTCGCTATTTCTGACAAAAGATGGTGCTTGGACGATGTTTCTTACCACGTTACTCTGCTTGGTACATCCCCACAGCTGTATACCATAAGTCCAGACAGGCTTCAATACTTGCTTATAAAGCAGACGCTTATTAGGGATTGATAGATGAAAGTTTCTTCCCAGTAACCAATACATTTTATTGTATTTTAATCCCAACTCGTCTCTTTTCTTCTTTACATGAGCTTTCCAGCGAAGCTTAGCGACTAATGTCATGCCAAGATATTTGGTAGTGTTTGCAAGTGGTATTTCTAGATTATTTATATATACTGGTTTGTGTACTAATTTCTTGTTTGTAAAGTCGACTTGTCCGTGTACTTGCTGTTGTTGTGTAATTACTCTATGGCGGTTTGTAATTTCTCTGTTGTATCTGAGTTGTTATCACCTACTGCCATGATGACTGTGTCATCGGCGAAAGTGGCTATCGTGTTGTTTTGTGGGATTGGAACATCTCGGGTTTATAGTAAATACAGAAGTGGCCCAAGTACACTTCCTTGTGGAACTCCTGCTCTTATTTCCTTAAGCTAAGAATATTCATCTTCATGATGCTGCACTGTGTAGGTAGGATTAATTTAAGTTTCTAGGTTAAACCTTCGAATACTGTTAGTTCGAGTCTTTTTAATATTAACTTTTGAAAGAGTTTAGACCTTATTGGCAGCAACGATATAGGCCTATATGATGTTATTAGATGTGGTGGTTTTCCTAGTTTGGGAATCATGATATCCTCAGCCACTTTCCAAAGTTTTGGTACATATTTTAACCTGAATGCAGCGTTTATGATACTACTTAACTTTACCGTACCTTTTCTCGGTAGCTGCGTTATTATTTCTCCGGTAATCAGATCAAACCCTGGTTTTTTTTTTAGTAATGACGCTGAAATATATTTTCAAGATGATTAGCAAATCTTTCACCTTTTTCTTTGCCCATGTTTCCTCCATTTTTCCGATAGGATGAATCGGCATTATGGCCTTTTCAGAGTTTTAGTTGCTTTCCAGAGCGAACGTTTACTTAACTGTGGCACATATGAAAAATTCTAAGGTGAATGAATCATATGATACCACTATAAATAAATGCAAAGGAGAAATGTAGAAAGGCGGCATGACGGGAGCATGAATGGGATGTAGTTGAAGATACTAACTTCGAGGTCATGCCGATGAGGAAGTAGATTTTGTTGGGATGGGTTGATAACGGAATTAGGTTTAATTCCGCTACAACAAGTATTAGCACAAACACTACGTAATAAAAAAATACCAATTCACATTCGTCTTAAAAGCTATTCGAATGAAGCAATTCAGAAATTTAATATAAATCCCAAGAATTCACTTTAAAAAAAATTAAAATTAAGGTTTAATTTCCGTAAAAAAGGTGTTTATTTAGTTTCTTAAATAAACATATCGTAAGTTAATGTTTGTCTGTATGTGTAATCATGTTAAGCTGGAAAATGCTAAATAAAATCTTTGTTTTAATTCAATTACTCCGGCTTTTGCTAAACTGGGTTCATTAATCGAAATTTAATTTAGGTGTTGTATACAGTTTATTAAATTTAATTTACCAATCTAAAAACCTATGTGAATAATTTTCACTTGTCTTTTCTACACACACACACTCATACAGGAAAAATATTTTTCTACATAAGCTTTTAATATTTTCCAAAGCTCCCGCTTCTCGTATAAAATAAAGAATTATTTATACCGAAATCACAAAAATAACTAAACTCAAATATTCCGAGTTTTTGTGTGGCAAAACGATTTATATTTGAAGTCGTAAAATTGAAAAATATTCAGATCTTTTTGTGACACCATGTAAAAGTAACTGCCGTGAAGTAACTTACGCTTTCATTTCATAACTCATCACATTGTTTATAAAAGAAATCAAAACATGTTTGTGCTGTATCGATCACCCACCCTTACATCGCCCTTCGGTTCGTATATCGGTAGTTCCGAGTTTGTCGTTTATCATCGTAGAATTTTAATTTGCGTTTCAATTCCACGTATGTAGTACATGACCGATAATAACGATAAACCTTCGATCGTTGCGTATCGCAGCATGTATTCCTTGTAACGGCCTTTACATATCGTTTAGCTTGGTTCGCAAGCTAAGAACAATCGTTGCACACTTGTAGTGTATCTTTAGTTCTCGGGATCTCCACATTTAATTCCTTTTCATATCGTTGAATTCTGATGCAACTTTGGCATTCAAATTAACACGCTTCTTCCAGCACAATTTTATTGTTATTGCGTACTACACGGATGCGCAGCCCCTTGAGTCTTGATTGTTTAAGCACGATTGACGATTAAAGTTGCAACCGTTTAGTAAAGCCCGTTCCAGACCTTTAGGAATATTGATCCAATTTTACAAGAGGCCGATCAACGCGTCTCATATTTTGTTAGGAGAATTGGAGTACGATTTTTTCTTCTCGTTTTCTCTTTCCCGTTTAAGAGAATGGCGTTCTTTTCAATTTTATAGAAAACTTTGAATGTCCGCCTCGGCGATCGGGTCTAATAGTTCCAATGTTTTACTGACATTGCGTTATTGCACAATCGTTTCCCTAAAATTTTAGATGTGTTGGGGAGTTATGGGCGAATCTCTGTAAACGAATTAATATTGTTTTAGGTTTGAGGAAGGTCTGATTCGGTCATAGTGGTGAAATTTTGGTTTTCTTCATGTTTTGTAGATACAATTATTCATCATTCGAGATTGTGCCAGATAGACACCAATTTGACTATGCCAATTCGATGACCCAATAAAAAAGGTAGATTTTTATTATAGGTAGTGGGTCTGATGAGGCTAAAGGAATACAATTTTGATTTTCCCCATGTTTTATCTGTATAACCGTTCGCCATTCGAGATAAGGCATAGCCAAATTGGAGTTTATCTAGCAAAATTTCGAATAATGGATGATTTTATCAAGAGAAGGAAACCAAATTTTCACCACCATAATCTCTTCAAACCCATCCCAATCCTAAAAAGAAAATCTATCTATGGTCATTGAATTGGCATAGTCAGATTGGTGTCTACCTGGCAATATTTCGAATGTCAAAAGTTTTTATTATCGATAAAACATGGGAAAAATCAAAATTTCACCCCAATAACCTCATCAGAGCTGATGATCATCATAGCTGTGGTTACCCATAACCACCCGTAACCATCGAATTAGCATAGTCAGGTTAGTCCCCATCTAGCAAAATCTCGAATGACAATCGATTTTATCGAATAATGAACGATTTTATCGAAAATCTTCCACGGGAGAATCAAAATTTCACCCCAATAATCTCATCAGACCCATCTTATCTATAATCAAAATTTAGCTGCGGTCATAGGTCATTGAATTGACATAGTCAGATTGGTGACTGTCTGATAAAATCTTGAATTGTAAACGATTTTATCGAAAATTATAAATCCTTGGATGTTTGACAATTATTAATTTTCGGCTGTTTGAACCAGAATTGACATTTGACCCTATCAGCTCATCAGCCTCATCCTAAATGTGTAATAAAAATCTACCTATGGTCATGGCTTTCGAATAGGCATAATCAGACAGGTGTCTATCTGGAAAAGCCACGCATACGATTTTATCGACAGAAGAAAACGAAAATAAAAATTCCACCCCTGTAACCTCGTTCAGCCCAAACCTATAATCATAATCTAACTGTGGTCATGAGCCATAGAATTGGCATTGTCAGTTTGGTGTCTGTCTGGAATGATCTTGAACAAACCATTTTAACGGCAATTACAAACTGTTGAATGCTTGACAATTATTAAACTTCTTTAGCGACCATTTTCGGCTGTTTGAAACAGATTTAACATTTGACCCCTATAAGCTCACCAGGCTCATCCTAAATGTGTAATCAAAATCTACCTATGGTCACGGCTTTCGAATAGGCATAATCAGATAGGTGTCTATCTGGAAAAATCACGCATACGATTTTATTGACAGGAGAAAACGAAAATATAAATTTCACCCCTGTAACCTCATCAGCCCAAACCTATAATCAACATCTAGCTGTGGTCATGAGCCATAGAATTGGCATTGTCAGTTTGGTGTCTGTCTGGAATGATTTTGATACTGAAATGTTTTACAATTATTAAACTTCTTTATCGACTATTTTGGCTGTATGAGACAGCTACGGAATTTGATCTCTGTGTAACTTCATCAGATTCTCCCAAAACCTGTAATCAAAATGTACCTATGATCATGGCTGTCGAATCAGCATAGTCAAATTGGTGTCTATCTAGCAAAATCTCAAATGAATTTAGCGACAGAAGAAAGGCAAATAAAAATTTCACCCCAGATTGTTGTCTATTTGGCAAAATCTCGAACAACGATCGCTGTTATCGATAAAACATGGCGAAAATTAAAATTTCACCCATATTACCTCATCAGACCCACCCCTTAATAACTTATCAAAATCTAGCTGCTGTGTTCTTGAACCATCGAATTGGCATAGTCAGATTGGGGCCCGTCTAGCACGATCTCGAATTTTAAACCATTTTAACGACAATTACAAACTGTTGAATGCTTGACAATTATTAAACTTCTTTATCGACAATTTTCGACAGTATATGAAACAGATATGGCTTTAGACCAATGGTCATGGGCAATCAAATTGACATTGGTTTCTATCTGCCAAAATCTCGAATTATGGACGATTTTATCGAAAGAAGAAGGGAAAATAAATAAATTATTGTCGGCATTTTGTTGTTGTTCGTTATTATTTATATGTTTTGGTTAATTTTGTAGATAAGTTACTATCGTCTAGGATATTTCAATTTATTACATAAATGTTTTAACTTTTGGCTGAAATAGTCGAGACACTATCTGCATTATCGTTTTTTCACTTTCGGCTGGCAATTTTCGACTAACTTTGACGAGGTGATTGAACATGCTACTGAAGTTAGCCGAAAATTTCAGCAGAAAAAATCTGCATTATCGACATATCAAAAAAATGAAGTTAGCAGTAAATTTCCGCCGAATTTTCTTTTAAAATCAATAGCACACAATTCGAATGTTTAAAGGCCATATGAACTAGGTGAAGTTAGACGAATTCGTAAACTGCTAGATCCCTAACAGTGAACACCTGTGCCAAAAAATTTTTAAGCCGTATTTAAAGCAGCATCATAGTGGAATAAATTAAATGCTGGACGCATGTTTAGCGGTAATTTGGACAATTGGTCTAACTTCACCCAGTCCACATGACCTTTAAACATTCGAATTGATATTGATTTAAAAAAAAAATCAGCAAAAATTTACTGCTAACAGAAAAGAACATGTATAACTTAACATGTAATTTTCGGCCAATATCAACAGAATTTGGTACTACCACCTGATGCAAAAGATGTCGATAACGTAGGTTTTTTCGGCTGAAATTCGGCTAGCTTCAGCAGCATTGATTAAACACACAATTTGAATTTTCCTTTGGTAATTATTTAATTTATTTATGACATGTTAGTTTGTACCTTCTGACTTATAAACGTGAAGACATATATCCGGTTCAATAACCGGTTCAGATTTGACTTATCGGTTATTTTGACCCTGTCAACACTAATGTCATCTTTATTTGACAGAAACTCAGTATATTATTTTTAGTTGACGAAATGTTGGAAATTTACTTCCACAACAAAGACAATTGGTTCGAAATTGCAAGAAAATGACCTTATTAAAGTTAGTCGAAAGTTTCCAGCTGAAAGGTAATGCAGATAGTGGTTGCTATCCCAGTCGAAAGGTAATGTATATTGTGTTTTCGCTATCCCAGCCGAAAGATGATAATGCAGATATTGTTTTTGCTATCCAAGCAATGCATCCATTGCCATCCAATTTGCATCCATTTAGCATTCATTTTGTTGAGAAATTATGAAGGGGATGCTGGGGTGAAATTTTGCAAAAATTCGCTAATTCAATATATCGAGAATGCATTGCATTGCCTGTCGTTCAATATTAACGTGCTTTGTCATTGATGCCACTATGGTCACTTGGTAGGCCATAATGTTGGTCAACTTCGGCCTAATTGTGGGGCAATTCTGATGGGAAAGCAGGGGTGTAATTTAGCACAATTTCTCTAATTCATCGCTAATTTAATATATTGAAAATGCATTGAATGACCTGTCGTTCAAGATTATCGTGCTTTGTCATTGATGCCACTATGGTTATTTCGACACTATCTGCAATACCTTTCGGCTGGAAACATTCGGCTAACTTTAACAGTATAAGAAAATGTCGTATAAAATTTGGTCAAGACACGGGACTGACACGCAACGGTATGATGCTGGCTACCTTAAATGCACCCATTGCGTGTTACTGTTTGGTGCGGCTTGTGGCGTGGCGGCATTATTGGGCCGTGTTTCTTCAACGGAAGAAATATTGGTGTGGACGACTTTTGGTTCCAGCAAGATGGTGCGCCATGCCACGCATCGGGCGCTACAATAGCGAGACGGCGTCAAAAATTCGATGGCCGCATTATCAGTCGAAATGGTGACGGCAAGGAGCTGTGATTTGGGGCCTTTGTATTTTTATTTGTGGGGTGCTGTGAAAGACAAGTGTTATACGGACACACAATTGAGCATTTGAAAGCCAATATTGAAGCAACCATTGTCGAAATAGATCCGCACACGCCGAGTACGCCAAGGCCAGACGCGGCTCCCATTTAAATGAAATCATTTTCCATAAATAACCAGAAGGATTGTACTTTCAAACATAAAATTGGAAATATACTAAGCCGTTTTTGTTTTATTAAATTTTTAAATCTGAACTTCATATTGGGACACCTTTTATTATTCTAAATTTAAAAAATTAATTATCTCACCACAAATCATGAAGAACCATTCAAAATGCCCCTTAATAGAATACAGTACACTACTTGCATGAATTTCCGTAAGAACTGCCTTATTACTTACTAAATGACTACTTTACAAAACACATGAACGTCCCAGGCACAGGAAAAAGTTTATGTGAGACTTCATGGAAAGATACAAGGGATACTAAATTCAAAATCTATATGAGTTGCACGATTGTGCGAGTAAGTATTCGTACGAATACCACAATTTTAACCATTATGCTATTGGTGCTATTGGTAACGGAATGTCATTGATGTTTTTTTTTGTTAAAATATTAATTAAAAAATGTTTTGCGTTTTATTATTTTAATTTTGTAATTGAAAATGATTAAAAATTAATGAATTTGCCACAAAAATTGGTTTATATGCCTTTTGAGGTATGGGGCTATCAAAATATATACGGGTATGAACTATTTACCGCTGACTAAAAATTAACGAGCTTAAAGCTTTCATTATGTTGCTGTCTACAAAACCAAATAAAATATTTCTCCTTTATACCATAATTTATTGTGATTTAGGGACGCACGTATACACAGCCCGAATATTATTTATTGCAATAAATTGATAATTTAGTAAGCTAAACAAATTTATAATATTCCTCGTACACAACCCACATATTATGTACCAAAAAAAAGCTCGACGAGATAAATTATTACCGTAACATTTTTCTACTTTTGTCGTTTATCTTAATACAGCAAAAGCTTAAATTTATGCAGAATTTGAAAAAATAAAATAAACAAGTAACAAGGACACGGGATACGCTACACAAAACATCTTTATACCAAAGCTTTTTGTCCCTCTAAAAACACCAACATTTATAAATAATTTAAAGATGCTAAATAAATATGGATTTCATATTACAATTTTTAAAGTTGTATACACATACAGAGCTTTTTTATTCGTTTAAACAAACAACGATTTTTTACGAGCTTTTAATATTTTATGATTATGTATTTTTCATTTGCGAATGAAATGTTTACATTTCTTCAGCATCATGCATCAACTTGCTGCCAAACTGACTCGAATTTGTTGATGTTTATCGCGTGATATATCCGAAACATTAAATCTGCATAACTTTCGAATAAACTTATATCTTCCTCCGTATACAAAGTTGCTTAATTATAACTGTTCCAGTGTCATATATTAAAGCTTTTATATTTATCGAGTGTGTATGGGTTAATGCTGTTTGGTGGAAAATGCTTGAATTTTCTACATAAGTCATGTGGAACATTATGTTGTTCAAATTTGTGTAATGTAATTGAAATTTATTGATTGAATATTTGTTCGTGTGAGTGAGACGGCGGAACCCCAGGAGATATTATATGATGATTTCCATTTCACAGGGTGAGATTTATATTTATTCAATACTATTAATACTGCCAATGACTTGATGGTATCGCATTTTTATAATACAAAGTTATGTGTGAGTCTCTGTGTTATTTCATTTATAAATGTTTACATTGTGTGTTGTGTAAATGGTAGATAAGCTTTAATGGCTAGTTTTCCGGTACCATGGGATATGTTTGATGTTACAATATTGATTGGCATTTCTTTCTTGATCCAAATTATATATTTTACGCACTGTTAAAGATTATGGTAGAGATACACGAACCAGAGCTTTTATGAGCTTACAATTTACTACAAATATATACTAATTCCTTAGTTACAGCAATTATTTTTCAAATATAAAGTTTACTAGTTCAAGTGATTAGTTTTATTGTTAAACAGTAAATTGACCCGGGAAAGTAACATGACTGGGTGTATGGTCAAAATTTAAAAATTTGAAAAATTCGAAAAAAAGCAAAAATTTATGTTTTAAACGGAACATCAAAAAACGCGCTCCAAGAATTCCTTTAAAGCGAAAATTCGACACATTTTTATGTCGGACGACACCCACCACTCACTCTGCCCTGATGTTCTGGGCCACGCCCAAATTAGAAAACATATTCGTTAGTCCACGAAGACACGCTCAAAGAAGTTCTTTAAAGCGAAAATTCGACACATTTTTTTTTCGAACGGTACCTACCACTCACCCGACCCTGATGTTCTGGACCACGCCTAAATTAGAAAAACATATTCGTTAGTCCACGAAGACTGGAACATGCCCAAATTAGAAAAACATATTTCTTAATCCACGAAGACACGCTCAAAGAAGTTCTTTAATGCGGAAATTCGACACTTTTTTGTGTCGAGATGCACCCACCACTCACGCGGCCCTGATGTTCTGGACCACGCCAAATTAGAAAAACATATTTCTTAATCCACGACGACACGCTCAAAAAAGTTCTTTAAAGCGAAAATTCGACACATTTTTGTGTCGAAGGGCATCTACGACTCACCCTGCTCTGATGTTCTGGACCACGCCAAAATTAGAAAAACATATTTCTTAATCCACGAAGACACGCTCAAAGAAGTTCTTTAAGGCGAAAATTCGACACAATTTTTTTTTGAAGGGTAGCTACCACTCACCCGACCCTGATGTTCTGGACCACGCCTAAATTAGAAAAACATATTCGTTAGTCCACGAAGACTGGAACATGCCCAAATTAGAAAAACATATTCCTTAATCCACGGAGACACGCTCAAAGAAGTTCTTTAAAGCGAAAATTCGACACATTTTTTTTCGAAGGGTACCTACCACTCACCCGACCCTGATGTTCTGGACCACGCCTAAATTAGAAAAACATATTCGTTAGTCCACGAAGACTGGAACATGCCCAAATTAGAAAAACATATTCCTTAATCCACGGAGACACGCTCAAAGAAGTTCTTTAAAGCGAAAATTCGACACATTTTTTTTCGAAGGGTACCTACCACTCACCCGGCCCTGATGTTCTGAACCATACCCAAATTAGAAAAACATATTCCTTAATCCACGAAGACACGCTCAAAGAAGTTCTTTAAAGCGATAATTTGACACATTTTTGTGTCGAACGACACCCACCACTCACTCTGCCCTGATGTTTTGGACCACGCCTAAGTTAGAAAACATATTCGTTAGTCCACGAAGACTGGAACATGCCCAAATTAGAAAAACATATTCATAAATCCACGAAGACACGCTCAAACAATTTTTTTAAAGCGAAAATTCGACACATTTTTGTGTCGAGATGCACCCACCACTCACCCGGCCCTGATGTTCTGGACCACGCCCAAATTAGAAAAACATATTCCTTAATCCACGAATACACGCTCAAAGAAGTTCTTTGACCGACCGAATGGCACAGTGGTTAAAGCTTTGGCGTTTGGATCGGGAGGTACCGGGTTCGAATCCCGATAGGGGCAGGATGCAAAGTGAAATTTCATCAACAGATTTCGATCTGTGGTGAAATGTAACACATCTATGACCCCCTGTCGGTGTGCAAAACTCATGGGCCGACCCATCTTCCATGCTGGTATAGGCTGGCATGGAGCTTGCAATGTGCAGATGGTCTCAAAATCGGTCCTATAGCCGTACGTCCTCGAGTTGGCCGCAAGGCGTAAAGTAAGGACGTTAAAAGCATAACCGCGGAAGAGCAGGGTGAGCCTTGAGCCCCAAAACAGATCGCATAGTTACCAATAAAAAAAAAAAAAAAAAAAAAAAGTTCTTTAAAGCGAAAATTCGACACATTTTTGTGTCGAAGAGCATCTACCACTCACCCGGCCCTGATGTTCTGGACCACGCCAAAATTGGAAAAACATATTCGAAGAGTACCTACCAGTCACCCGGCCCTGTCTGGACCATGCCCAATGTTCTTTAAAATTTAAAGAACTTCCGCGTAAACGACATTTCTTGTGAACACTTTGTCACAATTAGGAACTAATTTTTCCTGCTCTTCAGTCTCTTTGACTGTAACTTTGCTACTTTCAATTTTTTTCACCCTTGAAAAGACAGTATATAATTGCCCATCAGCAAATACTGTCAAAGTACCACTTTCTCCAGAGTCTGTTCTTGAGTTTTATTAATAATCAGGGCAAAAGCCACTCTTACAGGAAATTGCTTTCTTTGTAACTCAAAGGGGAAATGAGTTTCAAAAGTTGTTAGTGCCATTCTTGGAATGAACACAATTTCTCCCTATGATTTGCCATCCAATTCAAATTTTATTGCTCCTACTTTAAGAGCTAATTTATGCACAGGCATGCCTGATACATTTAGAGTGTTCAAAAACTGGAAAGAGCTTTCTTTCCTACACATCGTAAACTCTTTCATCCTGAGGTCTATCTTCAGGTGTAACTAAACTACTATAAACCTGGTCATTAATGGCGAAAGTGCCCTCATTTAAAGGACACAAATACATTGTTGAGGTATTTCAATGATATCCTCACCAAGACTTTGATCATTGGCGAGTGTGCCATTACCGAGGGACATTAGTCACTCAGCATATTGAGCGTCATTTAAAGCTCTCATGTTCTCACGTTCTCAGTCAATTTGATCTGAGTAATATGATGCCACATTGAAGACCTCTTAAAATTGTCTTCCACGGTTTGTACTCAACCTCCATCGATTACAATTGGCAATATCTGCCGAAAATCGCCTCCAAAAAGAATGACGATATTGCTAAATGGGCTATAATCAGTTGATATATCAACAGCCCTTTTAATTTCATTCAAAACTCGGTCAACACATTTCAGGGCTTTTCCTGGAGTCATTCCAGATGAATCCCAAACTGTAAGTTTGGCATTCCTGATTTTCACAGCGTCGTCTGACGTCTGTTTCATGTTAGATACCGAGTCCGTTTTTATTGGGACTGGTAACTTAAATAGTGGCTGCAATTCCAGTGGAAGCAACCGGTAACACAATATCACTGCGACCTCTCAATGTACAGAGAAGTAGTGTATTGTACAGGAAAGTTTTTCTACTTCCTGCAGGCCCATCAACGAAAAAGCATCTAACTCCTTATTTCGGATCATCAACAGCTTTCATGACCTTGTCATGACCTTCTTTTTGTCTAACATTCAGCTTAGAAATAAACCTAAGTCCCTTTTATGCTTGAGAAACAGGGTCATATTCAGATGGAATATCACCATGAATTGCATTAGGTGTAGGCAATTTCAACCCACTCCAATCAGTTCCATGTAAACGTGGTGAGTCCATTGTGGCATGTCATTCCCGACTTTCTGGGTCAACCTTGCATGAACGAAATCTTCCGTTAGTGCAACTTTGTGGGTAGAAAATAGCTTTTCCGCATCTTGTCGATTGCCAAAAATGCAAATCCATGCAAAGAGGAGTCTAAAGTGAACGGCATACATTCTTGTTTTGGCTTTCTTGGCACCCCTTTACCGGGGTTCCCAATGGTTTATTCCTCCATGTTCTGTGTGGAAGGTATAATGTTGCAGTATTTCCGTATTTAAAAACTGCCGCGCGTTAGAATCCCTCTGTTTCAATTTAAACCAAGCTGTTAGCGCGGTTTTATTTTCTGCAGCCCTTTGTAGAGCTGTTAATTCCTCTCCAGGTCGAAAAGTCAAAGGTTGACATTTCTTTGAATGAACTGCCGGTCGAATGATATGATGCGACTTGCGGTGCAGTCAAGAATTATAAGGGATATCCCTTGAGTTATAAATTCGTTGGTTTTCTTTACCAATCATAAAGAAAGCCCCAGCACGTCTTTCGTACTTGGGATAGCTGTTTTTATTTTGTCGAGCTACCTCTTTAAAATCTTTGGGAAATTCTTTGGCACATTTTCCATCTTTCAAACATCTATCGTGGGAACATCCATTCCAAACTGGGTCGTTTTCCTTGTCTGGGATTTCGACCCAAACCAATTTGTCAATAGCCACGGTTGCTCGAAATTTGTCTTCATTATGAAACGTTAGAAACATATGTAAACGTGGAAGTCCACGGTCTTGAAATTCGATTGCAATAACTCTAACTTGTTTTGAATGGTTAGTTCCGTGGTAATTGAATGATTGCGGCCTTTTATTGATGGCATTGCCATCTGTTCTATGGTATTACTACTAACATCATTTGTTTATACGGAAATTAGCCTTAATATTTTGTTTGGTTTTTTGTTCTCAACCAGTGTTCTTGTAAACGTCGAATGAATGATGTAGAGCGAGACCTTATGCGTGTGTGCCAGCAGAGATGAAATATTCTTGTTTTGTTTTCTCGTTTTGTTGTGTGTGATTAATGCGCGGTATGAAAGGATGGGCTAGCGACGCGCACGAAAAACAAAGCATAAAAACTTCAACGAAAGAAAAATATTCTTCTGGAACTTTTTTGGTGCGAGACATTTTTTTTAGTCTACTTTGGGATTTTAATAAAAAAGGTTAATTGTTATATTTGTTGTAAACAGTTGTATTCAGTAATTTTTATTTGTTTTAATTAATCTCAAAATAGTGAAATTTCAAATATTTGTGATGAAAATTATATAATTTGGTGTGGAATAGAAAATAGTGATTAATTTTTAGTGTATTGTGTAGTGCAGAATATATAAACCACACCCCACCAAAAGGAAAATATTATATTTGTCAATGTAATTTAATTTTTTGGAAAAGTGGATTTTCCCCCTAAAATTGGGAAGCATCAACGGATACCGCATTTTTTACGGGTACCGTTGTATCGTCTGTTTAACGGGTACCGCAAGGAGAGCCACATTAGTTACGGATGCCACACAACAATATTTACGGTTAACGGCGGAAAGACGTCCAACATTTACGGTTACGAGTGGCCAACAACGTGGCCATTCGCATTTTTGGTTTACGGTGAAAAGATGTCCAACGAATATTCTACGGTTTACGGCGGGAACGATATTTACGGTTACTGGTGGCCAACAACGTGACCAGCCTCAGTTTTGATTAAAGGCGAAAACGCCCAAGACGTATCGAGGCCAAATTTGTTAACAGCGGGAAGACGCCCAACCCATTTCGGCAATCCAGGACGCCGCGACCCTCAAGGTTGACTTCAATGAGGTCAAAAGGTTCGTTTTTTTAAATTTATTTTTCTCGAATCCAAATTTTTTTTTCAATTTCAATTTTAAATTTCAATTTTTATTTTTAATTTCAATTTTTTCAATTTTATTTAAATTGTATTCAATATATTTTGGTGTAATTGGGCGCCATAGCGGGGGTTGGCATGGGCGAGGGATGCTCTTTGGTTTCGCTGTTTTATTGTTTAGGTTTAGCGTTCGTTTTGCTCATATTATTTTTGTTTCAAGTTAGCGACCATTTTTGTGTGGTTTATTTTTTCTTTTCCCGTTAGCTTCGGAGTTTTCACGTTTGACCTTTTTACTTTAATTTTTTATTCCCCTTTTTGCTTCAGACTTTCTTCTTCTTCTTAATATGTTTCCTGGCGTTCGGTTTTATTTTTTTTCTCCCTCATCGGCCTCAATTTTTTTCCGTTATTTTCCTTGTCATTTCCCCTATTTTTTTGTTCTTTTTTTGATAAATGAATTACTAAACTTTTCGGATTGGTATGATGGGAGGGAGTCCCGTTTCGTGTCGGTTCCATAGTTGCAGGTCGTTCTTGGATGGACACACTCGGTTAATATTATATTTATTTCATTGTTCCTTAAATTTCGGCCGACGAATTCTGGTGTCAACTCAATTTAGTTTCAGCATTTAATTAAATTAATTTTTTTACGTTTGTGTTCTGTCCCACGGTGTAGGCCAGGAATATGCACATCAACTTCCCCACTACCCAAAACCATGAGATCTAGTCGGAAAAATCACCATGAAAGAGGCCTTTGCATATTTAGAAGAATCTGCGGGTTGGTCGTGCCATCCCGTGACAATAGATCGACAATCCTTTGGTTATTGTTATTTTATTCCACCGGTGGAACGGGTGTTTCGACTTTTTAACCAAGGTATGCTAATACCTTGCCATGTTCAGTCTCTTTCTGAATACAATTTGTTAATTGGTTCGTTATTGCGCCCAGTTCAGGGTTTATTTGATCTAAATCCATTTCTTCGTGTGTTGCTTCCGCTATTGACCCTATATTCCTATTCTGTTAAATAATAAAATCATTCCTTTGAATATGATTGAATTTACTATTTGGCATGGTTAGCACTTTCCATGGGTAGGCGATTGAAACGTTTATCGTGGTTCACGATATCATGGGACTAAAACTATATATTACGTAGCCTTTGAGAATAGGTTAAATACTTATATTCTCACTGAAGGGTGCTGGGTGAGAATGAGTGAAACAGTTCTGAATTCTTAAAATGTTAACTTTTCACGGGTGGATGAAAAATGAATGTGATAGAGTTGGGAGCTGGGTGTTTTGTATAATGGCCTAAAAAAATCCTTCCTTTTCGCCTTTAAGACTGCTGCAGTGTCTTTCAAGCTGAACTAATCGCAAAAGGAAAGTCGAAAAATGGTCAGGGTAAATGTAATATCAATAATTACGCGAGTAAAATAGTTTTAAAAAAATCTGTGTGTGTGTTTGTCTGTGTTTGATGTCGTGCAAACTAAATGTTGCTGAAATATCAGATTTAAGCTTTTCCATAAACTAAGAGATTCCAGTGATTTTTGGCCGGAATCCGTCCACTGGAAGTGGCAGGTTTCGTAGGAGCTTTTAGGTTTTCAAAAACATATTAAAAATATATCATTTACATGAAAAACGATTATAAACTAAAAAAATTCTAAAATCAATTTGCAACAATACCTGCCCAGATCAGTTTTTCAAGGTTTAAGCGAAAATGATGAAAATTTGCCTCAAAAATGTTTTTGTCAGCAAAGACTATCAACAAAAACTCGCGATTGTACTGCCCAGACGAATTGATTGATCGAGATAAAACATCATTGGTAGATCCCAGTGAATTTTGTTCGAAATCTGTCCACACCGGACAGTTACAAATAACGGTTTGTTTTTTGTATAGTAATCATTAAAATTTTGTCCTCGTGAATGTGTGGTGTCGTCCGGACTAGATGTTGTTGGTTTTCATGCCCACACGGATCGACTGATCAAGATGAAACTTTATATTTAAGCTTTTTTCACAAATTGTGATATATCAGTGAGTTAGGTCGAAATCGGCCCTCCGGAAGTGGCAGCTCTTTTAGGAGCCCTTTCGTTTTTGCAACTATGTATATACGAGTATCTTGAAAACTGTATTGCATTTACGAAACAAAAAATTTGTTTTTTCAAAAGTTTACCGGAAATGGTGGGTTTTGATTAAAAAACTTTACTTCACCAAACTTCGGCATTTCTAGAGTCCAGGTGGATGGACTATCCGGAACCAAACTTCATACTAAAGCTATCTACATAAATTGGGAAATCCATGCGAAATGTGGCGGACATCTGTGTATCGGAAACAGCAGTTTCCACAGGAGTTTTTTTAATTTTTGCAATGAAGAATAAATTTTTTAGCAAGACAGTTTTTTTTTCTCTTAAAACAAAGTCAGGTGTTGAACACAACATATTCACGCCTTTATTTTTTATAAGTTTTTTGTGCTGTTATATGGCAAAAATGATAAAACAATCTTTTACTATTTTAGCGATACCATGAAATGTAAATGTAGCATCGAAAGGTTTTGAACCTTTTCAATAAAGAAAGGTTTGTAGTGACTAATTAATTCTTGATTTGTACGTAAACACTGGAGAAAATAAACAACTTAGTGCAACATCACTGCCTTCTCAGTGTAAGAGTAGTAGTAGTTCCTTAAAATCTCGTGGAGAGCCGATCAATTTTAAAATCATTTCTGGCAAACCATGAGAAACTAATTAAATGTGATAAAAAAATGGAATTTGGATTTTGGAAATCCCACGGTTTTTTATTTTGTCGAGTAGTGTTTGATCGTGCAATTTTGTGCGTCTCTCGGTAAAATTGGTATATAATGTATTTTGGGAGATAATGTGGGATTTCTGACGTGAATATCACACCAGAAATCTCATAGATCCGTTTAATCATTAGAGCAAATGTTTTGCTTTAGTTTAATTGTGCAAAACTGTGCTTGCCAAAATCAATTTAGTTCTCCTCCATAATTGGTCAGGATTTCTCCTAGAATGGCTTTATCGGTCCATTTACATGCGTTATGCACAAAATCTGTTAAAGTAGATCAACTATATGTAAGACAAAGTCGGAGTTTCCTAGCCACAATGTTTAGACTCGAAGTATATAATATGATAAGACCGGGATTCACTGATGGCATACTCCATATCAGCCAGAATTGGGAATAGTAAATCCTTAAGTCAACCCTAATTTAAAACTGAAAGTTTTGAAAAATTTTATTTGGGTGATTTCTGGAAATCCCATCTTTTATTAATGAAATCACTTAAACCGCTTGTACAGAACATACTGGCCAAATTTTGTGATTGTGCCTACTCCCCATCAGCGTACCCACGTAATGCACTAGAACTGATTTTTGGTTTGTCTACGTTTATTTGCTTTTAGATCACTGACATATAAAATAATTTGAACATTTAGCTATCCCCAGGAAGCACCGCGTGGAGGCGACCAAGTTACTTCCCATTTTTTTATAGACGTTTTTTTTGTTTTTTTCTAAAGTTTTTTAATTTTTTTAGCGCATTTTTTGAATTCACCTTTGAATATTAAAACTAAAAAAAATTTTTAAAAAATTAAAAAAATTAGAAAACGTTAGAAAAAAGGACTATGAAAAAGTAACTTGGTCGCCTCCACGCAGTGCTTCCTGGCTATAGCTAAATGACCAAATGTACCACATACAGGATTTTGGCTGATGGGGAGCAGGCGCATTCATGCAATTTGATCTGAATGTTCATTTCAATTAGTTTATTTGATTTAATTTAATATGGGATTGCCAAATATCATTCATTAATTAGTTTATCTAAATGATAAAGCCGTTCTAGGAAAAATCCTGACCAATTCTGGAGGAGAACTAAATTGATTTTGGCATGCACAGTTTTGCTCAATTAAACTAAAGCAAAACATTTGCTCCAATGATTTAATGGATCTATGGGATTTCTGGTGTAATAATCCGACGTTATCTCCCAAAGTACATTATGTACAAATTTTACCGTTAGACGGATCAAATTGCACAATCAAACACTACTCGACAAAATAAGAAAACCGTGGGATTTCAAAAATGGGATTTCTGGCGTGACCACACAAACAAATCTGAAGCAATTCCAACTGTTCAGTAATTTTAAACGAAATTACAATTCATTGCACTGTTCTTCAAAGGCTTTCATATGGCACATAAAATATACTTCACTTAATAAAAAAAAATCGGGAGCACTATGTACATGGCAACACACAAAAATATTTCCTTATGACAAATTAATTATGTTATCCATGTTAATTAGGCGGATCAAGTCAATTAAAAACGACATAAGACATGAAGAAATGTTAAAAAAAGGAACGCAATGTGTGGTTATGGAGGCTGATATCTGCGGAAGGAGAACGCATACGCTCTACTCGTACGCAATACTTTATAATCATTTAAACCAATTTAATTTACATTTTACAATGATTATGATTTTTATGTCGCATATAAATTAAATTTATGATACTTTTATGCTGCTTAACAAGCAGCAAGCTTATGCTTTTGAGTACCTTGAAATAATATGTGATTACGTTTTATGAAATTTCGAGTTGTATAAACTGCTGCACTATGCTGTGTGACATGCGATTTATGGAAAAATATTTGTTTGTAAATAAGGAACGTTGCATAAAATAAAGGGTGTTTTTTAGAGGTTCGTATATTTAAGTTGGCAACACTGTTTTGTTTGACAACCGATTTGACATCTGACATTTGCTTTGTCATTAGTTTAATTAGTCATTTAATTTGCCTAATGAATAGACTCACGCCAGAGCAACGCTTGTTGAATTTTTTCGCTGTACAGCGTAGCATTGAGGAAGATCCAAATCAATCAATTCGACGTCGTTCTCAGCAACTGGAGATGTGTCCATCCACTTTATGGAAGATTTTATCTAAGAATCTTGGTTTACGTGCTTATAAAATTCAACTTATGCAGGAAATTAAGCCATCCGACCATCGCAAACGCCGCCAAATCGGCGAATGGGCTGAAGAACAAATTGATATTGATGTTGATTTTCCAAACAAAATTTTGTTCAGCGATGAAGCTAACTTTTGGTAGAATGGGTACGTTGGAGTGAGGAAAATCCGGTCTTTGCCGAAACACCATTACATCCAGAGAAAATTACTGTTTGGTGCGCATTATGGGCCGGCGGAATCATTGATCCATATATCTTCAAAAACGATGATGGGCGGAATATTACAGTCAACGGTGAACGGTATAGAGACATGGTTCCAACAGGACGGTGTTACATGCCACACAGAACGGTATACAATGAATTTATTCAAGTAAACATTTAGTGAAAGACCAATTTCACGTAATGGTCCTGTTAATTGGCCACCAAGATCGTGTGATCTAACTCCATTAGATTATTTTCTTTGGGGATATGTTAAGTCACTTTCGGCAACACAACATTCGGCGAGTTATTAGCGAGATACAACCTCCAGATTACGCCATGTACGCGCCAGCCGCGGCGACCACATTGCCGAAACTAGTTTCACTGATATTAAAAATTGTGAACCTCTAAATAAACACCCTTTACTTAACGAAGAAAAAACGTGTTTAGATTTCAGACGAAGTAGGCGTGTTTTGTGTCGCTCCGCAATAATAACTCAATATGCACTGCCGACGGAATTCCGTTTATATTCGCATGCAAAACCATGCTCTTTCGAGCGTGAAAAGAAAGAAAAGCGTCACAAACATTCCAGTGCGGGTGTGAATCCCGACTAAAAAGAGAAAAAATCAAATTGGTAAGAATGCAAACAGATCAGCTTGCCACAGTACTTTTCATGTGAAATTAATAATAATTTAATTTCGAAATTAAAGATTTTGCTGTCATTTGTCTTTGAAAAATCATTATTTTTGTTCAGATAAATATCTTGGGTTTGTGAATATAACTCTGCCCCTTCCCAATAGGTGTGGTAACTAGTATTGCTTACGTGTACTATAAATGGGCAATACTGGTTGGTTTTCCATAGTACTTGATGTCAGCTGTCAAACGCAGTATGGCTGGCACATTTGGTTGAAGTGTAAACAACTAGCATTTTTTGCTCCTTAAAAATGTCGAATTTTATTCCAAATAAACATCATTTGGCATTGGAGACAAAGCACATGGAGTTCAACCAGAATTGGCTGTAGCATTAAATGTTCATCGATCAACTGTTGCAAAACAATTGAACACAACCATTTGTGAAATACTGATTCAAAGACAACAAAGAAAAGATTTTTTGCACCGAATAGTTACTGGAGATGAAAAATGTTTTTATGAGAATCATAAAAGCGAAAAACCTTGGGTGAAGCTTGTCAAAGTTGGTCCATCGCAACCAAAGCGAGATATCATTGCAATAAGGTTATGCTCTTTATCTGGTGGGATCAGAAAGATGTGGTTTATTATGAATTGCTGGCATCAGGCGAAACTATCAATGGCGATATCTACCCACAACAACTAAAGCGTAGAGGGAAAACACGACCAGAATGAGTGAATTGATAAAACAAATTAATTCATCAAACGTTGTAAAAAATTATTTAAAATAACAGGGCTGGGAAGTCCTACCCCACCCACCATATTCACCAGACATAGCTCCTTCAGCGGTTGAGCTCGCGCGTAGAGATCAAAAATTGGCTTATAGATTGGATCGCCTCCAAAGACCAAGATTTCTTAGCCTTGTCTAGTTAGACAATAATTTTGTTGCGGTTATATCCAAGTTATTCCTGTGACGAACTTCCTATTCGCACAAACCATTTATGTCGAGAATACTTTCTGAACCTGCAGAGAATATGCTATACATATCTAGGATCACTGGTTGGCGTAAAGATCATACGTAAAGATTTTTGTGATCAAACCAAATTTGAGTAAGGTAAGTCGCTGTCATAAGATGCCACAAAGTATACTCATGTAGGGTGGGCCATAAATTGGTTTGTTTTAAACATAGGCTATGGCAACACTTTTTTGAACGATTTGCTTGAAATTTTGACAGTCGCCAGTCTGATATTCTGCGCGTCACGAAACAATCATGTTTTCAGTTGTCTTCTTCTGTAGTGAAATTGGTGAATAAAGTTCGCGAGAAAGACTTACTATTGGATGATAAAAGAGGTCCTCGAGCTCGGACGGTGCACACATCAGAGAATATTGCTTCTGTGGTCCATAGTGTAGGACAGAATCCATCCACATTAACTCGATACCAATCTCAGCTGCTAGGTATTAGTCGCACCAGTCTGAGAAGAATACTGCGCAAAGACTTCAGATTATTCATCTACGAGGTTCAGGTGACTCAGCAGTTGAAGGCAAATGACCATTCGCTTCGATATTAGTTCTATGGGTGGGCCATAGACCAGCTGCATAATGACGTCGATTTTGGCCGAAAAATCATCGTTTCACACGAAGCGAATTTCCCTCTCGGAGGCTAAGTAAACAAGCAAAACTGCTGGATTTGTGGTTCGGAACAGTCACACGTAATTGTAGAAAAGCCAATGCATCCACTAAAAATGACTGTTTGGTATCGGAGTGAAGTTATGCCAAAATAACAAAATATACATTGTTTCCTATAAGTACTTAGAATTAAAAAAACACTCAAAAATTGAACTTTCATAATATTTGAAAATTTGTATTCGACACAAACATTTCTGCACAATAAGTAGAAAATATTTAATTTTTGTTAAAATTTTTGAGTGAAGTTTGTAGTACGAAATTTTCACAACAAAACACACTAAGAATCGCACAGAGATGATCGTAGTGGTTCTGAAGCAGTACTTGATGTAAGAAACAAATCTTATTTATCCACATGCTCGGAAATCTGTGTGATTTTTGTTATTCGACAGAGAACATCATCGAGTGTAATACGAAAATTCGTAAACAATTGGAATTATTTAAGTCGGCTCTACGGATACGGTTTTATTGTAAACATTTCTTATTACAAAATTCACTCAAAACTTTTCACAAAAATTAAATATTTTCTACTTATTGTGCAGAAATGTTTGTGTCGAATACAAATTTTCAAATATTATGAAAGTTCAATTTTTGAGTGTTTTTTTAATCCTAAGTACTTATAGGAAACAGTGTATATTTTGTTATTTTGACATAAACTTCACTCCGATCTGTTTGGTGTGGATTTTGGAGTGGTGGCCATCACAATTATGGTGACCCATTTTTATTCGAAAACGCTGCTGAAAACACCGTTACCGTCAATGGCGACCGTCACAGAGCCATGTCGGCCAATTGTTTATGGCCTCAAATCGACGTTTTCTACAAGATGGCGCCACATGCCTTACGTTTTGAGGATGTTAATTGGCCTATGGGGTTTCGATAAGGAAAGATGTTTTGCGGATAATCCAGAGACAATTCCAGCATTAAATCGAAAAAGATCTTAAAAACTGAACTCGCAGGATTGCTTACTGTGTTTTTAAAAACAAACTTTTAAATGGCCCACCCTTTATAATACAACTAAACCATTCTGCATAGGATAGGCATACGTAAATAAAGTACCATACCGCACATATCATACGCTTTTTACACAAGATGATTAATTCTTCGCCGCAAGATATAATTTTCCACTGTTTATAATTTGAAAATTGTTGTTTATCTATTTGGAAAATTACCATACAGCAACTATAACATGAAATATGTATTATCATAGTACAGCATAGCATACATAGGATAATATTATGCTGTTTATTTGTTCACGAATTTTATGTTCGTTTAACAGTGCGTGAAGTAATCGAGGGGTATAATAGGGGGTCTGCTAATTATTTTTCTTGCAAAATTGAACTGTGTATTTTCCGGGATTGGATATTTTGTCCTGAAAAAATTGCTGTTTGTTCAGCAAATAAATGAATTAAAAATGTTCAGCGAGCAACTCTAACTTCATCCCATCCCAGGAGTTTTAAAATCCTCCCTGAAAATTGTTTGATGGTGGTAAAGTGGTAGTAATTGCAACAGTGTGCCGTTGGTTCGTAGTATCTACCAATAATATCTAGGAATTACTTAGCTTATCCCAATTTTAATCGAGACTTAGCAGCAAGGATGAGTCGTTCACTGTCACTTCTATCAGTATAATTATAAACTGGGCGTGGAAGTAAAAATAATCGTCTGTCATAGATATACAAGAATCGGCTTGCGAAGTTCTCTAGAGATTAAAACTAGGTTGGAAGGAAATACTCATCCAAAAGAAATAAGAGATCTCTTAGAGATCTGGATAGTGGAGAATAAAAGCCGCAAGATTAACGAACACAGCTTCAAGATATTACACCTACATTCCCTACTGAAAGAGTAAACGAAATCAAGAATCAAATTGAATTGAAGCATCAGGTTCCGAAAACTTTCTCACTTAGAAATATATAAATAAAGCCTAAAATATTTAAAAAGGTATAATTAAAAGACTTAAACCGATAAACGACGCAGGGATAACCTTAATATCCGCCACTTGCTCTTGCCTTGCTGGTCTCCTTATTTTTTACATTTTCTTTGTAAAGCTGGACTTCCTTTCCATCGTCGCTGATGATTGTCGTGATCTTCGTCCTCCTGCTTCAGCATCCTCTTCCATGGCGCTCTGCAACCTTGTAAGAAGCTAGATCTTATTGCCTTCGGCTGAAAGCCTGAGACTGTAGATTTTCTCTCAACTGCTGTGATGTATAGGTATAGGTGTTTAAGATTTGAATATTTGCTGGTATTTGAAAATCCCACTTCAGGTGGGAAGGCGAGAACATTCTCTACGTCATAAATTTCCCTGTCTCGATGATTAAAGCCGTTGTTAATTTCAGTATTTTTAGTATCGCCGCCGTTTACAATAAATTACTTCCGTTATTTCTATATTCCCCTTTAAATGAAATGTCATTCTAAAATCCAATGCTCACCCGTTGCTAGCCCGTTGCTTTGGACCCCATCCGCCTCTCGTCGAGAGATCGACAGGATGTCCCCATCAGACTCAAGAGAGAGGAGGCTACCTCTTCTCAACAAACTCTCCGCGTCCGAAACATCGCTCTCCCGCCTGCTTGACCATCTCCCGCTGAGTCCGTTCGCCGTGGCCCCAGACTGGTCTTCCGCGCCCGTATCGACCTCATCTTTCTTAAATACTTTAAGAGTGATCGACCCGAACCCGAAGTTGATCACTCCCTTTGATTTTGCAAGCGAAGACCAGGATTCTTTATTGATTAGCGTGATTGCCAATCTAAAGCCCTCTTAGCTTACTCCTGCTTTAAAATCCTTCAATCTTCCGTTGAAAGATCGGTATTACAGACCCAAATGACCTCAAGGATCTCCTCTGGCTTGTCGAGCTTGAGCTGCTCGGGATTTCCCCTTTGAAGACTGCCTCAAACCTTGCGTCCGGCCACATCTCGCCTGCTTCACTACCCTTTTATAGAGATCGACCGATCTCTGGTCTGAGCACGCAGTTCACTTCACGTGCTTCTGGTACCATTCCGCATCTCTAAAAGACGGAGGGATCCCGGATTTTTGCTCAGGAAACTCAAAAATATGGAGTTTAGTGCATTATACACAACTTTCCACTTCTCCGGCGTGATGCTCTCATCTTCCTGACTTCTGTCAATGATGGCTAGCACCAGCATGTGGTCCTTTAGGATCTCACTGAATAGCTTCGGTTTTGATTCTTATGAGCACCCGAGATCATGCTGTTTGCGCCTTGCTTTGCTTGCTGCCGCCCGCTGCAAGCTCATCAAGGGACCTCTATCTTTTAGACCCAAGGACCCTTTTCAAGCTATCGCAACCGACAATTTTCTTAGCCCATGACACATATTCTTTCTGTTCTACTGTAAGCTGCCCTTCAAAGGTCGCAACCACTTTCTCTAAAATTGTATATGCCGACCGTCTCTCTCTGTACCATCGCTTCGCCGGAGGGATCTCTCTCAATCCCCCACTACTTTGTTCGGCGGTCCCGCCTCCTCCCGGCTTCGATGCCATGGTGGTGCTTTTCCTTGCCACTGATGAAGGAGCCCCACCTTTATGGTTAAAGTTACTCTCTCTCTTTGTACTTTTCGGTTTTTGGAGTGTCCCGACCCCCTTTTTTATTTTTATTTTTCCCTGGTCATTTATTTCATGAGTTTCGGAGAAATAAAGGTCCACCTGCGCAAAGATCCGTATACACAGGTAAGGCTAAATACAACTGAAGGTAGCCTGGTATCCAGAGGGCTCCGTTCACGACTGGGCTTTGTTAAATGAACCTAGCCTAGTCAATCATCAGCACGGGTCGCATGACACCTTAATCCGGCCCATTGCCTCACCGAGCAACGCGGCCCCTCAGCGCCCCCCCTCCAACATTTACCCGCCCATTCAGCCATTCATATGGATATCCCAAACAAATGGGACCCATTCCATTCAAGGGATGATCCGTTTATAGGATTCCCCACTCACTACCTGGGGGACCCAAGAGAGCATAGACACTCATAATTTAGTGAACAGAGGTTAACCACTCCCCAGTTCCCTAAGACCCTCCTCCCAGCAGAGCTGCGGTTGGGCGGCTTATTTAATTCACCGCTAACCTACCTATCGATAGGCCGTCCACTATCCACCACCTGTGACCTCCTCGATAGCTGCAGCCCGCCACGGGGACTCTGAGTTATTTGCAATAAAAATCGTTCACATTCATTTATGATGTACCTGTATGTCGTATGCTCCAGAGTCGGTAAACTATTTGAACTTTATGTTTATGCAGAAAACGGACAAACCAAAAATGTAAAGCGTATAGTGGTCATAGGGTTTACAATAAAGCACGATATTTGTAAGGTAGGATTTTAAATTGAATCCTTTAAATCCTTCCCCTAATAATTACGATCAGGCTGAGTCTCAGCGAAGTGTGGCTGGGTTCAGCTAGTTGCTTAATAAAATTATAGTCTGCAACTGGGTTCGAACTTGGTGATTATACCTTAAGCACTCGACTAGCTAGTGTTACGGGTGTGTAGAGCAGAATTCTTAACAATTTGTCTTCTTCGTAAATTTGACATCAAACTGAAATTTTATTTACAACAAATAAACACTGATTATCTCATGTAAAGTTAATTTAACACGTAACATTTTTTTATTATTCTCGTACTCGTTAGCGTTACTCCTACGAGTATATTGCTTAATAAAACATAGAGCAACCCAGCTGTGATGTTAGTTCAGTTGTTCAATGCATAATGAAAAAGTTCATACTCGTATATTTAATTGATTGCCCTTAACAATCGTTTGCTATTGAACTCAATTTTTATTTGATGCCGAATCACAACACTACGAAAGCCGTAAAATTTTATCGAAATCATAAAAACACTTTACAATATTTCGAGCTTTCGATATCTTCGCATGAATATGTTTTCGATTATCACCGAATAAAAATTTCTGCATATAGATTATTGCAATGATGGCCTTTGAAATGGCAACGGGATTACCGTAAGAATTGAGATTTTGATAAAATTCATCTAAACAACTTTTCTGGATAGATATTGTCATTCGAATTATTTCGTGTCAGCATAATCATTATGAAGAAATATAATCTCTTATATATTTACGTACATATACGAGTAACACATTAAAAAAGCTCTTAAAGCTATAAACATAATATATTGAATTATACCACCAACTTATGTTAAAAACATTATTTCAAACCATAAAGTTAAATTCGTCTCGCGAGATATAAATGGATATGGTACGTGGATTTGGATCTGAAAAATCCAAGCAATTCATATAAAATTGTAGAAAGCTCACATGTAAGCTCGATCCTATGTACGTACCTGATTTGCGTTGCTCTTTTATAACCATACAAATTATAAAACACCCCCCACATATGGTTGTACTCGTACATATACGAAATAAATCATTACATAAGGATATATACATACGAGTAAATAATGTTAGATGGAATTTTTCCTTTTTGGTTTTGGGCCTGTCTATCGAGAGCAATAAATAATGAAAAATAAGTAAAATGAATTACGTCTGACTGTATTGGATTTTTGGTTCTGTGCCAACGCAATATAACTAACCACTTAATTTTCGTATCTGTACGACCCATCGCATATACCACAGGATATATTTTTGCCTACCTATATACGTTTCAAAGACACTTTCTAATTTTTGTTATTTGTAATTTTTTTCCAGAGATTCATTGGGATGGGCGATCATCCTAAATTTTTTGGTGTACGTTACGCTACCAATACCGTTAAAATTTACCGGAATATTATTGGGACTCGGAAGCTGTGCCACATATATAAGCACCATCATTGGTTTGGCAAAAAGGGAAAATTGGTTTTGGGAACAGGTATGTATGTGTGAGTTTTTTATGTACTCTATTATTAAGGGTTTGTGCGTTTATTTATTCTGGTCGTGTATGTTTGCTGCTTCGATGTGTCGGGGAAGACGAAATCATATTTCTTTGCGATGAATAATTCATCACGCGAACGTTTCGGAATTATTATTTTGTTTGGATTTATTTTTTCGGTATACACAAAATTTTATAAGAAATGAACAAGCGACTAATGATTATTAATGTTTTATGAATAGGATTATGTTTGCCAGTGGGGGAAGTTCTGAAATCAATATTTTTTATATACACACAAGCCAGTAATTATTAATATTAGACATGTATGTTCTTTACAAATAACGCGTGTGTGATGCAAATCCACTGATCTTATAAGTGATTTATTGGAAAAGTTTTGTTCGATTGGGTTTATTTTATCGAGTGAATAAAAAGTTGAGAGAGAACCCACATTCCAAATTATGTGGTCGAGTTTTGAGACTGTTTGTCACTTCAAATAAATCTCCTTTACAAGATAATTTAATCTAACAATATCTTTCATATAATTATGTTTTGCTTTAAATTACGGTTGGGCGCGTAAATTACGAAATGTAATTTACATGGGTTTTTGCATGTAAAATTTATACACTTATATTTTACATACTGTAAAGTAAATAATGAATAAAATGCTACTTTTTCGTTACAATTGCGCCATCTTTTATCAAATCTAATAATTATTGGAAAAATGACTGTGTACCCCAGAACAGGTCAACTCGGTGAAACCAACTCGGCGACAAACAACTCGGCTACGGACAACTCGGTCACAGTCAAGTCGGCGACGGTAAACTCGGCGACGGTCAACTCGACGACGGTCAATTCAGCGATGGAAAAAAATTGAAAAAAATCAAAAATGAAGATAAAAATTGATGCTACTGAAGTTAGCCGAAAATTTCAGCCGACAAAAACCCTGCATTATCGACATATTTCATATCAGGTACAAAATTCTGTTGATATTAGCCGAAAATTACATGTTATGGAAGTTAACAGTAAATTTCGGCCGAAAAAAAATTTAATAATCAATATCACATAATCCGAATGTTTAAAGGTCATATGAAAAGGGTGAAGTTAGACCATTTCGTAAATAGCTGGATCCCATATTTATAATTTGCATGTTAGGGGCCAATGAATTTGAGTTGTGGCACTAACAGTGAACACCTGTGCCAAAAATCGGGCCATATTTTATGTAACATCATAGTGAAATAAATTAAAAACGTAAAATATGAAATACAAATGATGCTACATAAAATGTGGCCTGATTTTTGGCACAGGTGTTCACTGTTAGTGCCACAACTCAAATTCATTGGCTCCTAACCCGACAAATTAGAAATGTGGGAGCCAGCTACTTACGAGTCTGTCTAACTTCACCCAGTACAAATTACCACTAAACATGCGTCCAGTTTTTAATTTATTTCACTATGATGCTACATAAAATGTGGCCTGATTTTTGGCACAGGTGTTCACTGTTAGTGCCACAACTCAAATTCATTGGCCCCTAACCCGACAAATTAGAAATGTGGGAGCCAGCTACTTACGAGTCTGTCTAACTTCACCCAGTACAAATTACCACTAAACATGCGTCCAGTTTTTAATTTATTTCACTATGACGCTGCATAAAATATGGCCTGAATTTTGGCACAGGTAATCACTGTTAGTGCCACAACTCAAATTCAGTACAAATTACCACTAAACATGCGTCCAGTTTTTAATTTATTTCACTATGATGCTACATAAAATATGGCCTGATTTTTGGCACAGGTGTTCACTGTTAGTGCCACAACTCAAATTCATTGGCCACTAACACGACAAATTATAAATATGGGATCCAGCTGTTTACGAGTCTGTCTAACTTCACCCTGTTCATATGACCTTTAAACATTCGGATTATTTGATATTGATTATTCAAATTTTTTTCGGCCGAAATTTACTGTTAACTTCAGTAGCATTAAAAATTGACTTATTTCGGGATTGTACACCATTGGTTCAAGTGACGTCATTTTTGTAAAAACTGTTTTAAATAAAATATTTAAATGACTTTGGTTCATGAAATTCTATTAAACTCGACCAAGTCTTATTCTATTAGGATGAGATTTGGTATGTTGGTGGTAATGGGATTCTAAAATGAGTTTCGGAAGAAGTTCTGGAATATGGCCATCTCGGACGGAACTGGGCCATTTTTTATCGATTATGATGGGATTGAGTATGTTGGAAATGGGATTCTTTAGCATCAAAAAAATAGGAATCACTAAATTAGAATTTAATCGTAATGCCGGACATATACTCGACGTTAGCAAGACGCCGAATAATATCAAACACGTTACTAGGAAAGTATCTAAGATAAACTGAGTATTTCTGAGTCGCGTTTTTGACAACTAATAAAGATAAAAATATTTTGAATTTGACGTTTCCGAAAATATTATTGTGAAAACCTAAAAAACTTGAAATGAATTATAAAACGGAAAACATTTAAGAATTAAAAGTGATTAAAGCCGGATTATTGGCGTGCCTGTTAGTATTTAAATACGATATCTCGAAAAATAAAAATAAAATTGGTGGTAGATATCGCCGGTATTTTCGAAGGCCCGATAACGCGGACAAATCGTTTCACGGGTTTTATAAGGTGGGGTTTGGTCAAATAAAAAATAATGAGGAAGAATTCTTCAAATATACCCGGATGACGAAACCAATTTTTAAACAGCTTTTATCCATACTAGAGCTTGGTTTGGCCAAGCGAAATACATCTTTAACAATAACTGCTGAGGAACGGCTAGTTATAACCCTCTCGAAAGTATTATGATACAATTATTATTGTTTAAAATCCTTTATGTTAAATATATACGTTTGGATTCAGATATCTATCCCAGGGCGTAACCCATCAATTCCTTGGATGGAGTTTCAAAATAGGCAGAGCGACAGCCCGAGTTGTTATTTTGGAAACGTGTGACGACATATGGCAAATTTTATCGCCATTGTATGTCTCCGAACCAAACGTTCAAGACTACCGCTAAATTGAGACGGGATTCCAAAATAATTCATAATATATGAATAACCATACTTCCGAGTTTTTATATAATCATTGAGAAATGACATTTTCTCTAAATACTCCCACTCCGGTTTTAAATCCGACGAACTCCCTGATGGAAGATTTTTAGCTTTCACCTCTCTTGAAAATTTGTCACGGAGACTCTTCCATCTCTGGATGCATATTTGATCTACAATGTTAATTAAATGTTATTCATGTTTATTAACATAACCTCAAACATTAATATTTACCTGTTTCATCAAGCTTCTATTTTTCTCCACACGTCAAATTTGATTTTAATATTTTTGTAGCTTCTTGAGGCTTTGTTGTACAAGTATTGGGTGTTGTTTTACCAACCCAATTAATTTTGCTTCAAACATTTTGTTTTAATATTTTGTTTTCTCTGATGGTAATGGATGACAACAGAAAAATGATTAATGAAACGTCAAAATTCAATTTCATAATGCAGTAGATTTTAGTTCATAAAATTTATGTGAGATGTCACTTTATATTGTACAACAACAAAAAGTCAAAGTTGAATAAACTTTTTTTTGGTATTTCTGAAACCTCAACCAGCGAAAACTTAAGAGCTAAAGTTGTGCTCCAGTTGGACCACTTAGGGGAGCCGTACGACCACCAAATTCACAGGTCAATTTGTTTATTTGTGACGAGAAGCCTATACGATTTTGGTGATTGTAGCACTAACCGAAATGGTACAAGCAGCGTGCAACTTAAGCTCTTAAGTGTTGACTGGTTGAGGTATGAGTCGCGCTGACTATAATCGCTGTAGTGCAAATTCATGTATTTCAACTTTTTATTTTTTGTTAGTCACGTCGGTCGCGTCTAGTATATCTCAGGGGTAAATGTGTTGATTTTCACTGTAATTGTTACTTACAATTAAAAAACCTGGATAAACTCGAAAACTTATTCCTACTATGCCAAAAAATCAGGAATAATAAATTATTTTAGCAAAGAATAAACAGATAATCCAAATATCCAAAGTCATTTTTCACAATCTTTTAGATTAGATTAAATTTGGGTTGTTCTGGTTGATAGCCAGATATTGCTTTTATATCTAGGTGAGGTCACCAAGACGTTGGAATGGTAGTTTGGTTTCGAACTATGAAACTTGAATTTTTTAATTTAAAAAATTCGGTCGCCTCATCAGACTGCAGTGACCAAACTACGAAAATGCCGAAAATACTTTGCACTTACGTATAAAGTATAATCACAATGCCTTAGCGAATTATTATGTTTCGTAACGCAATTATAGCCATTGGACCACCGTAAACGTCGTGAATTTGCTGATTTTGCCGTGGAACAACTTGGAAACGATAACGATTTTTTTAAGAAAATCATCTTGTCCGATGAGGCTCACTTTCATTTGAGTGGTGCGGTAAATAAACAAAACTGTCGATTCTGGTGCGAAGAAAACCCACAAATTAGTCACGAAAAACCATTACATTCACCTAAATTGACAGTTTGGTGTGGTTTTTGGTCTGGTGGAATCATCGGTCCGTATTTTTTTCGAAATGAAGTTGGTAATACCGTTACTGTCAATGGAGATCAGTAAAGATCGATGATAACCAACTTTTTATGGCCGAAATTGGAAGAAGTTGATCTTGACAACATTTGATTCCAACAAGACGGGGCTACGTGCCACACAGCAAGTGCAACAATTGAATTATTGCGAGGAATTTTTGGAGATTCGATTATTTCAAGAAATTGTGATATTGAATGGCCTCCAAGAAGTTGTGATTTAACACCATTAGACTATATCTTGTGGGGTTATTTGAAGTCATTGGCCTTTAGCAATAAACCAAACTCTCTTCAAGCTTTACAAGTCAATATTGAACGTGCTATTCATGACATACGAGTTAATTTAGTAGAAAAAGGGCTCGAAAATTGGGTTCATCGAATTCATTCCTAAAGAAGAAGTCGTGAAGGCCATCGATCGTGTCGATCGTACTTCACATTAAATTTCACACACAAATTTCACATTAAACATTTCAATTTCCTTAACAATTAGTGTGTTTTTTTAAAGAAATCATATCACTCTTATTGGAAAACCCTTTATATCTGTTTGGGATAATAAATATGTTAGTGTCTTCACACAGTTGCACTTGATTATTCTCAACAAATCCATACTGATGTTTTATGGCCGGTTCTTCAAGATATTGTTTGGTAACGATATCAAATATTATCGTAGCGAAGAAGCAGAAAAAGGCTGGAGATGGATGTTCTTGATGTAACGGTCCTTTAAGTGGCTTTTAATTAGGCTGTCTGAGTGTTTACTGTAAAACATTATTTCCATGATCGAATTTTTATAGCTGCACTCTGCGGATAAGACTTTGTAAAATGCCGGAGATATAGTTGGGAAATCGGTACAGTTACTTATTTACTATCAATTTTATAAATTTTTGTAACTGCATTGACGGATTTAATGTAGAAGTTTTGTAGTGTAAGTCCGTTCCGCGACAAGTGTTTCTTAAGATTACAATTTTCCAATTTCTCATCTAAGGCGACACAAATTAAAATAGATGAAGTTGCTAAGTGTTTGCCATTTATCCTGGTTGAAATAGAAGGAATATTTTTAACAAACTCATATCCGTTAATATAATCTTCATGGTGCATGTTTTTTACGCCTCTTGCTAACATAAGTTTAGATTTAATTGATGATGATCGATTTGTTTTGGGCTGTTTTAATATCAATGTCAGTTTGAGTTTCGCAATGTTTAAACTCGTAGATGTTAGTCAGTCTTGGAGTAGTTTTCGGAAGATGAAAAATACAATAAGCCACCGTTTGAATCGCACATTGCATCTCTGATTTTAATGGTTTTTACCCTCGCTGACTTGATGATGTTTTCGGAACGCGAAATGAAGCGAGCATTGACATAATCAACCTCACCCGTAATACATATTTTGAGACCATCATTGAGGTTATATGTTGAGTCGCTCGGTTTACAAGATTTTAAGTTATTTGGATGTTGGAAACTCAAATTCCTTTATGAAAAGGCCTTTTGGTCAAGAATTTATCATTGAATCAAATTGTAAATCATTGACACTGATCCGGTAAGAGACGTAGTCATTTACTTTCGGAATGATTCGAACCGCGATTAAATTTACGATTTGAAATTTATTTTCCACAAAACTCTCGAATTGTTCATCAGTTACAGATGTGTGAATCCCGCCGATAAAAATCCATCTTCGAGGTTTCATCACTCTAATTGTTTCAAGGTCATTTGTCGAAACAGTGGTTTGTGTTGATTGTGTCTCAGAAGTCGGGCTCGACAAAGTTTGGACATATGTCACGGGAATTTAAAAGACCCAAAGTGCAAGTGAAACTATAGTACTACCTGTAAATTATTAATCGTTGTTTACAAAAGACAAACATTTTGGCAGAAACTTTACTTAGGACATTATTAAGTAAATTGAAAAGTTTTTTTTACCAATAACCACAAACTCATTGTGTCTTTTTAGTCTCTTTACCCATTAAACGTAAATTCTGATTCGTAAAACTCAGTAAAGCTCTAGGGTGTTGGTTATATCACACAAAAAACAACTCGTTGGTTGTCGCAACCGATAACATGGAAAAGCAACCCCTATTTAATTTTGATAAAATCTAATACTTTAATTAAATCATTTTTAGTTACACAAATTTTTAATCTGCACAATAAAAATAAAAACAATAAAAAATTGTGAATATTGAGAATTAGAATTCCATTTAAAAGATATTTATCACACTTTTGATAAAACAGAAAAGTTTATTACTAGAAAAATAGTTTACTGTCTTAATAATTTCAAGATAAAATTTATTATCAATTTTGCTGAAAAATAATATAAAAAATAAATATCTCATTAATTTAATTGTTGTTGTGAAAATATAAAAATATTTTGCCTCTGCGCAACGAGTGTACTATATACGAGTATGTACAGCCAAAGTGCTAAATAATAAGCTGCGATGAAAAATGGCTTTCTTCTGTTATCTAAAAAAAAATTTTTAATTATGTAATTTATATACTGGATTGCTGTTCTAGAAGCGGTACGTACCTAGAAAAATTGTGACATCTTTGTGTGTGTGTGTGTATGTAGATGGGGGAAATAAATAACTTAATACTTTATATACAGTCAAAATTAAATTCATTGTTAGCTCTCCTGAGACACGAAAACCATAAACATGGAAATAAAAATTGAATTCAGCATATCAAATTTTGATCGTTCGAGACCCTCTAATAAAATATTTTTATATAACCGCATATGTAATACCATTTCACTGGAGCGCAGAAATGATTGACATATATACGTATATTTACGTACGATATAAATTCATGATATTCACCTTTAATATACCTTGTATATCGATATACACCCCAGCGATATAACGGGATAAAATTACATTGATTGATTGCTCTAATTATTTCAAATTGTTTCCATATTGATTTTGGGCCATATTTCAATCCCGTCATTCTATCGAACTTCGTACTCGTTATTCCCACACACATCGAACGCATACACGCACAAGTTGTTTCAAGTTTTGTATTTTAATTTGAATGAAACCCATCTGTAACTGTCGGAACCCCTTTTGTGATGAATTGGATGTAATTTTGGAGTATACGGAATTTTTCATTGTTACATCTATCTGTGCTGCTATAAAAAACTAAATCTTGAGGAAATAGACTGTGTATGTACGAGTAGATGTGGAGACGTAAATTCTTGATTTGTAGACGTAATTAAACACAAGATAGTTCAGAAGACTGGTCCTAAATTATGTATCGATTACTTAAAATTAATTAAGCTATGAATTGGTTTTAAATAATAACTTTGCATATTTTTCCTCCATAAAAAATGTGAGGATCATTCACTTCTACTGGCGGAATGACATGTGGTTGTCGACAAGTAGTCAACATTGCCAACGATTTGTCTACCCAATCAAGTACAAATTAGTAGATCGCTAATAAAATAGATGTCATCACAATATACCATCAAAAGATGTCAATAGATGTCACCACAATATCGTACCATCAAATTTTGATGTAGCTTCTGTTGTAGCTGGAAATTGTTGGCTTAAAATTAAGATTTCATAATGTTTTTACTTTGTTAGGGATTATTGTTATTTTCTAACAAAAAAATTGTTTCAATTCCGAGAATTTTTGACTGTGTTCGTTGAACAATGCCAATATTCCAATTTGAGGAGGTTGATTGCCATATTTGACATCCATACGCCAATTTGGTTTAATCATTGTGTTATACAGGAGTATTCTGGGCCAATGGTTGAATAATTCCCCATCAACCAGTACATTTTATCCACTCGGTCTCGTTTCATTTCAAAATATTTTCGCCAAGTTAATCGCCGGTCTAGATGGACTCCTAGGTATTTTGCTTCATTTGCTAGAGGGATTTGTATTCCGTTCATTGTGGCAGGCAGACATTTAAGCATATTCAATCTGAATGTTTACGTGGGTCGATTTCTCTTCCATTTCTTTAGCCAGATTTCGATGTCATACATATTTTGTTCCACGGGTTCGGACCCCGTTTGTGGATTTTTATGGGTACATACCATTGCCGTATCATTTGAGAAAACTATAGATGTCTTAATTTGCGATTTCTGGCAGTTTAAGACTAATTTTATGAAGCAGATTCTCGTGCCAAACTTTATCGAATGCTTGGGCAACATCCAAAAAGACGGCGGATCAGTATTCTTTTTCCGTATGCTGAACTTATTTCTGTGGGTACGCGTTGCATTTGCTAATTTCCGATTTAACATTTTCGATAATTGCTTTTCCGAATACTTTCGAGAAGATTGGTAGAATAGGCTTTATTGTCTTTATGGCGAGACGTTGGTATGATCCTTCCAAACTTTGAGATCATTTTTATAGTTAACGCAGTTTGCAGCACTCAGGGATAGATTCTGATTCATAAATTGAATTGAATATTTGAGACAATCGTCCAAAGACACACTCAGACAGTTCTTTAAGCTTTGCTTTCTTTATGTTGAAGTTCCTCTCAGGTCTGATGCTTTCTCAGGCTTTTTCCTCGCCACTTCTAGCCCAAAATGGAAACCAGAATATAAATGGAAACAGTAGTGTGCATCACGGGGTTTCGTACGTAAGTGTACTTAAGGGTGCCGTTCCGAAAGTGGTGGCAAGAGAGGAAGGAAACGTCTCATCAGCTTTAAACATGCTATCTGGTATGATGCAAAGCTTCATGGTGATGATGGAGACAACTATGGATCTAATGATGCTGAATATCAACACGCTGATGCAGTTGTTAAAAATCAAAAATGACTCTCCTCAAAATAGTAATATGGAATGCAAAAGGCCTAGCGCAGCATAGAGCGGAGTTTCAACCATTTCTCATTGAACACAATATTGACATTTTGTTAATATCTGAAACAATTTATGACACTAAGCATCCGGATGGCAAAGCACACGGTGGCACTGCTGTATTGATTAAGAGAAGACTAAAATATTATGAACTTATGAAATATGAGAAAGATCATAGCCAATCAACGAGCATCTGTCTGCAGGAATGGTCTGGAAATTGTGTAATGTCAGCAGAAAATTGCAAATTATTGATTATTTTGGTCAGCTGGGTAATAAGTTACTCGCAGGAGGTGATTACAACGGCAAACATACTCAATGGAGTTCAAGACTAACAACGCCTAAAGGCAAACAACTTTATGAAGCTATAGAGGAATAGTCCCGGGATTTTTTATCTACCGGTCATCCTACTGGCCCACGGATAAGAAGAAAGTACCGGAGCTAATTTATTTCTTCGTAACCAAAGGCTTCGTAAGCAATCGGTGGCCTTAACATACGTACGCGCAGTATGTTAAGGCCACCGATTGCTATGATCTGTCGTCTGATCGTTCATCGATAATAGTAACAATGAGTACTGTTGTCTTAAAATCAGAAACACAGGAACGTCTGACAAACAAACGATCTGATTGGAATCAATATAGGAGACTAGTCGAACAAAATTGTCATCTTGATATCTCGCTAAAACACCAGCAGATATTGATGTGGCTGCAGAAACTCTAAAAGAGGCACTGGAAACGTCAGCTGAAAAGGCTACCCCAATCATGAACAATTCTGAAAAAATTGATAAATTATCACATAATATCCAGTCACTAATCCAGAAAAAGCGGAAAATTTGACGGCAATGGCAACAAACAAAATCATCTGTAATTTGCACTGCAAGAAGAAGAAAACGAATGTGTCCAGGATTATTTAAGTGAACCCTCGACAACAGAGAAGACTGATTATTCTTTGTGAAAGGCAACAAAAAACCTAAAAAGGCCTACCAAGTCGAATCCGCCGATTAGACTACCAACTGGAAATTGGGAGAGAAGCGATAAAGAAAAAGGCAATTCTTTCGCTGCACATCTAAAGACGGTGTTTTCACCACACGAAGGAACTAATAATATCGTGCTGCCTCACCAGATGGACGATGATTCATCCTTTAAACCTATAAAGTTTGAATGGAAGAAAGTTAAGAACACAAACAAAACTTACATTAGCCCGAAAAAGGCGCCATGATATGATCTTATTACTGGAAAAACGATAAGGGAATTCCCAGACAAATGCATAAAACTGACAACCTACGTTTTTAATGCGATCATGCGAACCAGTCATATTCCTCAAATGTGGAAGATATCTTTGATCACAATGATACATAAGCCTGGGAAAAATGAAACTCATATCTCGTCTTATCGTCCAATAAGCATGTTTCCCACAATCTCAAAGCTGTTTCAAAAAATGTTAATAATAAAAGTGAAACCAGTATTAGAAGAAAGGCAAATCATTCCAGCCCATCTGAAACCAACATGGTACCATAGAGCAAGTGCATAGAATTGTAAATGCAATCAGACAGAGCTTTGAGGCAAAGCAATACTGTTCTTGCTGTCTTCATGCATACAGCACAAGCATTTGACAAAGCTTGGCACGATGGACTAATATATAAATTTAAAGCGCTCTTGCCGAAGAATTTACACTCAGTTCTGAAAAACTATCTCTAGACAATAAGGTCTTACTATAAAAAGCGTTAATCAAACCAATATGGAAATATGGTATTTAGTTATGGGGATCGATCAGTGCATCAAATAGAGAACTCCTGCAACGAACTCAAGTGAAAATACTCCGATGTATTGCTAATCCTCCATGGTATATCCGAAATACTTACATACACGACGACCTTGGTATTAAAACCGTTAAAGAAACAATCAAGGAACTCAGTTCGAAATACTACTCAAAACTTAAGGGACACCCCAACGAATTGGCCCAGGATATAGTAAAACAGCCGCGATTTAATGGCGTTCCATAATGAATAGTTTGTGTCCGAATGGGGAGATAATTCCTTAAGACAGTTTTGCATATAAATCCGTCTAAATTTTTTTGTAGTAGGCTTTACAGTTTTCTTTTCGCCTGTTTAAAGTTGTGTTTTGCATCTGGCAATATGGTATGCCTTGTATGTTTGCTCTTTGGTTTAGGCGAGGTTGAAATAGCTGCGCTAACCAGTAAATCATTACAGTTTTCCATAGCAATGTTTATATCGTTAGCAGTGTAGACTTCAAGTAGATACTGACTTGATGTATGACATCTTGAATTTCAACCAGTTAGTGAAGGTGTTCGTTAAATGGTTGTTTGTAGAGCATGGGTTTTGGTCGGCCGATTTTTTCGACAATCAGTAGACCAACAAGTTGGATGGCCACACGTTGCGACATCATAGTGGTTTGCTTGAATAACGTTGATTAATTGGTGTCATCTTAGACTCCAGAATTATGTTTGGCATTAAAGTCACGGTAGACCATAAAAAGTTGACCCACAGTTGTAATTTTTTTTTGTAGGTATCTGCCAAACGTTACTATTGAGGAGACAATATACTCAAGCGATGACTAAACTTTCTTTGTCGTGGTGCTATATTCATTTAGAATATATAGCCAAATCCGCTTTTTTATAACAATAACAATTCCCCTCGACATCTGCCTAAGGGATATTTCGCGTCTTAGACTTCGTAATCATTTATTCTACCGATAATAATTCTACCGATAATTGTCTTTATCGGTTAAATGGGTTTCAGACACTAGCATAAGATCAATTTTGTGTACCGTTTGCGTTCCAGTGGTATATCTTCAGATAATTTGTCGGATACATTCTAATTTCGAGATGATAATGGCTTGATTTTGTAGCACTTTTTGAATTTTGTCATTAACTGCACCATCAGTTGCCTGCAGTTATTCAAAATACTCATTTATTCCACTGATGAAGATGAATTGCAAAGAGAGACAGACTGGATCATAAAGAAGAAAAAACAGTCCAAGAAGGGTAAAAAAAGAAAAGCTGAATCGCCACCTGAGGCTGAGCAACTAAATGGCAGGGGACAATCTAGTCCAGATTCAAAATATGTTCTAACCAAAGCCAATCAACCAAAAGGTAGGAAAAATCACCCCTCCAGTTACCCAGAAATTCAGTCACTGATGAAATCGGTTATTGACAAAGACTATAAGGTAACAGTGTTAAACAATGACGTTTGGAAAATTAATACTCTGGACTCAGACACTTATAGAACCTTATGTATGTAGTCATGGCAAGAGATTTGCATCACGCTTGCTCAAGCAAAGAAATAATGGAAGACTTACAAAATAAAGTTCTTAAAATACTAGATGCTGTGAATTTTGTTAAAAAAGAGAGAACAGAAATCCAAGAAGGAAACCAAATTGTCAGTAATAGGGGCTCCCTCTTTTTATGCTGGTATTTGACAACAAAGAGAATGTTCAAAACATTTAGGAGATAAAAGGAATCCTTCACATGAAGGTGAAAACCCAACCAATGAGGAGAACCACAACACGCATACTCCAATGCAAGAAATGTCAGGCATTTAATCACACCCAAAGATATTATGGCGAAGTAGGGAGAGATGTGCCAGCCAAGAGTACAAATTTAGAGGGCCAACATCCGGCTAATTATCGAGGTTGTGAGGTTGCTAAACAACTACAAAAATTAAGAGATAAAACAAGAAATGAACCGCAAAATCACGAAAATCAAAGAGTTCAAATATTAATTCAGATGGATCAAAACCCACATCCAAGCGACACACAAAGATGTTCACTTGGTCAGATAGTGAAAGGTTTGGGTTTAACCAAACATATGGGCTCCGAAAATAACCAAATTATGGAAAACATTATGAACAGCATTGCAGCTATTACAAAGCGGCTAGATGACTTGATCAACTGAAGACAACTTACTAATGTCCTCCCCGGCATAACCTGAAAAGAGAGGTAAACCTTAAACTATTTAAATCGCTTGGACGAGATTTTATTATTGGAGGTGACTTTAATGCGAAAAACACCTATTGGGGATCTTGACTTACGACGTCAAAAAGCAAAGAATTGCTTCAAGCAGGACAGATATCAAAATGTGAATTTTACTCTGGTGGTTCTCCAACATACTGGTCCAGTGACGGAACGAAGATACCTGATCTAATGGACTTATATGTAGCAAGAGGCATATCCGGTATCCCAGAATCACATTCACATTGAAGACAGTAATTCTCTAATACCGGATCATTCCGCGGTTATCATGACAGTCAGTGAAATGGTAATTCAAAGGGAGAGTGCACCCAGATTAACAAATTCAAAAACAAACTGAGATCTCTTTCGTGAAGTAATGGAGGAAAAAATCAATCTTCAGGATAAGAAATTTTCACCAGTTGGAAGATGATTCAGAACAACTCAATGAAACAATTCACTATGCTGCTTTGGCAAGTTCTCCTAGTATACAAAATGAGAAAGCTTAACATATCCTACCCAATGGAAGTTAGAGAGTTGGTAAGAGAAGAATGACTGGTACGTAAAACCTGATAAATAACTAGAACACCGGAGAACAAAATAATTGTTAACCTTTCTTAGGTAACAGTCTCAAATCTCTTCTGAAAGAAGTTAAAAATGCATCAATCAACAGATATCTAGTTAGCCTAACCGATGAAAAATGTTCTGATTATTCTCTGTGGAAGGCGACGAAGGGGCTCAAAAGACCCAAAATGCAAGTGCCTCCACTTAAAAAGGAGGATGAAACCTGGGCAAGGGGTCCTAAAGAGAAGGCTGATCTGTTTGCGGAGTATCTCGAGGATACCTTCCAACCACTATCAAGGCAAACGGCCAATGAAAATATAATGTCAATCCACAAGCTAGATGATTTTGATATAAGCCCAGTAACTCTCAAAGAATTAAAAGAAGAAGTAAAAAGCAACATGAATGTTAAAAAAGCCCCGGGATATGACTTGATTACTTGCCAAATAATCAAGGCTCTACCAGATAAAGGATTTCGTAAGCTATTACACATAACCAATGCAAGGTTTCAGTTAAAATATGTTCCGTGGCAATGGAAATTAGCAGAAGTAATAATGATAGCAAAACCTGACAAACACTGCCAATTTTGTCAAAACTCTTTGGAAAATTATCACTAAAAAGACTTAAACCAATAATTGAGGACCGACAACTAATTCCTCCACATCGATTTGGATTGTGGAGAAAAGCACACCACAATTGAACAGGTGCATAGAATCACCAACATTATTGAAAGCACGTTAGAACGTAAAAAAGTATGCCCAGCATATTTCTGGACGTCGCTCAAGCATTCGATAAAGGCTGGCACAGTGGGCTGGAAGCTGCATAGAGATCTGCCGAGGCAATTCTTTGCCATACTAAGATCTTATTTATCCAATCGGCATTTTCTTGTGAAATATGAGGTTGAATACTCCGAACTAAAGAAAATCTCTGCCGGTATCTCGCAGGTGAGTGTCTTAGGACCAATCCTGTATTTATTATGTACAAGGGATATTCCAACAACAGATGAAAGAACCATAGCCACCTTTGCGTATGCAATGAGCAAACTCCAGATTACCAATGCGGTTTGTAACTGGACTAAGCGCTTGAGAATCAAGCTTAATGAGACGAAACCACGCATATTAACTTTACATATTAAAAGGCTTTCCATCTACCGATAGAAATCACCTCATGACCGGCGCCATATGCAAGTGGAGAGCTCAAGTGGAGAGAGTATGTCAAAAAGAAAAAAAAGAACTTAATAGTAAGTTCAGAAAAATACATTGGCTCATAGGTAAAGGCTCTGAGCTTACAATACACAACAAGTTGCTGCTATACCGGCAAGTACTGAAGCCGATATGGACCTACGGTGAAAGACCTTCCTAAATGAAGACCTTCACAGGAACTTACAGATGGAATACATCAAAGATGAAATAAAAAAGCATGCCGACAAACTCGAAATAAGGCTCCAGGATCATGAACACCCCTATATTCGCCTTATGATAGATAACCCTGTCGTTGAAAGAAGACTTCAAAGAACGAGGCCACTTGACCTAGTACACATAGCAAATTAAAATTAGTATTTTAAATAGGTTTAATCAGAATTGTTTAAGAAATGTGAAATTTGTAAAAATTTGGAAGATAAATTGCTAGATGAGCGCAATCTCAGTTGTAATTAATAAAGGGGGGGGGGGGGGGAAGTGTGGTTTCCACCGCAATTGCATGCATTTCTGTAGAGGAGCTCTTTGGTTTTGGACAACTTTTGGTTTGATGTAGTTCCATCCTTTTGTAGTAGTTTGTAGGTCATCCTTTCGGATGAATCCAGTATGCTAGTGAAGTTTATCCAAACTAATCCAAAAAATACAACAACAACGCACATAGTATTGGTGAAAGTATACATTCAGGCGTATTTATATTAAGTAATTTAGAGGCGATGTGATTTTTTAATTGGCCTTAGGTACATTCCAAAGTCATTCTAAGTGTTTTCTAAGCATTTAGCACGACCTTCAGCGATACTGGTAGACTACTGAAACAAGAAGGAGTGTACCAAGCAAGTTATATGATTTTCTAATGGGTCTGACAGGGTGTCCCATGAGATTTAAAATGTAATTATTTTAATGGGCCTTAGGTGCATTCCAAAGTCATTCTAAGTATTTTCTAAGCATTTAGCATGAACTTCAGTGATACTGGTGGACTACTGAAACCAGTCCACCGGTATTACTAAAGTTCATGCTAAATGCTTAGAAAATACTTAGAATGACTTTGGAATGTACCTAATTTAAATGCGCCTGAATGTTTACTTTCACCAATACTATTACAATAAATATGTTGTTGTTGTATTTTTTGGATTAGTTTGGATAAACTTCACTAGCATTCCAGTTTAACTTTGACCATTGGTATTATATAGTTGCTTTAAGCGGTTCATGATCCTATGTACATTCTGCATCTTAAATCCATCTTCAACAAGCGCGGCCTGGTTTTCGGTTTTTTCAACTTCATTCGGTTTGTGTAATAGTTTCTATTGTGAGCATCGTAACAATTAAGTACATCTCTATAGTAGGTGACCTCGTGTGTTTGAATTTTTACTTCGTTTATTTTGCCACGAAGACAATTTGTATGTTTCCTATATCTCATATCCTTTTCGGTGAACGTTTCAAATCAGGATTTAGCGGTATTTTGAATTTTTCGACGTTTGATTTCTTATTTGTCTGTAATTTTTCATTTTTTTAGGCTATCCCTTTTCCGTTTTACAGTAATATAGCGATCGATGCCAATTTGTTTCGTCGGGTCATCTACCGCTTCTGGCTTCATATTCAACATTGAACGTGAAATTGATAGTTTGACAGCAGACTTGCAGTGGACGGTTTTAAGGCGAATTTGTCACCAAAACTACTTCTTAAGAAAGGATTGTTCAATTCCGTGTTTCACGATATTTCTAGTGTAAGACTTTTTATACACAAGTGAATGATAAAGAGTTCTCTTATACGGATTCGTAATAAGATAGTATTTCTAGCGATTATACATACATGTAGATATACCTCCCAGTCGCAAACTACTTACACATCAAAAGTGGTAGGAGTTTAAACATGTACATATAAATTTCAAGAATATACCCAGCTGAAATTATATCCGATCCTATTTCAAATAATTTATTAATCCATTCCTTTTTAATTTATCGTATCAATAAATAATGCATTTGAGAATTAAAGATATACAGAATGAAAAAAAAACTTGGAATTTTCTTATTTTATTATACGAATTCTCTTTTCAACCCTATCGTGCCCTCGTTACTTTTAAACGAACATATATATCGAAAATTATAATCTTCAATTAAATTGGATTTTTTTGCAGCTTTCGAAATTTCAAAATATAAGCTTAATGTCATAAAAGCTTTACTTAACATTACCATTATCACAAAGTGTTACTTATAGCAAGTCACACAATGTATAGAAATATAGAGATGACACACAAGACATTTAATTCATTTTCATCCAATGCTTGGTGTATTAATGATTGCGATGAAGATATACGGAGTAGAAGGAGGAGAAACACTCGACACAAGCAAATTTATTATTGCAGAGCAAAAAATAAAAAATCTCTTATCAATGAATATTTTTTTTTTGTTGCTTGGTGCTTGCTTCTTATCTTCGCTTTCAAGATTAAATTTATTTATATTCAAATTACATTTAATAATATGTATGATATACAATAACAACTACGAATTTCGATATGATACATTCGAGAAGTCAACTTTGCAACTATGACTTGTTTTCAAATTCGTCCTTATGCCTTAGGTTTTCCATCTCCGTTACGATATTTTACAGTTGGCTACATTTTAATGACGGTAATAGTGGAAGCAACGCTTTTGCTTAGAAAATGTTATAAATTGGTTGCTGTTTTCCTCACTTTGTTTTAGTGTGATGTCACCACCTTATAATTTTTCTAGTTCCACTTAAATTATTCTCATAATTTCGGTACTTACGAGCGTTCTCTACTAAATCAAATTTATCGTTAAACCTAACCTAAAAATTAACTTTCCATGTTTCTATTTATACACTTTTTGTTTACGATTCGAATCTATCTAAAAGAAAAACTCCATATTTGCATACCACACAACCTTTGGCCCTCTAACCACAATTTTCTGAGTTTATTTTCATAATATATTTTGGAATTTATGCGAAGTCCATTTTTATTTGAATTTTTGTCAAAACACTTACTTCTCCAAGTTTGAGAGATAATAACAAAATAACAAAATAAATTTTTGAGAAAAAGGAAAAACTATCACGAGTTTCTCATAATAGTTATTGAATATCAAAAACCTCTAGAAGAAAATGATCCCACAGATGCTTATCGAGCCTATACAACTTACCCATACTTTAGTAAACAACACTCTTAAAATTCAATTACCAAAGGAAGGCAAAATAAAAACTCTTAGTGTAACAAATACTCCAAATTAAATTAATTTTTTATTTGTCAAAAGTTGCAATGAACAGCCGTTCAACTTTGAGTGAAATATGAATCGACATATGCGGTATTTAGCCTAAAATACTTTGAGTGACAAAGCTATACCTAATCTAAGAATGTGTTTTTAGTACAGTGCGATCCATAACTAAATAACCACTCGTTTTTCCGGATTTAAAAAAAAAATTAAATTATAATTAGAATGCAAAGTGGAGGACGGTTTCGAAATACACTTCAATAATAATAGAAATATTCACTTCGATTTGTCCTCGTATAAAAAATTAATATTTTAAAAATTTATTATGTGCCATAACTATAGAACCACTTTTTATTAGACGTTCAAACTTCGATAAAATAAATAAAAATCAAAAAATCCCTCCCTCTTGTTCTTGGCCAAAGCCAAAATCCTGTTAGGCATTCAATTTCCAATTTTCACTCATTGGTCTGGTCGTCTGGAATCTTCTGTTACCCTCGTAAACCTTTCTAACTAATAATCCTCAAAGATTTTCTATGGGATTTAGGTCTGGGGAACAGGCGAGCCAATGTTGCACAAACCAAGATTTGGTATTTCAACTTTTATGGATTGGAGCGTTATCTTGCTGAAAAATCCAGTTTTCCGCTTGGAAAACGTAGCAGCTTCTAAGACGCCAATGTACTCCGCGCTGGTTATTCTAGTTGATGAAACGGTTAAAGTGAGCCTACTCGCAGAAGGGAAGGGCCTCCTTTCCATTAGAATTCCACCATCAAAATTTCGGTTTGAGAAGTACTTTGGTTCCCTTCTAAGATCCCTCCAATAGTACTGTATATCATCTGGCCCATCCAGATTAAATTTTTTATGCATCGAAAATTACGTTTTGATTAATAATGGTTAGTTATAACAAATATAGAACAACATTTTTTCAATTACCTTTGACCATTACCCGTTTCATTTTGGTGTAATTCGGGTGCCCAACACCTTTTAAAGTCTGACTGATCGTGTTTTAGGACACATTTACTGGAACTCGCCAGGCACTTAATAGTTTTCGTGGAATTACTGCCGGAATAATTTACAACCGTTACATGATGGAGGCATAATCTTCTGCCTATTTTCCGAAAAGAAAAACCTTCTCCGAAAATGGTTTGATTTTGCCTTTCTCCTCGACCGATAAGTATTTTCCACGCGGCATAATTTTTATACAGCACTTGGCTATTTGACAGACCGAATAAAACTAAATTAATTATTCATTTATTATGTTTAGCGAGCAAAATATATTCAAAGGCTGCTGTAGTGGTTAGTTATGGAACTAAGCAATTATGAAAATTTGTTTTTTCAAAATAATTGAATCCTGAAACGGGTTCTCCATAAAGAGTCACATACATACTCTTGTCTATTTGTTGACATTATTTTCTTGAAATTTTCTAAATCAGTTATTTAAAAAAATGGAGAAAACGAGAGTTATATAGTTATGGGTCGCACTGTTTTATGAATTTCGGGCTTTCGATACGGATTTTGCAAATAAAACACACTCAGCGTTGAAGTTGCAAACATCCACGAACATCCACAACTTTGAACAATTCACCATTTCACTATTTATTTATCACTGTTCACGATTTCACTTTTAGTTGCAAATTTTATTTACACGAACATCCACAACTTTGAACAATTCACCATTTCACTATATTTATCACTGTTCACGATTTCACTTTTACTATTTACACTTGCACTGTTCACTGGTTAAATTACAATTGTCTCTGCATGCCAGCCAATTTACTCTCTGCATGCCAATTCCCCTGCCTTGATGATTAACGCCGTTGTTAATTCCAGTATTTTCCATATGGAATGCCATTCTAAAATCCAATTCCCAATCAGTATTGGAGGAATCCGACGACACCGATGCGTGTAAAAATTTTGAGCTCTGACTACTAGATTCGAACTCGGATGCTTTGGATTGATAATACTTTGCGGACTGTACCTTAACCACTCGACCACCGAGTGTTACACTTGTGTAGAGTAGAATTTGTAATACTACACCCACCTTAAATCTGTTTGTCCCGAATAGACATATCCTATGTCATATCGCTTCGGCAAGTTTTATTTTATGTCTTTTATGTGTATTTAACACATCGTGGCTGATCCTCTTAACAATGTTGTATGGACCTTACCAATCTCGTTGTGCATTTTTTCCACTTTCTAAAATTGTGGTTCGATCTTTGTGCATTCATCATCGTTGATCGTTGATCTCCCTGATCCTTTCTCCACCTTGTCAGATTCAAGCTGACTCTCTTTTCAACTCCAGTTCGTACCATCTTTGCACCTGGCCTTCTGAATCGCTTCCTCTTTAGCAATCAACTCTATTGGCGGACTCATTCTCAACAATCGTACTGAAGTCTTCTGATGGGCCTCTCCTAAGGATCTTTGCTCCATTTGATAAGTCAATTCGTCCCTCCTTTTCTCTGGCCGTACACTTTCTTTAAGGAGACTAGCACTATCTGAGCTAGAAGCAAGCGTTTGCTTCTGCTTTTGGTTGTTTCTTGAACCCTGTGTGGTTTTCTTTATTCTCGGTGTCTATTCCTCTCGCCTGTTTCCTTGATGCTTATTTCGAGAATCGGGTTGCCGCGAAATACCATCATTCCAGCGTTGCGACTTTTGATGTCACTTGGCTTCACGCTCGATCGACGCAGTTCTTTGTAACTCGATCGCTGCAACATCTCCGAATTGTGTTTTCGCTCATGTTGCGATGTTAGTTCAGTGAATAAACTTCCTGCTTCTGTCTTGTTTCTCAGCCTCAACTTTGTCGCGAGCCGATCGTAATATCTCGACTGTCGTCTGCAACACATCTGCTGCTGTTTCTCCGGAACCAAAGTGGTGTATTCTATCTTGAAACTTCAAATGCTCGAACTGGGTTTCATCACCTAATGTCTGAGATTTCAAAACTTCTCCTATTTCCTTTGTTTGTGAAACATATATCCCAAACGGGCTTCGTCTTCTTTAATATTACTTTCAGTTTCAGAAGCAGAAGCGTACTCATCATGTCTCCTAAATCAAGTACTGCTTTTTTGTTGAACAAAAGTTTTTCCTTTTTGTCTTACGCACCGATTATCTCAATTTTAAATTGCTTTTCGGTTGAAATTTCTTACCTTTTGATGATCCAACAAGCGTCATTCCTGATGGTTCGATACTTCTAGTCTTCCTGCTCCAATCTCAAATTTTTATTTACACAAACACTTATAACTTTATGAACAATTCACTATTTTTCACTCAAAAAAAAAAATTTCCCTCCAAACAAGGCATCAACTTCTTTAATTTTGCTTTCCATCTCCTGCTAGATTTTTAACTTAAACTTTTCAATTTAGCCGTGCCACCTGTTTTCAACATCTGCTTTCGCCACGGAAGACTTGATCACATCCATCAGTTCTTCTATCTGCTGCTGTTTCGCCCCTATAATTTGATTGAGTGTCTTGTTCTCTTTAGCACTGAGCTGTTTCTAATTCTCGCTTCGCGCACTCTATTGTTCAAGCGACTCGGCAACTTCCTTGCTCCTCCAATGTGACGCCTATATAGCTAGTCTAACTTGATAAATAGCTGGATCAATCGGGCTTCCTCAGTCGCATAGGAAGCCCGATTGATCCAGGTATTTATCAAGTTAGACTAGCTATATAGGCGTCAAATTGAAGGAGTAAGGATTTTGCCGAGATTCTTGAACAATAGAGTGCGCGAAGCGAGAATTAGGAACAGCTCTGTGCTATAGAGAACAAGACACTCAAAGAAATTATAGGGGCAAAAGAGCAGCAAGAGCAGCTATTCCGTGGCGAAAGTAGATGTTGAAAACAGGTGGCACGGCAAAATTGAAAAGTTTAAGTTAAAAATCCAGCAGGAGATGGAAAGCAAAATTAAAGAAGTTGATACTTGTTTGGAAGGAAATTTTCCACACACCAATTAAGGAAGTTCACATATTATAAGAGACGTTGTTTTGATAGTAACACTTCGTTCGAAGACTTCATGGTGCAAAAAGCTATACAGCACGATGATCCCAGAGAAAAAGCGGCAGATGATTTGTAAGCTATAGACCCAAGATAGAGAAATGTTCTGTCCAAGTCGTAATAGAGTTGCGAAGAGAGAGGTGCGAAAACTCGAGGCGCTGGTGGAGCGAACAAAGAGAAAATTGGCCAACTGCATTCGAAGTCATGAAGAATAGCGTCGATCAAGGACAGAACCGAGCGACGTAAAAAGTTTAAGGAAATGCTTCAAGTGTGGCAAGTTATGTTACAACAAGTTCAGTGTGTTCGTAAATAAAGTTTGTAAGGAACGCCTGAAATTCGTAACAATACAGAAGAAGTACAGTATTTCGCATGCAATGCATTAAAAGCTTGAATTACAGACATGATTCCATGAAATATCTCAAATTGGCGTACTTCCGCCGTAAGTGACTTGCTGCATTCAACACACATTACTTAATCTATTTTAAATATCCGAAATACAAATCTTATGCACTGTGAAGGGCCACTGTGGGTTGTCACCCCAACACAAATTTCCTGAACGAGCCCGTTTAATGTACCTTTTTTACTAGTAGTTACCGGTGGTCGCCACGAGGTGTAAGCATTTATTGTAATTGTAGAAGACCCTTCACAATAAACGGCATGGTGAAACTTGAAATTTACTTGGATGAGTTGGGGAAGTACAATTGAGATCGATATCGATTTTAATGTTTTTAACCACTGAACGGGACACTAGACATTGCAAGTAGCTCGAATTCATTTTTTTTTACAAGTCATATGCACTTCTTTGAAACATGGACAATGAAACATGGACAAAGATGTTTCTTGGAATGTGAGTCAAGTTATCAATACCAAAAAGATTAGTAGATAGCCATCGTACAAAGCTGTGCACTAGTGTCAAGTTAAATTTATTAGCGTTAAAAGCGTGGCAAAACCGCAGCTGTGCGAAAAAGTTAGTTGAGAACCGTTAAGATCCTTTTGAACTTTTAAAGCAGCAATGGCATAAATCAAAGGACGGAAAATGTTTTATCCGTTTTTGACCGCTTAAAACTTATCCGAGACATTCATGCTAGGACTCGATAATTGATCTTTTGTAAGTTATATAAATTCGAATGATATTTTTTCTATGGTTTTCAAGCTTTACGTAAAATTTGGAAACCCGCTGAAGACATTTTAAAGTTTTGTTAAATAATCGTTTTCAGGTCTGCCAACATGGTCAATAGTTTGAAAGAAGAAGTCAAAAGTGAAGAGTCTGTTTTGTATAAAATTTATAAACACACACACTTAGATTCTGTTTTATCAAGTTTTGGTTCATTGGGTTTATTAAACTGTAATTTATCATCTTAATTATCTCTACACTTTTACTAGCTATCAAATTTTTATTCCCTAAGTTTAACGGTTTTGCCATGTTGTTAAATTTTATTTACTCACCTGTAATATTTTATCCAATTTATTTGTTTGGTTGTTCCTTTCAAAGAACAAGAAGTTTTGTTTTTTTAATCAATTGTCAAAAATTAGTCAATTCCAAACTGATCGAATTAATTAAAGTCAAAAATATTTCGATATGCGTTCGTGCCATCTAAATGTAAGCACATGAACTTTTAAACGGTTTACATATTGTATTTTAGTTTATTAACTGAAATGAAGAGTACGACACTGTTTGTGGTTCTTAATTTTTGGTATCGGTTAAAATCTGTTGAGTTGGGCACCAAATAGATTAAAATTGTATAGCCAAAAGAGTTTAAATGGGTTTATTTATTGCTACTGAATAACAAAAAAATATTTTCCCAGGTTTTGAAAATAACCGCATCGACTTTAAGCTAGCTTATAGATAGATGGTACGCCTTATGTCATTTTTAATAATCTTATTTCTTTCTTGTTAACAAATGTGCGAGTGTCTAATAACGAACATTTGATAATCTTATATACGATTATCTATATCACAAGAATATTACATTTCGAATTGATTGTTCGTATAACGAAAATATCCACATTTCAATTATATAAGCATAACAACTTTCATATACCTGTCACAGCAAATTGAGGTGATAGGCATCTAAAATATGAAACAATTTTCTTATCACAATCTAACCCTCTATTTATCCTATATTACTATAGTTGTTGTTGTTTCGTGGGGGGTATAGGGCAAATTTGAAACTAAAATAGAACCTGGTACAAAAACAACATTAAACTATGAGAAATAAATCAGATGTCCGTTAACAGAACGAACCTTAATAAATTTTCTTATAGCTACATTAACTTTTGTAGATGAATCCACATTACCCGACCTAACAAAAAATGAAAATCTTCGGGTACAGCTTACCCAATACACACAGAGACGTATATTTTCAAATGTTTTTTTTCCCTATTTTTTAACAAGGTCAATGTCAAAATTATGAGTGAAAATGGTATAAATGTTCACTCTTTTACCGAATTCCATTAAAAATTTTGCTCGTTCAACTACCAAATATCCAAGAATCCACACACAGCGGGAGTGGTATGTATACGAGTAGGTATAGAGATACATAACGATCAGGATATTGTGTGTGCGGAGGAGGTATAAATATTTTTCATACTCATTTTCGACGAAAATCGTTTTATGTGCTTTTCGTAACTTTGTTTGGTAATTTTTCATCTGCACACGCATGAAACACGGTAAGTAACTTTTTATTGCCATATTACGAAGGAATTGATAAAGAAACCCCTTTATAATCTTAACATTATATGTTTCTGGGTAATAATGCGATTTATATTATGATTTCTTCATTATACGAGTAGGTCTATCATTTAACTTAAAGCAGTTTTTTAAGGCTCTTAAGATAAGACTTTTGATACGGATAAGTATAATGATAAGCTTTTAATAATTCAGAATATTTAATTAAGACTTTGTTAATAATTAATTAACGACTGCAAATATTCTCTCCATTCTAGAATATCAAAAACAATATTTTTTTATCTTTTTGCTAAAAATCGGTTCGAAAATGCTGTATGCAGAACTAGTGCTGAAGTTAAACCATTGCCATTTTGCAGTATGATACCCACAATTTTTAAGTAAACTTTACCTCCATGAAGCTAGCCCGAATCTTCTGCACAAAATTTAAATTTTTTGTAACTGAGATAAGCTTGCAGTTTAGACGTAAATTTCATGAATATTTTGGTTTAAAAACAATAGAGATATCTATATGTAATTGTTATGAACTAACCTGCAATTTTTTAATGTTTTATATTGGGTGTACAATTGTATTTCCGACCTTTTTTAGTGAAATAAAAGACATTACTTTGTGTAGAAAATGAAAGAATGTTTTATTCAAAGTATACTCCTTCGGAAGCTATAACCTTCGCCTATCGTTTAGGCAATAAACGGATTCCCCGAAGGGACAAGGCTGGTTATTTCGGCGCGATCCAGTCATCGACCCATTTTTTGACGTGCCGGGGCTGACCGCATCGACCGGAACAAGTGGTAATCAGAGGGAGCAATATCTGATGAATACGGCGAGTGTGGTATAATTTCCCAGTTCTGCCTGTCCAAGTAGTTTTTGACAGGTATAGCAACATGTGGCCTAGCGTTGTCATGTTGAAAAATAATCTTATCGTGCTTTTTGTTCAATTCCGGTTTTGCAGTTAGAGCTTGCTTTAAAGCCATCAGTTGTCGTCGATAAACTTGTCCCGTAATGGTTTCGCGCCCGTTCAGTAGCTCATAATAAACGACACCCTTCACATCCCACCAAATACAAAGTCTCACCTTCGAACCATGGATATTTTGCTTTTGCCGTCGACGGCCCTGGTTCACTGGATTGTCATAATGGATCCACTTTTCATCCCCAGTGATGATCAACGTTGAAGTAACAATTCGCACATGGTTTTCCGACGTGCCGTGTGGCACCAAATTTCCCAGCCTCTGAACCAATCCCATTGCACGTATACGTTGCGAAACACATTTTTGGGTAATATTCAACTCTTCTGCAAATTGTTTTTTGGTGTAATAAGAGTCAACATCAACCAATTCTTCCAATTCTGTATCTTCAAATTTTTTTGGTCCACCTTCACGTTCTGTGTCTCTTACGTCAAAATCATCAACTGTGAATCGTTGAAACCACTCTTTGCATGTTGTATTCGATGGAGCATGTTCACCGTAAACTTCCACAAGCAAACGATTTGTTTCCATTGCACTTTTCTTCAACAAAAAACAATAGAGTAAAACTTCCCGCAAATGCTGTTTGTGGCATAAATTCGACATTTTCAATTACTTGAAAATGATTGTTGTTTATGCTTTGAACAAATGTCAGTGATACTAACGACACCTCTATAAAAAGGTCGGAAATACATTTGTACACGCAATATTATTAATAATTTGCATTAGCTAAAATCTCCGTAAACATAAGTAAAAAATATTCAGATAGGAGAAATTACAACTGATTGTCGACGTAGTCTACGAGTAGTCTACGTTGTCGACGAATAGTCTATCTTGTCTACATTGTCGACGGGTGGTTTGCGCAATCACGTAATAATTAGTAGATGACGCGTAAACGCCCATCTCTAGTTGCAAGACTGCATGGCGTTCGGCTTTACTACGAGTCCTTGGAGAAGGATCAGATATGTGTTACCGAATTTTTCTTCATTGGTCTTTTTGAATTGGTTTTGGGTACGAATTGGGCTCAATTTGAATTCTAACAAATTTTAGTTTTGGGGAAGCTGAATTTGACTGGGTCATCTCTTAGCGGGTTAAAGCCAAGTTTGATTTGACTCTGGTGAATGGAGGAACTGGATAATTATTTGGCCAATTATTTTCAAATTTCTTTTGTACAAAAATCCAGAACTAGCACGGCCGAACTCCAGAACTACTCTAAAATACATTTTAACATTTTCTTAACAACGGTTAGGAAACGGCCTGGTTCCATTCATTATAGCCGAATCCCAAAATTTTGTCAAATTCGGCTTTGCATTTATTGAGAGATGGCCTACCAATTTTACTTGGTAATAAAACTAATATTCTGTGGTGACCAAAATTAATAAAACATTTGAAATTTTTTGCGAAATAAGCTAAATTTATTTGAAATAATCAATCCGGTAGCTAATCTGGCATTGAATAACATTGATATTTTTCCGGGAACCATTGCCTTTGGGATGCCTCACGCCTCACATATTTTTTGCAATTTTTTGAAATATATTTCGTGATTGCCAATTCATGGGTTAAATACTAATGAATTTTAGGTTGAGGAATTGCAGGAGGATTAAATTAAAATAAATGTTTATATTATTTAGGAAGTCGGAAAATAATAATTCAGAATTAAATTTCAGAAAATCTACAGATGCTGTGAAATAATTTTTCTTTGAAGTATTAATTGTTGATTGTGTAGATAGAATTGTGTTGCGCTGTACGATCGCTAGATGTCTGAAACCGGGTTGTTCTGTCTCCAAAAAAACCTTTCCTATCCTTCC